>JASDDO010000008.1:92436870-93636870 GCA_030015575.1 Agapanthus africanus
TAAAACCTTCTTCTTTCTTTTGAATTAAATCAAGAGTTTTACTCTTCCTTTTCCAAAACTAAATAGTTTTTCACCACAAAACCCACAAAGGGGAGCTTGGATCTTCCATTAGATCTCAAAAAGGGGAGATTTTTAAATCTCACCCCCTTTCTCCAAGTTCCGGCCAAACGACAGGAAGAAGAAGGAGACCCATCTCCAGAAACCCCACTTTGGGGAAGATCTAAGGCTCAAGGGGAGAATCCCCTTCATCAGCTTCAAAATATCCTATGAGTTTAACTCCTCATACACACACACACACAAAATAATAGGTGTTCCTTTCTGGGAGTACAACTCCCATTGCAGGGACCAAGTCCTTTCTGCCTCCTGAGCGCCCACGTGCCTGGTACGTGAGGCGCTAGTGTTCCCCTCCGAATGGCGGCCTGGACTCAGGCGTCCGTGCCTGAGCTTCGGGGCAGATGCTAATTGGTGCTATCCGTCCACCTCTCCGAAGATGCCAAGTTGTTTATGGCGCCGTGCATCGGAGGTTTAGACGGATGCGGCCGATGTAGCAGACTTCGTCAGATTCCCACTCGTTTGAGGGGTTTTTGATTGTGGGGACGCTCTTCCCTGCAGGCGCAAGCCCCTGCAGTTAATTACGCTACCGCATCGCGGTAACAACTTTCTCCTTCTCCAGATGGTCGCTTCGTGTCGTGTGTGTTTGTTTCGTGTTTTGTTGCCCGTGGATTGTTTACGGAGACTGAGTTATGTCGTCGCCCGTAGGGCGTGGACTAGTCCAAATCCGTGTTTATCTTAGATTTGGGTTTGGGGGTTTGGTTCGAGGATACGTCAGCCATACTTGAGGCTAAGATCAACTCAAACGTTTGTTAAGGATGCGTCAGTCTAATGTTGAGACTAAGATCAACTTAACGGGATCATTTAGATCCGACAAGGGAGTGTTTTAGGCTCCATTGTTCCAGTTCAGGGACCTAGTGGTCCATCGTATATGTGGCCGTCGGGACCCGTCACCTCTCTGACGACGTTGAAGGATTACAACGACGGATGTCAGAGGAGTTCAGAGATGTACCCTCAAGCCAGAGTTAATTTGGGGGATTCATAGTCCAGTCTGTTTGAAGGTTTAAGGATACGTTAGCCATCTTTGAGGCTAAGATCAACTTAAACGGGACCGTTTAGATCCGACAAAAGAGCATGCGGGGCTCAATTATTCTAGTTTAAGGACATTGCGGTCCATGGGTAGTTTAAGGACATTGCGGTCCATTGTTAGTTTTAAGACATCTCGGTCAAGGTTAAGGACGTCGTAGTCCATGGGTTTAAGGACTCCACAGTCCGGTATGTGCTCTGGATGCTTCACACGGGTTCACTGCCGTGCTTGGCGAGGACCAGGCTCCGCTCTGGACGTTTTCCGCGGGGTCAAAGAGTGACGTTATCCACGTTCCACGTAACCAGGAATTTTGCACTAGATGCTTCACACGGGTTCACTGCCGTGCTCGGCGAGGACTAGGCTCCGCTCTGGGCGTTTTCCGCGGGGTCAAAGAGTGACGTTATCCGCGTTCCACGTGACCAGGAATTTTGCATTAGACATGGGTTTAAGGACCCCACAGTCCATATCATGGGTGGTCGTCGGGACCCGTCACCTCTTTGAAGACATTGAGGGATTACAATGCCAAGTATCAAAGGAGTGAAAAGATGTATCCTAGAACCGGAATGGATTAAATAGTCCTTGGCCCAATCTGGGATCAAGACCCATTAATTATATTATGAGCCCATTGGCCCAGTTAATTACGAATTGAGGACTTATGGCCAGCTTGGGCTAAGTCCTATCATGTCTGGAATATTGACTTCTTGTGGGTCCATTGAGGGAGAGGCTTTGCCTCTATCCCTTTAGCCAATTGGGCCAAAGCCTAGTGTTAAACACTTCAGAGCAATCAGTGTTGAACACTGGGAATGAGGTTGACAAGTTAGTGTTTAACACTAAAAGGTAATTGGTGTTAAACACCAGCAACAAGGCTTTCAAATTAGTGTTAAACACTAAAACAGATCAGTATCAAGCATCGGCAACAGAGCTCTCAAATTAGTGTTAAACACTAAGGTAGTCAGTGTTGAACACTGCAAGTAAAGTTCTTTGATTGGTGTTGAACACTACAGCCCAACAGTGTTTTAACACTGGATTCAGGAGTTCCAACTTAGTGTTAAACACTAAAGCAAGAGGGGTCACGTGGCGACACGTGAGAGCGCCCTCTCTCCATTCATTCTGCTGAGATTATTGCATCTTTCAGAGCATCACGTGCCATCACGTGACGGGCATTCATATGCCTATGTGTTAGAGCTTCTGTCAAGGGTCACGTGGGTCACGTGGGGGACTGCCTCAAAGGGCTTTCTGTAGATCTTTTGAGGGGGTCACGTGGTGGCACGTGACCCTGCCTCCCTGTATATTGTTTAGAGAATCTGTTGATCCTTTTTCAGGAATTAAATTCCTCGAGCTTTAATTTTCAAAGGAATTAAATTCCCACTTCCTTTTGAAGACTTATATTCTGGAGTAGAATTGAACCCTGAATCTTCTGTAGGAATTAAATTCCTCGTTTATGTGAAGAACTAAATAGGGTTAAACCCTAATAAAAGCTTTTTAAGGAATTAAACTTCCAGTCCCTGTTAAATTATGATTAAGGGAATTGAATTCCCGTTGTTTCAACAGAACTAAGTTCTTAATTAGGGTTTAAACCCTGTTTCTCTCTGTTCTGAAGGAATTAAATTCTCATAACACAGGGTCAAGACCTACTTTTATCTTAGAGGAATTAAATTCCTATAGCTCTATGAGAATTAAATTCTCGTTTTTCTATTCCCTCTCCATGTTTTGGATCTGCATGGCAGGATCTCAACCCATTGAGAATTAAATTCTCAACCTAAAGGGGAGATGTGCACTTTGCAGATCCTCTATCAAAGAGAGAAGAAATATGTTCTTCTGTTTTTTTTTATTTTGTCAGAGTTAAACTCTGTTGAGAATTAAATTCTCCTTCTTTCAGGAAGCCTTCCCTTTCTTACCTAGGGTTTTCTTTTTGCAGAAGCTCCAAATTCCTCAAAGTATCCAGGCTCTCTTCTTTTTTCTCCCTCTGCGTATCTATCTTTTTGTGTCTCTTGGCTCCTATTTATAGGAGAAGCAGCCGAATCAATTAGTTTTTTGACGAATCTTCATTGAGAGATTTGATTTGCATCCATCATTCGTTCTGGACCTTCGGATTATTAGGTGAATTTTATTCACCATTGGATTTCAGATCCGGGGATTCTCCCTTGTAATTTCTGTTAGATTTAAAGGGGAAATCTTTCCAAACTCGAGATTTTCCATAGATAGATGATATTTAATCATCTCTGAATCTTTAATTTGATCGGTTCCAGATAATTGCTTTCCTTTGGAAAGATTTGAATCTCTTTCAGAATTTAATTCTGTTAGCAAAATGGGCTTTGAAAGCCGGTCACGTGTGACCACGTGACCCATGGTCACGTGTGGACACGTGACTCTCTTAGAACGAGCCTTTTTCTTCTTTTGCACTCTGCCTTCTTCTGCTGCTTAGCCGTCACGTGCTACCACGTGACCCCTGGTCACGTGTCAGCACGTGACCCTTGTCTGGCGCCTCTTTCCTTGGTTCAATTGGAGAGCGAGTCTGCTGCTTTGAACGTCACGTGCCAACACGTGACCCTGGTCACGTGGGAGCACGTGACCTCTTCTAAAGCCTTTTCCTTGACTTGATCAGGGAACCAATGTGCCCTTTTCCGCTGCTTTTATATGTCACGTGTCAACACGTGACTGCTGGTCACGTGTAAGCACGTGGCCCCTTTTTGAAGCTTTTCCCAGAAGCTTTCCTGATTTTAAATCAGGAAACAAATCCCCCCACAGCGTTGTTCTCACGTGTCTGCGCGTGAGTGCAACGCTGTCACCTCTTGTGACCGTTGGATTCTTCTAGGGATCTGGGGAGATGAAACGTTTCCACTGCCTTCTATAAATACCTCTGTCTCTTCATAGGAGCCTTCACTTTGCTCATCTTCTTCTTCCGAGAATTTCTTCTTTGAGAATTTAATTCTCGCTTTCAGAGCTTAGTTCTCTGTCTTGAAACAATCTTCAGAGTTTAACTCTGTTCGAAAAGAGCCCTTTTTCTCAGGTAATGTTCTTGGACAACGATGGACCTCACATTTCTCTGGATTTTAAATCCAAAACAAGGGTTTTCACCCTTTTTCCTTCAGATTTTCCATAAGAACATGAAACCGCCTAACCTTCGAACTGTAGATCTCTTAGGGTTTAGATGATCTTTGGGGAGATGATGATGGCGTTTCAACCCCATGGAATTTAATTCCATCAAAAATGTTTCTGGGAATTTAATTCCCTTTTCTCAATAAGGAATTTAATTCCTATGAAGAACTCAGTTTCTTCACATTGAGGCTTCCTGAGGTCTCTTGGCCCTAGGTGGTTCTTCCTGCCATTAATGCAATGGGGGTTTTCTAATGATTCTCGTGACTTTTATTTCAGGTATCATGGATGCCCATCTGTATAGTCTTGACGAGATCATTTCCTACGGGAATATTCGTGCGCTGGGCCGCAGTCAGAACCAAGAGTTCACCGATGCCCAGTGTGCCGAGATCATGAGCCGCTTTGACGAGTACAACCATCGGCTACTCCCCCGTCGCTCTTCTTTTCTGAGGCTGATCGTGCTGGCGATCAGGGAGGCTCTCCCTTTATTTTGTGCTGGTGTGCCGCTTGGGTCATTGGACGCCGTCGAGGATAAAGTACACTCGGTGTATCTGATGCACTTGATTTCAAAGAGAAGGAGGGATAATCTCATTGATCTCCTGCATCAGATTTTTCAGCAATCAGCCATACTTGCCGCCTACCGGAGGGTAGAGGACATCCGCGGGGACCCCGACGCTTGTGACCGTGAGAGAAAGCATACTCGGGAGGTTCGAAATGCTTGGAAGATCTTGAATAAAGTTAATTTTGAGTTTCTCAACCCATGCCCAGCATCTGAAGCCTTGCCATTGTAAAAGTTTTCTTTTTATTTTGTATGGCCTTCTTGAAGTCTGGATGATAAGTTCTGTTGTGTCTTTATATGTTTGCATGCTTTTTCTCTGGGATTTTATTATTTTGCTACTCTTGTTGTTTGTGCTTTTTAATATGTAGGGTATTACTCCATATTTTTCCTTTAAATGCACATCAGGTTTAGGCCTCACGTGTTCTACACGTGGGATTCCTTGATGTGGCTGTTCACAAGATTTTCCCCATGCCATATTTTCAGTGCACAATGTTAGATGCAGAAAAAGGGCCTTGGAAATAGTTCCATCTCCTTGATTTTCGATGTCTTTTTAGGCCTTGGAAATAACTTCACCATGCAAGATTTTCCGCGCACAGCACTTAATGCACTTCATTATATATGAGGCTATAGCTTTCTTTTCCTTTCATAGAGAGATTTATATCATATATATTTTTTTGTCTTGCGGGAGAAACGAGTGCCATGGCTTGTAATCGCCCTCATGCTCGTCGACAGCCATGGGAAGTTCCTCTTGAGGAGATGATCTCCCGCTTTGCTGCTCGGTTGGTGGACCCCCTCCTTTCCGATAACGAATGTGACTCAGCTATGCATGAGCTTTCGATCCGTAGAGGGTCTCCCCTCTCGATGGGTTCCCTATGGCTCCGGATGATTCTCACGGCCGTGCTTGCCGACATCCCTCCTCACCCGGCGGAGATGACCCTGGCGATGCTCGACGCGGCGGAAGAAAAGCTCGAGGGCTTTCATGAAGCGTGCCTGATTACTCAGGCTTTGAAGGACTGCTCAATTCATCTGTTGAGCGAAATAAAGGCCCGGCGAGCTATTATGTTTGCTTTCACGGATGAACATGGCACCAACCGATGGGGAGCGACTTCTCGCGAGAATCGTCGCTTTGATGTGCTGGAGAAAGCAGAGAGAGAGATGGAGAATTTTGTCCTTTGCTTCATTAACCCCTGTGCCGTTGATTCTGTGTTTGGTGACCTTTTCCGTTAGCGCAGAACATTTTTAAATTAGTCCCTCCTTTTTTGCATGCTCTATGTTGAACTTCCATGTAGGCTCGGTACTCGTATGTATGTTTCCGCTTGCATGAATAAATTTTGTGTTCGTTTTATGAAAACTTTCTTCAATTATCAATACCGTTGTTATGTTGCGTGCACATTAAAGCTTCGAATTTTATTTCTTTTTCGGATGTTCATATGATTGCGAACACATGTTTGATAGGATAATCATCGGAAAGATTTTCGTTGCTTTTCATACCAGGCTATGTGAGCGCGTCCTGGATCGATTATTGCTGTCGATCGGAAGCCCATTTATATGGTCTCGAGCGTGTATGTCTTATTTCTACGGTTGCGGTCGCAAAGTGAGCCTACATGGCTTAATAGGGCGACGTGTGGCGAACATATTGTCGTGCGAAAAAAAAAATTCGGCCGTAAATTCTCGGAGCGGATGTTGGCCTCTAAGGCGTTGAGCGAGCTTCATGCGAGTCTTAGGCCAACAAAGCGTATGAACTCTGGCGAGTGCCCCAGAAGTCCATAAAAGAGGTGGTGGCTCTCGATAAAGCCGCCACGTTCACTCGTGAGAGGGTCGAGGCTCATAAAGCCACCGAGAAAGAGCTCGAAGCTCGGCTTGCTTCGTATCAGGCTCAGCAAGCTCAGGCGGAGGCTCGTCTTCTGGAGATCTTGCGTCATGAAGCCGTGGCTCAGCAACAGAACGATGAGCTGGTAAAGTTACTACACCGCCCGCCGGCTTGAGGACTTGTATCTTTTTTTTTTGTACATACTCATGGATGAGAGTATCCTTTCTTTTTTTGTTTCTTTCATAAATTGTACTTTGTATCCATTTTGGTTTATGAATAAAAGATACAATTTTCCTCTCAATGATATGTCCCCTTTTTATTGAATGCATTCTGCGGATACTATATCTTGATCTCCTTGCAGGACAGCGATGGCTTAGGGTTCAGGGTTAAGATCTGCTTCCTAGGACTTTTTGCATCTTATGATCCCCGAGGGTCTCATAGAGAGTTTTTCTCCCTATCGGTCGAGCGGATCCCATAGGTGTAAGTTCTTCTTAGAGATCGTGAGGACTTTAAGCGGGTTTTCCCTTGAGAGTCGTAAGGATCTCACAAGGGAATTTTTTTTCTTTCTTACAGGTCGTGAGGACCTGCAAGTGCTGGATATGGTCACCCTTATCCGTGTTTCACGGGGTCAGAGGCTGCTCCGGGTATCGTAGTTTAAAGACGTCGCGGTCAAGGTTAAGGACCTCATAGTCCGTGGATTTAGGGACTCCACCGTCCGCTGTTAGTTTTAAGACATCACGGTCAAGGTTAAGGACCTCATAGTCCGTGGATTTAGGGACTCCACAGTCCGATGTTAGTTTTAAGACATCACGGTCAAGGTTAAGGACCTCATAGTCCGTGGATTTAGGGACTCCACAGTCCGATGTTAGTTTTAAGATATCACGGTCAAGGTTAAGGACCTCATAGTCCGTGGATTTAGGGACTCCACAGTCCGAGTTTAGTTTTAAGACATCACTGTCAAGGTTAAGGACCTCATAGTCCGTGGATTTAGGGACTCCACCGTCCGCTGTTAGTTTTAAGACATCACGGTCAAGGTTAAGGACCTCATAGTCCGTGGATTTAGGGACTCCACAGTCCGATGTTCGGTTGCAGGGACCCGTCACCTCTTTGAAGACGTTGAGGAATTACAACGCCAGGTATCAAAGGAATGAAGAGATGTACCCTTAAACCAAGGCAGAATCCGTAGGGAATCGGGGTGGTTGATCGTTAGTTTTAAGACATCACGGTCGAGGTTAAGGACGTCATAGTCCGTGGATTTTAAGGACTCCACAGTTCGGTATTTGCTCTGGATGCTTCACACGGGTTCACTGCCGTGCTTGGCGAGGACCAGGCTCCGCTCTGGATGCTTCACACGGGTTCACTGCCGTGCTCTGCGAGGACCAGGATCCGCTCTGGACGTTTTCCCACGGGGTCAAAGAGTGACATTATCCGCGTTCCACGTAACCAGGAAGTTTGCACTAGATGCTTCACACGGGTTCACTGCCGTGCTTGGCGAGGACTAGGCTCCGCTCTGGACGTTTTTCCACGGGGTCAAAGAGTGACATTATCCACGTTCCACGTAACCAGGAAGTTTGCACTAGATGCTTCACACGGGTTCACTGCCGTGCTCGGCGAGGACTAGGCTCCGCTCTGGATGTTTTCCACGGGGTCAAAGAGTGACATTATCCGCGTTCCACGTAACCAGTAAGTTTGCACTAGATGCTTCACACGGGTTCACTGCCGTGCTCGGCGAGGACTAGGCTCCGCTCTGGACGTTTTCCACGGGGTCAAAGAGTGACATTATCCGCGTTCCACGTAACCAGGAATTTTGCACTAGATGCTTCACACGGGTTCACTGCCGTGCTCGGCGAGGACTAGGCTCCGCTCTGGACGTTTTCCGTGGGGTCAAAGAGTGACATTATCCGCGTTCCACGTAACCAGGAATTTTGCACTAGATGCTTCACACGGGTTCACTGCCGTGCTTGGCGAGGACTAGGCTCCGCTCTGGACGTTTTCCGCAGGGTCAAAGAGTGACATTATCCGCGTTCCACGTAACCAGGAATTTTGCTGATTGCATCCGCATTTCACGGGATGGAGGTTTGACTCTCGGTGATATGTATACCGCCAAGCCATGGAACTGGGAGGTCGCCGCTGTTCCGTTTCGCTTGATGTTGTGTCTGCCGTCATAAGACGAACGACGAGATGACCTCTAGGCTATCTGTGAACCGTTGAGATTTGGCTTCTCCTTATGATGAAACCTGGGGAAGGAGTATGATCCTTTCTTTGTTTGCGCCCCTGGATTGTATACAGAGGTAGATGTAACATCATCTGTAGGGCGAGGATTTCACTTTTATTTTATTTCTTTTTCCGCGATGCTCTATCATTTCAGCTTTTATATCGCGAAGGTCGCGATTGCCCCATCATTTCGGCTATTTTTCGCGGTGCCCAATCATTTCGGCTATTTATTTATTTTCTGCTCGCTGCTTTTTATTGCGAGTTGCCCCATCATTTCGGCTATTTTTCATGCCTTCATTTTTACTTGCTGCTTTTTATTGCAAGTTGCCCCATCATTTCGGCTATTTTGTAGGCATGTGTGGCTTGCTAGCTTTTTCGCTGCGAGCCTGGATTTTAGGCACCGATTTCGGCATCAGCACCGCTACAACTGGAATGTTGCCAGGAGCGAATCATCATTTGCCTTTGTCGATGACGAACAAAGGTGGCTCAGCAAACAGGGTTAAGGGTCCTGTCGACCAAGGCTTTTGACTTCATGAGCCGGAAGGGCCTCACAAAGGTATTTCTCCCTATAAGTCGTGAGGATCTTGCAGGTGTATTTTCTCCTTAGGGATCGTGAGGATTCCTAAGTGTGTACTCCTCTGTAAGTCGTAAGGATCCTACAAGAGGGCTTTCTCCTTATAGATCGAGAGGACCTACGAGGGTTGGACTTTGCTGGGGAAATGTTTATTCGTGCCCGTGGATTGTATACAAGAGTTAGTATCGAACCTCTTGTAGGGCAATACCGAAGGTTGTGGAGGATTTGCTTAAGAACAGGTTTAGGTTTCTGTAACTTAAGACTTTCAAATCTTATGAGCCGTGAGGGTCCCACAAGAGAGTTCTCCCTACGAGTCGTGAGGATCTCGTAAGCGTATTTTCTCCTTAGGAATCGTGAAGATCCCTAAGTGTGTTACTCCTTTGCGAGTCGTAAGGATCTCACGCAGGTGGTTTCTCCTTACAAGGTCGAGAGGACCCTATAAGTGTCTTTTAACGAGGTTGCGCCCTTTTGGGTTTTCACAAACACTCGCCGGTAGTCCTGCTGTTTTTACTCACGGAGCCCTTTCGGGTTTTCATCCGTGCCCGTTTTGCTTGTGGACGCACCGTTTTTTATTCTTTTTTTCTCTTTTTTTTATCTCGTCAGCCTAAGGATGCTGCGGTAGTAGTTTAGGGACTTTTCGGTCTGTCGTTAGTTTAAAGACATTTCGGTCCGTCGATAGTTTAAGGACGTTTCGGTCCATCGTTAGTTTAAGGACGTTTCGGTCCGTCGATAGTTTAAGGACGTTCCGGTCCTTTGTTAGTTTAAGGACGTTTCGGTCCGTTGTTAGTTTAAGGACGTTTCGGTCCGTTGTTAGTTTAAGGACGTTTCGATCCGTTGTTATGGGAAGGCCGGCTGCTGCTTGTAAAGTCTGAGCCTAGGAAGATAGCGAGCAGACATAGTCGTCGTCATCTATCATTGACCCAGGCTGTGGCTCATTAAGCATAGTATTTCTTTAAGAAGCAGCCGTTTATTGGCCTGAAAGGCCTTTCACCGTGCATGTCCATGAGTAGATAGGCTCCACCCTGGTAGACCTTGTCTATGATGTAAGGGCCTTCGTAGTTTGGCTCAAATTTCCTCCGCTTGGCACGATTAGGGATCATAGGTCTTTTGACCACTAATACGAGTTCGCCTTGGTGGAATGTCCTCGGCCTGGTCAATCTTTCGTACGAGCGCGTCATCTTTGCTTTGTAGGCTTCTAGATGTTGTTGCGCTATGAGCCGGGTTTCGTCGAGGGCATCAAGCTCCTCAAGCCGAAGGTGAGCATTTTCTTCGTCCGTCAGCTCGTGGTGGACTGCCACTCGTAGAGATGGTAACTCTATCTCGAGGGGGAGTACTGCTTCCGTCCCAAATACCAACGCGTACGGCGTTGTGTTCGTGGCCGTCTTGAATGTAGTTCGATAAGCCCAAAGGGACTCTTGCAACCTCTCGTGCCAGTCTCTCTTATTCCGGGAAATGGTCTTTTTTATGATCTTTGTCAAGGTCTTATTGAAGGCCTCGGCCAGACCGTTAGCTCGTGGGTTGTAAACTGAAGAATATCTCCAGTCTATATTGTGCTGCTGCGCGAAGCGGCTAATCTTATGGCTTCGATAGGCTGGCCCATTATCGGAGATAATCCGCCGTGGGGTTCCGAACCGATAGATGACGTGCGTCTTGAAGAAATGGAGGATATTCTCCGTCTTCACTTCCCTCAGCGGTACTGCTTCTGCCCATTTGGAGAAGTAATCAGTTGTCGCGAGGATAAAACGATGTCCCCGGGATGATGCTGGCTCGATGGGGCCGACTATGTCAGTCCCCCACATTTCGAATGGCCAATTAGCCACCGTTGGATGTAGTGGATTCGGATGTTGGTGGATAAAGTCTCCGTGGATCTGGCACGAGTGGCATTGCTTCGCATACTCGAGGCAGTCCTGGATCATCGTGGGCCAGTAGTAACCCATCCATTTAATTTTTATCTTCATCTTTGGGCCTGCTTGGTGAGAACCGCAATGTCCGTCGTGGACTTCCTGAATGACTCTTTCCGCTTCGTCAGGTCCTAAGCACCTCAGCCATAGAGAATCAAACGATCTCTTGTATAGAGTATCGTTGACGAAGGCGAAAGAGAGAGCTCGTTTCATGAGCTGATGCTTTGAGGATGTATCCTTGGGCATTCGGTGGGACTTAAAGTAGTCTATGAAGATTTCCCTCCAGTCCTCGGCCTTCTCATGGTCTTTTATTTGTAGGGTCGTCTGCTCAGTCGCTCCCTTCTCTTTATATAATCTCGGAGGTATTTCTGCCGGGGCAAGCACTCGACGGCTTTGTACCACGATTCTTACATCATCGAGGTTTTCGTCCGCCAGTTCTTTAGCAAGTTTGGCTAACGCGTCTGCTTTACTGTTTTCCGCGTGTGGTATATTCTCCAAAGTATAGGAGGGAATTTGGATCAATAGTTGTTGCACCTTTTCGCCGTACTTTACCAACTCCGGTTTGCACGTTTGGTAATCACCATTTACTTGACTAACAACCAGTTGAGAATTCCCGTATATAAGGAGGTCTTCAATTCCCAGGTCGATGGCGATTTCGAGGCCTGCTATCAGAGCTTCGTATTCAGCTTCATTGTTTGTCCTCGGCTCTGTTAAGGAGAAGGCGAAGCGCATTATCCCTCCTTGTGGAGTTGCAAAGATGAGGCCTATCCCCGATTTGATCATTGGGATACCTTGTTTCTGTTTCTTTATGGAGGACGCTCCATCGAAATAGAGTTCCCATCGGGTGCTACCACTGCCAATCGCATCAAACGCATGCTCGTCCGGCAAATCACAGTTCAGAGGAGAATCGGCCGGTATCGGATGCTCAGCGAGGAAATCGGCAATGGCCTGGCCTTTCACTGCCTTGAGAGGTTGATACGTTATCGAGAACTCCATCAAGAGCAGGGCCCATTTAGCGAGTCGTCCCGTCAATATGGCTTTTGACATCAAGTATTTAAGGGGGTCCACTTTTGAAATGAGACGGACTTCATGCGCCAACGCATAGTGCCTGAGCTTTGTTATCGCGAAGATCAATGCCAAGCAATGTTTCTCAATGGGAAAGTAGTTGCTTTCTGCCCCCAGTAGAACTCGACTTAAGTAGTAGAGTGCTCTCTCTTTTCCCTGATCGTTCTCTTGCGCCCATAATGCGTCCAAGGAACCTTCGAGGGCGGTTGTATAAAGAATGAGGGGTTTTCCTTTGACCGGCGCGGCCAACACCGGAGGGTTCTGCAGGTATTGCTTGATCTCGTCTAGTGCACCTTGGCATTTGTGATCCCAAACGAACGGAGTTCCCTTTTTCATCAGGTGGCTGTAAGGACGACATTTGCCAGAAAGATTGGCGATAAATCGCCGGATGTATGCGAGCTTCCCTTGGAGAGACCGCAACTGTTTGAGAGTTCTTGGCGGAGGCATTTCCATGATCGCTTTAATCTTTGACGGATCTATTTCAATTCCTCGGTGTCGAACGATGAATCCCAGGAATTTGCCCGAGGAGACTCCAAACGCGCATTTGAGGGGATTCATTTTCAAATTGTATTGCCGAAGGCGTTGAAATACAGTCTCCAGATGCTTTAAATGATCTTCGTATGACATGCTCTTTACTACGAGGTCATCGATATAGCACTCGACGATGTCATGTATGAGGTCGTCGAAGATCTTTGTCATGGCCCTTTGATAGGTAGCGCCCGCGTTCTTCAGACCAAAGGGCATAACCCTGTAGCAGAATATACCCAATGGGGTCCGGAAAGCGGTGTGCTTCTGGTCTTCGGGATGCATCTTTATCTGATTGTATCCTGACGAACCGTCCATAAAGGAGAAAACCTCGTGAGTGGACGTGTTATCTATCATCAGCTCGGTTACCGGTACTGGGAAATCATCCTTTGGACAGGCTTTATTGAGATCCCTGAAATCCACGCATATGCGTACTGTCCCATTCTTTTTCATTACCGGGACGATATTGGCGATCCAATCGGGATATTGGACTTCTTGAATAAATCCAGAATCGATCAGCTTCTTGGCTTCGGCGTTGATGCTCATCTCAAGCTCGAGTCGCATCCTTCTTGGCGCTTGCTTGACTGGCTTGATATCCGGGGATATTGCTAATTTATGCACGGCAACCTCCGGATCTAATCCTGGCATCTCAGAGTAGTTCTACACGAAGCAGTCTTTATGCCGTAGTAGCACGTTTTTTAACGCGGCCACCTTTTCTTCAGAGAGTAGCTCGCTGACAAATGTCGGTCGCGGGTCATCTGCCGATCCCAACTCAATCTTCTTGAGGTTATCCGCCGTAGTATGTATACCATCTTCCAGTTCTCTCGGAGCTGGTGGAAATTCTGAGATCACCTCGTCGTCGCTGTTCTCAAAGCACTGGGGAAAGTCATCCATGTTCTCGCGCTCTTCTTTTAATATCGTAATTGTATAACAAGTGCGAATCCGCTCCCAGGACCGAGGTGGATCCGGCTTTGCTCTTGCGGCCTTGGGTTCATGCTTTTGTGGCGGCGTTACCCTCCAGCCGTTGGATAAAGCGAATCTGCCCCGTTGGTACTGGTCCTCGACCCAGTTCTTGAAGGTGAAGCAGTCTTCGGTAGGGTGTCCTATGGCTCGGTGATAAGAGCAATAGCTCAGACGAGAAGCCTTGTTAGCTTGCTCAGGGTGTCTAGATTCTGGAAGCTCGATCATTTGATGTTTTAAAGTGAGCTTGAGTAAGTTCTCCGTCTTGTCTCGGGGGAAGGAGTACGCTCGACTCATCTTTTCCATGAGGGACGAATCCGAGCCGCGCAGTACCCGTAACCCTCTAATCCTGCGTCGTTGTTGTCGGCTCCTCTTCCCGCTTCTTAATTTATTTCCGTCTCTGCGTCGGGCCTTCCGTACAACGGACTGACAAGGATGAGCATCTTTGTCTTTTGCAGCCTGTTGAAATAGACGTTGCGTCCTGGCCTTCTCGTAGATGGCCATTTCGCGGTTGTGGTCTTCCCGAGCTTTCTGACCCACTTTCCTGATAGGTTTGCCCATTCGTTCTTCAGATGACGGACTCGGCGCCTCAATCGCAGGGTCTGGTTTTGATGAGGGGTTGGCATCTCCTGACGGGGCGTCCTCTTTTTCATCAAAGGTGTATATGGCGTAGTTACTGTGGACCCGTTCCCATTTTCCCGCTCTCGCGTATCCAAGCCCGAGTGTTTCCATTTTCCCGTTGGGCAATTTGCGTTGAGTCCCGGGGACATCCCAAATCTTGTTGTAGAACCGAGCCTGCCGAACAGTCTGTTTTAAGGGTACTCCTTGGCGCTTCAATAGCTTCTTTAATCCATTTGTATAGTATCTGGGCAGACGGATGGGTTGGAGTCTGTCGCATGTAGCATCCGCGCCATGCCAGATCTCTTTTTCTATTTTCGACTCTGAGGATCGGTAGAATAGGATCACCTTCTCACCCCTTCGCCTAGGAGGGACGTAAAATGTTTGCAGGTCCTGCACATTGTGAGCTTGCAGTGTGTCGAGATCCTTGTAGTGTTCTCGCGGTACCATGGTGATTTGCAGACTATGGTCATCGCCAGGGGGTGCTTGTATTGACAGCCGATTGGAGAACACAGCATTAACTTCATCCTCTGAATCACTTCCGAAGACCAACATGGGGGCGGGCGTCCCCAGGTTGTTGCGTTGAGATGGCCCTGCATAAACTATCTCTTCCTCTTCTTCGGTATCGCTCCCGAAAACAGGGATGGTGGCGGCGGTTTTGTTCTCCGGGTCGCGACACCTTTCTGTATCCTCGAAATCTGGCAAAAAGTACTTCGCATCTTCGTACTTGCGGACTTCGTTCACGGAAAATGGGTTCAACTCACCTGTTACAGTATACTCGAAGCCATCCTTAAAGTACTTCATACACTGATGTTGTGTAGAAGGGATGATGTTGTACTCGTGTAGCCAAGGACGGCCGAGCAAAGCGTTGTAGCAGGTCTTGGCGTCAATGACATGGAATTTGATGTCTGTGACGAGAAGTCCAAAGCGTAATGTTAGTATCACAGATCCGAGAGTCCGTGACGATTGTGAATCGAAACCGGAGATAGTAATTTTGTCACGAGCGAGATGTTGCACACTCATGCAGATCTCCTTCAACACCCGAACATTAAGGAGATTGACGGAGGACCCATTATCCACCAGGATCTTGCCTATCTTGATATCATGGCAATATCCGGAGACATATAGGGGACGGTTGTGGTCGCACGTCCCGAGAAGGAGGTCTTCATCACCGAAAGTGATATCGGCCGTATGCACTTCCTCCAGTTCATCCTTCATCTTTTCAGTGGCGAGGAAGGTTTGGAATTGCTCAGGTTCTTGTAACGCCTTAATTAGTGAGTCTCACGCTTCTTTTGATAATAGGAGGGTGTCGAGAATGCTAAGCTGAGAAGGTAGCTTCCTTAGGTGCGCGAGGATGTTATAGTCCACTTTACTCCTCCTAGGAGGGTCTTTGGCAGCCAGTTCTTTCATGACTTGGTCATCTAAAGCGATATCTTCAGTGACCTTTTCCTTTCCCTTATCTTTTCTACTTACGGGCCCGAGATTCTTTTCTGGGAGTGTGCGATTGCGCAGCTGGATGTTCTCGCAGGCCTCCGATTCCTCCTCTTTCCCTAAAACGGATTCTTTAAAGAGAGGGCCCAGAGCTATTTCTTCATCAGAGTCGCTCCCAAAGGTGAGAACTTGTGACCCCCCGGCGTTAACCATGTAACAGTTGCCAGTAGTTCTGTTGTGCCCTTCGACAGTACTTCTTCGCTCCCGACGGCTCTTGCGTTTCATGCGCTTAAAATGTTGCTGACGAGTAATATATCCTTGCCACCATATTTTAAAGGCGTCGCACTCCTCCGTGGGGTGTGAGATTCTCCGATGATATGCGCAATAATTAGGGTGCCTCTCCGCCCCATCGCGTGTATTCCCTTCCGAGGGTGGTAGCTTCATTCCCATTGACATGGCTTTAGCAAACCTTTTCCTCGTCTTGAATATCTTCTTGTCTACTTCGGATGCCTTTTGATCTGGCGGGGGTAGTTCAACTCTTTCATTCAGTCGCCTGCATTTGGTTCCTTCTGACGTTGCCATCTCACGCTCCTGATCCGCTTTACTTTTTAGATGAATCTCGTCTAGAAAGGCATTGATCATTTCATTTGTCAGCCATGCACGCTCAGGTTCTGCCTCCAGCTTCTTAGTGCTAGGAGTTTTCTCATCATCGGTAAACGAGTGGGAGATTACGTTACAACTCGCCACATACTCTTCGGATTCATCCGATGAGCTCTCTTCATCATCTCCCCCTTGAAAGATGTGGTTGAGGAACTCTTGCAATGTGACAGGAGTTCGCGCCTTTTGATTATACTCTTCCAGCGCGTCGATTTGCTTCTGCAAGTTCGTGTGCTCGTCTCCAAGCTTCGCGGGCTTCTTGGATTTCTTCTTCTTTTTCTTCGAAGATTTTGACGGTTGGGCGTGAGTATTTGGGCCCTTATCACGAGTCTTCGTAGTTGTGCGGGGCTTCAACATCCCCTCGATAATTTGAGGTTCAAGAGGGTCTTTCCATTCGATCGCAGGGCACGCGTGAAGGTCTCTCAGCATTCTTTTGGTTTTCGTTAATAGCACGACCTCCCATGGAGCTTCTTCAATAAAGGAGCAGGTTGCCCTCAATGTATCTGTTTTCTTAGGAGTATGCGGCTGTGGTGGGCTCACCTTCCACTTCTCGGACAGTACAAACTTCCCCTGGAGGTATTGATCTTCAATCCATCCTTTGAAGACGAAGCAATCTTCAATCGGATGACTTACCGTTTGATGGTAAGGGCAATAGCTAGGGTTATTCACCTCGGTGGGTTGTGGCGGTCGCCTTGGATTTGGTAGGTTTATAAGTCTGTTGCGTATTGCCAGCTCGAATAGCCGTTTCGTCTTGTCTCGTGGGAACGAGTAGGGACGTTTCATCTTCTCATTATAATACCGGCGTCTTTCTTCCAATTGATCTGCCGGTTTCGGGGGGTTAGGTTGCTGTTGGGCATTTGCGACGAAAGTTGCCCTTCCTTTACCCTTGTCATTCCGAGGTTCCGACTTCGGGGGAGGTGGTCTATGACCCATCTGGTCCATTTGAGCCAACTTGTCGCTTAAAGCCTGGAATGTGGTTGGCTTAAAGAACATCATAAACTGGGAGATAGTTGCGTGGGGATCTAGGGTTCCCACGAACATGCCCACTGCGGGTGCCTCCTCAATGCGTTGCTCGCATCTCGACCACAAGTTCCGCCAGCGTATAGCATACTGGACCCAGGTTTCGCCTGGTTTGACCCTGGCATTAATCAAAGCAGTTATTGGAGTGCGTTCGCTGGCGCTCGCGAATCGCTGAGTGAATAGCAGCTCCATTTCAGCGAACGTTTTGATAGAATCGTTCGGGAGTTCCGAATACCATTCGAACGCTGTTTCTGATAAGCTACCTACGAACTGGCGGAGCAACAGTTTATCATCACCGCCGGTGTTACCACAGAGGGCCCGGAACTGGGCGACATGTTGATGGGGATTGCCGGTCCCCTTGTACACGTGGAATTTTGGTATCGTATAGCCTTGCGGGTATTTGATTTGGTCGTACCAGCTTGGATACGGCCGCCCCGTTTTCACGACTTGACCAGCTGCCTCAGTCGCATGATGGACCCGGATTTGCTGGGCTATGTAGTCAGCCAAGTCCGCCTTAGAGATTGCCTCCTCCTTGGCCGTTGAGAGGGCCGGCAGTGGATTCGACGTTTCTCCTCGGTCGTCTTCAAGAACGATTGGGGGATCTTCGGCGGGCAAGTCCTGCTGGATCATCATTCCTATCATATCTTGGAAGAGAAGGCCCATACGTTGTGTGTTGGCTGCTTGTTCAGCAGCCTCTTTGTCCTTTTTCTCCAGTATCCGGCGAAGGAATTCAGCGTCGGTTTCTTCTTCTTGGCGCGCGTCTGAGGACGTTTCTGGGTTTTCTTTTGGCCCGGTAAGTGCGGCCATAGCATTCATCATTTCTTGGAGCTTTTGTTGCTGCTCCTGGGCTTTCGTCACGGATCGGGTAAGTGGTCGGTGGCCTGTAGAAGTGCGGCTCTCCTCCTTTCCAGAGGCCATGTATACGGTGTGGACCATCATGCCCCCAGACTTAGGGCGTCTGGGCTTAGTGCTTTTAGCCGTCGTTGCACGTTGGGGGGTCTTCTCCGGCCTCCTCCCTTTATGAGCCGTGGAGGTTGAGGGGGCCGTTGAGGTGGGCGTCCCGACAGCCTTTCGGGGTTTAGCTTGGTGGCCAGCCTCCGGTTGGATTTTCAGCTTCTTGTGCTGGCGGGAGAAGTTTGGATCGATGATCGAGTCTCGGGCTTGCCGCCAAACCTTATAGATTTTGGAAGACAGCCGTTGAGGGGATCGGGGCTGTTCTGATTTTATTTCCGCAACCTTTTTTAGTGGGGGAGGAGACCTCTTTAGCACTGCAGCAGGAGAATTCCTTCGCACCTTATTTAGTATCTCGAAGCTGTTCCCAGTTGGAACAGCAACATTAACTTCTGCCATCGGGGCTGATGGAGTCAATCCGGAGGGGGAGTTGCCCCCAGCCTTCCTCACTTGGCGCCAATGACGACGTCGAGCGTGTCGAGCGGACGGCGTACGGTCAGCGGTAAGAATGGTTTCGTCTTGCCCCCTGTATGGGTGGGGGGTTGTTGTTGGTGTTAGCCTGTCAAAGACCGACGTCCTTTGGATAGCAGGAGCGGGATCTGGAGCCATCAATCTTGAAAAGACCGATTTTGTGGCAGGGGAAGTCGCTTTGATGTCTTCAGGAGCAGGACCGGTCACTTTCTTAGAGGTAGCCTCCTCTGAGATTGTAGGCCCTATGATGAGTTCGCAGGATTTCCGGCCCAATCTAGAGAAGACCGAGGCGTTGACGTTGGGCGACTCGTCGAGAGGATCCGCGGCAGGGGTAAGACGATCAAAGACCGACTTCTTGAGAGCTTCCTTTGTCAGCACCGGCGCCGCGAAGCTTGATGGTGGGAGTATAGTCCCAAAGAACAATCCGGTAGTGGCTTGAGTCACTTGGTCCACCGGCATTGTGAATAACGAAGCAGCTTGGGGTCCGTAGGGTATACCTCCTGGCGAGGCAAAGCGTTGGTCGCAATTGCAGTTTGAGCAGTTGGAGAATTTCGCAGAAGTAGAAGCCATCGATCCTTTGCTTTCTGCAATAAGCAAGATGCCAATTCTCAGTATCTTGAAACCCAAGGTCAACCATTAGCGAACCGCGATTGGTTCACGAATCACGACACACGAAGTGTGGAGTGGAAAGAGGAAAAGGTCCCACCGGGCGTGCCAGAATCTGTTCCCCTCCGAACGGCGGCCTGGACTCGGGCGTCCGTGCCTGAGGTTCGGGGCAGATGCTAATTGGTGCTATCCGTCCACCTCTCCGAAGATGCCAAGTTGTTTATGGCGCCGTGCATCGGAGGTTTAGACGGATGCGGCCGATGTAGCAGACTTCGTCAGATTCCCCCTCGTTTGAGGGGTTTTTGATTGTGGGGACGCTCTTCCCTGCAGGCGCAAGCCCCTGCAGTTAATTACGCTACCGCATCGCGGTAACAACTTTCTCCTTCTCCAGATGGTCGCTTCGTGTCGTGTGTGTTTGTTTCGTGCTTTGTTGCCCGTGGATTGTTTACGGAGACTGAGTTATGTCGTCGCCCATAGGGCGTAGACTAGTCCAAATCCGTGTTTATCTTAGATTTGGGTTTGGGGGTTTGGTTCGAGGATACGTCAGCCATACTTGAGGCTAAGATCAACTCAAACGTTTGTTAAGGATGCGTCAGTCTAATGTTGAGACTAAGATCAACTTAACGGGATCATTTAGATCCGACAAGGGAGTGTTTTAGGCTCCATTGTTCCAGTTCAGGGACCTAGTGGTCCATCGTATATGTGGCCGTCGGGACCCGTCACCTCTCTGACGACGTTGAAGGATTACAACGACGGATGTCAGAGGAGTTCAGAGATGTACCCTCGAGCCAGAGTTAATTTGGGGGATTCATAGTCCAGTCTGTTTGAAGGTTTAAGGATACGTTAGCCATCTTTGAGGCTAAGATCAACTTAAACGGGACCGTTTAGATCCGACAAAAGAGCATGCGGGGCTCTATTGTTCTAGTTTAAGGACATTGCGGTCCATGGGTAGTTTAAGGACATTGCGGTCCATGGGTAGTTTAAGGACATTGCGGTCCATTGTTAGTTTTAAGACATCTCGGTCAAGGTTAAGGACGTCGTAGTCCATGGGTTTAAGGACTCCACAGTTCGGTATGTGCTCTGGATGCTTCACACGGGTTCACTGCCGTGCTTGGCGAGGACCAGGCTCCGCTCTGGACGTTTTCCGCGGGGTCAAAGAGTGACGTTATCCACGTTCCACGTAACCAGGAATTTTGCACTAGATGCTTCACACGGGTTCACTGCCGTGCTCGGCGAGGACTAGGCTCCGCTCTGGGCGTTTTCCGCGGGGTCAAAGAGTGACGTTATCCGCGTTCCACGTGACCAGGAATTTTGCATTAGACATGGGTTTAAGGACCCCACAGTCCATATCATGGGTGGTCGTCGGGACCCGTCACCTCTTTGAAGACATTGAGGGATTACAATGCCAAGTATCAAAGGAGTGAAGAGATGTACCCTAGAACCGGAATGGATTAAATAGTCCTTGGCCCAATCTGGGATCAAGACCCATTAATTATATTATGAGCCCATTGGCCCAGTTAATTACGAATTGAGGACTTATGGCCAGCTTGGGCTAAGTCCTATCATGTCTGGAATATTGACTTCTTGTGGGTCCATTGAGGGAGAGGCTTTGCCTCTATCCCTTTAGCCAATTGGGCCAAAGCCTAGTGTTAAACACTTCAGAGCAATCAGTGTTGAACACTGGGAATGAGGTTGACAAGTTAGTGTTTAACACTAAAAGGTAATTGGTGTTAAACACCAGCAACAAGGCTTTCAAATTAGTGTTAAACACTAAAACAGATCAGTATCAAGCATCGGCAACAGAGCTCTCAAATTAGTGTTAAACACTAAGGTAGTCAGTGTTGAACACCGCAAGTAAAGTTCTTTGATTGGTGTTGAACACTACAGCCCAACAGTGTTTTAACACTGGATTCAGGAGTTCCAACTTAGTGTTAAACACTAAAGCAAGAGGGGTCACGTGGCGACACGTGAGAGCGCCCTCTCTCCATTCATTCTGCTGAGATTATTGCATCTTTCAGAGCATCACATGCCATCACGTGACGGGCATTCATATGCCTATGTATTAGAGCTTCTGTCAAGGGTCACGTGGGTCACGTGGGGGACTGCCTCAAAGGGCTTTCTGTAGATCTTTTGAGGGGGTCACGTGGTGGCACGTGACCCTGCCTCCCTGTATATTGTTTAGAGAATCTGTTGATCCTTTTTCAGGAATTAAATTCCTCGAGCTTTAATTTTCAAAGGAATTAAATTCCTACTTCCTTTTGAAGACTTATATTCTGGAGTAGAATTGAACCCTGAATCTTCTGTAGGAATTAAATTCCTCGTTTATGTGAAGAACTAAATAGGGTTAAACCCTAATAAAAGCTTTTTAAGGAATTAAACTTCCAGTCCCTGTTAAATTATGATTAAGGGAATTGAATTCCCGTTGTTTCAACAGAACTAAGTTCTTAATTAGGGTTTAAACCCTGTTTCTCTCTGTTCTGAAGGAATTAAATTCCCATAACACAGGGTCAAGCCCTACTTTTATCTTAGAGGAATTAAATTCCTATAGCTCTGTGAGAATTAAATTCTCGTTTTTCCATTCCCTCTCCATGTTTTGGATCTGCATGGCAGGATCTCAACCCATTGAGAATTAAATTCTCAACCTAAAGGGGAGATGTGCACTTTGCAGATCCTCTATCAAAGAGAGAAGAAATATGTTCTTCTGTTTTTTTTATTTTGTCAGAGTTAAACTCTGTTGAGAATTAAATTCTCCTTCTTTCAGGAAGCCTTCCCTTTCTTACCTAGAGTTTTCTTTTTGCAGAAGCTCCAAATTCCTCAAAGTATCCAGGCTCTCTCCTTTTTTCTCCCTCTGCGTATCTATCTTTTTGTGTCTCTTGGCTCCTATTTATAGGAGAAGCAGCCGAATCAATTAGGTTTTTGACGAATCTTCATTGAGAGATTTGATTTGCATCCATCATTCGTTCTGGACCTTCGGATTATTAGGTGAATTTTATTCACCATTGGATTTCAGATCCGGGGATTCTCCCTTGTAATTTCTGTTAGATTTAAAGGGGAAATCTTTCCAAACTCGAGATTTTCCATAGATAGATGATATTTAATCATCTCTGAATCTTTAATTTGATCGGTTCCAGATAATTGCTTTCCTTTGGAAAGATTTGAATCTCTTTCAGAATTTAATTCTGTTAGCAAAATGGGCTTTGAAAGCCGGTCACGTGTGACCACGTGACCCATGGTCACGTGTGGACACGTGACTCTCTTGGAACGAGCCTTTTTCTTCTTTTGCACTCTGCCTTCTTCTGCTGCTTAGCCGTCACGTGCTACCACGTGACCCCTGGTCACGTGTCAGCACGTGACCCTTGTCTGGCGCCTCTTTCCTTGGTTCAATTGGAGAGCGAGTCTGCTGCTTTGAACGTCACGTGCCAACACGTGACCCTGGTCACGTGGGAGCACGTGACCTCTTCTGAAGCCTTTTCCTTGACTTGATCAGGGAACCAATGTGCCCTTTTCCGCTGCTTTTATATGTCACATGTCAACACGTGACTGCTGGTCACGTGTAAGCACGTGGCCCCTTTTTGAAGATTTTCCCAGAAGCTTTCCTGATTTTAAATCAGGAAACAGCTAGCGCCAGAGCGCTCAAAGCGCTAGCTCCCAGAGCGCTAGCGCCCTTGCGCTCAAAGTACGAGCGCCCAAAGTGCTGGCGCCTGAGCACCCACGTGCCTGGCACGTGCGGCGCTGGCGCCCAAAGCGCTAGCACCCGAACGCCCACGTGCCTGGCACGTGAGGCGCTGGCGCCCAAAGCGCTAGTGCCCTAGCGGTCAAAGCGCTAGCGCCCAAAGCGCTAGCGCCCGAGCTCTTTCTCCCAAGCATCCCTTGGATGCCCCTTTTCCCTTATGTATGTACACACACACACACACTCCACGACACTGCCCCTGTTAAAAAAAAATTTCTAACGGGACGCTGTCCCGCACCCCGCAAGGGGGCTGCTAGCCCCCTTGACCCCCAGCCCGCTATCCGGATAGCGGGACCCCCGTAAAAACTCTGTGGGTCCCCACGATATATCTAAAACTCCTTCAAAACACACCACTGCACATTGAGTTCGCATGACCAGTTTAACCTGTTAATCGGAGGTTCCCTCGCCCCAAAGGCGAGGGGTAATTAACGGCAGCTTAGTCCGCAGCTGCCGGAGATTTGGATCCCCGCAATCAATAAACCCCAGCCTACCCAAAACAGGGGGAATCTGTAATGCGCCTGACAAGCGCGCGCGCATTCCCATCTCAATGGGGTGACGAAAAACACCCTACAGATTCTGGCACGCTCGGTGGGACATATCTCTCCTCCCATATTTCGGGTTAAGCATTCATGCGAACTCAATCAATATACATATCGATGTTTATACTAAAATAATGCTCTTTCATGCAGTTTTCCAAGCAATCAATTTTCAACAATGTCTCCAAAGATGAACTCAGCTCTCATCTCCTACACGATGAAGATGGACTCCATGATGGTCATCCCGGCCAGTCTTGGGCGACAGTGGGAGGAGCCGCTGCTATAGTTCGGCTCTATTCTGTTCATGCCAGCTAACGCCATTCCAGCTCCTCAAGCTCCGGTAACAGACAAACCGGCTTCGAAAGGCAAGAGGCCAAATGTGGTGATCTCGAGGGCACCACTACCCAAACACAAGTCGGTGTATGAACGACTTTTCTTGGCCCCAGCTGGGGGCAAGTCCATCAACACCAACAAATCTACAACGCGTCTCGAGCAAGCTCCGGCGGTGCCCCTAACAACTGCTCGATCGGGTGTCTTCTCTAAGCTCCCCGCTAATCGACTCACAATGGCTTCCCGGATAACAGATGCCCGCCAAGCCTTCAAAATCGAGAAGCTGAGGCAGAAAAGGCTCAGGTATAGAGCCAACAAAAGGGCTAGGGATCCTGTTAGGCCGAACTTCATGAGGTTCGAGGAACGGGGTCACCCCGCCAAAGATAAAGAGACGGCTGGAAATGCGGTCCACACTGTCTACATGGTCGGACATGAAGAAACGAACCCTCCTATGCTTCACAGCCAGGGTGATGATACAGTGGACGCTACCCAACATCAACTCGGTCTAAATGACGAAGAGCTCGCTCAGGCCGATAAGCCAAAAGAGCCTGGGGTTCCTGCGGAATTGAGCTCAGGCAATAAGGATGACCCGGTTGTCATAACCAGAACTACAGAACAAGCATTATTCCGATAGCTTCAGAGGCAGCTTCAGGACAGGGATGAGAAGTTAGCCAAGGTACAATCAAAGGTCGAAGAATTGGCAAACGTCGCTGCAGATTTTGCGACCCAAGTCGCCCGATTGCAATTACAGCAGAATCAAATTTTGGTTCATGAGCCAGGGATTGATACCCGAAGGCAGCCAACTGATACCCCTTCAACCTAAGAGCGGAGCACCTTCGCGAAAAACAGCCGCGATCAACCTTCAGTCCCTCCGATACATACACCAGAGGAGAATCTCCACTGAAAGAGAAGCTGGATAAGGTATATTCCTTCAGAAGGGATAAAATCCGTAAAATATTCAAAAACGCCCTGAGGAACGGTCTACAACTGCTAGAATCAAAAAGACCGCAGGAAGCGAATATGACCGACGACCCCAAATACTGCCCATGTCATAGAGTGATAGGTCATGACATTGAGGACTGCTTCGTCTTCAAAGATTGGGTCGAAAGGCAATACAAGACGGGAGAGATAGAACTGTCTAAAGGCGTGTTAGCAAACAGTCAAATTACGACCGCCGGGTTCATACAAATGGAGACCAAAGCCTTTCGGGAACCTAATCCTCCCTGACATGTGCCATTATCTGAAAAGGGCGAACCAAAGACTGATCGGCCTCAAGGACCAGCATCAGTAAGGGCACATACTCTAATGGAAAGAAAGAAGAAGGTGTACTCCTTCAGGAAGGATGAGGTCCGCAATATATTCGAGGAAGCCTTGAACAACGGTCTGCAATTGCCTATTCCGAAGAGGCCATATGAAATGAATATGACCGGCAATCCCGTATACTGCCCATACCATAGGGTGATTAGTCATACCATCAAAGATTGCTGTGTTTTCAAAGATTGGGTAGAGGACCAATACAAGCTGGGAAAAACCTCACAGTCCTCGGATGTATCGGCAAGCCACAGAGCTACGGTCATCAACACAGCTCCGCCAAGATCAAAATTTAAGGAGCTGGGATAAGCAAAGAGGACCACCATGTCATTAAACTGGGAACAATCGACCTCTAAGTCGTTAAACTGGGAATGTAAAAAAAAATATATGTAAATAAACCAAAAAATGTGTGTAAATAAAAGAAGAAAAAAAAGAAAAGCTGAAATGATGGGGCAACTCGCAATAAAAATCAGCAAGTAAAATAAAGATGAAAATAAAGCCGAAATGATGGGGCAATCGATCTTCACGGTAAGAAAAGCTAAAATGATAGAGCAATCGCGGTAAAACAAAAAACAACAACAAAAAAAAACAACGGCGAATGATGAGTCGCTCCGGGTATTATATTCCAGTGCAGCGATGCAGACGCCAATCAAAATCCAGTTTCCCAAAATTCTTCCGGCCCTACGGTTGGTCTCCAATTTGACCACCATATACAATTCACGGGCTCAAATAATTCTCATCATACCCATGCCCCATCGCAATCACTAATTACGCGGCTGGTCTCCGCCCTTGGAATTATGCTCCATTGGGAAGACCCACTCATGTGTCCTCACGATGCATGAGGAGAACAAACCTTCGTGGTATCCTTACGACTCACAAAGGAAAAACACACTTAGGGGTCCTCACGACTCCTAAGGAGAAAATGCACCTACGGGATCCTTACGACTCGTAGGGAGGAAATGGTTTTATGGGACCCTTACGGCCCATAAAATTGAAAAGCCTTAGGTGATAGGGATCTAAACCTGTCTCCTAAGCTATCGCTTCCCAATCCCCAAGCGGCGAATGATGAGTCGCTCCTGGTACCATATTTCAGTGCAGCGACGCAGATGCCAACCAAATTCCAAATCTCATACCCCAACGGCGAATGATGAGTCTCTCTTGGTGCTATATTCTAGTGCAGCGATGCAGACGCCAACAAAGCCCCAAAAAATTTTCCGGCCCTACGGTCTGGATCATACATCCTGTAAAACCGTATACAATCCACGGGCGTAAAACGATCCCAATCTCTTCCAAGTCCTACCGGTGAGACCACATTCAAAGTCCCACAAAAAATAAAAATAAAATAAAATAAAAAAATGGTATGTCCACAAGCAAAATGGGCACGGATGAAAACCCGAAAGGGCTCCGTGAGTAAAAACTGCAGCACTGCCGGCGAGTTTGTGAAAACCCGAAAGGGCGCAAACTCGTAAAAAAAAGAGAGATGAAACGCACTCGCAAAGTCCTCTCGATTTTGTGAGGAGAAAATTCTCGCGTGAGATCCTTACGACTCACAAAGGAGCAACATACTTAGGAGTCCCCACGGCTCCTAAGGAGAAAATACACCTACGGGATCCTTACGACCCGTAGGGAGAAAATACTTTATGAGACCCTTACGGCTCACAAAATTGAAAAGTCTTAGGTGATAGGAACCTAAAACCTGTCTCCTAAGCCGTCGCTTCCTGACAAGTAAGCGCAAATGACGATTCGCTCCTGGTACCATATTCCAGTGTAGCGGTACTAATGCCAAACCAAAACCAAATCCCCAAATTCTCTCATGACAGATGATGATTCGCTCCTGGTACCATATTCCAGTGTAGCGATGCTGATGTCAACCCAAATCACAATCAACAAGTCAACTTCAACTCCGACACCACAAAGAGCGGAGCAAGTCAAAATCCAATCTCGACACCGCAAGAAGCGGAGCAAGTCAAGTTCACCCCTGACACTGCAAGAAGCAGAGCAAGTCAAATCAAGTATCGACCGTCCATGTCGTAAAAAGGGCAGTGCGGGCTTCCCACAAATTGGGAACCAAATCGCTCCGGGCCAGGGAAAAGTCTACCACGGACACTCCGCCTCGGAGACGCGTCAAGCGTCGACCGTCCATGTCATAAAAAGGGCAGTGCAGGCTTCCCACAAATCGGGAACCAAATCGCTCCGGATCAGAGCGTCCACCGTCCATGTCGTAAAAAGGGCAGTGCAGGTTTCCCACAAATCGGGCAAGCGTCGACCGTCTATGTCGTAAAAAGGGCAGTGCAGGCTTCCCACAAATTGGGAACCAAATCGCTCCAGGCCAGGAAAAAGTCTACCATGGACACTCCGCCTCGGAGACGCGTTGACCGTCCATGTTGTAAAAAGGGCAGTGCAGGCTTCCCACAAATCGAGAACCAAATCGCTCCGGATCAGAGCGTCGACCGTCCATGTCGCAAAAAGGGCAGTGCAGGCTTCCCACAAATCGGGAACCAAATCCCTCCGGATTAGAGCGTCGACCGTCCATGTCGTAAAAAGGGCAGTGCAGGCTTCCCACAAATCGGGAACCAAATCGCTCCGGATCGGAGCGTCGACCGTCCATGTCGCAAAAAGGGCAGTGCAGGCTTCCTACAAAGCAGGAACCAGATCACTCCGGGCCAGGGAAAAGTCTACCACAGACACTCCATCTCGGAGACGCGTCAAGCGTCGACCGTCTATGTCGTAAAAAGGGCAGTGCAGGCTTCCCACAAATCGGGTAAGCGTCGACCGTCTATGTCGTAAAAAGGGCAGTGCAGGCTTCCCACAAATCAGGAACCAGATCGCTCCGGATCAGAGCGTCGACCGTCCATGTCGCAAAAAGGGCAGTGCAGGCTTCCCACAAATCGGGAACCAAATCGCTCCGGATCGGAGCGTCGACCGTCCATGTCGCAAAAAGGGCAGTGCAGGCTTCATACAAAGCAAGAACCATATCACTCCGGGCCAGGGAAATGTATACCACGGACACTCCGTCTCGGAGATGCGTCAAGCGTCGACCGTCCATGTCGCAAAAAGGGCAGTGCGAGCTTCCCACAAATCGGGAACCAAATCGCTCCGGATCAGAGCGTCGACCATCCATGTCGTAAAAAAGGGCAGTGCAGGCTTCCTACAAAACGGGAACCAGATCACTCCGAGCCAGGAAAACGTCTACCACGGATACTCATTCTCGGAGACGCGTTAAGCGTCGACCGTCCATGTCGTAAAAAGGGCAGTGCATCCCAAAAAGTGGGAACCACGACAAGCCGCCTCCACGTGAATGAAGATCCATTAATTTCATGCACATGAATCACATATGTGGTGTGCATTTATTGATGGGGGGCACTTTGTTGAAGTCGAAAATTGCACCCCGGTTGACCAAGTCAAAGTTAAAGTCAACCCTAAGCCAAGTGGGCCCATGCCCAGGTCGAGTCCGAACATGAAGCGGCCCTCCCTCCCCCATGCCAAAATGAAATCATGTAATAAATAATTTTTATGTAATTTTTTATGCATGAATGTAAACAAAATGGGCATAAAGCATAATTTTTGTAAGCCCATGGCTTATGTACAAAAAGAAATAGCACATGAGACATGTGGTGGGCAAAATGTTGTTTTGTAAAGCCCAAGGGGCTATATGTAAATGTGTAAGCCTATATAAGGCAACTTGATAATGAATAAAGGATGAAAAACTTTCCAATCCCCAAAAATTAGGGCCTGTGCCTCTTTCTCCTTTCTCAAGATTCTAAAACCTTCTTCTTTCTTTTGAATTAAATCAAGAGTTTTATTCTTCCTTTTCCAAAACTAAATAGTTTTTCACCACAAAACCCACAAAGGAGAGCTTGGATGTTCCATTAGATCTCAAAAATGGGAGATTTTTAAATCTCACCCCCCTTTCTCCAAGATCCGGCCAAACGACAGGAAGAAGAAGGAGACCCGTCTCTAGAAACCCCACTTTGGGGAAGATCTAGGGCTCAAGGGGAGAAGCCCCTTCATCAGCTTCAAAATATCCTAGGAGTTTAACTCCTAATATATATATATATATATATATATATATATATATATATATATATATATATAGACACACACACACACACAAAATAATAAGTGTTCCTTTATGGGAGTACAACTCCCATTGCAGGGACCAAGTCCCTTTTGCCTCCCGAGCGCCCACGTGCCTGGCACGTGAGGCGCTAGCGCCCAGAGCGCTGTGCCCTTGCGCTCAAAGCGCTAGCGCCCGAGCGCCCACGTGCCTGGCACGTGGGGCGCTAGCGTCCAGAGCTCTAGCGCCCGAGCGCCCAGAGCGCTAACGATCTTGTGCCCGCGCGCCCAAAGCGCTAGCGCCCTGGCGCTTAAAGCGCTAGCGCCCGAGCGCCCACGTGCCTGGCACGTGAGGCACATGAGACGCTAGCGCCCTGGCGCTTAAAGCGCTAGCGCCCGAGCGCCCACGTGCCTGGCACGTGAGGCACGCGAGACGCTAGCACCCAAAGCGCTAGCACCCGAGCGCTTTCTCCCACGTATCCCTTAGATGCCCCTGCCCGAGCGCTTTCTCCCACGCATCCCTTAGATGCCCCTTTTCCCTTATGTATGTATGTATGTGTACACACACACACATACACACACACACGATACTGTCCCTGTTAGAAAAAAATTTCTAACGGGGCGCTACCCCGCACCCTGCAAGGAGGCTGCTAGCCTCCTTGACCCCCAGCCCGCTATCCGGGTAGCGGGCCCCCCGTAAAAACTCTGTGGGCCCCCCAATATATCCAAAACCCTTCCAAAACACACCATTGCACATTGATTTCGCATGACCAGTTTAACCCGTTAATCGGAGGTTCCCTCGCCCCAAAGGCGAGGGGTAATTAACGGCAGCTTAGTCCGCGGCTGCCAGAGATTTGGATCTCCGCAATCAATAAACCCCAGCCTACCCTAAGCAGGGGGAATCTGTAATGCGCATAACAAGCGCGGGCGCATTCCCATCTCAATGGGGTGACGAAAAACACCCTACACCCTGCAGCTACCCTGCTCGGCTATCCCCGGCCGGTAGCTCGCCTACCCCACAACGCCAGGGATTTAAGCCCTCGCCAAGAGGCAACTGAGCAGCTTCACTGCTCGGTCAATCCTTAGTAGGCCTCCTATGGCCCCTCCAGCGCTAAGGATCTAAGCCATCACCAAGAGGCAACTGAGCAGCTACCCTGCTCGGCTATCCCTGGCTAGTAGCTCCCTACCCCACAACGTCAGGGATCAAAGCCTTCGCCAAGAGACAACTGAGCAGCTTCACTGCTTGGTCCATCCTTAGCAAGCCTCCCATGGCCCCTACAGCGCTAAGGATCGAAGCCCTCACCAGGAGGCAGCCGAGCAGCTACCCTGCCCGGCAATCCCTGGCCGGCAGCTCGCCTACCCTACAACGCCAGGGATCTAAGCCCTCACTAAGAGACAACCGAGCAGCTTCACTGCTTGGTTCATCTTTGGCAGGCCTCCCACGGCCCCTCCAGCGCCAAGGATCGAAGCCCTCACCAAGAGGCAGCCAAGCGGCTACCCTGCTCGGCTATCCCTGGCTGGTAGCTCCCCTACTCCACAACGCCAGGGATCAAAGCCCTCACCAAGAGGCAGCCGAGCGGCTACCCTGCTCGGCTATCCTGGCTGGTAGCTCCATACCCCACAACGCCAGGGATCAAAGCCCTCACTAAGAGGCAGCCGAGCGGCTACCCTGCTCGGCTATCTTTGGCTGGTAGCTTCCCTACCCCCACAACGCCAGGGATCAAAGCCCTCGCCAAAAGGCACCGGGCAACAACCCTGCTCGGCCATACTTAAGGACAAAAAGCCCTTGCTAAGAGGCACCGGGCAGTAACCCTGCTCGGCCATTCTTAGTAGGCCACTTACGGCCCCTCCCGCGCTAAGGATAAAAAGCCCTCGAGAAAGGCAACCGGGCCCGCCCTTGCTCGGTTATCCCTGGCTGGTAGCTCCCTACCCTAACAAACCAGGGATCAGAGCCCTCGCCAAGAGGCAACCGGGCTCGCCCTTGTTCGGTTATCCCTGGCTGGTAGCTCCCTACCCCAACAAATCAGGGATCAAAGCCCTCACCAAGAGGCACCGGGCAGTAACCCTGCTCGGCCCGTCCTTAAGGATCAAAGCCCTCGCAAGAGGCAACCGGGCCCGCCCTTGCTCGGTTATCCCTGGCTGGTAGCTCCCTACCCCAACACACCAGGGATCAAAGCCCTCACCAAGAGGCACCGGGCAACAACCCTGCTCAGCCCCGTCCTTAGTAGGCCCCTTACGGCCCCTCCCGCGCTAAGGATCGAAGCCCTCATCAAGAGGCAGCCGAGCGGCTACCCTGCTCGGCTATTTCCGGCTGGTAGCTCCCTACCCCATGACGCCAGGGATCAAAAGCCCTCGCCAAGAGGCACCAGGCAGTAATCCTACTCGGCCCGTCCTTAGTAGGCCTCTTACGGCCCATGCCGCGGTAAGGATCAAAGCCCTTGCCAGGAGGCCACCGAGCAGCTACCCTGCTCGGTGCATCCCCAGCGGGCAACCTCCTGCCCATACGACACTGAGGATCTGAAGCCCTCATCGTGAGGCCGCCGAGCCTCTTCCTGCTCGACGCATCCCCAGCGGGTATCCTCCTGCCCATCAGACGCTGAGGATCTGAAGCCCTCATCGCGAGGCCGCCGAGTCCCCTCCTGCTCGGTGCATCCCCAGCGGACATCCTCCTGCCCATCAGACGCTGAAGATCTGAAGCCCTCATCGTGAGGCCGCCGAGTCCCTTCCTGCTCGGCGCATCCCCAGTGGGCAACCTCCTGCCCATCCGACGCTGAAGATCTGAAGCCCTCATCATGAGGCCGCCGAGTCTCTTCCTGCTCGGCGCATCCCCAGCGAGCATCCTCCTGCCCATCAGACACTGAGGATTTGAAGCCCTTATCGTGAGGCCGCCGAGTCCCTTCCTGCTCGGCGCATCCCCAGTGGGCATCCTCCTGCCCATCAGACGCTGAGGATCTAAAGCCCCCATCGTGAGGCCGCCGAGTCCCCTCCTGCTCGGTGCATCCACAGCGGGCATCCTCCTGCCTATCAGACGCTGAGGATCTGAAGCCCTCATCGTGAGGCCGCCGAGTCCCTTCCTGCTCGGCGCATCCCCAGTGGGCAACCTCCTTCCCATCCGACGCTGAGGATCTGAAGCCCTCATCATGAGGCCGCCGAGTCCCTTCCTGCTCGGCGCATCCCCAGCGGCATCCTCCTTCCCATCAGACGCTGAGGATCTGAAGCCCTCATCGTGAGGCCGCCGAGTCCCTTCCTGCTCGGCGCATCCCCAGCGGGCATCCTCCTGCCCATCAGACGATGAGAATCTAAAGTCCTCATCGTGAGGCCGCCGAGTCCCTTCCTGCTCGGCTCATCCCTAGCGGGAATCCTCCTGCCCATCAGACGCTGAGGATCTAAAGCCCTCATCGTGAGGCCGCTGAGTCCTTTCCTGCTCGGCGCATCCCCAGCGGGCATCCTCCTGTCCATCAGACGCTGAGGATCTGAAGCCCTCATCGCGAGGCCACCGATCAACTACCCTGCTCGGCGCATCCCCAGCGGGCAACCTCCTGCCCATCCGACGCCGAGGATCTGAAGCCCTCATCGTGAGGCCGCCGAGTCCCTTCCTGCTCGGCGCATCCCCAGCGGGCATCCTCCTGCCCATCAGACGCCGAGGATCTAAAGCCCTCATCGCGAGGCCGCCGAGTCCCTTCCTGCTCGGCGCATCCCCAGCGGGCATCCTCCTGCCCATCAGACGCTGAGGATCTGAAGCCCTCATCGTGAGGCCGCCGAGTTCCTTCCTGCTCGACGCATCACCAGTGGGCAACCTCCTACCCATCCGACGCTGAGGATCTGAAGCCCTCATCATGAGGCCGCCGAGTCCCTTCCTGCTCGGCGCATCCCCAGCAGGCATCCTCCTGCCCATCAGACGCTGAGAATCTGAAGCCCTCATCGCGATGCCGCCGAGTCCCTTCCTGCTCGGCGCATCCCCAGCGGGCATCCTCCTGCCCATCAGACGCTGAGGATCTGAAGCTCTCATCATGAGGCCGACGAGTTCCTTCCTGCTCGACGCATCCCTAGCGGGCATTCTCCTGCCCATCAACATGGTGGGTCCAAAGCCCTCCTCGTGAGGCCGCTGAGTAGCTTCCTGCTTGGCGCATCTGCAGCGGGTAACTTTCTACCTATGAAGACACGGATCCAAGACCCGCCGAATAAACTCATACTCAACGCGCGATCAGCGCCTCAACTCCGGCAAAGGGAGGATACCGACCTTCCCATACTGGTCCTTCGTTCGACTTATACTCTATGCGCGACAACAAGAACGCCGTGTCGTCCCCGAACAATCCACCATGAGGAATTACCAGCGCCAAGCCGCACAGAAAGAACCAAGCAGTCCACTCTCGACCCGACCCACGAATAGATCGGAACGAGAGTAGGGGGCTAATGATGATGCTCGATAACGGTAATTCCTTAGATCATGACACGTGGCAGATGACGTGTCCCAGAGCATACAAGGAAGGACCTACAATGGCCGACCAGACCACTCCTATGCCTGTCCTGCCGACCAACGCTGGCTCACTTCCGAGCCCCCTGCACAACTGGCCTCCTCGGCCTCACAGCTCGTCTCCGGGCTACCGCAGAACCAAGATACCTCGGATCTCCAGCTCGACCGCGAGCTCTCTCGCCAAGGTCATCTTTCTCGGTCTCATCGACCGACCATCGGCACCGCTCACAGGCGCAACCGCCATCCCGTGAATCTCGCCATGCGCGAGATATCCGCCGGCCACATCCCACGTTCCACGCCATCACGATCCCCCATTAACGAGCCTGTCTCGCCATTAATGGGAGGTCCCGCTCATCACGCGGGCGTGACGTCGGGAGCGTAGCTATCGGCGTGATTCTCGCGCCTGCCCTGCCTGCTGCCACCGCTATATAAACCCCTTCTTCAGTCGGTTCAAGTAAGCCATTTGTACTCCATTAAGCCGTTACTCTGCTCGGATCTCTAGTCTAACTTGACCGTCGGAGGGTCCTCGATGTTACAACCACCCCGGGACTTCCTTGCAGGTAGCTCGGCGACCACAACCTCAAACCCATTGAGATCCACACGCTTCAGGAGCGACAACCTCCAGATCCAATCTCAGCCACCCATCACCGTCATCAGCAGATCAACGGAAGGCAACACCTGAAGGATATTCATTGCCTCCATCAGCGTAATTTTTTTAAATGGAAGTAAAAAATGAAACAGCTTCCTATGTTTTTTTCATAAGCAAAAAAAAAAAAATTAGCTGTAATAAATTATTATCTATTGAAAGTAATTAAAAAGGCGTTAAATAATTTTTTTTTCTTGTTCCTTGTGCTCCATGGTTACTTCCCATTCAAAACGAGGGAAGAAAATTTTGGAAGCAACCGTGCTATATAAGATCCACATTAGCATCTTGAAGTAACTTCTAAACTCTACTTCTATTCAAACAAACAACCAAAGCGCTTGAAGTTACTTCCGGTACTTTTATGTTATTTCTATGCAAACAAACAAGCCGGCTAAGTTGTTATTTATATCCATTGAAGTGAAGGAAAAAATCTAAACCGGAAAAAAAAATTTAAAAATTTTCTTCCGGGAAAAAAAAAGAGCTTGCATGTTGAAGTTCGGTTAGCAGGGGCCATCCTCGGAGCCTAGGTCATGTGAGCGCCCACCATCTAGATGTGCTCGACCCAGTTCATTTTTCTTTAAGATAAATATTGTTTAATTTATATCTATCTACGGTATGCCTGATACATATTCGATTTTTTTCTTAATCCGTATATTATATTCACCCTGTAACATATAATGTAGTTTTAATATACTTTTATCTATAATCTATAACATGCATAACTCATAAAATCTCTATAATGTACGATAACTACACGTGTAGCCCAATTATATAAATTCTTTCCTTTTGAGTTTGTTGAAACTCATTTTTTAAAGCAATTGCTTTTGAAGCCTTTAAATATTAATTATGTTAAACTTTTTTAATGATAACCGACTATATATACCCAATTAATAAGTCTTATCGGTTTAAGTTTCTCGAAACCAATTTTTAATTAATTTGGATTTTTAAAATTAATTGTTTTTGGAGTCTTTAAATCCTGCTTTATTTTGTAGTTTTGTGGCATGAAATATGTTTTTGGAGTCTTTTAATAAAATCGCTCTAAATACGGTGAGTATAAAACATTAATTCAATAGAATTTCTTTTATCTGCATGCAATCCACTTAATCATGAATCTATATGAAGGATAAATCATTAATTACTGCTACTTACGAATGTTAAATGCAACCAACAGTTAACTGTTTTCTTTTGTAATTTCTTCTATGTTTTTGTTTGTTCAAAGGATCCAAGTCTGACAAAATAATCTTTTTATGTTTATTTTTTAAAAGGCCCATAGCAAATCATTTCTAATTCTTTGTAACTAAAGAAAATCATCATAATCAAATTATAGATTTTATTTTCAGATGAATATTCCTCTTAGATAAAATCGAAACTGACGAACTCTCACATTAGATAAACTATTTTATCTAGAAATAACAACCCTCCTCCGCCTTTAAAAAATTTATCGGGTCCCATCTGAATATTAAAATAACAAAGAATTTATTAAATTTCCACAAATTAGCAAAGAATAGCAATTGAAACCCCAAAGAGGATCTTTTAGAATTCCCATTTGACATTTTTAAGTTGGTTATTCACTATTCATGATGTGATATATGAACGGATAACATTTAGCAAGAGAGAACAAGCATACTTAAAAAATAGATTTGATATTTCTTTCAATCTCAACCATTCGTATATTCCACCGGGAATTATGGAAATTCTTTAAGTCCTTCAATCCTTTTGCTATGTTACATTGTGTCGGTGAATCATGGCAAGTTTGTAAGGTCATTATTAGAATGTATTATAGCATCTACAATAATGTGTTTTGTAATTTTTTGTATTTTAAAGTTCAATCAAATTCAGAATATATGGTACTTCAAAATCAATTAATGTGTAGCCTTTCCTTTTTTCTGGTCATCCCCATCTTTGGTTGCACTTGTATTTTAAAATTTGCTAGTTATTGCCGCTTAGGATTTATTTGCTTATGAGAGTGAGCCTAAACCACTAATGAAGTGATAATGTCATGAACATGAGGGAACTTGGCCAAAAAGGACATGCATATTGTTATTTTAATTATTAAAAATTGGAAATTCTTTTTAAATTAGTATTCTTATGAAATTTTAGAATTTGTTTTTTTTTTAAAGAAAATCAAAGAAGTCAAGAAAAAAGACAAGGAAAATTCGTTTTATACCGGTTTAAAACCATACCAGGTTTCTACCAAAATGGCAATAGGTGGGTTGTCCAGTCTAGGGCCCCCACAAATCTCATAAAAAAGACTTGCCTCCTATATATACCGGGTATGCTTTTGAGACAGGTACAAAAAAACAGAAACTAAAGAGGGAAGTCCAAAAATAACAAAAATGCTAACAAATTAATTGCATCAGATAAAAACAAATAGGGCATTTTGAATAAACCTTCGCTCGCTCCCTCCTCGCTCTCTTTGCACATACATAAATAAAAGTATTTGTTTTGTGATTTTTGTTGTGTTTTCCTATTATTACATATATTATTATTATATATTACTAGTTTTCTGCACGTGCGTTGCCCGTATTAGTTCACTCAACTATACGGTATTTGTAATTGACGCGATCTGGATCACGTCAAGATGCTACCTTCCGTTGATCTGCTGATGGCGGCGATAGACGGCTGAGATTGGATCTGGAGGCGGGCTCCTGAAGCGTGTGGATCTCAATGGGTTTGAGGTTGGTTGGGCCGAGCTACCTGCAAGGAAGTCCCGGGGTGGTTGTACCACCGAGGACCCTCCGACGATCAAGTTAGAGAGAAAATCCGAGCAGAGTAACGGCTTAGTGGAGTAAAAATGGCTTACTTGAACCGTCTGAAGAAGGGGTTTATATAGCGGTGGCAGCAGGCAGGGCAGACGCGAGAATCACGCCGGCCGTTACGCTCCCGACGTCACGCCCGCGTGATGGACGGGATCTCCCATTAATGGCGAGACATGCTCGTTAATGGGGATCGTGATGGCGTGGAACGTGGGATGTGGCCGGCGGATATCTCGCGCATGGCGAGATTCGCGAGACGCGTCCGTGAGCGGTGCCGTTGGTCGGTCGATGAGACCGAGGAAGATGACCTCGGCGTGAGAGCTCGCGGACGAGCGGGAGAGCCGAGGTATCTTGGTTCTGCGGTAGCCCGGAGACGAGCTGTGAGGCCGAGAAGGCCAATTGTGCAGGGGGCTTGAAGGTGAGCCAGCGTTTGTTTGTAGGACGGGCATAAGAGTGGTCTGGTCGGCCACTGTAGGTCCTTTCTTGCATGGTTTGGGACACGTCATCTGCCACGTGTCATGATCTGGGAGATCACCGATATCGAGCATCATCATTATCCCCCCACTCTCGTCCCGACCAGTTGACGGGTCGGGTCGAGAGTGGTCTGCCGGGTCACCCGAGATGAGCTCCTTTTCGAAGATATCGTCGGGCGTGTCCCCGGGTAATCTGCTGTATTTTCTGGATGATACCAGCGAATCAGGGCGAGATATTTGCATTAAAGAGGGTGCACCGGATCGTGCGTACTTTCGCTGAAGCGATAGACCACGTGTCGGGCGCTGGTTGGCTGACGCGACGAGCCACAGACCGCTGGCGTCTGATGGGATACAACCAATGCGTGTGCAACAGGTGGAGCGATCGTGGTCGTCGAACGCGAAGAGTTGTTTTTGGCGGGAGTCGATTATCGCCGTTGGATGAGGACGCTGGCAGCTATAAATAGAGGTGGGGTCCACTTCAAGGCCCATATCTCTTCATATTTTCCTCGTTCTCGATCTTGTAAGCTCGGCGCTCTTCTTCTTAGGTCGGATCTCTACGTTTTCTCTTCCCAAGGACTTCTCTCCATCAGATTAGATGTCTTCTTTTGAGGAGTCTGTAGATGTCTTCGGGGTAGATTCTAGGGATTCTTCCACTGAGTCGGAGTCTTCCCGGGGAGTTAGGGTCAGATCCTCTTCCCGGGATCGCGCGACAGGGGCTGTTCCCCGAGCGGAGGTGGCGGACGCCCCTGGTGTGCCATCCTTGGTGAGGTATGAGGACGAGCTTGTCACCGGATCGTGCGTACTTTCGCTGAAGCGACAGACCACGTGTCGGGTGCTGGTTGGCTGACTCGACGGGCCACAGACCGCTGGCGTCTGATGGGATACAGCCAATGCGTGTGTAACAGGTGGAGCGATCGTGGTCGTCGAACGTGAAGAGTTGTTTTTGGCGGGAGTCGATTGTCGCCGTTGGATGAGGACGCTGGCAGCTATAAATAGAGGTGGGGTCCACTTCAAGGCCAATATCTCTTCATATTTTCCTCGTTCTCGATCTTGTAAGCTCGGCGCTCTTATTCTTAGGTCGGATCTCTACGTTTTCTCTTCCCAAGGACTTCTCTCCATCAGATTAGATGTCTTCTTTTGAGGAGTCTGTAGATGTCGTCGGGGTAGATTCTAGGGATTCTTCCACTGAGTCGGAGTCTTCCCGGGGAGTTAGGGTCAGATCCTCTTCCCGGGATCTCGCGACAGGGGATGTTCCCCGAGCGGAGGTGGCGGACGCCCCTGGTGTGCCATCCTTGGTGAGGTATGAGGACGAGCTTGTCACCGCTCGGGCTCGTTTCCATATCCCCTCCGGCTATACGCTCCGTTTGGCCGAGAAAGGAGAGAGGGCAGATCAGGTACGGGGTAAAAATATTGCCTTGTACCTGGAAGCCTTTTGGGTCGGAATGCGCCTGCTTTTCTCTGTCACGCCCCGCTTTCCAGAGTACGCTAAGATGGGCACGTGACATAGCCAACCATGCTACCCGTGGATAGGAAAAATCCCTCCACAGTCACATTACGGCTGTAGAGATATCAAGAACAGGAAAGTAAACTAAACTTTCTAGTACATGTTCATGTGCCAAAATAAATGAGTCAAGAAATAATAATATGAGGAAGCAAAAAATCCAATAAATAAAACACCTGAAAAGTAAAACTGGATACCAACAGGATCCTTACCGCTCGGTCTAACAGCGGCAATGCTCCTGATCAGTCTGCAACAAAGGTAGAGGATCTGGGCCATGCAAAACCCAGACGTCAGCGCGTCATAACATCAAGCAATACTATATAAACAGGGTAGCAAGACATGCAAGTATGATCATAAAGGTAAAGCAGGTGTAACAAAATATAAATCAGGACAGTGAAAGGTAGTGTGCAGTGAGTAATCTAAACCGGTCTATTGGGTTAACTACTCTCAAGTTTTTGAAATCAATTTGATGAATTATCGATGTAACTCAATAGTATCCCGTACGTGCCCGGGATCACGGTCTATGACTCTCGGGCTGAACCCGAGACGTGCCGCAAGGCAGTAAAGGGTGGTAGGTAATGACGAGTGATGTCCGTAGCATCACTCCGGGGCTGGCCTAGCCCGTAAGACTGATCAGAAAAGGTATAGAACTGTCGAGTTACAAGTCAGGTTTCATCATTGATTTCCCCATACCCCCAAGTAATATGTGTTCAAGTCAGGTATTAAGTAATCTAGAGCTAATGCCAACACAGGTTCAGGCATGTACTGGTTTGTCTGGATAGACAACAGGAAACGTCCGTAAGGACAACAGGTCAGGTTTGTTGGCATTAGTCACAAGATCAGGCAACAGGTAAAGCCATGGTACATCAGGTCAAGTCAGGTAGTATATAGGTATCATGTCATGTCGAGAGGTGCACGGTACCATGTCGTGTCAAGTCATAGGTGTAACAAGTCATGTCAGGGGTGCACAGGATGTCATGCGGGTGCTCATAATCAACTACGTAAGCATGGGTAAGCCAAACAAGCATGGGGTACTAGTGAAATAATAAAATGAAACATGGTGATGATATATGCAAGGGTACAGATCACAGCATATGGATGCACAGTTATAGATTAGAGTTAGGGTTGTGGTTCCAACATTAAGTATCATGCACTTAAATGAATATGGAATTGTTAAATCTCGTTATTATTGGTTAAATGATCTAGGGATGCAATTATATATAAAATATGTTCAATAGATGCAACCGGGTATTCGGGGTAGAAACTATTTAAAGGTGCTATGAGCTATGCAGATAATTATTAAGTAATCTAAATACGGATGTGGGTACACGATATTGTACTCTAACATGCAATAAGTTATAATTCAAGATCCGAATCTAACATGATATATGGAACATCGAAACGGAAAAATGGAACATGTGACGCTATATGTAATCTACAGTTTTACCATGCAGTTTAATAGGTATATAAAAAAATATTATAGATAGCATGTAGCAAGTTTCACTTGCCTCGACGGATCGCGATACGGTGTACGGAACGTCACACGTCAGCGAGAAAAGTCGCGACGCGCGCACGGTACACGGAAAGAGTCCAAACAACGTCCGATGGGATCACACGGGTCAGATATCCTCGCTGGGTCGTCGGGATCGTCGCCGGCACGGTCGGATTCCGGCAATCAAGAAACAACAGTGAATACTTTTAGAAGAAAAGAAAAACAGAAAAGAAAGAAAGAAAAGAAGGAAAGAGAAGGAAGGGAGATGAGAATAAGATTGCTTACTGGGTTGCAGAGGGGTGAGAAAGCGGTGGCGGCGAGACCAACGGCGGTGAGGGGCGCCGGTGAAGGGGTTTTGAAGAGCTAGGGTTTGGTTAGGGTTTGGGCTCGGTTTTGAAGTTGTTGGGGTTTTATATGCAGGGTTTTGGCGCTGGAGGGAGAGCAGAGGAGAGGGAGGAGATGGCGATGGCGATGGCGATGGGAGATGGTCGGCGACGTGAGGAGGTGGTGGTGGTGGAGAAGGGTTCTCGGGATTTCTTGGGTGCAATGGGTTCGCTCGAGGGAGAAAGAAGAAGAAGGAGATGATGGAGACGAGGGTGACGAGGAGACGAGAAGGGTGTCGACGAGGGTTGAGGAGCGGAGGAAAATAGGGTTAGGGTTGATGGGTAAAGGAGAAGAGAAGCTGCGGGGTTTTAAAAGGAAGAAGAAGAAAATAAATAAATGCAAAGAAGGGAGGTGAGCGTAGCGGGGAGGTGGTGACGCGACTCGAGGAACACACAGTGTTCCCGAGATGAGAGAGAGTGGCGCGAGAGGAGAGAGAAAGAAGAGAGAGAGTTGTGCTGGGGAGAGAGAGAAAGGAGAAAGAAAAGATTTTGAGGGGAGAGAGAGAGACGTGTGGGGCCCGGCGTCAGCGAAAGGGAGGGATTTAATTGGCTCAAGGGGGAAAAGATATGGGGAAAGGGTTTTGGAAAAAAATCAAAAAAGATTTTACTTGTTACCAAATATTTTATGTTAGCTGTATAATAGATCTTTCAGCTTTTAAAATATATATTAACGAATTTAAAAAATTTGAAATAATTAGAATTCGGCGAGATACAAAATAATTCAGAAATGCGCCCGGGTTGGATCCAAAAATTTGGATTTGAAATACGGAAATTATTAGCAAGTTCCAAAATTTAAAATGAAAGATTATTTAACAGAAATGCATACCCCCAAGAACGGATGCACGCACGTGCGCGTAGCCATCCAAACACGTCCGTTTCACTGAACGGGATGAGAACACGATGCAAGGATGCTACCACAGGGTTAGGGGTATCATGCAGGCCATGTCATGTATTTTTAAATTATTTTAAGTGACTTAAACTGTTATATGCAAAAATACGTGATGCTATGGTATTCTATAACTATGAAACAACAAGCTCAAGCAAGCGGGTCGAACGTAAAGTAAACTATCATTCGCATCCACACAGCAAATGAAATAAACATCACAAACAACACATACGGCAATAGAAATTGGTATAACTGAACTCGGTTGTTACATTCTCTCCCGAGATTGTTGGAGCGCTAAATTACTTTGGGTTAGCCCCGGGCCAGCTAGTGCCGAACTCCTGGAGGATTCTCCTTGGGTTCCTGGTCCGCTTGAATTTGCAGATGATCCCTTTCGGTCTTTCCATCCTTGCCTCCTCTCTCATTTACAAAGGTCACCCCGGCACTCGCGCGGGCGACCTGAGGTGGATTTACTTCTCCTTTAGGAAACGACGGGGGAGTGCAGCCGGGTCGGGAGTTGTTGCAACAACTCCATTTTTAATGTACAAAGAATTTATTTAAATTCAATGTATACTTGGAGTATTTATTGTTGCTGATATCTCTTTAAGTATTTATTCCACTCCATAATTACAAGAAGGAGCTTGTAGCTCATTGGTAATATCTTGCACTGCTGAACCAAGCCACTAGAGTTCGAATCCCCTGCCCCACATTATTTTTAATATTATTTTGTTTTGATTTTTTAGAATACCAACCGTTACACGTGCGTTTCTCACAAAAATCCTTCTACACATAAAAAGTTAGATATACCATAAATCCCCTCAGGAAAAACCCCACCCGACGAGCCTTCGACTCGGCCCGACTCGGCCGGCGGACCGGCCGACTCGGTCCGGCACCGCCGGCCGGACTTGGCCGGACGGCCGAGTCGTCAACATTGAAAACGTGCATCTTGACCTAGTCTACCCCCCTGCACACACTAAATTCCTTGACCGGTTACAAAAAGCCCAATAAATCTCTTTTACTCCAAAGTTTAATGATTTTTAATGATTTTTTAAATATATTTTATATATTTTTTTTAAATTAAAACCCTAACCCTATATATACCCCCATACCCTCTACCCTCTCATCCTAAATTCCTAAGTCCACTCTCTCAAAATTCCAAGAGAACTTTGGTACGTTGGAAAACGAGCGAAAGGCGAAGCGCTGACGAAATCGACGGCGAAATTCCGGTGATCGTGCTAGGAGCTCTCAACGATGATTCGACGTGCCGGCAAACCCTCTACTTCCCTCTCATTCTCTAGCGTTGTCCAAACCCGTAAGTTCTCCTTTTCTACCTTTCTTTTCTTTCATAAAAATACGACTTTACAAACCCGACGGAAATCGGAACAAACCGATTTCCGATTCGGTTTTCTATCAAATCTCACTTATCACCAATTCCATAATGCTTAAACATCTTTATGTTGACTATTAATCACTTAACAACTAATTTGAACAAGTTTTCTCACATAAAATGACAGCTTTTGCAATATATCGTATTTCTTGCACTTAAATATCACAATGTTTAGTTTTCACATTTAACCCTTAACATTGCCATACCTTAAAGTAGATCACGAGATAATGACCTACCTCCACACACACTCATATGCAAACATAACCCGCTACCTTGAAAACTTAGAATACGATAAAACAAGATTTTACAATTAAATACCATTTTCTTAATAAAACCTTTTCCAAAAGTTTTAGGTTGCTACACTTTTAAAACAAATATCTTTTAATAGGAAAATACGATATGTTGTGGACATCGATCGTTTATCTAAACCTGACTTTGTGGTGTCTAGGCTAGACAAGTGAGAAAAGGTAATTTTAAAAGGCCCGTCTCACGATTCGTGAGCGGATCCCTCCTTTTCTCATTCTGTACTTACCTGACCACAATTGGCGGTGAAGAGGCGATTTGAGGCTTCTAACGACTTATCGTTTAGACCATTTTAAAATAGCCTAGTTGAAATATAAAACCCTAGATTCTAAAATACGGAAAATTGACTTTTGCAAATAAATACCTTTTACTTTATAAAACCGTTTTCTAAAGGATAGTATTTATAAAATCTTTGCAAAGCGCCACTACAACCCACATTTGGGGAACCCGTTAGGGATAGTACGGTTTATCGTGCACCCTCGGTTTAGTAGTGCGAGATTCAGACCTCCGCAAGGAGCATTCGGTCTCGAAAGGTTTAAAATACGATATCTTGAGAAAATGATATTTTTAGAATATAAAATAATTATTGAAATTATTTTTTGTATAAATATATGGATATTATCATTAAAAGATCTATTTTGTTATAATATAAATATCCCACTTTTTCTAAAAATCACAAGACTAAATTTTACATTAAAATACCATGAATTTCAAATAAATCAATATTACAGATAATTACCTTTATTTATGTAATTAGGATATTTTCACTAGAAATATCACAAATAGAATTTACACTCATTATAACTATAAAGATGAATAATAAATACTTGGGGTGTATCTTGAAAACTATACAAAAGTATTTTTACATAAAACCCTCTCAAGTTTTATAAATTACAATAAGGATCCTAACAATTATAGAACTTCGACTTACATTTCTTTTGGTCTGACTCGGGTTTGAGTCTGATTATTTCTGACTTGAATATGATTCAAGTCAATCTACATTCTTTAATATTCCAACTCAATATGAACACATGAATCCAAGAATCCAGTTATCAATCTATACAACTTGACTGAATCAAACCATGGATATACATCCATTGTTCCGTTATTCCATTTACCTGATTATGCAGTTACAATCTGTTTACTGATATCATGGTTTTGGTCGGTCATCCAACTTACACAATACAATACAACAATACAATCAAAACACTACGGGGTTTAAGGGGTAGATTGGTGCGGAAGGTGTTAGAAGTGGCACGAGACGGTAAGATTAAGACACCTAACCTATATTCCGTTGCTGTTGTACCGTGGCTTAACAGTTCCTTGTACATTCCGTTTTCCCTGGTCTCTAGCATACTGAGACCCCTCTCGTATACACTGGCATCCTTCCGTACCAAGCTACAAACAACAGCGTGAACACAATATTCTACAACATACCTCTTATTCTGTCTTTTCTTATTCTCCCTTATCTTTGGGACTTACCGAGCGACCTGTTCGCTGACGACATTCTATTTCTTTCTTCTTTGAATGTCGTCAGGTGTTTTGGACCCGTCAGAGATCGAGCCCACCGGTGAAGACTTGGATCAGTTTCACGAAGACCCCGAGCTCTAGACATTGTACCTTATTCTATTCAGTATTTTCATTTTCTATTATGCCATTATTTAGGCATCGCTTTTCATTCCAGTTGTATTTACTTTTCATGCATTGTACAAAAGATTGTTATTAATAAAGTTGCTGTTATTTTTATATATCTTGTCTCTTGTGATTATCTTTATATTGCTTAGATATGCTCAGCATATGTACTTCTAAGTATATACATAGCGGACCTCGTCGCGTCCCCTTCACCATACACCGGGAAGCGGGGCGTGACAGTTGTCGTCTTGCCTTCTTCCATCCACGATTGGAAGAAGAAGTTTTTCTTTGTTGGGCCGCCAGAAGGTGAGGACTGGCCCATGCCCACCCAGTGGACTAGGGATAGGTGCTGGCGGGGAAGCCCGTCCAACGATGCCGACACGGTGAGAGTGGCGGAGTGGGAGCCCATTCCCCGGGCTGACGTGCTGCTTTCTGAGCGGGTCTTTAGTTGGGCTGGGCTCAGCCCCATCCAGTTCGTCGGTAAGTTAGGAGTTTGCAGGCGTTCAGTTAGGCTTGCGTTTATTTTCATTTTTGTTTGTGTTGCTGACTCCAATGTATCCTGTCTTATGCAGAATCCATGGACTTGAGCCACCTTCGAGCGGCCATGCGCAAGCCGAAGAAGGGATCGAAGGCTGGAGGCGCCGGCTCTTCTCGTCCGACGTCGGTCCCGGCTCCCCCAGCAGCCGTCCTACCCCAGCGTTCGAGCGCGGGCCGTGCCCCGGAGCCCAGCCAGGCGCTGAGCCGAAAGCGGGTTCGGGGATAGGAGGCCCAGGCCTCGGAGATAGAGACCGGCTCTCCGCCGTCGCCTCTCAAACGGTTCCCCCGAACAGTGCCTTGGAGCCCGGCCTCCCCGATATTGGTGGACGAGGGGGACCTCCGCTTTGAGGTGCCCTCGGGGCTCTCCGTCCCTGACAGCTTGTTGGCCGACATGGAGAGGTCGGTCGGGGCCAAGGTCCCTCGGGGGACTCTGAAGGCGCAAATGGCGTCTATCTCCCAAGAGGCCGTGTAGGTTAGTGCCCGCATCTCACTCGATTTTTCACTCAGTGTCTCATCATTCGCGAGATTTGGCGCACGCCCCCCCTTTTCTTTCTGACCTTGCTCTGATTTCTTCAGGTCCTCCAACACGTCGCCTTCGTCGTCCAGATGGAGGAGGACGAAATAGCCCTGGCAATGCGAGCCGCGGGCGAGCTCTCCTAGCTGGAGGAGAGCTCAAAGCAGGAGCTGGAGGCGGCGATGACAAGGGTCGCTGCCTTTGAGGGCGAGGTGGCGGCCGGGAAGCAAGAGGTATCCGCCGTGAAGCAGGAGGTGGCGGCCGGGAAGCAGGAGGTTGCCAGGTTCCGCGAGGCCGCCCAGGACAAGCTTCAGGATTCCAAGGTGCTCGTCGGCACCATGAAGAAGTCGGCGAGCACCCTCCGGAAGGAGTTGGAGGCGGCGGTAGAGGGGGCGAAGCGAGCCGACCTCAGATCGGCGAAGACGATGGAGAACTACCAGAAGTCGGAACATTTTTACACCGTCTTAGTCTCGGCCACTATCGCCATCTGGCATGACGCCCTCGACGCCGTCAAGGCTCGGATGCCGGGATTCGCTGACGAAGAGTTCCGAGCCGAATATCCTCGCGGGGATGACGAGTAGGGGGACGACCCCGGGGGTGAAGCCGGGGAAGAGATTCCCGGCGAGGGCGACGCCGAGGCCGATGTGATGGGCGCTGATCCCCAGATGCCGCCCGAGCCATGGTAGATGTTGAGCTTCCTGGGGTTGCGCCTAGCCTTGAGGCCTGAAGCCCCTTTTCTTCTTGTTTCTTCTTCTTTTTTTTGTTGCATCGGGAATTTTGTAGGCCTCCGGGCATTTTGTAAAGCTGGGGAGCTCACAATACCCTTGTAAAAGCTTTGACTTTGTGAATAAAGACTTTTTGCAGTCATATTTGCACGCGTATTTTCCTTTGTCTGTAAGAACTTTTATTTGCACAGTACTGCCTTTGTGTTGTGTCGGTTCTTCGTCTAGCGATTACGCGTCGAGTTGAATCTGTTCATTTGCTAAGTGTTTAAAGTCCGGCGAGAAGACGGTATCTCCATGGCCCCGAAATCGAGGTGGAGATCGCGCAGACGTAGATAGATCGGATGCTTCTTGGTGAGGTCATGTTCCTTAGCGTGGAAGGCTCGAAGAGGCATGCTAAGGATGGACCGAGCAGAGTAGCTGCCCGGTGCCTCTAGGCGAGTCTCTCGATCCTTGGCGTTGTAAGGGCCGTACAAGGCATTCTAAGGATGGACCGAGCAGTGAAGCTGCTCAGTTGCCTCTTAGTGAGGGCTTAGATCCCTGACGTTGTGGGGGTAAAGAATTACCAGCCGGGGATAGCCGAGCAGGGTAGCCGCTCGGCTGCCTCTTGGTGAGGGCTTCGATCTTTAGAGCGGGAGGGGTCGTGCAAGGCCTGCTAAGGATGGACCGAGCAGCGAAGCTGCTCGATTGCCTCTTGGCGAGGGCTTTGATCCCTGGTGTGTTGGGGTAGTGAGCTACCAGCCAGGGATAACCGAGCAAAGGCGGGCCCGGCTGCCTCTTGCGAGGGCTTTTGATCCTTAGCACGAGAGGGGCCGTAAGAGGCCTACTAAGGACGGGGCCGAGCAGGATAGCTGCTCGGTGCCTTTTGGCAAGGGCTTTGATCCCTGGTTTGTTAGGGTAGGGAGCTACCGGCCAGGGATAACCGAGCAAGGGCGGGCCCGGTTGCCTCTTGCGAGGGCTTTTGATCCTTAAGGACGGGCCGGGCAGGGTTGCTGCCCGGTGCCTCTTGGCGAGGGCTTTGATCCCTGGTGTGTTGGGGTAGGGAGCTACCATCCAGGGATAACCGAGCAAGGGCGGGCCCAGTTGCCTCATGCGAGGGCTTTTGATCCTTAGCGCGGGAGGGGCCGTAAGAGTCTTATTAAGGATGGGCCGAGCAGGGTTGCTGCCAGGTGCCTCTTGGCGAGGGCTTTGATCCTTAAGGATGGCCGAGCAGGGTTGCTGCCTGGTGCCTCTTGGCGAAGGCTTTGATCCCTGGCGTTGTGAGGTAGGGAGCTACCAGCCAGGGATAGCCGAGCAGGAAATGCGCTCGGTTGCCTCTTGGCGAGGGCTTTGATCCCTGGTGTTGTGGGGTAGGGAGCTACCAGCCAGGGATAGCTGAGCAGGGTAGCCGCTCGGCTGCCTCTTGGTGAGGGCTTCGATCTTTAGCGCTGGAGGGGCCGTAGGAGTCCTGCTAAGGATGGACTGAGCAGTGAAGCTGCTCAGTTGCCTCTTGGCGAGGGCTTTGATCCATGGCGTCGTAGCGTAGGGAGCTACCAGCCAGGGATAGCCGAGCAGGGTAGCTGCTGACTGCCTCTTGGTGAGGGCTTTGATCCCTGGCGTTGTGGGGTAAGGAGCTACCAGCCAGGGATAGCCGAGCAGGGTAGCCACTCGGCTGCTTCTTGGTGAGGGCTTCGATCCTTAGCGCTGGAGGGGCCTGCTAAGGATGGACTGAGCAGTGAAGCTGCTCAGTTGCCTCTTGGCGAGGGCTTTGATCCCTGGCATCGTGGGGTAGGGAGCTACCAGCCAGGGATAGCCGAGCAGGGTAGCTGCTGGGCTGCCTCTCGGTGAGGGCTTCGATCCTTAGCGCTGTAGGGGCCGTGGGAGGCTTGCTAAGGATGGACTGACCAGTGAAGCTGCTCAGTTGCCTCTTGGCGAGAGCTTAGATTCTTAGCACGGGAGGGGCCGTAAGTGGCCTACTAAGGATGGACCAAGCAGTGAAGCTGCTCGATTGCCTCTTGGCGAGGGTTTTGATCCCTGGTGTTGTGGGGTAGGGAGTTACAAGCCAAGGATAGCCGAGCAGGGTAGCTGCTAGGCTGCCTCTCGATGAGGGGTTCGATCCTTAGTGCTGGAAGGGCCATGGGAGGCTTGCTAAGGATGGACTGAGCAGTGAAGCTGCTCAGTTGCCTCTTGGCGAGGGCTTAGATCTTTAGCATGGGAGAGGCCATAAGTGGCCTACTAAAGATGGACCAAGCAGTGAAGCTGCTCGGTTGCTTCTTGGCGTTGTGGGGTAGGGAGCTACCAGCCAGGGATAGCCGAGCAGGGTAGCCGCTGGGCTGCCTCTTGGTGAGGGTTTTGATCCTTAGCGCTGGAAGGGTCGTGGGAGGCATGCTAAGGATGGACCGATCAGTGAAGCTGCTCAGTCACCTTTTGTGCAAGGATCTGTCCGTCCTCCCTGGTGTGAGTACCGGGAAGATGGACAGTCGCTGGCGACACGTTTCATGATCGCGTGGCGAACGCGAAGCGCCGGAGCTGTGTTGTTTCGATTTCGCATCGAGCGGCGCGATGTCTGCCACAAGGTGGCACAGTTATGGGTGAAACGGGCGACCGTTGAACTCCGGGGGCGTTGTGGGATATAAAACGGAGGTAGTGTTGATTACTCCCTTCCTCACACCCGAAACATAAGAATGGAGGACTTCCCTTTCACCATCCCCGAGATCATAAACTTCGAGGACGTGTACCTCTACGATCAGTACTTTACTGAGGACACGGTGCAGTTGGTGATAGGCCGCATCGAGGATCATTTTGTCCGATTGCTCCCCCGGCGTTCCCCCCTCCAGATGTTGATATACTCCATCTGGAGGGCGTCGCCGGGGCTCTACAACCTCTTATCCGAACAGCTGAAAGACGAGGCCGTTGGCAAGCTAAGGTCTCTGAGGCGCTTCGGCCTGATCTCCGCGAGTCGGCTAAATCGCTCGGTGGCGCTCATCCATGAGCCCTACCAATTGAGGCACGATGCCGATGTTAGCGGGGGGCATCGAAGGCAGATGTTAGATGCCGTGAGGGCTCGGCTGACAGAAATATCCTCAGAGTACCACGAGCAGTGTTCTCTGCACCCCATTCCCCCGCTATTGTAGTTTTTCTTTCTTTTTTTTTGATGTACGGCTGAGGAGCCCACGGTACCTTTTGAATGAATAAGATTCTTTCCCTTTTTTTGTGCAATGCTTTATTGATCCCTGTTATTATACAAATGAAGAGATCTCAAGAAAGGTGTACATAGCTTTAAAAGGAAATGCATGCTAGTAGATGTTTTTATTCGTGCAGCTTGAGCCCCTCGGATGTCTGTTGGCCTCTATGCCCGGCATGGGGTACCGAGCTTCGTAGGTACTAGACGTATCTTCCGCTGACATGACCATGATTTGGCCTATGGTCAGCTCGACGGGAGGGGGACGCTGCTCCTGCTCGCGGTCAGCTTGCCGCTTGTCTCTCAAGTACGCTGTGAGGTGCCCCGAACGGATGAGCTCCTCTATGTAGTCTCGGAGCTGCTTACAGCTCTCCGTGGAGTGGCCTAGCGACCTGTTGAAACCGCAGTAGGGGCCCCGGGTTCGCTTTGAGGCCATGCGCGAGATCGGGGGAAGCTTGAAGAACCGCTCGCCCTTAGCCTCTTCTACTAGCACTGTCTGGGAGACGTTGAGCAGGGTGTACTCCTGAAACTTCGGGAGATAGGGCTTTGGCCGCTCAGGTCCCCTTCTCTCATCCCTTGCCCTCTTCTTTTTGTCGGTTTGCTCTGCTCCGGGGAGGTTGGCGTTCACCTCGGACTCGAGCTAGACTTCGCGCTCGGTCCAAGCCTTTACCTCGGCCATGGTCTTAGGTTGCGCTAATGCAAAGGAGCGTAACCACTCCTTGTACCTAAGACCAGACCTCAACGCTGTGATGACCGTTTCGTCCCGGTGCTCTGGATCCTCGAGAAGGGCGTTGTAGAAGCGGGTGACGTATGCTTTGAACGTCTCTTTGTCCTCACTCTTGATCGTGAAGAGATGGTCAACTGTGCATTTTTGCCGCCTGTTCCCGACGAAGTGGCCGAAGAATTGGGTGGCCAGCTCGTCGAAAGTTGAGATCGAGCGTGGCTCGAGTCCCCGGAACCAGTCTCGTCCGGAGTGGATGAGAGTGGCCGGGAAAGCTCGGCACTGGGCGGCGTCGGAGTTGTCTTGGAAGCTCATCCCCACGGTGAACGCATCCAAATGGTCCTTTAGGTCAGATTTGTCATCGAAGAGGGACACCTTTGGGGGATTGTTCCGGGAAGAGACGTGGACGGCGAGCAGCTCCTCGGTGAACGGTTTGGTGAGCGAGTCGGCGGCGTACTTAGCCCCGTCGCTCGAGCGGTGACCTTCCCGATGCATACCCTCGATCTTCTTCTCCAGAGGGTCGAGTCGGCCGTGGTACCCCGACGATTCGGTACATTCTGATCCCTGGCCTATGTTGTTGGAGGCCTGCGTCTGGCCGCGGCCCCGGTTCCTCTCAATGAGGCTCCTTAGATCCCCTGGCGAGGTAGTTTTCGAGCCGCCGTGGCGAGTCCCGTCCGCGTGACCCCGTCGAGGGAGGGGGTGTTGGTCATGCTTGGTAACAGGCAAGCTGACCGACATCTCCTCTGGAGGGACAGGTGCGTGAAGGATCTCGGGGTGAGGTGCTTTGGCGACGAACCTCGGTGTTGAACTGTGGGGCGCCCAGCAGGTCTCAAAATGTATTGGCCTGGGAGATCTGCGGTCGTGGGAGGTAGCGAGGCGGTGGTCGGCAGTGACGACGTGGACGGAGTCTTCTCTCCCCCTGTAGGGGTCCCGGTCCCGAGGTGGGGAAGCGGCGACCTGGGGATCTTGCCCTGCCATTTGGACGTGGATGAGCGCCTCCATAACGGACGTGAGTCGGTCTATCCGGCCAGCAAAGGCGTTGATGGCGTTCGGCGGAGGAGGTTCGTCTGCGCCTCCGTTGAAGGGAAGGCAGTGTCTAGTGCTTGGATCGTCATGATGATCTTTCGCCATTGGATTGAGATCGGAAGATGAACTTTTGTTTTTGTGGAATCAAGGTTTTCCCACAGACGGCGCCAGCTGACACGACCTGGATCACGCCAAGATGTTACCTTCCGTTGATTTGCTGATGGCGGCGATAGACGGCTGAGATTGGATCTGAAGGTGGGCTCTTAAAGCGTGTGGATCTCAATGGGTTTGAGGTTGGATGGGCCGAGCTACCTGCAAGGAAGTTCCGGGGTGGTTGTACCACCGAGGATCTTCCGGCGATCAAGTTAAAGAGGAAATCCGAGCAGAGTAACAGCTTAGTGGAGTAAAAATGGCTTACTTGAACCGTCTGAAGAAGGGGTTTATATAGCGGTGGCAGCAGGCAGGGCAGGCGTGAGAATCATGCCGGCCATTATGCTCCCGACGTCACGCCCACGTGATGGGCGAGATCTCCCATTAATGGTGAGACATGCTCGTTAATGGGGGATCGTGATGGCGTAGAACGTGTGATGTGGCCGGCGGATATCTTGCGCATGGCGAGATTCGCGGGATGGCGGTTGCGCCTGTGAGCGGTGCCGTCGGTCGGTCGATGAAACCGAGGAAGATGACCTCGGCGGGAGAATTCGCGGACGGGCGGGAGAGCCGAGGTATCTTGGTTCTGCGGTATCCCGGAGATGATCTGTGGGCCCGAGGAGGCCAATTATGCTGAGGGCTCGGAGGTGAGCCAGCGTTTGTTTGTAGGAAGGGCATAGGAGTGGTCTGGTCGGCCATTGTAGGTCCTTTCTTGCATGCTCTGAGACACGTCCTCTGCCACGTGTCATGATCTGGGAGATCACCGATATCAAGCATCATCGGTAATTGAAATTGTGAAGCAGTATTTGTAAGTCGATGTCGCGCACCCCGCGAGTCTGCGGGGAGGCGGAATACACAAAAAACGATTTTTTCTATTTCAAAAGAATGGCTTCGCAATATCGACCAAGACAGCCCAGGATCTTAATTAAACCATAACTAGCTATGGCTAACTACAAGAAGGTTTCTAACAACTCGGTGAGAGTTATACCTTCTCGATCAAGTCCTTTGGGTCTTCTTTTTCCTTTTTAGCTCCTTGGTTCAAACTTGAATTTTCTTCTCCTCTTCTGGGCTCATAGAAAGCTTGAATGGAACTCGATCGTCGGTCTCCTATTTGTCGAAGATGATCCACTCAAGAGCCCATGGTTCAAGCTTCAACCTCAAGTGTGAGGTAACTAAGATGTCTAATTTGCTAGACTAGACAACTTAGAAGATGTAGAGAAAGATGAATGGAGTATTTTATCTCAAGAACCCTAGGATTCACAACTCATGTGAGGGTTAGGGTTTGAGGAAGAAGGAGGAGAGAAAAATTGAAGAGAGAGAGAACAAAAGCAAATGAGCTAGGTTGTGGAGGCCAAGAAAGAATGGCTAAGTCAAAACAATAATCAAGCATGGATTATTTTACATAGAAAATATGCGACCATGCTTGAATAGTAAAGTCAAATGAATAAAAAAATGTCTTAGCCATACTTTCATCCATGCCTCAAATATCTCCAATTTCCACCGCATTAATCCATTTCCACAAATAGATAAATCTAAATAATGAGGTGTCTTCTTCTAGAAGCTGTTAGTTGTATGTATGCCCTAGAGGCCATTGTTGTATATGATTGTATATTACAATGGATGCTTGGACATATATAGGGAGGACTTTCTTGCTCGACATGATAGTATGCTATCTGGTTACTCTTTATCTTAACATGTAGACTAGTATTGTGATACTGTTTTGCTCTCACATGTTGATAAAACCCTTAGGATGTATACTTGACTACCAGGACTATGATGCAGATCATACTAGTGGGCCAAGGTAGTCCACAAGTTCATCCTTTAATTGTTCTTAGTCGAGGGTGTATCGAGACGGGGCATCGATATTCCAGAGTAGACTAGCGTATACGCTTCTTGACCCATTTGATGGGCGATGGATGATCCCATATCCATTGGTGTTTGACATCAAAGATGGTATACGGGTGCTCAGTGGAGAATGGGTACACTGAAAAGGACTCGCCGAGAACTCCTAGATGGTATTATACCTAACGTCAGATAGCAGTTCTCTGGCGACACTGGTACAGGTTAGTCTGTAGACCCGAGATCATCATAGAGTCTTGTGTGATTCCCACTGTGCTTTGATTTCCACCTTACCACGTTCAAGAGAGTGTGCAAAACGGTGGTTTTTGGGTACAGTCCCGAGTCACATGGAGGCAATGAGCGATAGGAGGGGTTTCGTCTCTCCCGGTATTGGGGGTTGATGTTGCGCCGTGCTTGATTGGCCATAACAGAAAGTCCCTGGCCAGGGCTGATACGGAGATTTACTGGTAAGTGTTATCAGTAGTTTCTTGACCCGTTATGAGCCTCACATCAGCATGACTTATCAAGTTACTGGGGCCTGACGTTTACCACCCCTAGACTCGATATGCGACATATCAGACGAAAAGACCGGACTGTACGGTAGTGTTACTGTTGGATTTACAGGAGTATGGACAAGCTTGCTTGTTGATCTTCTGATCGCTCAATACCCGGGTAGCCGTTATGTCCAGCTAGTACCGCTGACGGCTTGTGGGTGACTGATATGATCATCACCTACTGTCGGTGTATTGACGAGTCATTAGAGTCCTACACAGAGGTTTCCTAGCTCATGCGAAACAAAGTAGGGCACATATGTGATATGTGCGAGACCGAGATTATTACGTGTATGTGATACAGTATTCTAATCTCGCGATATATGTAGGGGTATAACCGAGCCGAGCTTGAACGAGCCGACCATTGTCCTAGCTCGGCTCGGCTTATTTTAAGCCGGCTCGAGTTCGCCTCGAGCTGAGCAGGTCTGGCTCATGTTCGGCTCGTGATCTTACCGAGCCTTAAACGAGCCCAAGTCGAGCTCGATTGCATCTTCTATTAGGCAATCTCTGAAAGGAAAACAACAAAGAAGTATTTGGTTGGAGGCTGAGGATGGGTCAATGGCCATTACATGGGCTTGAGAAGAAAGCATGAAATATTTTATGAGGAGGTTGATGATTGCCTTAAAAGAGAAGCTAGGCTGGGAATAACTATCATAGAGCCTATGACCCAGGGCTCTGAAATATGGAAAAATTAAAAAAAAAAGTTGACATCTAGAGCTTGAAACGGGTCTAAGCACTGAGTTTTATATTCACCTCTGCTGCACTTGATATATTGTCCCTTAATCGAATTAAGTGTCCCGAGAGTTGTATAGAATCTGCTCTATATTACATATTATTTTTGTTTTCAAACTGTGTAACTGACCCGAACTTGAGCCAATTCCGAATGAGCCCGGTTGAGCTCGAGTTTGGCTCATTTAATAAACGAGCCAAGCCTTCCGGCCCATGTTCGGCTCATTAATAAATAAACCGAGGTTGAACGAGCTGATACTGGGCCGAACCCTAATCGAACCCGAGCTGGCTCGTTCAATTACCACCACTAGATATAGGTTATATATGATATAACCGGATTGTTGAATCAAGTGTTGATTCAATGATATGTTATATGTATATGAGATATGCATATAAAAGATATTAGTCGGCTGTATGCGATACAACCGGGTTATTAAATCAAGTGTTGATTTATAAATTTAATGTGTAATTATATATTTGATATATTAATATACATTAACTGATATTAGCTCACTTAAGAAAATGTTTTCTCCAAATACATTTATATATATATGTGATATATGTTAATGTATTTAATTTTGTGTCATGCTAGATGATACATTGGACATGGGTGTATGAGACTCACACCACACTTAAGATAATGTGGGATTTAATGATTAAGGGAAAATCAAAATTAGGTGGAAATTTATCATGGCTTGTGAAGCTTGGAGAAGCTTGTGGAAACCATTGACTTAGTTCACTAATTTTGTTTTACTCTAGATATTTTTAACCTAACCATTATGTTTAGCCATGGTTTAGTCTCTACATGAGTTATATATATGATATTTTCTTACCCATGGTTGATGAGTTGATGACTTGAGATCATTTTCTTTATCTCCTTCAATTGCTCTCTAGCTTTGGGTGAGAAAAGAAAACAAAGAGAGAAAAATTATTCTAAACTGAGTAAAATTCCTACTTCATCAATCTACACTAGACTAGTCATTTAGTATAGGTTGTTTGCTTCACTAATTCTAGATTAGTGAAGAGGTAGCTTGAGTTAGAGATTCTTCGACGTAGATCATCTTCGGCCTTGAAGTTCTTCGAGCAAGCTTGTTCCTTTCACCTAGTGGAGCCTAACGAGAGTCCGGGAGACCACTACTTGGAGCGAAGGGACTACTACACGGAGCTTTAGAAGTGAAGGACCGGTCTACAATGGTTGTATTCCCATTTCACTTAGTGTAAAGTTGTTTACATTTTAGATAAACCCTAATTATCTAGTTAGATCCTCGATTGTGGGTTTCTTAGCACTCTAGATTTTTTTAAATTACATGCTTGATGTCTTAGAAAACCTAGTGAGGGTGCTAAGGAATCCAGCAGTGGTATCAGAGCCAAACTAGAGAATTAGACGATGTTAATAGAATTACGAAACCGAAACAATTCCGAAACCTCGAAACCAAAACCCTAGTTTCTGTCGTTTTTAAAAAGTTCTCTAAAATTTTTTTAAACAGGTGCAGAATGTTACATGTGATGTAATATGAACACCAGAGAAAAACGAGCCCACCCCACCGGATTTTGCCCGGCGAAACGTAGCAAAAAACTGACATGACCGGTTTGTATTGGAGTTTGGGCATCATTTTTCTTTGGTGTTCCAGTCTCCGGGGTTTGGTGTTTCAGGTATTGTTTGTTTTTACCAAGATTGCATGTGATGTTATCTTTTCTGTAGTGGCAATTCAGAGTGTTTCGTAGTTGTATTTTAATATAGTTTCGGGTTTCATATTGATATGTGATACAATATTTGGAATCCACAATAATTAGTTTTGTGAAAACTAGTTTGAATTTTTTAAACCTAGCAATTTAGTCTCATTTGATCGGTTACCACGGGGTTTTGATATGGATCAAAACTCTGTCGCAATCATGTAGTGTACGCGGATACTCGCCGGGTAACATTACTAGATAGCCACGCCCCAAAACCCCGACCAAGTGACTGTAGGAGAACTCAGTTGCCAAAAGCATCCTCCCGGGTGCTTGCGGCCGCGGTGTTCCCCTAAGTGCACTTTGTCGACGGCATCGAGGGGTGCGGCCGTCTACTAAAGTTTCTGATGAGCATTTGATCAGGTTGTCAGGAATCTTGTTGAATCACCCGACTGGTTATTGAAAAGTGTTTTCAATATTGAGACTAAAATGCGAGGTTTATAAGGTTAGGCATGAAATTCGGAATATGAGATATTCCGAGTTTATGATGTCTAAGGAAGTCATTTGGTTAGGCATGAAATCCGAAGTATGTGATATTTCGGGTTTATGATGTCTAAGGTGGTTGCGGATTCCAATTGTTGTAGTTTTCACTTTCTTTTCTGTGGCTGTAACACTCGAGCCCAATACTACTATTTTCTGTTATTGTTTGAGCATTAGTGTGATACTCATTTCATTTAGCCTGTCTGTTTGTCACTTACCGTAAAATTTTATTTGGAAAAGTCATTTCTGCATATAAGAAATTTTAGCATCTAAAATGAAATTAAAAATATCTATCTGGGCCTACTCGGCACCCCTAGCCTCGTGGTAGCGTCCGTGCATTGTGTTCTCGTCCCGTTCAGTGAAACATGCGAGTTTGGACGGCTACGCGCGCGTATAGGTGTCCGTCTTGGGGGTATGCTTTTTAATCATAAAACACTCAATTTCAAAATTTGGAACCCACTTAAAATCCTATTATTTAAATTTCAAATTTTTGGATCCAACCCGGGCGCGATTTGGAAATGTTTTTTTTAGCGCCAAAATCCCAAATTTCTATAATCTTTAAACCTTATATATATATTTCGTTAACTTTAATAAATCATTTATCCTTAACAGAATAATCTTTCACAGCAGTTTAAATCTTTGCAAAAATATTTCCTTAGCCAATCACGAGGGCATATTACCCCGTGGGCCCCTCCATTATCTCTCTCTCTCTCTCTCTCTATCTTTCTCTATCTCTCTCTCTCTCTAACTCTCTTTCTCTCTCCCCTATTTATATTCCCCTCCCATAATATTTTCCAGCGTCATCTTCACCCATCGAGCCTCAACGCAAGCCCTAGCCGCCTCGTCCCCGTCGCCGCCGTGACCTGTCGCCGACGACGCCAACACCTTCGCCCGCGCCTCCTCGCCTCAACCAACCCTTGTTTTCTCCCCCGCGCACCCTGCACGACTGCTGCGGCCACCTGCAGAATTCCTTGCAGTCGCCTGCTCGCCGGCGGCCCTCGTCGTCGCCATCCGCGCCACCACCAGCGCCCTCCTCACCACCTGCGCACTCCAGCACCCCGACCAATCTCCTCTCCCTCTCCGTTTTCCTTTCCCTGCACCAAAGTTCCTTACCCGAGCCCTAACCCTAATCGCTGCAACCTCCTCGCCGGCGCCCCACCGCCGTCGATCTCATCGCCGTCATACCCTCTGCAACACCAGTAAGCTATCTCTTCTCTTCATCCTTCCATTCCATCTTCCTGTTTCTCCTTTGGCTGTGCACTAAATTCTGGAATTTTGTAGTCGCTGTTCGCCGGAATCCGGCCGTGCCGGTGATGTGTCCCGACGATCCAGCGGAGTACTCTGACCCGTGAGGTCCCTTGGTTCGTTGTTTGGGTTCAATCCGTGAACCGTGCGTGCGTCGCGTGTTTTCCCGCCGACGTTACGTTCCGTTTTTCCCGGTTCGCGACCCGTCGAGGCAAGTATCCCTTGCTACATGCTATACAATATATTTATATATGTTTTGACACACTAAACCGTAAAACTTAACTTGGTATAGTCGTTTTCCCATTTTGGTTGCAATATGGCATTATATCATTTTACAGATAACATAGAATTTACAGTTTGCCAATTTAAACCTAATAACCAAGTTCACCTGTTTAATCACTTTTTACTGTTTAATAGATGGTAGCACTTATCCATGTAGTTTTATTACATTCGGACATTCGTATTCAAGGCTTGATATAACTGTATTGCATCGTTACCTAAACTATTGCATCGCTAAGGGTGCTCAAAACCTGTTAATATAATTAAACGGCTGCACTGTATTACTGCACTCTTATGATTGAATGAAACTGCTTATTATTGTTTAACTCATTGCTTATTTCCTGTTGTTAATACCCTGTTCGACTATACATCTGATTAGGAGCACACTCACGATATTGTTTATATCTTGACCTGACATGGCTACATATATATATATATATATATATATATTGTTACACCTGACATGGTACCATATACTGTTGACTTGATGTACCATGACCCGACCTGTTACCTGATCTCGTGCATAATGCCAACAAACCTGACATGTAGTCCTCATGGACCGTTCCTGTTGTCTATCCAGACAAACCTGTTTACCTGATCCTGTGTTGGCATTAGTTTCTTGATTTCTGGATACCTGACTTGACTTGCACATAACTTGGGGGTATGGGGAAATTAAAGGTGAAACCTGACTTGTAACTCGACAGTTCACTACCTGTCCTGAGTGTACACATTCCTGTTTTGTGCCTAGCGGCATGTCTCGGTTTCGGCCGAGAATATTGTGGCCGTGGTCCCGGGTATGTACGGGATACTATCGAGTGTACACATTCCTGTTTTGTGCCTAGCGGCATGTCTCGGCTGCAGCCGAGAATATTGTAGCCGTGGTCCCGGGTATGTACGGGATACTATTGAGTTATATCGACGATTCATCAATTGATTTCAAAGACTCTAGACTAGAAACCCTGATAGAACAGTTTAGTTACCCACTGCACACTACCCTGTACTGCTTGTTTCACATTATTGCTTTATTCATGTTTATTTTGCATTGCATGTTACATTGTTCATATTATATTACTGGTTGACATGACGCGCTGACGTCTGGGTTTTGCATGGCCCAGATTCTGTACCGCTGTCGCAGTCCGAGCAGGAGTACTTCAGCCAGCAGGCTGAGCTGTGAGTTCAGTAGTAGTTAGTTTTATTTCCTGCATTCATTTCCTGATGTGAGCCCACATTATGGGACATACCTTTCAGTTATTTGTATTGGATCATTTGCTTCCGCATTTATTTATTATTGACTCTTGTTATTCTGGATTATGGACATGTTTTTAGATTGTTTAGCTTGTTCTTGATATCTCTACAGCCGTAATGTGACTATGGATGGATACTTCCTACCCACAGGTAGCATGGTTGGCTATGTCGCGTGCCCAATCTAGCATACTCTGGGAAGCGGGGCGTGATATGGTTCTTTTGGTATCAGAGACATAGGTTAATTGGGTTGATTCTTTTGTAGTTGGGTATTATACCCAATACACGAATCAGAATACACGTGTTAGGAAACATGTCCTGCCACCTTGCCGTTTACCATTCTTGAATCACATTCTTCCTGATTATACCTTTTACGACGTGCAAACTTACTTTGCATGTCGACTCGAAAAACATGATTTCTTGTTATCTCTAGGACTTAGGTGACTTGGGTGGAGTTAAGTAATTGTGGCTATGATACCGCGGCATAGTTATAATGCAGTACTCTATTTAAGTATCTTGGAGTTCTAGCCTTGATCTATATATTGAATCTATCATGCTAATGTTGGGTGTTTTTGATTTCAGGAATATGGCAGATAAGAATTTGAAGACGTACCTGAGGCGTGTGGACGAAGCCGCCATGCTTGGAGTGATAAGGGGAATGCTGGAGAATCAAAAGAGACAGACCGAGCTGATCCAGCAGCAAGCAGACTCGTTCTAGGAAGATCCTCAAGGGTACATCTCCGAACTCCTCTGACACCTATCGTTGTAATCCTTCAACGACGTCAGAGAGGTGACGGGTCCCGACAACCACACATCGATACGGACTGTGGGGTACTTAAACTCATGGCTAATGCGTCCTTAAACTCACGGACTTAAGCGTCCTTAAACTAACGGACCGCAATGTCCTTAAACTACCTATGGACCACTACGTCCCTAAACTGGAACAATAGAGCCCCAAATGCTCTTTTGTCGGATCTAAACGATCCCGTTAAGTCGATCTTAGTCTCAAATAGGACTAACGTATCCTTAACAAATGTTTGAGTTGATCTTAGCCTCAAATATGGCTAACGTATCCTCAAACCAAAACCCCAAACCCAAATCTAAGAAAATACGGATTTGGACTAATCCACGTCCTACGGGCGACGACATAAATTAGTCTCCGTATACAATCCACGGGCAACCACAAACAAAACAAACACCCACGACACGAAGTGAAATTCTGGAGAAGGAGAAAGTGGTTACCGCGATGCGGTAGCGTAATTAACTGCAGGGGCTTGCGCCTGCAGGGAAGAGCGTCCCCACAATCAAAAACCCCTCAAACGAGGGGGAATCTGACAAAGTCTGCTACATCGGCCGCATCCGTCTAAACCTCCGATACACGGTGCCATAAATCAACTTGGAATCTTCGGAGAGGTGGACGGATAAAACCAAATAGCATCTGCCCCGAATCTCAGGCAAGACGTCTCTGCGTCGGGCCGCCATTCGGAGGGGAACAGATTCTGGCACGCCCGGTGGGACCTTTTCCTTTTTCCACTCCATACTTCGTGTGTCGTCTTCGCGAACGAATCGCGGTTTGTTAATGGTTTCCCTAGGGTTTCAAGTTACTAAGATTTGGTCTCTTTCTTGGCGCAGCAATCAAACAGCAATGGCGTCTAACTGCTCAAACTGCTCCAAATGCAACTGCAACCGACGCTCCGCCTCACCTGGAGGCGTAGCCTATGGGCCTCAAGCGGCCTCCATCCTTGCTATGCCGGTGGAACAGGTGACTCAGGCCACCACCGGTCTGTTCTTCGGGACCATGCTCCCGCCTGCAAGCTTCACCATTCCAGTGCCCGCACCGGAAATGCAAAAGAAGTCGGTCTTCGATCGGCTTACTACTACTACGGCCCCTCTCAACGGGTCGTCCAATATCAAGCCGGCAACCTCTGTCTTTACCAGGCTGAACCAGAACTCCAGTGGGCCCGCCAAGAAGCCTATGAACCCTGAAGTGGCCATCCCGAGGAAGGTAGCCACCTATGCTCCTGAAGTCGTCAAGGCGGCTTCTCCTGTTAAAGAGTCGGTCTTTTCAAGGCTGACTATTCCGGCTCCTGCTCCTACTCGAAGGTCTGTCTTTGACAGATTGGATACCGCTACTGAAAAGACAACATCAGTCTTTAAGAGATTGGCACCGGCAGCGCCTCATCCGGATGGGGGGCAATACGAAACTATCCCTATCGCCAAGCCAGCCCCGACAGCTCGACATGCTCGACGTCGCCACTGGCGCCGAGTAAGGAAGGGCGGAGGCAACTCCCCCTCAGGGCTAACTCCACCGGCTCCAATGGTGGAAATTAATGCTGCTGTTCCAACTGGGAACAACATTGAACCGCTAAGGAGAGTACGCAAGAACTCTCCGACTGCCACGCTAAAAAGATCTCCTCCACCAGCGGAGAGGGTTACAGAAACGAAGCTGGAGCAGCCCCCTCAACGGCTGTCCTCCAAAATTTACAAGGTCTGGCGGCGGGTTCAAGACTCCGTAATCGACCAAGATCACTCTCGTCGGCAGAAGAGGGTGAAAGTATAGGAAGAAAAGAACCGTCCTGTCAAACAGCAAAGGACGGCAACTACTTGGGTGCCCGCGGCAACGGCCCCCCTCAACTTCGACGGCCCACAAAAGAAGAAGGCCAGAGAAAATTCCCACGCCTGCGGCAAATGACAAAGGCGGTGAGCCCAAACGCCCTAAGTCCGGGGGCATTGTGGTCCATACCGTCTACATGGCTTCTGGGAATGAGGACAGCCGTATATCCACAGGTCATAGACCGCTTACGCGATCGATGATTAAAGCTCAGGAGCAGCAGCAGAAGCTCCAGGAAATGATGAATGCGATGGCCGCAATCACTGGGCCAAAAGAAAGCCCCGAGGCGTTCTCGGATCAACGCTAGGAGCAAGAAACTGACGCTGAATTCCTTCGCAGGATACTAGAGAAGAAGGACAAAGAGGCTGCGGAACAAGCAACCAATATAAAACGAATGGCCCTTCTATTCTAGGATATGGTGGGTATGATGATCCAGCAGGATCCTCCTGCTGAAGATCCTCCGATCGTCCTTGAAGATGACAGGGGAGAAACGTCAAATCCTCCACCGGCTTTATCAACAGCCAAGGAGGAGACAATCTCCAAAGCTGACTTAGACGAATATATAGCTCAGCAAATACGGGTTCACCAGGCGACCGAGGCAGCCGGTCAAGTTGTCAGAACAGGGCGACCATATCCGAGCTGGTACGATCAGATCAAGTACCCGCCGGGCTATACAATACCGAAATTCCATGTCTATAAGGGGACGGGCAATCCCCACCAGCATGTTGCCCAGTTCAGGGTGCTTTGTGGCAACACTGGAGGCGACGACAAACTGCTACTTCGCCAGTTCGTCGGAAGCCTGTCAGAGACGGCGTTCGAGTGGTACTCTGAGCTACCGAACGACTCCGTCATAACATTTGCGGAGATGGAGCTGCTGTTCACCCAGCGTTTCGCAAGCACCGGCGAACGCACCCCGATAACAGCATTGATTAATGCCAGGGTGAAGCCGGGCGAGACGTGGGTCCAATATGCAATCCGATGGCGGAACTTGTGGTCAAAGTGCGAACAACGCATTGAAGAAGCGCCGGTGGTGGGCATGTTCGTGGGCACCCTAGATCCTCATGCAACTATCTCACAGTTCATGATGTTCGTTAAACCAACCACGTTCCAAACCTTGATCGATAAGTTAGCCCAAATGGATCAGATGGGTCACAGACCGTCTCCTCCAAAACCGGACTCTCGAAATGAGAAGGGGAAAGGGAAAGCGATCATCGTCGCCAATGCTCAACAACAGCCGAGCAACTTGAAGCCGGTTGTTCGTCAAAACAATATGCGTCCACACCTGTCCCTCGAGGAGAGGCTGGGACGTCCTTACTCATTTCCGCGAGATAAAATGAGGAGACTGTTTGAGCTGGTATTGCGCAACCGACTCATAAATCTGCCGGATCCAAGATGTCCGTCGCAGCCAAACGACGTCAATTATCCCAATTACTGTCCTTATCACCGAGTACTGGGTCATCCGATCGAGGATTGCTACGTCTTCAAAAATTGGATTGAAGACCAATACCAACAGGGCAAGTTCGGGTTGTCCGAAAGATGGAAGGTGAACCCGCCGCAGCCTCACACCCCTAAAAAGGTGAATACGCCGGGGGCAACGTGCTCCCTCGTTGAAGAAGCTCCATGGGAGGTTATGCTATCAGCCAAAACAAAGAGGATGCTGAACGATCTTCAAACATGCCCAGCGATCAGGTGGAAGAACCCGTTGGAACCTCAGATCATTGAAGGGATGTTGAAGCCGCGTCCAACTCCAAAGATCGATGGTGGTGGCCCAAGCACTCACAACCAGCCGTCAAAATTTTCAAAGAAGAAGAAGAAGAAATCCAAGAAGCCCGTGAAGCCTGGCGACAAGCGCACGGACTTACAAAATCAGATTGACGCACTAGAGGAGTACAACCAGAAAGCACGGACTCCCATCACACTCCAAGAGTTCCTCAACCACGTCTTTCAAGAGGAAGATGAGGGAGAGAGCTCGTCGGATGAATCCGAGGAATACGCGGCGAGCTGTCATATGATCTCCCACTCGTTCACAGATGATAAGGAAACTCCTTGCACTGAAAAGCTGGGGGCAGATCCTAAACCAGAAATTGTGGGGCCATCGGATGAAACAATTGACGCATTCCTCAGCGAAGCTCTGTTGAAAAGTAAAACTGATCAAGAACGTGAGATGGCCATATTTGAAAGGGCCAAGCGCCAGCGACTTGACGAAAGAGTTGAGACACCCCCGTTGGAGCAAAGTACGTCCACCGCAGATAAAAACAAATTCAAGACGAGGAAAATGTTTGCTAAAGCCATATCAACGGGTATGAAGCTACCACCCTCTGAAGGAAACATTGCTGGTGAAGCGGAAATGCACCCTTCTTACTGCTTGTATCATCGGAAGATTTTGCACCCCACCGAAGAGTGCAAAGCTTTCAATAGATGGTGGCAGGGATATGTTGCTCACCGACAACATTTTAAGCGGGAAAAGCGCAAAACTCGTCGGGAGCGGAAAGGTACGACCGAGAGGCTTAACAGAACTACCGGCGATTGTCGCATGGTTAACGCTGGGGGATCGCAAGTTCTCATGTTCGGGAGCGACTCTGACGAGGAAATGGCTCTTAGCCCCCTCTTTAAAGAGTCCACCTCGGGAAAAGAAAAAGAGCCGAAGGTCTGCAAAAATATCCGGCTACGTAATCGTACGCTACCTGAAAAGAATCTCGGACCCTCGAATAAAAAAGATAAAGGGAAAGAAAAGGTCTCTGAGGATATCGCCCTAGATGACCAAGTCATGGAAGAGCTAGCCGCCAAGGACCCGTCTAAGAAAAATAAGGTAGATTACAACGTTCTAGCGCATCTGAGGAAGCTACCCTCACAGCTCAGCATTCTTGACGCCCTTTTACTATCAAAAGAGGCAAAGGATTCTTTAATCAAGGCACTGTAAGAGCCCGAGCAATTCCAACCTTTCCTTGCCGAAGAAAAGATGAAGGATGAATTGGAGGAAGTGCACATGATTGATGTCACTTTTGGTGATGAGGACTTTCTCCTCGGGATGTGCGAACACAACTGTCCCCTCTATGTTTCAGGGTATTGCCATGATATAAAGATAAGAAAAATCTTGGTTGACAATGGGTTTCCGTTAATCTCCTCAACGTGCGGGTGTTAAAGGAAATCTGCATGAGCGTCCAGCACCTTGCTCGGGACAAGATCACCATCTCCGGGTTCGACTCCCAATCATCAAGAACTCTTGGGTCTGTGATACTGACGCTACGCTTTGGCCTACTCGTCACGGACATTAAGTTCCACGTCATAGACGCCAAGACATGCTACAATGCTCTGCTCGGCCGACCATGGTTACACGAGTACAACATCATCCCTTCTACACAGCATCTGTGTATGAAATATTTTAAGGATGGTCTCTGTAGGGTGTTTTTCGTCACCCCATTGAGATGGGAATACGCGCGCGCTTGTCAGGCGCATTACAGATTCCCCCTGCCAAGGGTAGGCTGGGGTTTATTGATTGTGGGGATCCGAATCTCCGACAGCTGCGGACTAAGCTGCCGTTAATTACCCCTCGCATTTGGAGCGAAGGAACCTCCGATTGACGGGTTAAACTGGTCATGCGAACTCAATGTGCAGTGTTGTGTTTTGGATATACTGGGGGCCCCGCAGAGTTTTTACGGGGGTCCCGCTACCCGGATAGCGGGCTGGGGGTCAAGGGGGCTAGCAGCCCCCTTACGGGGTGCGGGGCAGCGCCCCGTTAGAAATTTTTTTCTAATGGGGGAGGCATATTTAGTATGGAGTGCATAAAAAAAAATGGGGAAAAGCGTCTTAAAGACGCGTGCGTAGTATGTGGGCGCATGGTGCCCGGGGTCACGTGGCGTACACGTGACCATTGGACGCCTCAGCGCCCTCGGTCACGTGGGCACACGTGACCGATGGGAGCCTAGGCGCCCCGGGGTCACGTGGGCACACATGACCGATGGGCGCTTAGGCGCCCCGGGGTCACGTGGGCACACGTGACCATTGGGCGCCTCAGCGCCCGAGGTCACGTGGGGACACGTGACCGAAGGGCGTGTTGGTGCCTGGGGTCACGTGGCGCACACGTGACCATTAGGCGCCTCAGCGCCCCGGGGTCACGTGGGCACACGTGGCCGAACGACGCCTAGGCGCCCGGGGTCACGTGTCACACACGTGACTGTGGGAAGCACCCGCGGGAAGGGACTTAGTCCCTGGGTTGGGGAGTTGAACTCCCAAAGGGGATTTTTGGAGTCAAACTCCTAGCAGAAATTTAATTTATGGAGTTAAACTCCAACAGATCTAGAAAGGAGTTAAACTCCTAGGAATCTTTGGCTTTTCTTTTGAGCCTTGGATCTGTCCAAAGTTAAATTTTTGGAGATGGGTCTTCTTCTTTCTGCTTTTGATCGGCAGGATCTTGGAGAAAAGGGGGTGAGACTTAAAAGTCTCCCCTTTTCGAGATCTGACTGGAGATCCGAGCTCCCCTTTATGGGTTTTGTGATGAAAAACTATTTATTTTTGAGAAAGGAAGAGTTAAACTCTTGATTTAATTCAAAAGAAAAAGAAGGTTTTTGGAACCTTGGAGAAGGAGCAGGAGGCACAAAGAACCCTAGTTTTTGGGGGAATGAAAAGTCTATCTTTATTCATCATCATGTTGCCTTATATAGGCTTACACATTTACATATAGCCCCTTGGGCTTTACAAAAATGGCATTTTAGCCATCCCATGGCTCATGTGCCATTTCATTTTTGCACATAAGCCACGGGCTTACAAAATATTGGCTTTATGCCCATTTTGTTTACATTCATGCATAAAAAATTACATAAAAATTATTTATGACATGATTTTGTTGTTGGCATGAGAGAGGCTGGCCGCGGGCTCGACTTGGGCATGGGCCCACCTAGCTTGGGGGTTGACCTTGACTTCGACTCGGTCAACAGGGGTGTAAATTTTTACCCCAACAAATTGCCCCCCATCAATAAATGCACACAGCATATGTGGGTCGTGTGCTTGAAATTGATGGATCTTCTTTCACGTGGAGGCGACTTGCTTTGGTTCCCACTTTTTGGGATGCACTGCCCTTTTTACGACATGGACGGTCGACGCTCTGATCCGAAGCGATTTGGTAGACGCGTCCCCGGCACGGAGTGTCGCTGGTCGACGTTTCCCCGAGGCGGAGTGTCTGTTGTCGATGTACCCCCGGCACGGAGTGTCTGCTTGACATCTCCCCGAGGCGGAGTATCGGCTTGTTGACGTTTCCCTGATGCGGAGTGTCTGTGTTGAACGTTTCCCCGATGCAGAGTGTCGCTGGTTGACGTGTCCCCGGCACGGAGTGTCGCTGATCGACTTTTCCCCGGCGCGGAGTGTCGGGTTGACTTTTCCCCGGCACGGAGTGTCGCTGATGGACTTTTCCCCGGCGCGGAGTGTCGGTGGTTGACTTTTCCTCGGCACGGAGTGTCGCTGATGGACTTTTCCCCCGCGCGGAGTGTCGGGTTGACTTTTCCCCGGCACGGAGTGTCGCTGATCGACTTTTCCCCGGCGCGGAGTGTCGGGCTGACTTTTCCCCAGCACGGAGTGTTGCTGATGGACTTTTCCCCGGCGCGGAGTGTCGGGTTGACTTTTCCCCGGCACGGAGTGTCGCTGATCGACTTTTCCCCGGCGCGGAGTGTCGCTGGTTGACTTTTCCCCGGCACGGAGTGTCGCGGGTTGACTTTTCCCCGGCACGGAGTGTCGGGTCGACTTTTCCCCGGCACGGAGTGTCGCTGATGGACTTTTCCCCGGCGCGGAGTGTCGCCGGTGGACTTTTCCCCGGCACGGAGTGTCGCTGATCGACTTTTCCCCGGCGCGGAGTGTCGCGGATCGACTTTTCCCCGGCACGGAGTGTCGCTGGTTGACTTTTCCCCGGCACGGAGTGTCGCTGATCGACTTTTTCCCGGCACGGAGTGTCGCTGATCGACTTTTCCCCGGCGCGGAGTGTCGCGGGTCGACTTTTCCCCAGCGCGGAGTGTCGCGGGTCGACTTTTCCCCGGCGCGGAGTGTCGGGTTGACTTTTCCCCGGCACGGAGTGTCACTGATGGACTTTTCCCCGGCGCGGAGTGTCGGTGGTTGGCTTTATTTCGTAGACGAAGCATAATTTCGACAGGGAAAATAGGTACACCGAGGCGAAGCATCATTTCGACACGGGGTGCATTCTGAGACGAAGCATAATTCCGACGTAGAGCTTGCTGGTTGATTTGATTCCGAGGCGGAGCATAATTCCGGCAGGGAAGGTAGATATCCCGAGGCGAAGCATGATTTCGACACGGGGTAAATTCTGGGACGGAGCATTATTCCGGCGCAGAGTTTGTTGGTTTGATTTGATTTGGGTTGACATCAGCATCGCTACACTGGAATATGGTACCAGGAGCGAATCATCATCTGTCTTGAGAGGATTTGGGAATGCGTTTTTTTTTGTTTGGCATCTGCATTGCTGCACTGGAATAATGCCAGGAGCAACTCATCATTTGCCCCGAGAGGATTTGGGAATGGGTTTTTTTTGTTTGGCATCTGCATTGCTGCACTGGAATAATGCCAGGAGCAACTCATCATTTGCCCCGAGAGGATTTGGGAATGGGTTTTTTTTGTTTGGCATCTGCATTGCTGCACTGGAATAATGCCAGGAGCAACTCATCATTTGCCCCGAGAGGATTTGGGGATTTTTTTTTGTTGGCATCTGCATTGCTGCACTGGAATGATGCCAGGAGCAACTCATCATTTGCCCCGAGAGGATTTGGGGATTTTTTGCTTGGCATCGGTATCGCTACACTGGAATATGGTACCAGGAGCGAATCATCATTTGCGTTTGCTTATTAGGAAACGATGGCTTAGGAGACAGGTTTTAGGTCCCTATCGCCTAAGACTTTTCAACTTTGTGAGCCGTAAGGGTCTCACAAAGCATTTTCTCCCTACAGGTCGTAAGGATCCCGTAGGTGTATATTCTCTTTAGGAGTCGTGGGCACTCCTAAGTGTGTTGCTCCTTTGTGAGTCGTAAGGATCTCACACGGGAATTTTCTCTGAGTGCATTTCATCTCTTTCTCACGAGTTTGCGCCCTTTCGGGTTTTCACAAACTCGCCGGCAGTCCTGCTGTTTTTACTCACGGAGCCCTTTCGGGTTTTCATCCATGCCCATTTTGCTTGTGGACATACCTTTTTTTATTTTATTATTTTTTTTGCCGAGATTGGGATTGTTTTACGCCCGTGGATTGTATACGGTTTTGCAGGATGTATGATCCAGACCGTAGGGCCGTAAAAATTTCGGGACTTTGTTGGCGTCTGCATTGCTGCACTGGAATATGGTACCAGGAGCGACTCATCATTCGCCACTTGGGGTATGGGATTTGGAATTTGGTTGGCGTCTGCATCGCTGCACTGGAATATGGTACCAAGAGCGACTCATCATTCGCCGTTTGGGATTTAGAATTTGGTTGGCGTCTGCATTGCTGCACTGGAATATGATACCAGGAGCGACTCATCATTTGCCGTTTGGGATTTGAGTTTGGAATTTGGTTGGCGTCTGCATCGCTGCACTGGAATATGGTACCAGGAGAGACTCATCATTCGCCACTTGGGGATTGGGGAGCGATGGCTTAGGAGACAGGTTTGGATCCCTATCACCTAAGACTTTTCAATTTTATGGGCCGTGAAGGTCCCATAAAAGCATTTTCTCCCTACGAGTCGTAAGGATCTCGCAGGTGTATTTTCTCCTTAGGAGTCGTGAGAACTCCCAAGTGTGTTTTTCCTTCGTGAGTCGTAAGGATCCCACGAAGGTTTGTTCTCCTCATGCATCGTAAGGACACATGAGTGGGTCTTCTTAATGGAGCATAATTCCAAAGGCGGAGACCAGCCGCGTAACTGGTGATTACGGTGGGATATGAGTATGATGAGAATTATTTGAGCCCGTGGATTATATACGGTAGTCAATTTGGGGACTGGCCGTAGGGCTGGGAGAATTTTGGAAATTTGAATTTTTGTTGGCGTCTGCATCGCTGCACTGGAATATGGTACCAGGAGCGACTCATCATTCGCCGTTGTTTTTTTTTTACCGCGATTGCTCTATCATTTCAGCTTTTCTTATCGCGAAGGTCGCGATTGCCCTATCATTTCGGCTATTTATTCGCGGTTGCCCCATCATTTCGGCTTTTATTTCATCTTTATTTTACTCGCTGGTTTTTATTGCGAGTTGCCCCATCATTTCGGCTTTTTTTCCCCTTTTATTTACACATTTTTTTTTGCATTCCCAGTTTAACGACTTAGAGGTCGATTGTTCCCAGTTTAATGACGTGGTGGTCGATTGTTCCCAGTTTAACGACGTGGTGGTCGATTATTCCAGTTTAGAGACTTAGAGGTCTACTGTTTCCAGTTTAACGACTTAGAGGTCATCTGTTTCCAGTTTAACGACGTAGAGGTCATCTGTTTCCAGTTTAAAGACGTAGAGGTCATCTGTTTCCAGTTTAAAGACGTAGAGGTCATCTGTTTCGAGTTTAAAGACGTAGAGGTCATCTGTTTCCAGTTTAAAGACTTGGTGGTCATCTGTTTCCAGTTTAAAGACGTAGTGGTCGATTGTTTCCAATTTAACGACTTGGTGGTCATCTGTTTCCAGTTTAACGACTTGGAGGTCATCTGTTTCCAGTTTAACGACTTGGAGGTCATCTGTTTCCAGTTTAAAGACTTAGAGGTCTAATGTTTCCAGTTTAACGACTTAGAGGTCATCTGTTTCCAGTTTAAAGACGTAGAGGTCATCTGTTTCCAGTTTAAAGACGTGGAGGTCATCTGTTTCCAGTTTAACGACGTGGAGGTCAGCTGTTTCCAGTTTAACGACTTGGAGGTCATCTGTTTCCAGTTTAACGACTTGGAGGTCATCTGTTTCCAGTTTAACGACGTAGAGGTCATCTGTTTCCAGTTTAACGACTTGGTGGTCATCTGTTTCCAGTTTAGAGACGTGGAGGTTGTCTGTTTCCAGTTTAACGACTTGGAGGTCATCTGTTTCCAGTTTAACGACGTGGAGGTCATGTGACGAGGAGCTCAGAGAAGATACCTGATTGAGTAGCTGTAAGGGGCACCGCTGGAGTTTGCCCGAGATTCCTTATTACTTTGTCAGTGTTGATGGCCTTGCCCCCAGCTGGGGCCAAGAAAAATCGTTCAAATACCGACTTGCGTCGCATATAACAATTGGAAATTGTTAACCTGCAAATAGAAACATTATTTCAGTATAGGCAATCGATATGTATATTAATTGAGTTCGCATGAACATTTAACCCGAAATATGGGAGGAGAGATGGTCCTACCGGGCGTGCCAGAATCTGTAGGGTGTTTTTCGTCACCCCATTGAGATGGGAATACGCGCGCGCTTGTCAGGCGCATTACAGATTCCCCCTGCCTAGGGTAGGCTGGGGTTTATTGATTGTGGGGATCCGAATCTCCGACAACCGCGGACTAAGCTGCCGTTAATTACCCCTCGCATTTGGAGCGAAGGAACCTCCGATTGACGGGTTAAACTGGTTATGCGAACTCAATGTGCAGTGTTGTGTTTTGGAAGGGTTTTGGATATACTGGGGGCCCCGCAGAGTTTTTACGGGGGTCCCGCTACCCGGATAGCGGGCTGGGGGTCAAGGGGGCTAGCAGCCCCCTTACGGGATGCGGGGCAGCGCCCCGTTAGAAATTTTTTTCTAACGGGGGAGGCATATTTAGTGTGGAGTGCATAAAAAAAGGGGGAAAAGCGTCTTAAAGACGCGTGCGCAGCATGTGGGCGCATGGTGCCCGGGGTCACGTGGCGCACACGTGACCATTGGGCGCCTCAGCGCCCGAGGTCACGTGGTGCACACGTGACCATTGGACGCCTCAGCGCCCTCGGTCACGTGGGCACACGTGACCGATGGGAACCTAGGCGCCTCGGGGTCACGTGGGCTCACGTGACCGATGGGCGCTTAGGCGCCCCGGGGTCACGTGGGCACACGTGACCGAAGGGCGCGTTGGTGCCCGGGGTCACGGGGCGCACACGTGACCATTAGGCGCCTCAGCGCCCCGGGGTCACGTGGGCACACGTGACCGATGGGCGCCTTAGCGCCCCGGGGTCACATGGGCACACGTGACCGAACGACGCCTTGGCGCCCGGGGTCACGTGTCACACACGTGACCGCGGGAAGCACCCGCGGGAAGGGACTTAGTCCCTGGGTTGGGGAGTTGAACTCCCAAAGGGGATTTCTGGAGTCAAACTCCTAGCAGAAATTTAATTTATGGAGTTAAACTCCAACAGATCTAGAAAGGAGTTAAACTCCTAGGAATCTTTGGCTTTTCTTTTGAGCCTTGGATCTGTCCAAAGTTAGATTTTTGGAGATGGGTCTTCTTCTTCCTGCTCTTGATCGGCGGGATCTTAGAGAAAAGGGGGTAAGACTTAAAAGTCTCCCCTTTTCGAGATCTGACTGGAGATCCGAGCTCCCCTTTATGGGTTTTGTGGTGAAAAACTATTTATTTTTGAGAAAGGAAGAGTTAAACTCTTGATTTAATTCAAAAGAAAAAAGAAGGTTTTTGGAACCTTGGAGAAGGAGCAGGAGGCACAAAGAACCCTAGTTTTTGGGGGAATGAAAAGTCTATCTTTATTCATCATCATGTTGCCTTATATAGGCTTACACATTTACATATAGCCCCTTGGGCTTTACAAAAATGGCGTTTTAGCCATCCCATGGCTCATGTGCCATTTCATTTTTGCACATAAGCCATGTGCTTACAAAATATTGGCTTTATGCCCATTTTGTTTACATTCATGCATAAAAAATTACATAAAAATTATTTTTGACATGATTTTGTTGTTGGCATGAGAGAGGCTGGCCGCGGGCTCGACTTGGGCATGGACCCGCTTGACCTGGGCTTGGGCCCACCTAGCTTGGGGGTTGACATTGACTTTGACTCGGTCAACAGGGGTGTAAATTTTTACCCCAACAGTCTCGAGTATACCGTGACGGGAGAACTGAACCCGTTCTCCTTGAACGAGGTCCGCAAATATGAAGATGCCAAATACTTCTTACCGGATTTCGAAGACACGGAGAGGTGTCACAAGCTGGAGAACAAGGCTAACGCCACCATCCCTGTCTTCGGGAGTGATACCGAGGAGGAAGAGGAGATGGTTTATTCGGATCCGCCCCAATACAACAAACCAGGACCATCCGCTCCTGCGTTGATCTTTGACAGTGACTCGGAAGATGAAGTTCATGCTATATTTTCCGCTCGACCTTCAATACAAACATCCGCTGACGAAGAGCAAAGTCTACAAGTCGCCATGGTTCCACTTAAACATCATAAAGAACTGGATGCGCTCAATACCTACAGTGTAAAGGAGCTGCGGACGTTCTATGTCCCTCCCAGACGAGAAGGCGAAAAGGCAATTCTCTTCTACCGCTCTGAAGAAACCAAAGTGGAGAAAGAAATCTGGCACGGTATGGATCATACGCTTGACAGGCTTCAGCCCATCCGTCTGCCCAGATATTATACAGAAGGCTTGAAGAGGTTGCTGAAGCGCCAGGGGATATCCTTCAAACAGACCGCTCGAAAAGCCAAATTCTATGACAGGGTCTGGAACGTTCCCGGAACTCAGCACAAATTGCCCAATGGGAGAATGGAAGCAATCGGGCTTGGATATGTTCGGTCCAAGAAACGAGAGCTACTCCGCGACTATTACGTCGTGCATGACTTCAATGAAGAAGCGGATGCTCAATGGGAGGACGCTAATCCTGAACCAGTAAAAGTTCCTGATGCAAAAGTGCCCAGTCCGTCGTTCGAAGAACAAATGAACAGGCTTATAAAGGAAGCTGGTCAAAAAGTCCGAGACGACCACAACCGCGAAATGGCCATCTACGAGAGAGCCAAAATGCAACTCCTCCTCCAACAGGCCGTGAAAGATGAAAGTGCCGCTCCCTGTCAACCTGTTATAAAAAAGGCTCGACGCAGAGGCAGAAACAAGTCGAAAAGCGAAAAAGGCGCTCGACGGCAACAAAGCGGGACTAAGAAGCCACGCAAGCGGGAATCGAGCGGTCCAGATCTGTCCCTTGTAAAGAAGATGAGTCGAGCATACTCTTTTCCTCGAGACAAGACAAAGAGGATACTTGACCTCGCTCTAAAACATCAGATGCTTGCACTGCCGGAGTCTAAACACCCCGAACAAGCGGGCGAAGTCTCACACCCAAACTATTGCTCTTATCATCGAGTAACAGGGCACCCTCTCGAAGACTGCTTCACCTTAAAGAACTGGGTTGAAGATCAGTATCAGCTCGGCAAGTTCACTTTATCTGACAGCTGGAGGGTAACACCGCCATAGAAACATGAGCCTAAAGTCACAAAAGCAGAACCAGACCCACATCGGTCTTCGAAAAGAGCTCGTACTTGTCATATGATAACAATATCAAAAGAAGAGCCCGAGAACATGGGTAACCTTCCCCGGTGCTTCGAAAATAGCAATGACGAGGTGATCTCAGAATTCCCACCAGCGCCAAAAGAGCTGGAAGATGGAATACATACTACCGCAGATAACCTCAAGAAAATTGAGTTGGGGACGGCGAACGACCCGCGGCCGACATTCGTTAGCGAGCTGCTATCTGAAGAAAGGGTGGCTGTAACACCCGAGCCTAATGCTAGTAATTTCAGTTACTGTTTGAGCGTAATGTGGTACTCTTTTCACTTATCTTGCTTGATTGTCATTTACTGTAAATTTTACCCGGCAAATTCATTTATGCATATAACAATTTTTGGCATCTAAAATAAAATTAAAAACATTCATCTTGGCCTACTTGACACCCCTAACCCCGTTGTAGCATCCGTGCGTCGTGTTCTCGTCCCGTTCAGTGAAACGGGCGAGTTTGGACGGCTACGCGCACGTACGTGTGTCCGTTTTGGGGGTATGTTTTTTGATCTTAAAACACTTCATTTTCACTTTTGGATCCCGCTTAAAATCCTATTATTTCAATTTCAAATTTTTGGACCCGACCCGGGCGCGATTTGGAAATGTTTTATTTTGCGCCAAAATCCCAAATTTTATATTTTTGTAAACCATCGTATATTTAACCCTTTTAACCATCTAATATTGTTTAACCGTATAATATTTATATTACTTCTAAATCTTTCACAAATTTTGCATTCCTAGCCAATCGCATTTCTTTTAATCCCGTGGGCCCCGACCTGCTTCTCTCTCTCTCTCTTGCTTTCTCTTTCTCTCTCTCCTTATCTATCTATCTCTCTCTCTCTCTCTCATCTCTCTCTCTCCCGTAACTCTCTCTCTCCCCATAAATCTCTCTCTCTCTATATATATATATTTAACCGCCTCCCTCCTCCTTTCTTTTGAAAAACCCTAACCCATAGCGCAACCCTACCGCCGCCGTCTCCTTCGCCGCTGCCGCACCAACGCCGACGCGAACGTCACCAACATCCTCGCTTCCTCGCCCTCAACCGATCCACCGCACCTCCTTCCTCCATTCTCCCTTCTTCCCTGCACCTACACGCGGCTACCTGCACATCCTTGCACCCGTCTGCGCCGCCGTGCTTCGCCGCCGGTGACCTCGCCCCGTGTCCCCGGTCCTCGCGCACCCTCCTCGGTGAAGTTTCACATCCCCTCACCTCCTCCTTTCTTCGTCTTTCTTCGCTGGTCCAAGTTCTTGATTTGAAAACTTTTCGCTGCCGTCGTAGGCCACCGCCGGAGCTCCATCGACAAGGTCGACAGTCACCACTCGTCGCACAGATCCCCGTGAGCATTTCCTTTCTCCACCCTCCTTCCTTTCTTCTTTAGTTCTCTTTCTTTTCTTGTTGAAAACTTGATCATTTACTGTTCTGTTCTTGGCCGGAATCCGGCCGTGCCGGCGACGCGTCCCGACGTTCCAGCGAGGTACCCCGACCCGTGTGGTTCCATTGTTCGTCGTTTGGGTTCATTCTGTGAACCGTGCGCCCGTCGCGAGTTTTCCCCGCCGACGGTTAACGTTCCGTTTTCCCGATTCGCGACCCATCGAGGCAAGTACCCCTTGCTACATGCTATACAATATTTACATATTCATTAATGACACCCTAAACCTGCTATTTAATTGTAGTATTATAATTCCCATTTTTATGTCAATGTTGTTATATATCATTTATCTTTTAAACTTGGAACCTACCTGTTGCAATTGCCATAGTGAACCTAATAACCATATTTACAGATTTTAATTTCACCTTTACTAATAACGTAGCCTATGGCACCTTATCTACCGTTTTACTCCTTTCGGACACTTGTATACATTTAACCTGCTTAAATTGTAATTTCATCCGTGGAACCTATATATACATATAACATTGCATCAATGAAGTTTTAAACTTGTTAACATGATTAAATGGCTATAATTGTCTTACTGCATTCTTATAATGGTGAAATCCTCTCTGTGACACAACTAATAACTGTACTGCAAACTGAGTGCATCTACCTATTGCTTAATTCATTGCTTGTATCATGTTGTTGATAACTATGCTTGATTATATAACTGATTGTGAATACACATATGATATCGCTTACTTCTTGACCTGACTTGCTACATACATAGTGCTTAACCCAACATGGTACCGTATACTGCTTGACTTGACATGATGTACCATGGTCTTACCCGTTACCTGATCTTGTGTCTACTGCCAACAAACCTGACATGTAGTCCTCATGGACCGTTCCTGTTGTCTATCCAGATAAACCTGTTTACCTGATCCTGTGTTGGCATTAGTTCCTTGATTACGGGATACCTGACTTGACTTACACATATAACTTGAGGGTATGGGGAAATCAGTATTGTAACCGAACGTAACTCCAAGGGCCATCCTATTGTTTGCCGTTTTTCCGGGCGTTACGGAATACCCATTGTTTGCCGTTTTTCCGGGCGTTACGTAATACCCATTGTTTGCCGTTTTTCCGGGCGTTACGGAATACCTATTGTTTGCCGTCTTTCCGGGTGTTACGGAATAACTACCGACGAGTTACGATGAGGATTACATTATTTGGTTTCAAAGACTTTAGAACAGAAAACCTGATAGAACAGTTTAGTTTACCCACTGCACACTACCCTGCATTGCTCTGATTTATATTACCGTTACCCCTGTTTTCCATTCATGTTTATATTTGCATTGCCTGCTACACTATTCATATTATATTACTTGATGACATGACGCGCTGACGTCTGGGTTTTGCATGGCCCAGATTCTGTACCGCTGTCGCAGTCCGAGCAGGAGTACTTCAGCCGACAGGCTGAGCTATGAGTGTCAGCAGTAGTTAGTTTCTTTCCTGCATTTATTTTCTGATGTGAGCCCGCATTATGGGACATACATTCCAGTTATTTGTATTGGATCTTTCGCTTCCGCATTTATTTATTATTGACTCATGTTATCTTGGATTATGGACATGTTTTAGATAGTTTTATTTTGTTCTTGATATCTCTACAGCCGTAATGTGACTGTGGATGGATACTTCCTACCCACAGGTAGCATGGTTGGCTATGTCACGTGCCCATTTCAGCGTACTCTGGGAAGCGGGGCGTGACATGGTTCTTTTGGTATCAGAGCCATAGAATAGTCGGGTTGATTCTTTTGTGGTTGGGTATTGTACCCAATACACGAATCAGAATACCCGTGTTTAGGAAACATGTCCTGCCACTTTGACCGTTTTACCATTCTTGAATCACATCCTTCCTAATTATATCTTTTACGATGTGCAAACTTCCTTTGCATATCGACTCGAAACCTGATTCCTTGTTATCTCTAGAACTTAGGCGACTTGGGTGGAGTTATGTAATTGTGGCTATGATACCGCGACATAGTTACAATGCGGCACTCTATTTAAGTATCTTGGAGTTCTAGCCTTGATCTATATTCAGAATCTATCATCATGCTAATGTTGGGTGTTTTGATTTCAGGAATATGGCAGATAAGAATTTGAAGACGTATCAAAGGCGTGTGGATGAAGCCGCCATGCTTGGAGTGATAAGAGGAATGCTGGAGAATCAAAAGAAACAGACCGAGCTGATCCAGCAGCAAGCGGACTCGTTTCAGGATGGTTTGCAGATCGTTCAACAGTCTGTGAACAATATCGGAGCTAAGCCAGTTGACCGAGTAGGGACCGTAGCAGATTTCAGGCGTTTGGGTCCGTCTACATTTACTGGTTTGGAGGAGCCGTTGCCAGCAGAGCAGTGGCTAGTTGACACAGAGAACTTGCTTATTGCGGCACAGATTCCAGATGAAAAAAGAGTTGATGTGGTACACATTCAGTTAGTGGACTATGCCCGGGAATGGTGGCTTGTGGAAGAAACCCGCTTGCCCAAGCCGATCAGTTGGGCGGATTTCTCGAAGAGTTTGTTGGAGAAGTTCTTCCCGCGAACTGCACGGGAGGAAATGAAGGAGAAATTCGTCAGCTTGAAGTAGAACGGCGCACCTGTAGATGTGCATGCAGCTGAGTGGACACGGCTCAGTAGATTCGCTGGACCTTTGGTTGCCAACAATGCTGATAGGGAAAGAAGGTTCATGCGCAGTTTGGATGTGGACATCCAGAGGCAGATTGTCTCCCTGGGTTTGACCACTTTCTCACAAGTACTTATAGCAGCCCGAGAGCAGCAGAGGCTAACTATGAAGACCGGGGGTACATCGCAGCCAGCAGTTACAGCACGGAAGCCAACATTTGCACCAAATCGAGCACATGGACACAAGGGTATTCCGGTGGACAGGCGTGGCGTTGTACCAATGAAGAGGACAGTTTTGCCCGAGCATAAGGGAAGAGTGGTGTGCGATTACTGCCAGCGACCGGGTCATTATCGCAGAGATTGTCGTAAAAGGCTTGGACTTTGTCTTATTTGCGGATCAGCGGATCACACCATTGATACTTTCCCGTCGAAGATACGGTTAAAGGAAGATACTCAGAAGCCACTGCAGAGACAGTTTCAGGAGCAGAAGCTGATAACTCGAGGACCCAATCAAGCTCGAACCTTTACCCTGACGGCTGAAGAGGTTAAAGCTCCAGAGGAAGTCGTTTCAGGTACCCTACTGGATCTTTATTTTCTTGCATTAGCGTTATTCAATTCTAGTGCATCCCATTGTTTTATGTCGTCCAAGTTTATTACTATACACTCGAAGGATTGCACGACCCTGTTTAGTTTTGGGACATACACATTGGGAAAGGGAAAATCTTAACTAATAGAAGATATGAGGATTGTTCTGTTATTGTTGGCGATCGAGAGTTAATTGCAGATTCCTTGGTGTTTGTTACCGGCAATTATGAAATCGTCTTGGGAATGGATTTCTCGACACTTTCCACGCTCACTTAAGCGTAGAGTAAGGAAAGAGAATTCCAGATTCCCGGACAACCAGAGGTTTGTTTTGAGGAAGCAATTCTGTCGGGCCAGTCGAGTTTAGGGCTAGGCCGAAAAATGATATTCTTGCATCAATAGAGGATTGTAAAGACGAAGCACCAGCTGTAGTTTGAGAGTTCATGGACGAGTTCGAGGACATCTCGGGTTTACCACCGAAGCGAGACGTGGAGTTCGCAATTGATCTTATTCCTGTTGCAGCGCCAGTATCTAAAGCATATTACCCTATGGCACCAGTAGAATTGGAAGAAGTCAAGGAACAGGTTACGGAATCACTTGTGAAGGGCTGGATTCGAAGTAGTAATTCGCATTGGGAAGCTCCAGTTCTTCCAGTAAGAAGATAGATGACACAAGAAGGATGCGCATCGACTATCGAGAATTAAACCAGACGGCTGTTGAGAACAAGTACCCTATCCCTCACATTGGAGAACTTTTGAGCAGCTTAGTGGCGCGAGGGTATTCTCGAAGCTGGATTTGCTATCCGGATACCATCAGGTCCAAGTGAAAGCAGAAGATATTGCAAGACGGCGTTCCGAACTCGGTATGGACATCACGAATACTTAGTGATGCCCTTCGGAGTAACGAATGCGCCGGCAGTATTCATGGACTTGATGAACCGAATCTTTCCACCGTTCTTGGATCAGTTTGTTGTGGTGTTCTTTGACGATATTCTGGTTTACTCGAAGAGTTTGGAAGAGCATGATGAGCACTTGAAGATCGCACTGCAGACGTTGAGACAGGAGAAGTTGTAAGCGAAGATGAGTAAGTGCGAGTTTTGGCTGGAGGAAGTAAAGTTTTTGGGGCATGTTGTGTCTGGCGATGGAATTGCCGTCGATCCAGAAAAGATTGCAGCAGTACGAGGTTGGCCGATTCCAAGGAATGTTGCGGAAATAAGAAGTTTTCTTGGACTCACCGGGTATTACAGAAGATTTGTGGAGAACTTTGCTCGTCTGGCGGAGCCGTTAACCAAGCTTACGCGCAAGGAGGTACCTTTTGTATGGACGGATAAATGTGCGTTAGCTTTTAAGACGGCGCACAAGACCGCGATTGTCCTGACGCTGAGATTCGGAGCCTCTCTGACATCTTTCTCCTTCTCCAGAATTTCACTTCGTGTCGTGTGTGTTTGTTTTGTTTGTGGTTGCCCGTGGATTGTATACGGAGACTGAGTAATGCCGTCGCCCGTAGGACGTGGATTAGTCCAAATCCGTATTTACTTAGATTTAGATTTGGTGTTTTTAGTTTAAGGATGCATTAGTCGCGTTGCGGCTAAGATCAACTCAAACGTTCGTTAAGGATACGTTAGTCCGATTTAAGACTAAGATCAACTTAACGTGGTGATCCATTTAATATATGACCGTTGGGACTCGTCGCCTCTCTGACATCGTTGAAGGATTACAACGATAGGTGTCAGAGGAGTTCGGAGATGTACCCTCGAACCGAAGTTGATTTAGGGTTTTATAGTCCATTTGAATGTTTAAGGATACGTTAGCCGTGTTTGGGGCTAAGATCAACTTAAACGGGACCGTTTAGATCCGGTAAAAGAGCATTTGGAGGCTCTATTGTTCCAGTTTAGGGACGTAGTGGTCCATTTTCCAGTTTAGGGACGTGGTGGTCCATCGCCAGTTTAGGGACGTGGTGGTCCATATTCCAGTTTAGGGACGTGGTGGTCCGCTATTAGTTTAAGAACGTTTTGGTCCATAATCCAGTTTAGGGACGTGGTGGTCCGTATTCCAGTTTAGGGACGTAGTGGTCCACTATTAGTTTAAGGACGTTTCGGTCCATATTCCAGTTTAGGGACGTGGTGGTCCGTATTCCAGTTTAGGGACGTAGTGGTCCATAGGTAGTTTAAAGACGTTTCGGTCTAGCATTAGTTTAAGGACGTTTCGGTCCAATATTGAAGGGTGTGGTCGTCGGGACCCGTCACCTCTCTGACGACGTTGAATGATTACAACGACGTGTGTCAGAGGAGTTCGGAGATGTACCCTCGAACCGAAGTTGATTTAGGGTTTTATAGTCCATTTGAATGTTTAAGGATACGTTAGCCGTGTTTGGGGCTAAGATCAACTTAAACGGGACCGTTTAGATCCGGCAAAAGAGCATTTGGAGGCTCTATTGTTCCAGTTTAGGGACGTAGTGGTCCATTTTCCAGTTTAGGGACGTGGTGGTCTATCGCCAGTTTAGGGACGTGGTGGTCCATATTCCAGTTTAGGGACGTGGTGGTCCGCTATTAGTTTAAGGATGTTTCGGTCCATATTCCAGTTTAGGGACGTGGTGGTCCGTATTCCAGTTTAGGGACGTAGTGGTCCATAGGTAGTTTAAAGACGTTTCGGTCTAGCATTAGTTTAAGGACGTTTCGGTCCAATATTGAAGGGTGTGGTCGTCGGGACCCGTCACCTCTCTGACGACGTTGAATGATTACAACGACGTGTGTCAGAGGAGTTTGGAGATGTACCCTCGAACCAGATGTAAATTGATTCAAGAGAGAGCTATGCTCAGTCAATTTAATTTGAGGACTTACGGCCAAAATTGGGTTAAGTCCAGTTGAGAATATTCAACATTTTTCTTGATCTTTGGCCTATTAGGCCTGTGCTAGGGCTTTGCCCATATTTAATAATGCACTGCATTCTATTCTGACCTGCTAGGCTTTTGATTTGGGCTCTGTCCCTTTATTTATGATGCAGAGCATCTATTTTAGTTTGGGCTCTGTCCCCTTTTAAAATAATGCATTGCATTTTATTAGACCTGTTAGGCCTTCTTTAATTGGGCTTGGCCCCTTTTGTAAGCAATGCAGTGCATTTGTCTGGCGCTTTGCGCCGAGTAATGAGCGCAAGCTCATATGGTGATGACACGTGTCATGCCCTGGTGAGCGCAAGCGCAACAGCGCAGTGCGCTGCGCTAGTGCGCTGCGCTGTTGCGCTGCTGACACGTGGCGCGCTCTGGTGAGTTGCGCCAATTCCAGAGAGCAAAGCTCTATTTCAAGAGCGCGTAGCGCAAGTGGTTCTGTAGCTGACACGTGGCGCTCTCTTAAGAGCGCAATAGCGCAGTTTGGAAGTGCAGAGCACTAAGAATCTTTTAGATTCAAGAACAGAAGTGCAAAGCACTATTTGATTTCTTGATCTAAATTAGATCAAAGAAAAATAAATTTTTCTTTTTTGTTTCAAGAACCAGAGGTTCATAAAAGTGCAAAGCACTATTTTTTTTGTTTTGTTGTTTTGTTGTTTTTTAAAGAACCAGAGGTTCATGAGAAGTGCAAAGCACTATTTATTATGTGAAGAACATTGATCTGGTTTTTAGATCAATGATTTATTAAAAGAGATTTCTTTTTCTCTCATGAAGGTTTTTTACCTTTCTTTTCTTTGAGCTTTTCTCAGAATTCTCTCTCTGTTTGAAGCTCTTGGCATTTTTCCAAGAAAAATGTTCCTCCTTTGAATTGAGGCCTAGGGTCCTTTTTATAATGCCCATAAATTAGTTAAATTTGTTAAAGAGATCTTCCTCTGAGTGATTTGGGGAATTTTCCCCACCGTTGGATCTTTGATCCAAGGGCTTCTGCTTTGCAGAAGAAAATCTTCTTGTTTTAACAAGAACAGAAAAGATTTCTTAGAAATTTAATTCTGTTTGGCGCAGATGCCCCAGCGCGTGACACGTGTCGCGCAGCGCAACTGCGCTGACACGTGTCGCGCAGCGCACAGCGCAGCGCAACTGCGCGAGCGCATCTGCGCTGACACGTGCCGCGCAGCGCAGTGCATGCGCAACTGAAGCGTTGCTTCCTTAAAATAGAGCTTTGCTCTGATTGGACGCGCCTTCTTGGGCGCTGCGCTGACGTATCAGCGCCTGCCATGTGGCGCGTTGCGCCCGAGATTTGAAGCGTTGCTTCAAAATTTTGAATTTTGAATTTCAACAGAGCTTTGCTCTGATTGGGCGAAACAGACGTTGAAGCAGAAATTGATAACCTCCCCTATTCTGATCGTGCCAGACAATTCCGGAGGATTGGTGATTCACAGCAACGCATCTGGGAAAGGATTGGGATGTGTTTTGATGCAGCATGGGAAGGTTGTAGTGTACGCATCGAGACAGTTGAAGACCCATGAGAAGAATTATCCAACTCATGACTTGGAACTTGCGACTGTGATTTTCGCGTTGAAGATTTGGAGACACTACCTTTTAGGCGAAAGGGTCGAAGTTTTACTGATCATAAGAGCTTGAAGTATGTGTTCACGCAGAAGGAGCTTAATATGAGGCAATAATGCAATATGGGTGATTGTTGATCGATTGACCAAGGCAGCTCACTTCTTTCCTTTTCGGGTTGGTCAATCAACAGAGACTTTGGCAGAGCGGTACATGCAAGAGATTGTAAGATTGCATGGAGTACCGGTGAGCATCGTGTCCTATCGGGACACTCGGTTTTACCATACTTTTGGTGGAGTCTACAAGAAAGTTTGGGGACTCGATTGAAGTTTAGCACAGCTTACCATCCTCAAACTGATGGTCAATCGGAGAGAACAATCCAAACTCTTGAAGTATGTTGAGAGCATGCATGTTGGATTTCAAGGGTTCTTGGGAGGATCATCTACATTTGGTGGGGTTTCTTACAACAACAGTTTTCAGGCAACTATCCAGATGGCTCCATTTGAAGCTTTGTATGGTCGTAAATGCCGTTCACCTGTTTGTTGGGACGATGTCGGTGAACGAAGATTACTAGGACCCGATTTGGTTATGCAGACAGTGAAGAAGGTTAACACTATCAGAAATCATATGAAGGCAGCACAAAACAGACCGAGAAGTTGGGCTGATACGTCAAGAAGACCTCTAGAGTTCGCCGTGGGTGATTTGGTGTTCTTGAAGATATCACCGACTAGAAGGGTGATTCATTTTGGAAGTCGAGGAAAGCTTAGTCCTCGATTCGTTGGACCCTTTGAGATCTTGGAGCGTGTTGGTGAGGTAGCGTATCGTTTGGCGTTACCGCAATCCTTGGCGAATGTGCACGATGTGTTTCACGTATCTCAACTACGAAGGTATGTTCAAGATGAAACGCACGTATTGGATCATTCGGAGCTAACAGTACGAGAAGACTTGACTTTTGAGGAGCGACCGATTGAAATCGTGGATCGAAGGGAAAAGGTTCTTAAGAACAAGGTGATCCCTCTTGTGCTTGTTTCTTGGGGTAGTCGCTCGCACGGAGAGTCCACTTGGGAACGAGAAGATGAAATCCGACAGAAGTTTCCTCACCTTTTCTTGTAGTTATCTGTCTTTGTATTCTTGGAATTTCGAGGACGAAATTCTTTTTGTAGTTGGGTATAATGTAACACCCGAGCCCAATGCTACTAATTTAAGTTACTGTTTGAGCGTAATGTGGTACTCTTTTCACTTATCTTGCTTGATTGTCATTTACTGTAAATTTAACCCGGCAAATTCATTTCCGCATATAACAATTTTTGGCATCTAAAATAAAATTAAAAACATTCATCTTGGCCTACTTGACACCCCTAACCCCGTTGTAGCGTCCGTGCGTCGTGTTCTCAGTGAAACGGGCGAGTTTGGACGGCTACGCGCACGTACGTGTGTCCGTTTTGGGGGTATGCTTTTTGATCTTAAAACACTTCATTTTCACTTTTGGATCCCGCTTAAAATCCTATTATTTCAATTTCAAATTTTTGGACCCGACCCGGACGCGATTTGAAAATGTTTTATTTTGCACCAAAATTCCAAATTTTATATTTTTGTAAACCATCGTATATTTAACCCTTTTAACCTTCTAATATTGTTTAACCGTATAATATTTATATTACTTATAAATCTTTCACAAATTTTGCATTCCTAGCCAATCGCATTTCTTTTAATCCCGTGAGCCCCCACCCGCTTCTCTTTCTCTCTCTCCTTATCTATATCTCTCTCTCTCTCTCATCTCTCTTTCTCCCGTAACTCTCTCTCCCCCCATAAATCTCTCTCTCTATATATATATATTTAACCGCCTCCCTCCTCCTTTCTTTTGAAAAACCCTAACCCATAGCGCAACCCTACCGCCACCGTCTCCTTCGCCGCTGCCGCACCAACGCCGACGCGAACGTCACCAACATCCTCGCTTCCTCGCCCTCAACCGATCCACCGCACCTCCCTCCTCCGTTCTCCCTTCTTCCCTGCACCTGCACGCGGCCACCTGCACATACTTGCACCCGTCTGCGCCGCCGTGCGTCGCCGCCGGTGACCTCGCCCCGTGTCCCCGGTCCTCGCGCACCCTCCTCGGTGAAGTTTCACATCCCCTCACCTCCTCCTTTCTTCGTCTTCCTTCGCTGGTCCAAGTTCTTGATCTGAAAACTTTTCGCTGCCGTCGTAGGCCACCGCCGGAGCTCCGTCGACAAGGTCGACAGTCACCACTCGTCGCACATATCCCCGTGAGCATTTCCTTTCTCCACCCTCCTTCCTTTCTTCTTTAGTTCTCTTTCTTTTCTTGTTGAAAACTTGATCATTTACTGTTCTGTTCTTGGCCGGAATCCGGCTGTGCCGGCGACGCGTCCCGACGTTCCAGCGAGGTACCCCGACCCGTGTGGTTCCATTGTTCGTCGTTTGGGTTCATTCCGTGAACCGTGCGCCCGTCGCGAGTTTTCCCCGCCGACGGTTAACGTTCCGTTTTCCCGATTCGCGACCCATCGAGGCAAGTACCCCTTGCTACATACTATACAATATTTACATATTCATTAATGACACCCTAAACCTGCTATTTAACTGTAGTATTATAATTCCCATTTTTATGTCAATGTTGTTATATATCATTTATCTTTTAAACTTGGAACCTACCTGTTGCAATTGCCATAGTGAACCTAATAACCATATTTACAGATTTTAATTTCACCTTCACTAATAACGTAGCCTATGGCACCTTATCTACCGTTTTACTCCTTTCGGACACTTGTATACATTTAACCTGCTTAAATTGTGATTTCATCCGTAGAACCTATATATACATATAACATTGCATCAATGAAGTCTTAAACTTGTTAACATGATTAAATGGCTATAATTGTCTTACTGCATTCTTATAATGGTGAAATCCTCTCTGTGACACAACTAATAACTGTACTGCAAACTGAGTGCATCTACCTATTGCTTAATTCATTGCTTATATCATGTTGTTGATAACCATGCTTGATTATATAACTGATTGTGAATACACATATGATATCGCTTACTTCTTGACCTGACTTGCTACATACATAGTGCTTGACCCAACATGGTACCGTATATTGCTTGACTTGACATGATGTACCATGGCCTTACCCGTTACCTGATCTTGTGTCTACTGCCAACAAACCTGACATGTAGTCCTCATGGACCGTTCCTGTTGTCTATCCAGACAAACCTGTTTACCTGATCCTGTGTTGGCATTAGTTCCTTGATTACGGGATACCTGACTTGACTTACACATATAACTTGAGGGTATGGGGAAATCAGTATTGTAACCGAACGTAACTCCAAGGGCCATCCTATTGTTTGCCGTTTTTCCGGGCGTTACGGAATACCCATTGTTTGCCGTTTTTCCGGGCGTTACGGAATACCCATTGTTTGCCGTTTTTCCGGGCGTTACGGAATACCCATTGTTTCCGTTTTTCCGGGCGTTACGGAATAACTACCGACGAGTTACGATGAGGATTACATTATTTGGTTTCAAAGACTTTAGAACAGAAAACCTGATAGAACAGTTTAGTTTACCCACTGCACACTACCCTGCATTGCTCTGATTTATATTACCGTTACCCCTGTTTTCCATTCATGTTTATATTTGCATTGCCTGCTACACTGTTCATATTATATTACTTGATGACATGACGCGCTGACATCTGGGTTTTGCATGGCCCAGATTCTGTACCGCTGTCGCAGTCCGAGCAGGAGTATTTCAGCCGACAGGCTGAGCTGTGAGTGTCAGCAGTAGTTAGTTTCTTTCCTGCATTTATTTTCTGATGTGAGCCCGCATTATGGGACATACATTCCAGTTATTTGTATTGGATCTTTCGCTTCCGCATTTATTTATTATTGACTCATGTTATCTTGGATTATGGACATGTTTTAGATAATTTTATTTTGTTCTTGATATCTCTACAGCCGTAATGTGACTGTGGATGGATACTTCCTACCCACAGGTAGCATGGTTGGCTATGTCACGTGCCCATTTCAGTGTACTCTGGGAAGCGGGGCGTGACATGGTTCTTTTGGTATCAGAGCCATAGAATAGTCGGGTTGATTCTTTTGTGGTTGGGAATCCTCTCGATCCGTAGGGAGAAAAGTCTTTATGAGACCCCCACGGTTCATAAAGTTGAAAAGCCTTAGGCAGCAGATCTGAACCTGCCACCTAAGCCATCACCACCTCCTGAAGGAGTTTAGACAGGATGCTCGCTCTGTCATCTATCGACCATGTTTACTAAGACAACACGCTGATAATCAAAGAAAGAAGAAAGAACATCCGATTTGCATTTGATCAAGCGTTCGAGACACACTCATTCATGCATGTGCAAGAGACTCAGAACGAGAAATAGGACAAGCTGGAATAAAAAAAAAATTCCATTCATATTGCCAAGGGTTCTTATAATCATAAAGAAATAAACAAAGACATTATTCAAATGATTACAACGGTATGACCTCAGATCCAGGGCACGGATTAAGGAATTCGAAAGTAAGGCCATCTAGAGTTCTTCTGGCCTTCCTTATAATCGTTGTCTGTTGAAAAATTTGATGCAGAATGTCGATGAGGCTATCTCGCCGTTTCTTCGAGATCAGCCCCGACAGATACACTGAATGCACCTTGTCTTCGGCATCATCCAGTGTATTAAGCGGCATGGCCTCGTGAAACCCCGGGAGTGCTCTCCAAATTGCTCCCAGCACGACTTTCAAGAGAGCAGAATGGCGAGGAAGCAACCAGCCAACGCGCGCGTTCAGACGACCCATAATCTCCGCACATTGGGCATTTGTAAACTCCTGGTTCTGGTGGCGGCCCTGTTCGCGGATATCCTCATAGGTGATGAATTCGTGCAGACTGTATAGATGAACAACCATAATGCCTGAAGGAAACATCATTGGAAGATTAGCAATGAGGAAAAAGGCATAGGGAGTTAAACTCCTCGAGAGCAGAGCTCTATTAATGGAACCCTAATAGGGTTCTCCTTAGTTCTCTTTGGACCCCTTTAGAGCAAAGCTCTGCTAAGTGAAACTCTAAATGGGTTTTCTTTAGATCAGGGATCTATTGAGAGCAAGGCTCTGTCAATGAAAATTAATTTAATTTAATTTAATTTAAATTAAAAATTTTACCTAAAAGTTTTAAGAGTTTAACTCTTGGAGTTCTTAAAAATAAAGAGCAGGGCTCTGAGATTCTGAAAGTAAAATTTTTGAAGATGATAATCATCTGTTGAGGGACCAAAGGTCCTATTTATAGGCATCAAATGCCCTTTCAACTTCCAAGAGTTGCCGCGACGGTTGGAATTCTGCCACCGCTGCGCTCACGTTTGGGGGCCACGTAAGCGCAACGGTGGGGGGGCATTTGTATACCCCAATCAGAGCAATGCTCTGTTCAAATTCCAAGACGGGAAACGAAGCAATGCTTCTGTTTCCCCCAATCAGAGCAAAGCTCTGTTTTGAAAATTAAAGTGAAAATTAAAATTAAAATAAATGAAGCAACGCTTCAGATTCCCTGCGCTGCGCGCAGAGCGCCACATGTCAAAATCAAACACGCCAGTGCAGGGAGTGCAGCGCCCAAGACATCGCACCCAATCAGAGCAAGGCTCTATTTAAAATAAAATTAAAAGAAGCAACGCTTCAGATGATCTGCGCTATGCGCTGCGCGCCACGTGGCAGCGCAGTTGCGCTGCGCTCTGCGCTGCGCGCCACGTGGAAGCGTAGTTGCGCTGCGCTCTGCGCTGCGCTCTGCGCTGCGCGACACGTGTCAGCGCAGTTGCGCTTAGCGACACGTGTTAAGCGCTGGTGCGTTTGCGCCAAAAAGAATTAAAATTCCAGTAAGATCTTTCTGTTTTTATTAAAACAAGAAGATTGTCTTCTGTAAAACAGAAGTTCTTGGATCAAAGATCCAACGGTAAGGAAAAATCCCCAAATCACTCAGAGAATGATCTCTTTAACAAATTTAACAAATTAATGGGCACTATATAAAGGCCCCTAGACCCCAATTCTAAAAGACACAACACAGAGAGAAAAAAACCCAGAAAGAAAGAGAGAACTCCTCTAAAGAATTTTGAGAAGAATTCAGAAAGGAAAAAGAAGGTAAAACCTTTATAAAAAGAAGAATTTCTTCTGAATAGATCATTGATCTAAGAACAAGATCAAGGATCTTCAATAAAAAATATAATAAATAACAAAGGCATTGCCTTTTTTTATGAACCATTGGTTCTGGAATCTTAAAGATTCTTTTCTTAAATCCAAAATTGGATCAAGATATTAAAACAGTGCCTTGCACTTGCAAATCTGCACTGTTGCGCTCCTAGGTTGGCGCAAGCCACCAGAGAGCGCCGCGTGTCAGCACCAGAATAACTTGCGCTATGCGCTTTTAAGATAGAGTATTGCTCTCTGAAATTGGCGCAACTCACTAGAGCGCGCCACGTTTCGGCAGCGCAACAGCGCAGCGCACTGGCGCAGCGCTCACCAGAGCGTGGCACGTATCACCTCCACAAGCATTTGCGCTCAATAATTGGCGCAAAGCGCCTGACAGGCCACATGGCCACTGTCAGTTTGATTAATGCACTGCATTATTTACAGAAGGGCCAAGCCCAATTAAAAAAGGCCTAACAGGCCAAATAAAATGCAATGCATTACTTTAAAAAGGGCAGAGCCTAAACAAAAACAGATGCTGTGCATCATTTAAAAGGGACAGAGCCCAAATCAAAAAGGCCTAGCAGGCCAAAAGAAAGTGCAGTGCATTATTAAACTGGTGCAAAGCCCTAGCATAGGCCTAATAGGCCAAAGATAAATGAAAACGTTGAACATCTTCAACTGGACTTACCCCAATCATGGTCGTAAGTCCTCAAATTAAATTGACTGAGCACGACTGCTCTCTTAAATCAATTTACATCTGGTTCAAGGGTATATCTCCGAACTCCTCTGACACCTATCGTTGTAATCCTTCAACGACGTCAGAGAGGTGACGGGTCCCAACAACCACACATCGATACGGACTGTGGGGTACTTAAACTCATGGACTAATGCGTCCTTAAACTCATGGACTTAAGCGTCCTTAAACTAACGGACCGCAATGTCCTTAAACTACCTATGGATCACTACATCCCTAAACTGGAACAATAGAGCCCCAAATGCTCTTTTGTCGGATCTAAATGATCCCGTTAAGTCGATCTTAGTCTCAAATAGGACTAACGTATCCTTAACAAACGTTTGAGTTGATCTTAGCCTCAAATATGGCTAACGTATCCTCAAACCAAAACCCCAAACCCAAATCTAAGAAAATACGGATTTGGACTAATCCACGTCCTACGGGCGACGACATAAATTAGTCTCCGTATACAATCCACGGGCAACCAGAAACAAAACAAACACCCACGACACGAAGCAAAATTCTGGAGAAGGAGAAAGTGGTTACCGCGATGCGGTAGCGTAATTAACTGCAGGGGCTTTCGCCTGCAGGGAAGATCGTCCCCACAATCAATAACCCCTCAAACGAGGGGGAATCTGACGAAGTCTGCTACATCGGCCGCATCCGTCTAAACCTCCGATACACGGTGCCATAAATCAACTTGGCATCTTCGGAGAGGTGGACGGATAAAACCAAATAGCATCTGCCCCGAATCTCAGGCAAGACGTCTCTGTGTCGGGCCGCCATTCGGAGGGGAACAGGATCGTCTTATTTGAATAGCCGGGTTTTTTTGCGTGAGATGAGAGTTTTTCATTTTCATTCATGTAAAAAATTGTATGTAATATTCTTTTATTGGGACACTTCCGAGTTGAGGATGATGTCACCATTGATGTATATTATTTACTTTTCCGCATTAGGATAGACCCAAGACGGGAGCACAAGTAACCGGGTCCTAGAGTCCAGTGGGAGACCATCTCGAGCAGTCGAGTCCGGGTCTCCTAACTCTAGAATTGTTAGGGTTGCTTGCTGCTCTCGTAGGTGTTTAGAGATGTGGGTTTGGTTATTCATCATGACCGTGGAATCCGTATTTTTTACTGGCTTAATTTAAAACACGGACTTCCTAGTATATCCAATATTTCATATGTTGACTTCTGCTGCAATGTTCCGTGATGAGATCATATAACTGCGTGAGACGAATGCTTTATATCATATATATGATATATAATAAACGTTGCTTATGTTTTGCATCCGCGCTAATCCTGCCCCCGCTTTGCTGTTAGTTATCTAACCTAACGGTGCATGACGGGACCCCATGGCGAATGCGGATAACATAAATGTACGTTGTATAAGTATTTTCGTTTATTTATCTGTGATGCTTAGGAAGCATAAATGATGGGACTTCATTAATGAGATTAATAAAAAGAAATAAACCTAAAAATATTGTATAATCCTGTTTCAAAAAGGGTAGCTCTAGTTTTTTGCTTTGCACAGTGGTATTCCTTGATGAATATCCAACACTTCATTCGATGAGGAAAGAGCCGAGATTGTAGGGTGTTTTTCGTCACCCCATTGAGATGGGAATATGCGCGCGCTTGTCAGGCGCATAACAGATTCTCCCTGCCTATGGTAGGCTGGGGTTTATTGATTGTGGGGATCCGAATCTCCGGCAGTCGCGGACTAAACTGCCGTTAATTACCTCTCACATTTGGAGCGAGAGAACCTCCGATTGACGGGTTAAATTGGTCATGCGAATTCAATGTGCAGTGTCGTGTTTTGAAGGGGAGGTATTTTTAGTGTGGAGTGTGCGTAAAATGGGGGGAAAATGGCATCCAAAGGATGCGTGGGTGCCAACGCCTCACGCGTCTAGCACGCAGACGCTGGCGCAGCGCTTTGGGCGCTCGCGCTTTAGGCGCTAGCACCTCACGTGCCCGGCACGTGGGCGCTGGGGCGCTAGTGCTTTGGGTGCTAGTGCTTTGGGCGCTAGCGCCTCACGTGCTCGGCATGTGGACGCCCGGGCGCTAGTGCCTCACGTGCCCGGCACGTGGGCGCTCGAGCGCTAGCGCTTTGGACGCTCGGGCGCAAGCGCTTTGGGCGCTAGCGCCTCACGTGCCCGGCACGTGGGCGCTCGGGCGCTAGTGAAAGGAAGGGGTTTTTACCCCCAGAAATGGGAGTTAAACTCCTAAAGAGGATTTTGAGTGGAGTTAAACTCCAAAAGATTTAGATTTAGAGTCAAACTCCTAAGAATCTGGATTAGGAGTTAAACTCCTTTTAGGATTTGGGCCTTAGAATTGAACTCCCTAAAAATCTTCAGAGGTTCTTCTCTCTTGAGTCTTGGATCTTCTCTTGACTGGGATTTTGTCCAAAGTTGGATTTTTGGAGATGGGTCTCCTTCTTCCTCCTCTTGATCGGCTGGATCTTAGAGAAAAAGGAGGGTGGGACTTAAAAGTCTCCCCTTTTTGAGATCTAATGGAAGATCTGAGCTCCTCTTTGTGGGTTTTGTGGTGAAAAACTATTTATTTTTGAAGTAGGAAGAGTAAAACTCTTGATTTAATTCAAAGGAAAGAAGAAGGTTTAGAAACTTGAGTAAGGGGAAGGAGGTACAGACCTAGATTTCTTAAAGAAATGAAAAAGTTGTCATAGATATTTTCATCATGCTTGCCTTTATAGGCTACAAACTTTACATATAGCCCCTTGGGCTTTACAAAATGACATTTTGCCCATCCCATGCCTTATGTGCTCATTTCTTTTGCACATAAACCATGGGCTTTACAAAAATTTTGCTTTATGCCCATTTTGCTTACATTCATGCATAAAAAATTACATCAAAATTATTTATTACATGATTTTTTTATTTGCATAGGGGAGGCCGTCCGCTTCATGTTCGGGCTCGACTCGGGCATGGGCCCACTTGATATGGGCTTGGCCTATCTGGCTTGGGGTTGACCTTGAATTTGACTTGGTCAACCGGGGTGCAATTTTCGACCCCAACAAAGTGCCCCCCATCAATAAATGCACACCACATATGTGGGTCGTGTGCATGAAATTGATGGATCTTCTTTCGCGTGGAGGCGACTTGCTTTGGTTCCCACTTTTTGGGATGCGCTGCCCTTTTTACGACATAAACGGTCGACGCTTGACGCGTCTCCAAGACGGAGTGTCCATGGTAGACGTTTCCCTGGCCCGGAGTGATCTGGTTCCCGCTTTGTAGGAAGCCTGCACTGCCCTTTTTACGACATGGACGGTCGACGCTTGACGCGTCTCCGAGATGGAGTGTCCGTGGTAGACTTTTCCCTGGCCCGGAATGATTTGGTCGACGTGCCCCCGGCACGGAGTGTCGCTGGTTGATGTTTCCCCCGAGGCGGAGTGCCTGTAGTCGACGTGCCCCCGGCACGGAGTGTCTGCTTGACGTTTCCCTGTTACGGAGTGTCGGCGGTCGACGTTTCCCCGAGGCGGAGTGTCTGCTTGGCGTGTCCCCGAGATGGGGTGTCTGCTGGTTGACTTATCCCCTGCACGGAGTGTCACTATTGGACGTTTCCCCGGTATGGAGTGTCGCTGGTCGACGTTTCCCCGAGGCGGAGTGTCTGTAGTCGACGTGCACCCGGCACGAGCGTCTGCTTGACGTTTCCCCGTTACGGAGTGTCGCTGGCTGTTCGACTTTTCCCCGGCACGGAGTGTCGCTGATCGACTTGTCCCCGGCACGGAGTGTCGCTGATTGTTCGACTTGTCCTCGGCACGGAGTGTCGCTGATTGTTCGACTTGTCCCCGGCACGGAGTGTTGCAGGCTGTTCGACTTGTCCCCGGCACGGAGTGTCACTGATCGACTTGTTCCCGGCACGGAGTGTCGCTGGCTGTTCGACTTGTCCCCAGCACGGTGTATCGTTGTTCGACTTGTCCTCGGCATGGAGTGTCGCTGATCTACTTATCCCCGGCACGGAGTGTAGCTGGCTGTTCGACTTGTCTCCGGCACGGAGTGTCGCTGTTCGACTTGTCCCCGACAAGGAGTGTCGCTGGTTGACTTGATCCCGAGGCGGAGTATAATTCCGGAAGGGAAGGTAGATATCCAGAGGCGAAGCATGATTTCGACACGGGGTAAATTCTGGGACGAATCATGATTTCGCCACAGAGGTTGTTGGTTTGATTTGACATCAGCATCGCTACACTGGAATATGGTACCAGGAGCGAATCATCATTTGCCTTTGAGAGGATTTGGGGATTGTTTTTTTGTCGGCATCAGCACCACTACACTGGAATATGGTACCAGGAGCTCATTTGCCTTTCCCTGTTGGGAAGCGATGGCTTAGGAGACAAGTTTAGATCCCTATCACCTAAGGCTTTTCAATTTTATGGGCCGTAAGGGTCCCATATAAGCATTTTCTCCCTACGAGTCGTAAGGATCCTGTAGGTGCATTTTCTCCTTAGGAGCCGTGAGGACCCCCAAGTGTGTTTTTCCTTTGTGAGTCGTAAGGATCCCACGAAGGCGTTTTCTTACGAGTCGTAAGGATCTCGCAAGTTTTGTTCTCCTCATGCATCGTGAGGACACACGAGTGGATTTCCCTCGTTCCTAGTTTAATGACTTAGGGGTCATATGTTTCCAGTTTAATGACTTAGGGGTCATCTCTTACCGGTTTAAGGACTCAGGGGTCTATTGTGCCCAGTTTAACGACTTAGAGGTCATCTATTTCCAGTTTAACGACTTAGAAATCATCTGTTCCCAGTTTAACGACTTAGAGGTCATCTGTTCCCAGTTTAAAGACTTAGGGGGTCTATTGTGCCCAGTTTAACGACTTAGAGGTCATCTATTTCCAGTTTAACGACTTAGAGTTCATCTGTTCCCAGTTTAACGACTTAGAGGTCATCTGTTCCCAGTTTAAAGACTTAGGGGTCTATTGGATCGGAAGTTTGGAATTTTGGGGTAGGGGTCGGCATCGGCGTTGCTAACACTGAAACACAGGTGCCAGGAGCAATTCATCATTTTCCTTTTTCTGTTGGTGAGCGATAGCTTAGGAGACAGGTTTAAGTCCCTATCACCTAAGGCTTTCCAATTTTATGAGCCGTAAGGGTCCCATAAAAGCATTTTCTCCCTACGAGTCGAAAGGATCTCATAGGTGTACTTTCTCCTTAGGAGTCGTGGGGACTCCCAAGTGTGTTTTTCCTTTGTGAGTCGTATGGATCCCATGAAGGTGTTTTTTTACGAGTCGTAAGGATCCCGTAAGTTTGTTCTCCTCATGTATCGTGAGGACACATGAGTGGGTCTTCCCAAATGGAGCATAATTCCAAGGACGGAGACCAGCCGCGTAACTGTTGGTTGCGGTGGGGCATGGGCATGATGAGAATTATTTGAGCCCGTAGATTGTATACGGTAGTCAACTTGAGGACCAACCGTAGGGTTGGGAGAATTTTAGGAGATTGGATTTTGGTTGGCGTCTACATCGCTGCACTGGAATATGATACCAGGAGCGACTCATCATTCGCCGTTAGGAATTTAGGGATTTAGGATTAGGTTGGCGTCTGCATCGCTGCACTGGAATATGGTTCCAGGAGCGACTCATCATTCACCATTTTTTTGTTTTGTTTTTTGTTTTGTTTTTCATTTTGTTTTACCGCGATTGCTTTATCATTTCAGCTTTTCTTATTGCGAAGGTCGCGATTGCCCTATCATTTTGCCTTTTTATTCGCGGTTGCCCCATCATTTCGGCTTTATTTTCATCTTTATTTTTACTCGTTGATTTTTATTGCGAGTTGCCCTATCATTTCGGCTTCTTATTTTATATTATTTTTTAAAAAATCTTTTTTTGTTTTATTTACACATTTTTACATCCCCAGTTTAACGAATTAGAGCTCGATTATTCCCAGTTTAATGATATGGTGGTCAGTTGTTCCCAGTTTAACGACGTGGTGGTCCATCGTTCCCAGTTTAACGACGTGGTGGTCAGTTTACTTATCCCAGCTCCTCGAACTTTGATCTTAGCGGAGTTGTGTTGATGACCGTAGCTCTGTGGCTTGTCGGTATATCTGACGACTGTAAGGCTTTCCCAAGTTTGTATTGGTTCTCCACCCAATCATTGAAAACATAGCAGTCTTCAATGGTATGACTCACCATTCTATGATATGGGCAGTATATGGGATTACCGGTCATGTTCATTTCATGTGGCCTCTTTGGAACAAGCAGTTGCAGACCGTTGTTCAAGGCGTTCACGAATATTTTGCGGACTTCATCCCTCCTGAATGAGTATACCTTCTTCTTTCTCTCCATTGGAGTAGGTGCCTTTACTGATGCTGGTCCTTGAGGTCGATCAGTCCTTGGTTCGCCCTTTTTAGATAATGGCACATGTCTGAGAGAATCAGGTTCCTGAAGGGCTTCTGTCTTCATTTGTATGAAATCGGCGGTCGTAGCTTGACTGTTTGCTAGCACGCCTGTAGACAGTTCTATCTTTCCCGTCTTGTATTGCTTTTCGACCCAATCTGTAAAGACGAAGCAGTCCTCAATGGCATGACTTATCACTCTGTGATAGGGGCAATATTTTGGTTCGTCGGTCATACTCGCTTCTTGCGGTCTCTTTAATTCTGGCAATTGTAGACCGTTTCTTAGGGCGTCCCTGAATATCTTGTGGACTTTGTCCCTTTTAAAGGAATAGACCTTATCCAGTTTCTCTTTCAGAGGAGATTCCCCTTCGGTGTATGTATCGGAGGGACTGGAGGCTGATCGCGGCCGTTTTTCGCGAAGGCGCTCCGCTCTTAGGCTGAAGGGGGTATCAGTTGGCTACCTCCAGGTATTAATCCCTGGCTCATGAACCAAAATTTGATTCTGCTGTAATTGCAATCGGGAGACTTGGGTCGCGAGATCTGCCGCGACGTTTACCAGTTCGTCGACCTTAGACTGTACCTTGGTTAACTTCTCATCCCTGTCCTGAAGCTGCCTCTGAAGCCATCAGAATAATGCTTGTTCTGTAGTTCCGGTTATGACAACCGGGTCATCTTTATTGCCTGAGCTCAATTCCACAGGAACCCTGGGCTCCTTTAGCTTATCGGCCTGAGCGAGCTTTTCATCATTTAGACCGAGTTGACGTTGGGTAGCGTCCACCATATCATCACCATGGCTGTGAAGCATATGAGGGTTCTTTTCTTCATGTTCGACCATGTAGACAGTGTGGACTACATATCCATCCGTCTCTTAATATTTGGCGGGGTAACCCCGTTCTTGGAGCCTCATGAAGCTCAGCCTAGCATGAGCCCTAACCCTTTTGTTGGCTCTGTATCTGAGCCTTTTCTGCCTTAGCTTCTCGATTTTGAGGGCTTGGAGGGCATCCGTTTTCTGGGAAGCCACCGTGAGTCGATTGATAGGGAGCTTAAAGAAAATACCCAATCGAGCAGTTGTCGAGGGTATCGTTGGAGCTTGCCCGAGATGCCCCGTTGCTTCATTGACGTTGATGGCCTTGCCCCCAGCTGGAGCGATGGAGAGTCGTTCGGAAACGGATTTGTGCTTGGGCTGAGATGCCCTCGCGACCATGACATTCAGCCTTTTCCCTTTTGAGACCGGTTTGTCTGTTTCCGGAGCTTGAGGAGCTGGGATGACGTTAGCTGACACGAATATAATAGAGCCAAATGGTAGCGGCGGCTCCTCCCATTGTCGCCCGAGACTGTTCGGGAGGACCGTCCTGGAGTCCATCTTCATCATGTAAGAGATGGGAGCGGTGTCGAGAGCTGAGCTGGTCCTTAGAGACATTTTGTTGCTTCCGGGGATTGCAATTTGAAATTTGTTAAGCTGCACAAAGAAGCGTGATTTCAGTACAGGCAATCAATGTATACGTTGATTGTGTTCGCATGGATATTTAACCCGAAATATGGGAGGAGAGACTGGTCCCACCGGGCGTGCCAGAATCTGTAGGGTGTTTTTCGTCACCCCATTGAGATGGGAATACGCACGCGCTTGTCAGGCGCATTACAGATTCTACCTGCCCAGGGTAGGCTGGGGTTTATTGATTGTGGGGATCCGAATCTCCGGCAGCCACGGCTGCCGTTAATTACCCCTAGCATTTGGAGCGAGAGAACCTCCGATTGACGGGTTAAACTGGTCATGCGAACTCAATGTGCTGTGTCGTGTTTTGAAGGGGTTTTGGATATATCGGGGGCCCCGCGGAGGTTTTACGGGGGTCCCGTTACCCGGATAGCGGGCTGGGGGTCAAAGGAGCTAGCAGTCCTCTTGCGGGGTGCGGGACAGCGTCCCGTTAGAAATTTTTTCTAACGGGGAGGTATTTTTAGTGTGGAGTGTGTGTAAAATAGGGGAAAATGGCGTCCAAAGGACACGTGGGTGCCAACGCCTAGCACACAGGCGCTGGGCGCTGGCGCTGGCGTGAGCACTTTGGGCGCTAGCGCCTCACATGCCCGGCATGTGGGCGCTCGGGCGCTAGCGCTTTGGGCGCTCGGGCGCAAGCGCTTTGGGCGTTAGCGCCTTACGTGCCCGGCACGTGGGTGCTCGGGCGCAAGCGCTTTGGGCGCTAACGAAAGGAAGGGGTTTTTACCCCCAGAAATGGGAGTTAAACTCCTAAAGAGGATTTTGAGTGGATTTAAACTCCAAAATATTTAGATTTGGAGTCAAACTCCTAAGGATCTGGATTAGGAGTTAAACTCCTTTGAGGATTTGGGTCTTGGAGTTGAACTCCCTAAAAATCTTCAGAGGTTCTTCTCTCTTGAGTCTTGGATCTTCTCTTGACTGAGATTTTGTCCAAAGTTGGATTTTTGGAGATGGGTCTCCTTCCTCCTCCTCTTGATCGGCTGGATCTTGGAGAAAAAAGAGGGCGAGACTTAAACGTCTCCCCTATTTGAGATCTAATGGAAGATCTGAGCTCCCCTTTGTGGGTTTTGTGGTGAAAAACTATTTATTTTTGGAGAAGAAAGAGTAAAACTCTTGATTTAATTCAAAAGAAAGAAAAAGGTTTAGAACCTCGAGTAAGGGGAAAGAGGCACAAACCTTGATTTTTTAGAGAAATGAAAAAGTTGTCATAGATATTTTCATCATGTTTGCCTTTATAGGCTACAAACTTTACATATAGCCCCTTGGGCTTTACAAAATGGCATTTTGCCCATCCCATGCCTAATGTGCTCATTTCTTTTGCACATAAGCCATGGGTTTTATAAAAATTTGGCTTTATGCCCATTTTGCTTACATTCATGCATAAAAAATTACATCAAAATTATTTATTACATGATTTTTTTATTTGCATAGGGGAGGCCGGCCGCTTCATGTTCGGGCTCGACTCGTTCTTGGGCCCACTTGATCTGGGCTTGGGCCCACCTCATCTGGACTTGGGCCCACCTGGCTTGGGGTTGACCTTGACTTTGACTTGGTCAACCAAGGTGCATTTTTCGACCCCAACAGAGATCCCTTCACCTGGAGTGGCCTCTTTAGCAAAACCTAGCAGATGCTACAACCCACTCGGTTTTGTCTTTTGATTGCTTCTCTAGTTCTTGCTTTGCATAGTGGTATTCATGAATGTTCTCCGCCGAAAGACGCGACCGGGACGTTGGGACGTCAGGGCCTGAAATTCGAGGGCAGATCCTAATTGCTGCTATCCGTCCACCTCTCCGAAAATGCCAAGTTGATTTATGACACCATGTATCGACCATGTATCGTTGAGGGGTTTTTGATTGTGGGGACGCTCTTCCCTGCAGGCGCAAGCCCCTGCAGTTAATTACGCTACCGCATCGCGATAACCACTTTCTCATTCTCCAGATGATCACTTCGTGTCGTGTGTGTTTGTTTTGTTTTGGTTGCCCGTGGATTGTATACGGAGACTAATTTATGTTGTCGCCCGTAGGGCGTGGATTAGTCCAAATCCTTATTTTCTTAGATTTTGGTTTGGGGTTGGGTTTAAGGATACGTTAGTCTCATTTGAGACTAAGATCAACTTAAACGTTTGTTAGGATACGTTAGTCTAATTTTAAACTAAGATCAACTTAACGGGGTCGTTTAGATCCAACAAAAGAGCATGGGCTCTATTGTTTAGTTTAGGGACTTTGCGGTCCATAATTAGTTTAAGGACATTACGGTCCAAGGTTAAGGACATCATAGCCCATGGGTTTAAGGACCCCACAGTCCGAGGTTAAGGACATCATAGTCCATGGGTTTAAGGACTCCACGGTCCATAGAATATTTGGTTGTAGGGACCCGTCACCTCTCTGAAGACGTTGAAGGATTACAATGACAAATATCAGAGGAGTGAAGAGATGTACCCTTGAACCAATTTTGGTTGGGAGATATGTAGTCCAATTGGGACTAAGATCTGAGATTTATGAGCATATGGGCTCAATTAATCTGAATGAGAGGTTTAGGGCCATTTTGGCTTGGCCCACTTGATTGGAAGATGTTTTTGTGCGCTTTCGCTTTTTAAAAGATGAATCAAAGAGTATTAACCGCAATCAAGAACAGCGTCACTTGGTAGCTAGCCGGTGAGTACGGGTCGGTCCACATGGATTTTGCTTATTTTCTATTTGGTCTAACGAGTTAATTCCAATTGTGGTTGGATTGATTATCACTAAAAATTGAAATGAGTTTGATTAGGGTTAAAATCTTGCTAGGTTTAGGTTTAGGTTAAGTTTGGAAATTAAATATTTCTCACCGCTTTCTATGCCCTAATTAAATCTATTTAGGTGTTAAGGTAATAATTAACAAAGTGGATTAGTACCATCGGGAAGAAACTAGGTTTCTTCCTCTAGGTCCTTGTCCGTCCTTTCTTAACTCTTACCCTAACCTCCATAGAAAACATACACAACCGGTCTTCAACTACGGTATCACCGCTACCTCGTGGGATAGGGTGCCGTAGTGAGCGGTATGTGTATATATGCATAGAGTCCTATTAAAATGTATTACGGGCAAGAAAGGGGTGAGAGATTTTCATCTCTCAAACCTTTCCCATTCCTAACCCTAACAAGTGAGGAACTACTCACTCATTAGGGAATTGATAACAAGAGACATTTTTATGTTTGTTTTTAATAACCTAATTATCTAATCTACGGCGGATTAATAAAAGTGCTAAACTAGGGCAGATAAATAAAATTAATTAGGGCAGAAAGGAAAATTAACTAAGGCAAGAAGAGAAAGACTTACTTTATTTTTATTTGATGCACTCTTCAAAACATTACAGCGAATAAAAATTCTGAATTTGATAATTAAAAAGAGGCACAGAAAGAAGCATACCCCAAAAAGGGCTTTAGGGTTTCTATTTTTAGATTATTGAAACCCTAGGGTTACATCTGTTCTCTATCTACATTTACAAAATTACCCTGAGAAGCCTAGTCAACGCTCCGCCACCACTGACAACTTTTGCACCGACATGTGCTTAGCACGGCCGCGGATCCGCGACCATATGCCCTGTTTGGCCGCGGATCCGCGGCAGTATGGTGGGTTCTCTGGCTGGAATCTTCTGGGGTTCTTTCTGTTGCTTTTTACTTGGCTTTTCTTCACTTGGTTCTTCAGAATGTCTTCTAGTTTCTTCCAGATTTCCACAGTGCATAATGTCGTGGACTTCTTACCGTTTGCTTCGTGTCGAAGTCTTGAACCTTGCGTTGCCTTTGTACTTTGTGAAATTGTTCATTGATCTTCATTTTTCCCTCAAACTGTAGGCATGATCAAGATTCTTCCATTTGTTGGTCGTAGTCTCACTTTTGTATCGTCTTTTCATTATTTTCATTGTTTTGTTCCGAGAACCTGTAACCTGCAACTATGTAGCAGACATGGATCAAAAGCACCTGTTTATTTGTAAAATGAATAAGAATGGGGAATATAATAATGCAAAATTATGATATGAACAAATACCCCCAAACTTATCTTTTGCTCGTCCTCGAGCAAAACTAGTTTATTCTCGAAAAAACCTAACCTCACTTTCGCAGGAAAACGCGATTGCACTAAGCTCGTGCAATAAGCCGTTAAACCTCTAGGTGTCCCTAGTAGGAGGAGTGTTGTCTCCTGAGGGTTTTCAGCGGATACTACCCACAAAATCCTATCAATTCGGCATATTGACTTTTATTCTCCAATTAGGTTTTCTAACAAGAAATTCTATTATCTTCAACTCAGAAATTATCAACCCGTTTTTTTCATGCTTCCTTATCATTTAACTTAAGATTGTATATGTTCTGTAAATTTACTTAGGTTTTAGCATCTTTTGAGTTTTCCTTCTAAGGTTCCATCTCAACTTAGGAATTTCTATCATCTCTACTAAAGATATAAGTCCTATTTTTCATTCCTATCTCTCATCCAAACCCCAATCATATACCCCTACGTGTGTGTATGTATCATCCCTACACTTGGAAATTCAATTCAAGCTCTTATACTCTTGTCCATTGTCCAAAGTACTTTTAATTGGTGAATTTTAGATGAAATTGCTCACACATCCTTCATGCGACCGTTAATATTTCTTGAGGTACTAATTACCGATTACAAAATGTGTTTGCACATTAAGACGTAATTCCTAGTCTTGTAACACCTAAGGCTTTAGCAGTGACTCCCAAACCAGTTGGTCTAAGGCACTAGGTGATAAAGCACCCTCGTTAAATATTTTTTCTATTTATACAGCCTTAAGTAATTACAAAAACCAGTGTTCATTTTTTTTATCTCTTTATTCACACTTGTATTTTTATTTTATTTTCCTTCATACTAAGGACTTTAGACAAGAGCATTTCAAGGTCTCTTCTACTATTCCAAGTTTCAAGATTCGTGTTTGTGCAATTTGTAGGGTATATATATTTTCAGAATTTAGACTTAAGCTTAAGAATTATTTTTCAGACTTATACTTTAATAAAAATATCAATACTCTTTCTTTATTTTGACTTAGCCTAAGAAGTGAACTCAAAATTTGCCTATTTCTAAGTAAACTACAAAGACATATATTTTTCTACCGTTAAATTTTTAAGAAAGGTTATTTTTAGGGTTTTTAATTTACTAAGTCTAGGATCTAGTTTTTTCCTAGCCAGTTAACCGTCTTGTCAAACTCAAGTCAATTATGGCCAAAATTGAATATTTCAATTTTTATAATTTTTCAAATTTTTTAATTTTTATGGGTTTTAAAATAAGTATGCAAATGCAAAAATATACATATGAATGCGAAGGAAGAAAGCTTACCGAGCACACCCCCAAATTTAAACTTGACAGTGTCTTCACTGTCAGGGTACACCAAGAGGGTCAAAATTGTCGGCATTCCCCTGTTTATTAATTTTCTTTTCTTTTTTTTTATTTATTAAAACTGAAAATTTTCAAAAAAAAATACCCCAAATTTTTTTTTATTTTCAAATTTTTATTTTTTATTTATTTTTTTCGAAGGCCAAATTATACCCCCTCCAAACTTGAGTTAAACAATACTAAGCTTTTTAAAGAGGGAGGTCAAAGTTATCGGTTAATGCCAAGCTCTGCAAAGACCAAAAGTCAACACCAACCATTCAAAGAATTTATCAATGTAATATATAGGTCGGTGGAAGAACATGTTATATAGAGCCAAAAAGAAGTGGGGAAGAGATAAGTGGTGGTATGGAAAGGGTTTGCGTGAATATGAATGTGAGGAGATAAGAGGTGATGATAAATAAAAACGAGAATGTGAATGATCAGAAATGAGTGGAATATTGACATTCTCGTATTTTATTAGAAGAAAAGGTGGTGGTACAACTTCTATAGGTGGATGTTGATTAACCACAAAATCCTCGAGGTGTCTCTGTGGATCCTTTACTGACTTGGCATCATCCATCATATGTATATGATGTTCAATTATGAGGGGACTAATCCCCTTGATGTTCGCCATAATCCATCCAAAAGCTTGCCGATTGTTTTGTAAGACGATTAAAAGGGCTTTCTCTTGCTCGAGAGCTAGAGAAGCTGATATGATAACAGGAAGGGTCTCATCCTCACCTAAGTAAGCGTGTTTAAGGTGAGACGGCAATAGCTTGAGTTCGAGTTTTGGAGACGAAATAATTGAAGGTAAAATTGGTGAAACTGTCTCGAACTCGAAGAATTCCATCAATGGTTCAAAGCAAGTGTAATCAACCGAGTCAGATGGTCCAGCTAACTCATCCGAAAAATCAAAGGACTCAAACTCGGGTGGTGAATCTTCAAAATCGTCCGAAAAAGTGAAACACTCGTAATCATTATCGGTTGTGACAACTGTGTCAGATTCAAGGAGGAACGCACTAGTGGCGTCAAAACTGCTGTGATCGAACATAAATTTTTCGAGCTCACAGTCCTCCTGCGTGATCTCTTGGATCGAGAAAACATCAATTATACTAGCATTAGGCTCAGAGGGCAGACTTCCTATCTTGTAAATGTTGAACTCACTTGACATCTTCCCGAAGAATAGAGTCATAGAGTCGTTACGACAGTTGATTACAGCATTGGAAGTGGCCAAAAATGGTCGACCGAGAATCATCGGAATTTGGTTCCATGGGTTACCCACAGGCTGTGTGTCCATAACAATGAAATCAACGGGGAATATGAAGTCTCCTACTTTAATTAACACATCCTCTAACTCATCCCTAGGATGGTTGATGGATCGATCGGCCATTTGGAGAGTACAATGAGTAGGTTTCAACTCTCCAACACCTAATTGCTCATAAACGGAATAGGGAAGCAAGTTAACACTGGAACCAAGATCTAAAATTGCACGATTTATGTTCTTATCCCCAATTGTTATTGAAATTGTAGGACAGCCAGGGTCCTTTCGTTTTTGGGGCAAAGGTTGAGGTTGGTTAATAGCATTGCTCACGACAGTAGCTACGAAAACTTTCTTGGATACTTGTGACTTCCTCTTCTTGGTGCATAAGTCCTTTAAGATTTTCGCGTAAGAAGGGACTTGTTGGATTGCATCCAAGAGAGGTATGTTAATGCTAACCTGTTTGAATAACTCCACAATCTTCTCCATTTGAGGAGTAGGTTTATTGGGTCTCAACCTGTTTGGAAACAGAACATTTTGAAAATTTGTTGAGTCCAATGTTTGTGGAGTAGATTGCGGAGTTGGAACGGATCCCAGTGTTGGTGTTTTCGTGAAGTGAGATGTGGGTCCGTTCGAATTAGAAGAAGTAGAGCCTTGTGAAGGATGAAGAACAGGCTCTGACGAAGAGGATGATGAAGAAGATGAAGATGAAGAAGAAGATGATGAAGAAGAAGAAGCAGCATCGGCAGGGGTGTCATCATTAATGCCCACATTATTGTGCAACACTCTTTCAGATCTCAACGTGGTCACAGCATTTACATTATGATTTTGTTGTTCATAAGCAACATGTGCGTTGTGTGTGTGATCGGGATTTGACAATGGTTGAGACGGAAGCTTTCCCTTTTCTCGCTCGTTTAACGCAGCATTTAGTTGTGCAATTTGGGCCTCGATTGATTTGATACTTTGATCATGTGAAGCACGGTTTTGCACCAAAGACTGAATGGAAGTCTCTAACCTTGCTGCGGATTGTGTAGATTGTTTTAAAAATGCATCTAGACTTCGTTCTAGCGAGGAAACCTTATCGTCATTTGGTTGAACAAAATTGTTTTGAGGATAAGAGTTGTTGGGTACAAAATTGTTCATTTGGTTTGGATAAGGTTGTGGTTGGAAAGGTTGCTGGTATTGAGTTTGTTGAGCTGCTTGTTGTTGTGGAGGAGGAGGCCTTTGAAAGTTGTTGTTGCCTTGGAATTGTTGTTGATTTTGATTCCAAGCAAAATTTGGGTGGCTCCTCAACCAGGATTATAAATCGAAGAGTATGGATCATTTCTTTGTCTTTGCTGAAAGGCAACATTGACTTGATATTGTCCTTGAACAGGTGGGTTGTGAGGACACTCTTCAGTAAGATGGGATGGATCCGAACAACAAGCGCAAACAGTGCGTGGGGGTAAAGCAGGGACAGGAGAAGGCGATGAGAATTTGCTCTCAATTGCTTCAAGTTTTTTCGTGAGTGCAGCCATTTCGGCCTTCATTGCAATCGACATATCAAGTTGATGTATGCCTGCCCTAGACTGACCTGATGAAGTAGATGAGGTGGTCTTAGTGCTTTCCCACTGAAGTGTTTGTTCAGTAAGATCGTCGAGAAACTGCCAAGCTTCCTCGCTAGATTTTGTAAGAAAGTGACCTTGACAAATGGTTTCTAACAACTGCTTAGTTGCTGGGTTCAGTCCTTCGTATAAAGTTTGGCAAAGTTGCCAATTCTCGATACCGTGGTGAGGGCATTGAACAAGTAGGTCTTTGAATCTTTCAAAACACTTCCAAAATAGTTCGGAAGGAAGCTGGGAAAATTGAATAATTTCGTTGCGAATTCTCACGGTCTTGTGGTGTGGGTAAAACTTTTTAAGAAAAGCTTTAACAAACTCTTCCCATTTTTTATCGAGTGTGATGCTGTGCTATATAACCATTTTTTGGCTAGGTCACATAAAGTGAATGGAATGACACGTAGCCTTATAGCATCATCAGAAAGTTGTGTTGTCTTCATCATTGCGCAAACATTCTGGAATTTGTTTATGAAGAAGTAGGCATCTTCGGATTTCAGCCCGTGATATTCGGGCAACATGTTGATGAAGTGGGGTTTAATCTCAAAGTTATCCCCATTGGCCGGTGGAAGTGAAAGACAAGTTGGTAAAGCGGTGCGGATAGGGTAGAAAAGATCCTGGAGCGCGATTCGTTGGGGTGCTTCAACAGGTGGGTGTGTTAGGTTATTCGCACCTAGTGGAGATGGAATCAGTCTCGCGGGTAAGGGGTTGTTAGGATTGAATCCCGACATCTCCTTAGAGGACGAAGAATATGATGATGAAGGTAAAGAAGTGGATGGAATTTCGACTTCGGAGTCGAAAGCGTTGTCAGTCGGCACTAACGAGACACGGACTAAACGGGCGCTAGTGTCCCTAGTCCAATTGGACATACACTAAAGAGGTGTAGTGTAGTCAAAAGGTGAAAACAGAAGGTGGGGGTAAGAAAACGTCAATGGAAGGAAGTGGGTGCAAGTAGGGTACAATGGATTTCTTAGCGACAAGTGGCAAGTTTTTGTAAAAATTTTCTGTTTTGTGTTTTTTTTATAAGGAGCTTTTTGCAAAAAGATTTTCAATAAAAAGCTTAGACACGCGTTCAATAAATCACAATATGCACAATTAAGCCTAGATCTAGGGTCACCTAGGTCAACTAGACTGCTCCTAACTGTTCCAAAGGGCAAGTTGTGAGGACCTCAAATCGCCTCTTCACCGCCAATTGTGGCCAGGTAAGCACAAGTAGAGAAAGGAGGGATCCGCTCACGAATCACCGTGAGACTTGGCGGTTCATTTCTCCAAATTTTTTCTGTTTCTCTGTTGTGGTTCTTCTATGTTTGTTCAGATCTGCTGTTTGCTGTTTCGCTCTCTGGATTTTTCCAGATCTGAATTTGTTCGTCGATCCTGCACAATTCAAACGAAAACCCTTCAAAGAATAACAAGATGATAAATTATATATATATATATATATTTTCCAGTTTTTATGATTTTTTAATTTCTATATTAACCCGAAATTACAAAAAGAAAATAACTACGCCATCCCCGGCAACGGCGCCATTTGATTGGAAGATGTTTTTGTGCGCTTTCGCTTTTTAAAAGATGAATCAAAGAATATTAACCGCAATCAAGAACGAGTCGCTTGGTAGCTAGCCGGTGAGTACGGGTCGGTCCACAGGGATTTTGTGTATTTTCTATTTGTTCTAACGAGTTAATTCCAATTGTGGTTGGATTGATTATCACTAAAAACTGAAATGAGTTTGATTAGGGTTAAAATCTTGCTAGGGTTAGGTTTAGGTTAAGTTTGGAAATTCAATATTTTCACCACTTTATATGCCCTAATTAAGATCTATTTAGGTGTTAAGGTAATAATTAACAAAGTGGATTAGTACCATCGGGAAGAAACTAGGTTTCTTCCTCTAGGTCATTGTCCGTCCTTTCTTAACTCTTACCCTAACCTCCATGGAAAACATACACAACCGGTCTTCAACTACGGTATCACCGCTACCTCATGGGATAGGGTGCCGTAGTGAGCGGTGTGTGTATGTATGCATAGAGTCCTATTAAAATGTATGACGGGCAAGAAAGGGGTGAGAGATTTTCATCTCTCAAACCTTTCGCATTCCTAACCCTAACAAGTGATGAACTACTCACTCATTAGGTCATTAGGAAATTGATAACAAGAGACATTTTTATGTTTGTTTTTAATAACCTAATTCTAATCTACTGCGGATTAATAAAAGTGCTAAACAAGAGCAGATAAATAAAATTAATTAGGGCAGAAAGGAAAATTAACTAAGGCAAGAAGAGAAAGACTTACTTTATTTTTATTTGATGCACTCTTCAAAACATTACAGCGAATAAAATTCTGAATTTGATAATTAAAAAGAGGCACAAGAAGAGGCATATCCCAAAAAGAGTTTTAGGGTTTCTGTTTATAGATTATAGAAACCCTAGGGTTACATCTGATCCCTATCTACATTTACAAAATTACCCTGAGAAGCCTAGTCAATCGCGTCGCCGCCGTCGACAACTTTTGCACCGACACGTGCTTAGCACGGCCGCGGATACCGCGGCCATATGCCCTGTTTGGCCGCGGATCTGCGGCCGTATGGTGGGTTCTCTGGTTGGAATCTTCTGGGGTTCTTTCTATTTGCTTTTTACTTGGCTTTTCTTCACTTGGTTCTTCAGAATGTCTTCTAGTTTCTTCCAGATTTCCACAGTGCATAATGTCGTGACTTCTTACCGTTTGCTTCGTGTCGAAGTCTTGAACCTTGAGTTGCCTTCGCACTTTATGAAATTGTTCATTGATCTTCATTTTGTTCCCCTTAAACTGTAGGCATGATCAAGATTCTTCATTTGTTGGTCGTAGTCTCACTTTTGTATCGTCTTTCATTATTTTCACTGTTTTGTTCCGAGAACCTGTAACCTGCAACTATGTAGCAGGACATGGATCAAAAGCACCTGTTTATTTGTAAAATGAATAAGAATGGGAGAATATAAAATGCAAAATTATGATATGAACACCACTCAGTTAAAAAAAATGTTAAACATTTGACAATGCTAAGCATTGATTTGAGCATCTGACAATTTTTGTCTTTTATTGAATGCTGAGCATTCATCATAACTCTGAGATTTATTTAAAGAACAATTTATGTTCTATCAGCGCACACGTGAGAAACACGTGGCGCGCTTGGCGCTTTGCGCCAGTTAAAGAGCGCAGTGCGCTTCTGCTGGGTAGCACACACGTGAGGAGCACGTGGCGTGCTTGGCACTAAGCGCCAGATAATGGGCGCATTGCGCCAGTTTATGAGCGCAAAGCGCTATTTTATTAGCGCAAAGCGTTGTTTGTTCAGTGGCGCACACGTGAGGAGCACGTGGTGCGCTTGGCGCTGTACGCCAGTCCAAGAGCGCAGAGCGTTAATTTATGAATGCAAAGCGCTGGCTGTTAAGTGGCGCACACGTGAGGAGCACGTGGTGCGCTTGGTGCTGCGCGCCAGTCCAAGAGCGTAAAGCGCTAGTTTTGAGCGCAAGCGCTAACTGATCAATTTTATGATCCGAGAAATAAATTCTCGTTTATAAGAGACTTTGTCTCAAGATTCCAAGAACAAAAGTTCTACTTTATGGGAGATGCTTCAATCTCTTATATTTGATGAAACGCTTTGCCTTTATGGATCTGTGATCCTAAGAGAATTGTCTTATTCTTCCCCTTTTACTTTATAATGAGATGTTCATGATCTCTTTGTATAAAGAACCTTAGTCTTATAGATCTATGATCTGTGAGAAGAATTATTTCTTCTTTTATTTATGATGAGATCTTTTGATCTCTTTGTAAAAGACCTTGGTCTTGTAGATCTATGATCTTAGAAAAAGAAGTAAATTCTTCTTTTATACGAGACGATTTCGTCTTTCTGTTCTTTATTTTTTACCTTGAAAGAAATCTTCTTCTTTTGAGAGCTTGGCTCTTCTTTCTGAGATCTCTCAAAGTTTTTATGGGGGGGTTTCTCTGTATGTTTCTCCCTCTCAGACTTGAAGTCTTGAGGCCTTTATATAGGGTGAGCTAATTTGTCAATCAGTTGAGCAGATCTTTTCTCCGTTTAATTTGGGGATTTCCCCACCGTTGGATCTTTGATCCAAGGACTTCTGATTTACAGAAGGCAATTTTCTTGTTTTTTTAACAGGATTGAGAATCTTTTCCGTACAGAATTTATTCTGTATTTTGGTGATTTTTAATCACCTTTGGATCATTGATCCAACGGTGTTCTGATTTACAGAGCACAATTTTTTGTTTGGAAGATTTTGAGAAATCTCTCCTAACAGAATTTTATTCTGATTAACTGATGATTTATCATTTTTACAAGATCTTTGATCTGACGGTGGGAGCTTTAATTCCAGCGCTAGCGCACCCGTGCTTTGCACGTGGTGCGCTGCTTAGAGTGCAGCGCATTATAGCGCTAGCGCACCCATGCTTTGCACGTGTTGCGCTGCTTAGAGCGCAGCGCACCTGACGCTGCTATGAAGCATTGATTCATTTCAAAATTTGAAATTTAAACAGAGCTTTGCTCTGATTGAGGGAAACAAATGCCCCCCACCGTTGCACTCACGTGGCCCACATGTGAGTGCAGCGGTGGCAGTATCTGCGCCCATAGATCAACTCAGAAGTTGAAACGGCATCTCAGTGCCTATAAATAGGACCCTTGGCCCTTAGGATGATTTTTGTTCATCTTCATTTTTGTCTTCTGAGAATTTTTATTCTCTTTCAGAGCATAGCTCTTCATTTTAAGAACCTTCAAGAGTCAAAACTCTGCCAAATTTTTGTAAGATTTCAACTTTATTCATAGAGCTTTGCTCTTCCTCAGATCATAGATCTCAAAATGTTTTTTAGGGTTTTACCCATTAACAGAGCTTTGCTCTTCATAGATCTTAGATCTAAAGAAAGCCCTTTTAGAGTTTCATTAAAAGAGCTTTGGCTATCTGGAATAATGGAGATTTGTTTAATCTCTTATGAAGAACTCTTAAGAGTTTGGTTATGGATCTTGAAGATCTCAGAATTTTAATTCATTAAAGAAATTTTATTTCAATTTTTCTGGTGGGTTATTCCATCCTTTTTTATACAGAGCAAAGCTCTTAGATTCCCGGAGACTTTCAATTCCCCTCATAATTGACTTTGACAGGTGTCATTCCCGTCTGCAGAGCATTGCTCTCAGAGGAGTTTAACTCCTTGGCCCGAGGAACCTTTTTATTAAATGTGAAATCCATTTTAGGTTTCCTTTCTTAACTGCACTGAATTAAATTCATTAGGTGATTTAATTAGCACTTATTTCCTCCTTGGGGATATCAAGAGTTGTTTAAATCCTGTGTCTATTCAGTAAGATTTTTTTTAATCAGTCTGTCCACGAACTCCTACTGATTTTCCTTTTTAGACGTTATGGAAGCTCATATGTATGATCTCGACGAGATTATTTCTTATGGAGACATTCGCTCACTCGGCCGTTCCCAAAACCGAGAATTCACAAACGCCCAGTGTGCTGAAATTATGGGTCGCTTTGACGCATACAATGGTCGACTGCTTCCTCGTCGTTCCTCTCTCTGAAGCTTATTGTTGGGAGCGATCTGGGGAGCACTTCCTCTATTTTATGCTGGTATGCCGCTTAAGGCATTGGACGACGCTGAAGATAAGGTGCACTCGGTGTATCTGATGAGCTTAATCTCAAAGAAAAGGCGAGACAACCTTGTTGATATCCTGCATCAAGCTTTTCAGCAGGTGGCGATACTCGCTGCCTATCGAAGGGTGGAGGACATCAGCGGGGATCCTGACGCTTATGATCGTGAAAGGATGCACGCGAAGATGGTCCCGAGAGGCCCGCAAAATTTTGGATGGCCTCACTTTTGAATTTCTCAATCCATGTCCCTGGATTTGATGTCTTGCCATTGTAATCATTTTAATAATGTTTTTGTTCACTGTTTTCATCAATGTAAGAATTTTCTGAAGTATGAATAGCAAATTCCTCGTCTCCGTGTGTTTATTTTATGCACTAAATCTTTGCATATGCATGAGTGGGTATGCTTTTGAACGCTTAAACGGATGCGAATCCATCGTTCTTTTACTGTTTTGCATGTAAGTGGTTGTCGTCAGTAGGTTTACACCCTTTTCATTTTGATTTGGTGCAAAGCAGCTTATGCACTCTTGAATAGCATCTCCATTTCTCTGGCGTGTAATTTTGGCAAATGTAGTCTATAGATGATAGAGAACATTCCATCTTGAACTCTTCGAGAGGTAGCGATGGCATAGGAAATAGGTTCAGATCTGCTGCAAAGGCTTTTCAACTTTATGAGCCGTGAGGGCCTCATAAAGAATTTTCTCCCTACAGGTCGAGAGGATCCCGTAGGTGTATTTTCTCCTTAAGAATCGTGAGGATTCCTGAGTGTGTTTTCTCTTGGAGTCGTAAGGATCTCACAAGAGAGTTTTCTTCCTTACGAGTCGAGAGGACCCGTAAGTGATTGATGTGTTGACATTATCTGCATTTCACGGAGTCAGGGGTTGCTCTGGGCGTTTCCCACGGGGTCAGGATTGACTTTAGCCGTGTTCCACGGAACCAGGATTTGCTCTGGATGCTTCCCACGGGTCAGGATTGACATTAGCCGTGTTCCACAGGACCAGGATCCGCTCTGGACGCTTCCCACGGGGTTAGGATTGATATTAGTTGTGTTCCACTAGACCAGGATTTGCTCTGGATGCTTCCCACGGGTCAGGATTGACATTAGCCGTGTTCCACAGGACCAGGATCCGCTCTGGACGCTTCCCACGGGGTCAGGATTGACATTAGTCGTGTTCCACAAGATCAGGATTTGCTCTGGGCGCTTCCCACGGGGTTAGGATTGACATTATCTGTGTTCCACGAGACCAGGATTTGCTCTGTGTGCTTCCCATGGGGTCAGGATTGACATTAGCCGTGTTCCACGAGACCAGGATTTGCTCTGGACATTTCCACGGGGTCAGGATTGACATTATCCGTGTTCCACAGGACCAGATCCGCTCTGGACGCTTCTTACGGGGTCAGGATTGACATTAGCCATGTTCCACAGGACCAGGATCCGCTCTGGACGCTTCCCACGGGGTCAGGATGACATTAGCCGTGTTCCACAAGACCAGGATTTGCTCTGGGTGCTTTCCACGGGGTCAGGATTGACATTAAGCCGTGTTCCACAGGACCAGGATCCGCTCTGGACACTTCCCACGGGGTCAGGATTGACATTAGCCGTGTTCCACAGGACCAGGATTTGCTCTGGACGCTTCCCACGGGGTCAGGATTGACATTAGCCGTGTTCCACTAGACCAGGATTTGCTCTGGATTCTTCCCACGGGGTCAGGATTAACATTAGCCGTGTTCCACAGGACCAGGATCCGCTCGCTGGACCCTTCCCATGGGGTCAGAATTGATATTAGTCGTGTTCTACTAGACCAGGATTTGCTCTGGACGCTTCCACGGGTCAGTATTGACATTAGCCGTGGTGCACGGGACCAGGAGGGGTTGACTTTATCCGCATTTCACGGAGTCGGGGTTTGACTCTCGGTTGTCTGTGCATCGCCATGTCATGGAACTGGGAACTTTGTCGCGGCTCCGATTTGCTGATATTGCGTCTGTTGTAATGAGGACGAACGTTGAGATGATCTCCAGGCTATCTGTGAACCGTCGAGATTTGGCTTCTTTTTCTAATGGAGCCTGGTGGGAAGGTATGGTTCCTTCTTTGTTTTGTGCCCCTGGATCGTATACAGGGATCGATGTGATCTCACATGTAGGGCAAAAAGTTTCATTTTATATATTTTACTTTCCGCGATACTCTATCATTTCAGCTTTTATATCACGAAAGTTGCGATTGCCCAATCATTTCGGCTATTTTTCGCTGTGCCCAATCATTTCGGCTATTTGTTTTATTTACTCGCTGCTTTTTATTGCGAGTTGCCCAACCATTTCGGCTATTTTGTATGCATACATTTTTACTTGCTGATTTTGTTGCAAGTTGCGCCATCATTTCGGCTATTTCATATGCATTTGTGGATTGCTGGCTTTTCGCTGCGAAGTTGGGATTTGATACCGATTTAGGTATCAACATCGCTACAACCGGGATATTGCCAGGAGCGAATCATCATTTGCCTCTGTCGATGTCGAACAAAGATGGCTTAGCGAACAGGGTTAGGATCCTGTCGACTAAGGCTTTTAACTTCATGAGCCGTAAGGGTCTCATAAAGGTATTTCTCCCTACGAGTAATGAGGATCTTCTAGGTGTGTTTTCTCCTTAGGGATCGTGAGGATTCCTAAGTGTATGGTCTCTTATAAGTCGTAAGGATCTTACAAGAGTGTTTTCTCCTTATAAGTCGAGAGGACTTACAAGGTCTGTCCATTGTGTGAACATATCCTTAGTCGCGGGTGGGACTTTGTTAGGGAAATGTTTATTTGCGCCCGTGGATTGTATACAAGGGTCAGTATTGAACCGCTTGTAGGGCAGTATTGAAGATTGTGATGGCTTAAGAACATGTTCAGATCCCTGTAGCTTAAGGCTTTTGAACCCTATGAGCCGTGAGGGTCTCAAAAGGGAATTCTCCTTACGAGTCGTGAGGATCTCGTAAGTGTAATTTCTCCTTAGGAATCGTGAGGATCCCTAAGTGTGTTTCTTCTTTGTGAGTCGTAAGGATCTCACGCAGGTGGTTTCTCCTTACAGGGTCGAGAGGACCTTGCAAGTGTCTTTTCAAGAGATTGCGCCCTTTCGGGTTTTCACAAAACTCGCCGGTAGTCCTGCTGTTTTTACTCACGGAGCTCTTTCGGGTTTGTATCCGTGCCCGTCTCACTTATGGACATACCCTTTTTTTTTGGAATGCTGCGGTCCGTAGTAGTTTATCGACGTCTCGGTCAACAGCCAGTTTTAGGACATAGTGGTCCATTGTTAGTTTAAGGATGTTTCGGCCCGTGGCGCTAGCTACTACTTATAGAGCTTGGGCTTAGGAAGATAGCGAGCGGACATAGGCGTCGTCATCTATCATTGACCTAGGCCGTGACTCGTCAGGCGTAGTATTTTTTCAGGAAGCGACCATTTATTGGCCTGAAAGGTCTTTCGCCATGCATGTTCATAAGTAAGTAGGCTCTACCCTGGTAAACTTTGTCTATGATGTACGGGCCTTCATAGTTCGGCTCGAATTTCCCCCGTTTGGCACGATTGGGGATCATAGGTCTTTTGACCACTAGCACGAGTTCTCTTTGGCGGAATGTTCTCGGCCTAATCAATCTTTCGTATGAGCGTGTCATCTTTGCTTTATAAGCCTCCAGATTTTGTTGCGCCATGAGCCGAGTTTCTTCGAAGGCATCAAGCTCCTCAAGCCGAAGGTGAGCATTTTCTACGTCTGTTAGCTCGTAGTGAACCGCCACTCGTAGAGAGGGTAACTCTATCTCGAGGGGGAGTACCGCTTCTGTGCCGAATACCAATGTATACGGCGTTATGTTCGTGGCTGTTTTGAACGTAGTTCGATACGCCCAGAGAGCTTCATGCAATCTCTCGTGCCAGTCCTTCTTATTTCGATACACTGTCTTTTTCACGATCTTCGTCAAGGTCTTGTTGAAAGCCTCAGCTAGACTGTTAGCTCGGAGATTATAGACCGAAGAGTATCTCCAGTCTATGTTATGCTATTGTGCGAAGCGGCTGATCTTGTGGCTTCTATAGGCTGGCCCGTTTTCGGAGATAATCCGTCGCGGAGTGCCAAACCGATAAATGACATGTGTCTTGAAGAAATGGAGGATATTCTCCGTCTTCACTTCTCTTAGTGGTACTGCTTCTTCCCACTTGGAGAAGTAATCGGTTGTTGCCAGTATGAACCGATGTCCTCTGGACGACGCTGGTTCGATGGGGCCGATTATGTCAGTTCCCCACATTTCGAATGACCGGCTAGCCACCGTTGGATGTAGTGGATTTGGATGCTGGTGGATAAAATCCCCGTGAATTTGGCACGAGTGGCACTGCTTCGCGTATTCTAGGCAGTCTTGGATCATCGTGGGCCAACAGTAGCCCAGCCTTTTGATCTTTAGTTTCATTTTCGGCCCGGCTTGGTGAGAACCGCAGAGTCCGTCGTGAGTTTCATGGATGACTCTCCTTGCCTCTTCAGGCCCTAGGCATCTTAGCCACAGAGAATTAAATGATCTCTTATACAGAGTATCATTGACGAAGGCAAATGATAGAGCTCGTTTCATGACCTGATGTCTTGACGACACATCTTCAGGTGTTTGACGGGATTTGAAGTAGTCTATAAAGACTTCTCTCCAATCCTTAGCCTTTTCCTGGTCTTTTATTTGTAGGGTTGCTTGCTCTGTCGTGTTAGTGGATATGCCCTAGAGGCCATTACTGTATCATACTAGTTTGTATATTACTTAATGGAAGCTTAGGATATTCACAGTTGTATAGACAATCTTGCTCAAAATAGTAGTATGCTACTTGGTTTGTTTCTACTTTAATGTGTACATGTGTTTCTTTTAGTATATCACCTATACACATTAGTGGAGCCCTTAGGATCTTTGCTTGATTACCAGCGTTGTGATGGCAGTCACACTCGTGGGGGCTGGGTAATCTACAAGCACATCCTTATACAGGTCCCTAGTCATAGGAATATCGAGACAGGGCATCGATACTCCGGAGTAGACTAGCGTATGCGCTTCTCATCCCAGCATGGGAGACGGTCTGTCCCACAGCCGTCAGTACGTCGTACTTGAGATAGTATGTGGGTACTCGTTAGGTTACAAGTACACTGGACAGGACTCGTCGGGAACTGTTGGTTGGTACTATACCTATCGTCAGTTATCAGTTCCCAGGTGACATGAGTACAGCTTAGTCTGCTGACTTGACACTGTCACTTCGCCTCGAGTGTGTTCCCACTGTACTTTGATTACTACCCTACCACGACTCAAAGGAGTCGTGCAAACAGGTAGTAGTTGGGTGCAGTCCCGAAGCACTTAGAGGCAGTGACGGTTAGACAGGATTTGTCTCTCCCGGTATTGTGGGTTGATATCGCGCTGTGTCTAGGAGAGCCATTACACAAAGTCCCTGGCCAGGGCAAGCGAGATATACTGGTAGGTTTCCAGTGTTATCTCAGGGTGTTCTGGGCTACACTCCGACACGACTTGTACCGTTATTAGGGGACTGACGTTTACCGCCCCCTAGGCCCGCCATGCGATATTCTCAGACGAACAGACCGGACTGTACGGAGATTGTCACATACAGGCTCAGTAGGAGTTCGGATGGGTTCACCTCATCAGTTTTCTCATCGGCATCTACCTGGGGACCGTTACGTACAGCTAGTGCCGCTTGCGGTCTGTGGTTAAACCCACTGCCAGCGTAGTGTCAAGTCTTTAGAGTCCCACACAGAGGGTTATTCGTCTTTGGGCAAAACAGAGTAGAGGTCGTATGGTTTTGCGACGGGGTTCGTTCACATCCGCGCACTTGTGCACGTTTGGTGTCCGGACAGTTATTACTAGCGGGATTTGGTTTAAGCCAGATCCTAGTATATGTTTTGGGGTTAGTTTTATCTCATTTTATTCGTGTTCCTCGGAACACGGATGCGGGTGTGTATGCACAGTTGACTGAGGCAGAGGCAGAGGATTCTCATTAGGGTTTTGGTACGGGTGTGTATGCACAGTTGACGGTTGTCTTTTACCAAACCCTAATGATTATGTGAAATATCAATTAATAATATTAATTAAAGGAAATTGTGTTATGGTTAGGGTTGTTGACCTTTTGACCATGGTTGACTTGTTGACCAAGGTTGAAACTTTGACCATCATCATTTCAAGCAAAGATGCTCTTTGATCTTTGCAAAACTCATTTAATGTGAAATGATAATGGTCTTTTAAACCTACCATCACCTTTTTCCTTTTTGATTAATATTATTAATTAGTTAATTCACATATATTGGATATGGTTGCAAAACTATTATCATTCTCTCATATTCATTCTCTCTCATCCTTAGCTCTCCCTCTTCCTCTAGTTCAAGGCAAAAATCTCTCATGAGTTGAGAACCATTTGCCTTGGAGATAAAACACCAAAACTCATCTCTACTCATCCTAAGGTTGAAGGTTTAGCAAACCTAATACTTTAGTTACCTCAAGTTCGAGGAAGGAGCTCAAGGTAGAGACCCACAGGTGGATCCATCTTCGGCAAGAGAAGGCGACGAGAAGAGAACCATCCGACCACCACAAGGAGTCCAAGAGAAGGAGTTCAAGTTAAGGTATAACCCCCTAACTGAGTAGGTAAAGCTCTTGTTAGTTGCTTATGTGTTGTTTAGCAAAGATCCGGGTTTTCTAGTCAATGTTACCATGACCCGAAAAATCTTTTTTCACCGTTTCCGCAAGCCCAAAAGAACCGGGAGAGGTAACGTAGACTTACATGTCGTTCCCTTTTCTTCGGACGACTCTGGAGACATTTCTGTCGGTGCAAGAACCCGACGACTTTGCACAACGATCCTCACGTCATCGAGGTTCTCGTCGGCCAGTTCTTTAGCGAGCTTGGCCAATGCATCCGCCTTGCTATTTTCCGTGCGCGGTATGCTTTTCAGGGCGTTGGCAGGGATTTGAGTTAGCAATTGTTGTACCCTTTCACCGTACTTTACTAACTCCGGTTTGCACGTCTGATAGTCGTCGTTTACTTGGCTAACGACCAGTTGGGAGTCTCCGTATATTAGGAGGTTTTCAATTCCCATATTGACAACAATCTCAACACCCGCTATCAAAGCTTCATATTCAGCTTCATTGTTTGTCCTCGGTTCCGTTAAGGAGAAGGCAAAGCGCATTATCCCTCCTTGTGGAGTTACGAAGATGAGGCCCATCCCAGATTTGATTATGGGGGTGCCTTGTTTGCGCTTCTTCATGGAAGATGCTCCATCGAAGTAGAGTTCCCATTAGGTATCATTCTCTCTTCTCTCCCTGTCGATCGTGTTAAACGCGTGCTCGTCTGGCAATTCGCAGTTCAAGGGAGAGTCGGCAGGTATCAGGTGCTCAGCGAGGAAGTTGGCGATGGCCTGGCCTTTCACTGTCTTGAGGGGTCGGTATATCACCGAGAATTCTATTAAGAGTAGGGCCCATTTAGCGAGTCGTCTCGTCAATATGGCCTTTGACATCAAATATTTGAGAGGATCTACCTTTGATATGAGATGGACCTCATGTGCCAACGCATAGTGTCTGAGCTTCGTTATTGCGAAGATCAATGCCAGGCAGTGTTTTTCGATGGGGGAGTAATTGCTTTCTGCCCCCAGGAGAACTCGACTCAGATAATAGAGGGCTCTCTCCTTCCCTTGGTCATTCTCTTATGCCCATAATGCACCTAGAGAACCCTCAAGGGCGGTTGCATACAGAATGAGAGGCTTTCCTTTGACCGGAGCGGTTAGCACCGGCGGATTCTGTAGGTATTGCTTGATTTCGTTCAGCGCGCTTTGGCATTTGCGATCCCAGACGAAAAAGGTTCCCTTCTTCATCAGGTGACTGTAGGGGCGGCACTTGCCAGAGAGGTTTGTTCACCGCCGAAAACCGGGAAGACAAACGTCTTGCCTGAATTTGGGGACAGATGCTAATTGGTGCTATCCGTCCACCTCTCCGAAGATGCCATGTTGATTTATGACACCACGTATCAAAGGTTTAGACGGATGCGACCGATGTAGCAGACTTCGTCAGATTCCCCCTCATCTGAGGGGTTTTTGATTGTGGGGACGCTCTTCCCTGCAGGCGCAAGCCCCTGTAGTTAATTACGCTACCGCATCGCGGTAACAACTTTCTCCTTCTCCAGATGGTCATTTCGTGTCGTGGGTGTTTTTTTTTTTTTTTGGTTGCCCGTGGATTGTATACGGAGACTAATTTGTGTTGTCGCCTGTAGGGCATGGACTAGTCCAAATCCGTATTTTCTTAGATTTGGGTTTGGTGGTTGGGTTTAAGGATACGTTAGCCTCATTTGAGACTAAGATCAACTTAAACATTTGTTAAGGATACGTTAGTCTCATTTTAGACTAAGATCAACTTAACGGGATCGTTTAGATCTAACAAAAGAGCAATTGGACTCTATTGTTTTGTTTAGGGACATTGCGGTCGATTAGTTTAAGGACATTACGGTCCATTGTTAGTTTAAAGACATCACGGTCAAGGTTAAGGACATCATAGTCCATGAGTTTAAAGACCTCACTGTCAAGGTTAAGGACATCATAGTCCGTGAGTTTAAAGACCTCACAGTCAAGGTTAAGGACATCATAGTCCATGAGTTTAAGGATCCCACAGTCCAGTTTAGAGACGTCATAGTCTGTGAAGTGTGTGGTTATCGGGACCCGTCATCTCTCTGAAGACGTTGAAGGATTACAACGACAAATATCAAAGGAGTGAAGAGATGTACCCTTGAACCAGAGTTGACTAGGGATCTGTAGTCCAACTTGGAACTAAGATCAATTAATTAGATTATGAGCACATTGGCTCAGTTAAATCTGAATTGAGGACTTATGGCCAGTTCGGGCTAAGTCCAATTAGATTAGAAATATTGGCTCTTTGTTGGACCATTAAACACATTTGTCTGGGTTCAAGCCCACGTTATTTAGCAATGCTAAACCAGAGTTTGAGGGCTCTGATACATTTTTGTCTTTGACTGAGCATTAAACATTGTGGTTCTAAGTTTTACTCAACTTTGAGATTTAGTCAAAGGGGAGGTTTTTGCCTTTGGAAACTTAGCCAATTTGGCTAAGATAGGCTTTAAAATAGTGTTAAACACTAGAGGACAACAGTGTTTAAACACTGGAGATGAAATACTCAAAATAGTGTTGAGCACTAGGAAGGAAAGGGTCACGTGGGGGCACGTGAGGGCACCCAGAGGTGGGGCCAGATCTCCTTTACTTTAGTCCCAGAACTGCAAATAAGTGTTAAACACTTTTAGTTTTCATAGCCATCACGTGTGGGCACGTGATGAGTACTCATGCCCTGATTTATTAGAATGTTTATTAGGGGTTACGTGAGGACACGTGAGAGCGCCCAAAGCCAACATTGTCTTTGCTTTTATTTTCTTTATTTTGGAAGTCACGTGGGAGCACGTGAGGCATTGCCTCAGGGCTAATTCCCTCTTATTTTGGAGGATTTGTTCAGGGGTCACGTGGGGGCACGTGACCTAGTTTATTCTTTCATTTCTGACCACTGCGGATTGGGGTCACGTGTCATCATGTGACCAATGTTCTTTACGTGCATGGAGATCTTTCAAGTCTCTTTATTTTAAGAATTAAATTATCTGTAGGGTTAAACCCTAATTATGTTTTTAGAGGAATTAAATTCCTATGCATGTGGAAGAATTAAATTCTTATGTAGGGTTAAACCCTAATTTCATTTAAGAGAATTGAATTCTCAAGCAGGGTTGAACCCTAATTTTATCTTGGAGGAATTAAAATCCTGTGAAATTGGGAGAATTAAATTCTCATATAGGTTTAAACCCTAGTTTTATCTTAGAGGAATTAAATTCCTATGAAGTTGGGAGAATTAAATTCTCTAAACTCAATTCTCCCTCTAAGTTTTGGATCTGCATGGTGGAATCTCCCCGATGAGAATTAAATTCTCAACCTGTGGGAAGATTTGCTTCTGCAGATCTTCAACCAGAGGAAAAACTAAGTTCTTTTGCAGAAGAGTTAAACTCTTAGATTGAGAATTAAATTCTCTTTTTGTTTTATGAAGCTTCGATCCCTTTTCCCCTTTCTCACCTAGGGTTTCTTTTCTTGAGAATTAAATTCTCCTTTCTTTTCTCTCTGCTATTTGCCTTCAGAAAATTTCAAGATCTCCAAAATTCTATATCTCTCTTCTCTTCTTGGCTCCTATTTATAGGAGAAGGGAAAGAATCAATTTATTTAGTAAATCTTTTATTGAAAGATTTTGTTTGTTTTTCATAACTAATATGATCTTTTAGATCACTCAGTGAATTTTATTCACCATTGGATTTTTAATCCAAAAATATTCTGTTTATTATTTTTGGTGCAATTTAGGGAAATCTTTCCTTGTATAAAATCTTTCCGTAAATTGGTAATTTTTAATCACCATTGGATTTCTAATCCAACGGCGCTCCACTTTACAGAGCATAGTCCTCTTTTGTTTGGAAAGATTTTGTAATGACCCCAAAATCTTTATACATTTGTATTATCCCTCTTCAATAATATATCGTATTTATTTGTACTTGGTATTTTCCTTTTTCTATTAAATTTATTATTATTTTATTCCTCAATCTATTATGTATTTTTTTTCTAGGTACAATTTCTTTTTCTTATATTTAAGTTTTTAACTTCTCATTCTTATTTTTCCTTTCATAAATATTTAACCCAAATCCATTATTCTTATTCTCTACAGCCCATCTAAAAAGCCCATTTTCTTTTTAAGCAACATCATATATTTAATTCTAATTAAATATATGCATGAACAACCTTATAGCTCATTGGTTAAGTCCTTGCATTGTTATTCCATAAGTCACATGTTCAAATCCCTATTCTTGCAATTATTTTTTATCATTTTTTATTCTTCTCATAACCTACAAATGAGACCTTTCATTTCCAAAATGAATGGTGACCTTTCATTTCTTTTTTAATTCTCATGTTGAATGCATATATTATTATACATAATTCACCATTACACCATCTTTATTGTCCTCCTCTATCTTTTCCTTCCTCACATTTTTCTATCTTTCACTTCTTCCTTTTCACCTAGAGTCCAAGAAGAAGAACATGAAGAAGTCTTCAAGAAGGTCTCGCTACTAACGCGAGGCTATCGGCGGATAGACAAGCCCGGTGACAATACCGGCTTGTGCATGTAAGTCCCTTCTATCTTTCTCTACCTCCATCTCTTTTTTTTATCTTTCTCTTGTCATATTACCATGAACCGCCTCTCGTATCATATCATAGTACTTAAATGGATAAAAGTATTGTTACATATATAAATATTGGTAACACATCAAAACACACATATATACTTATATAATTTCGATTAGATTAATGATTGCCTCTTATTCAAGTTACGTTGTCGTTTAATTGAATTATAACTTTCCTTCATGTCTTGCATTTAGATTTAACATAATTAATAATGGAATAAATCTAGAGGAAAATGGTATGGCATGATATACATTCACATATAAGTTCTTAGAAAAATAAGTATTGTATCAGTTTTGTCGCTATTAGAAATTCATATATTAAAATTGCGGAGAACAATTAGGATATATCATTTGTCGGTATATTTTAAATTACTTTATTTATATTTTGTAAAAGAAAATGAGGTTACGAATAAATACCATGGTTTTCTCATTTCTCACATATGACATATCAATACCTTTAGTTTTAAAATAATTTTTGTAAATTAATTTTTAATTCTGAAAATTTCATGAAATTTATATATGATAGAATATATTATTTTGTACACGCTGTAAAAATTTAAGATCGATCCGCATAACGGTTTAGGAATTACATCGTATTTATTCACTGATCGTAAAACAGAAAACTGCAGTTATCGGTCAACTTCTAGGACATATAACTTGGTATACCGGTATCTAAATTGAGAAAACTTAGGTGTTTTTGATATCTAAATCGAATAATCTAGATTTTCTTAGTTTTATAGTTTTACTGAAAACCCATTTAAGATAAAGAAAACTGTGTTACAATATTAAGTGACGGATCTGGACAGAATCTGTTCCGATTCGCACACTGTTTTTAAATTGGACATAACTCGAACACCCGATGCCCGTTTGTGACAAAATTTAGATGTGTAGATGTACCATTGATATAACTATAATTTTATGTATATTATATTACTTAGGAATGCATGAAACAACCTGATATAGGCTTTGCAATAGAATATATAGTTGCTGTCCAGAAATCTAAATTTCTGTTTTAAACGCTGATATTAAAATGATCATAACAAGAGCTTAAGAAATCCAAATCATATGAATCTTGGTGTTTTCGATAATTTAATCGAAATACCTACAATTTTCTAATAATTTTCGTAACCTGAAAACCGATAGAAATTAACTCAAACTGCGTTTTAAAAATATGTGACGGTGCCGAATAGATTCTGATCTGTTTTGCGCGACGATATGAAAACATATATATCTCTCAAACAGGTAGTCGTATTCAGGTGAAAGTGGAACTCACGCATGCAAAACATTTAGAGCCATATTTCTGTTTATATTCCGCATTCGTTCAACTTGATTAATTAGTCGTACATAATATTTCTTTACAGCATTGTTTATGGTAGTTACTCGAATAATATACTTGACTCATTTCATGCTATTCGAACATGTATACATATTTATCTTGATCATTAAATTGTTGTATGTACATAAAGACGATAATTAAATACTTGAGTTGTATTTTGAAAACTATACAAAAGTATTTTTACATAAAGCCCCCTCAAGTTTTATAAATTACCCTAAGGACCCTAGCAATTATAAGACTTCGATTCACATCCCTGATTGTCTGACTCGGGTTTGAGTCTGATTAATTTGACTTGAATATGATTCAAGTCAATCTATAATTTACAATATTCCAATTCAAAATGAACACATGAATCCATGAATACAATTACCAATTTATACAACTTGACCGAACCGAACCATGGATATATATTCCTTTTACATGATTCTCAGTATTCCATTTACATGACTCTACGGTTACAACCGTTTCCTGATATCATGGTTTCGGTCAGTAAGTCAATCAATCTTACAATCAATACAATTTACAAGATAACAATACAAACAAGACATCGCGGGGTTTAAGGGGTAGATTGGTACGAAAGGTGTTAAAGGTGGCACGAGGTGGTCAGATTTAATACACCTAACATGAATCCAGTTGCTGTTGTACCGTGGCATAAACGGTTCCTTGTACTATACGTGCCCCTAGTCTCTGGCATATAGAGACTCCCCTCGTATACACTGGCATCCTTCTGTACCAAGCTACAAACAACAACGTTAACATAACATTACAACAATAGTATACACTTTAAAAGATATCTTCTTATTTTGTCTTTTCTACCTTCCTCTTACCTTTGGGACTTACCGAGCGACCTGTTCGCTGACGATATTCTGTTTCTCTCTTCTTTGAATGTCGTCAGGTGACTTGGACCCGGCAGAGATCGATCCATCGCAAGAAGACGTGGAGCAATTTACTGAAGACCCTGCACTGTAGTTTCATTGTACACTTTTCTTTTCAGTACTTTTCATTTCCTTTTATGCCACTGTTTAGGCATCTTTTTATTTCAGTTGTATTTCCTTTCATGCATTGTACAAAGAATGTTAATAAATAAAAGTTGCTGTTCTTTTTTATTTCTTGTCTCTTGTGTATTTATTTTATATTGCTTAGATACGCTTAGCGTATGTACTTCTGAGTATATACGTAGCGGACCTCGTCGCGCCCACTTCGCCGTACATTGGGAAGCGGGGCGTGACAGGTTTTGTTGGTGGCCCATGCAGGTTAAATTCTATTAACTCACAAGGCTTTTGAAGCCCATCACGTGTTGGCACGTGATCCCAACGTTCGACTATTGAAATAAAATTTAATTCTATCAATTAAAGAGTTAAGGAACCTGTCGCGTGTTGGCACGTGACCCTCTTGATTAAACATTTTATTCAGAATTTAATTCTGCCTTTTAGCAGAACTAATGAATCATCACGTGTCAGCACGTGACCCTTGGTCACGTGTGAGCACGTGATGCCCCATTGGGGTTTTTCCTTAGTCTCTTATTATATTTTATTAATCCTTTTCAGTGGGTTTAAAGGTCCATCACATGTGGGCACGTGACTCCATTAATTGATTGTTTGATTAAAATTTAATTCTATTAATTAAAGAGCTTAGGATCTCATCACGTGTTGACACGTGACCCCCTTGATTAACATTTTAAACAGAATTAAATTCTGCTGTTTTAAAGAGTTAAGGAATCATCACGTGACCCTTGGTCACGTGTAGACACGTGATGCCTCATTGGGATCTTTCTTTGCCGTTTTATCATGCCTTTTAATTCCTTCAGTGGTTTCTTTAAAGGCTCATCACGTGTGGACACGCGACTCCCCTAATTGCTTGCTTGATTAGAATTTTACTTCTATAATAACAGAGTCCCAGGAAACCATCACGTGTGAGCATGTGACCCTTGGGCACGTGATACCCCATTGGGGTATTTCCTGATATTTTATCAGGGAACAAGGTTAGCTATGAACCGCCGGATATATGCAAGCTTTCCTTGGAGAGACCGCAGCTGCTTGAGAGTTCTTGGCGGAGGCATTTCCATAATCGCCTTGATCTTTGACGGGTCAATTTCGATGCCTCGGTGTCGTACAATGAATCCCAGGAACTTGCCTGAGGACACTCCGAATGCGTATTTGAGATGGTTCATCTTCAGGTTGTATTTTCGCAGACGTTGGAACACGATCTTCAGATGCTCCCAATGCTCCTCGTGTGATTTGCTTTTCACCACAAGGTCGTCAATATAGCATTCGACGACTTCATGTATGAGGTCATCGAAAATCTTCCTCATGGCCCTCTGATAGGTGGCGCCTACGTTCTTTAGACCGAAAGGCATCACTTTGTAGCAGAATATTCCCAGGGGAGTCCGGAAAGCGGTATGCTTTTGATCTTCGGGATGCATTTTTATTTGATTGTATACTGATGAGCCGTCCATGAAGGAGAAAACTTCGTGAGTGGACGTATTATCTATCATTAGCTCAGTGACCGGTACTGGAAATTCATCCTTCGGGCAAACTTTGTTGAGATCCCGAAAGTCCATACATATGCGCACCGTCCCATTTTTCTTTATCACTGGGACGATGTTGGCGATCCAGTCAGGATACTGAACCTCTTGGATAAAAACGGAGTCGATTAGCTTCTTGACCTCGGCATTGATGCTCATCTCAAGCTCGAGCCACATCCTTCTCGGCGCTTGTTTGACTGGCTTGATGTCCGGAGATATCGCCAATTTGTGCACAGCAATCTCTGGATTTAGTCCTGGCATTTCAGAATAGTTCCATGCGAAGCAGTCTTTATACTGCATGAGCACGTCTTTAATCATAGCCACCTTTTCTTCAGACAACAGCTCACTGATGAACGTCGGCCGCGGGTCACTTGTCGTCCCCAAGTCAATTTTCTTGAAGTTATCTGCAGTAGTATGTATTCCATCTTCCAGCTCTTTTGGCGCCGGCAGAAACTCTGAGATCACCCCGTTATCATCGTTTTCGAAGCACCAGGGGAGATCAGCCATATCTTCGCATACTCCTTCTCCTAACATCGTTATCATGTGACAGGTACGAGATCGCCTCCGGACCGATGTCGATCCGGCTCTATTCTCGCTGCATGTGCGGCTTTTGGTTCATGTTTCTGTGGTGGGGTTACCCTCCAACTGCTGGATAGAGCGAACATGCCTTGCTGATATTGGTCTTCTGCCCAGTCTTTGAATGTGAAGCAGTCTTCGAGAGGATGCCCTATTGCTCGATGATAGGAGCAATAGTCTGGGTGAGAGACCTCACCTGCTTGCTCAGGGTGCTTGGACCCTGGGAGCGTCATCATCTGATGTTTTATGATAAGATCGAATATATTATTTGTCTTGTCTTGGGTAAAAGAATATGCTCGACCCATCTTCTTTATAAGAGACGGATCCCGGCTGCTCGATTCTTGATCGCGTGGCTTCTTGAACTCGCTTTGCTGCTGTCGAACATATTTTCCGTTCTTCAGTTTATTTTTGCCTCCGCGTCGGGTCTTCTGTATGACGGGTTGACAACGAAGGGCATCGTCATTCTCCGTATCCTACTGAAGGAGGCGCTGCTTCTTGGCTTTCTCGTAAATGGCCATTTTGCGGCTATGGTCATCCCGGACTTTTTGACCCGCTTCCCTTATAAGCTTGTCCATTTGTTCTTCGAACGACGGACTTGGAATTTTCACGGCAGGACCTCGTTTTGGTTCAGGGTTAGCATCTTCCCACAGAGCATCTCCTTCTTCATCGAAGTCATGTATGGCATAGCAGCCATGGAATCGTTCCCGTTTTTTTAGATCGTATATATCCAAGCCCGATCGCTTCCATTCTCCCGTTGGGCAATATCTCTGAGTTCCGGGAACGTTCCAGATCCTATCATAGAACATAGCTTGTCGAGCGGTCTGCTTAAGGGTACACCTTGACGCCTCAATAGCCTTTTTAATCCTTCTGTGTAGTATCTGGGCAGACGGATGGGCTGGAGCCTGTCAAGTGCAGAATCGGAGCCGTGCCAAATTTCTTTCTCCACTTTGATTTCCGTTGATCGATAAAAGAGGATCGCTTTTTCATCTCTTCGCCTGAGAGGGACGTAGAATGTCTGCAGTTCTTGCACACTATAGGTACTGAGCGCGTCGAGCTCTTTGTAATGCTCTTGCGGAACCATGGCGATTTGCAAGCTTTGATCTTCGTCAGCGAAGGCTTGTATTGATGGCCGAGCAGAGAATACAGCATTGACCTCATCTTCCGAGTCGCTACCGAAGATCAACATAGGGGTGGACGGTCTTGGCTTGTTGCATTGGGGCGGCCCGGAATAGACTATCTCTTCGTCTTCCTCGGTATCGCTCCCGAAGACCGGAATACTGGTGATAGCTTTTTGTTTGCTCTCCGGTTTGCGACATCTTTCTGTGTCTTCGAAATCTGGCAGGAAGTACTTTGCATCTTCATATTTGCGAACTTCATTCACGGAAAATGGGTTCAACTCCCCTGTCACGGTATACTCGAGACCATCCTTGAAATACTTCATACACTAATGTTGTGTAGAAGGAATGATGTTATACTTGTGTAACCAAGGCCTGTCGAGCAGAGCATTGTAGCATGTCTTGGCGTCAATGACATAAAATTTAATGTCCGTGACAAGCAGCCCAAAGCGTAACGTCAATATCACAGACCCGAGCGTCCGTGATGACTGGGAGTCAAACCCGGAGATGGTGATTTTATCACGAGCGAGGTGTTGAACTCTCATGCAGATTTTCTTCAGCACTCTTACATTGAGGAGATTGACAGAGGACCCATTGTCAACCAGGATTTTGCCTATCTTGATATCATGACAGTATCCGGAGACATAAAGGGGATGGTTATGCACGCACGTCCCGAGAAGAAGATCTTCATCGCCGAAAGTAATATCGGTTGTGTGCACTTCTTCCAGCTCGTCCTTCATTTTTTCTTCGGCGAGAAAAGCTTGGAACTGCTCAGGCTCTTGTAGTGCCTTGATCAAAAAATCTCTCGCCTCTTTGGATAGCAGAAGGGCGTCGAGAATGCTTAGCTGTGAGGGTATCTTCCTCAGGTGTGTCAGAACGTTGTAATCCACCTTGTTTTTCTTGGGTGGATCCTTGGCTGTCAGCTCTTCGACGGCTTGGTCATCGAGTGTGATATCCTCAGGGACCTTTTCTTTTCCCTTATCTTTTTTGTTCGACCCCTTGTTTACGGGTCCGAGATTCTTTTCAGGTAATATGCGATTGCGCAGCTGAATGTTCTCACAGCTCTTCGGTTCTTCCTCTTTTCCTGAGGTGGATTCTTTGAAGAGAGGGCCGAGAGTCATTTCTTCTTCAGAATCACTCTCGAAGGTGAGAACTTGTGATCCCCTGCTATCAACCATGTGACAGTTGCCGGCAGCTCTTCCTCGTTCGTCTGTTGCATTTTTCTGCTGTCGACGAGTTTCACGCTTCATCCTCTTGAAGTGCTGCCTGTGAGCGACATAGCCTTGCCACCAATTTTTAAAGGTGTTGCATTCCTCAGTAGGGTGTGCAATCTCCTGATGATATAAGCAGAAGTTAGGATGTATGTCCGCTTCAACAAGATGTATACCATCAGGAGAATTTCCTCTGAATGAGGGTAGCTTCATTCCCATCGATATGGCTTTAGCAAACCTTTTCTTCGTTTTAATCCTGCTCTTGTCTGCCGCGTGCATGCCTCGACCTAGTTGAGGTGCTTCAACCCTTTCATACAGTCGTCGGTGTTTGGCCTTTTTAAATATGGCCACTTCGCGCTCTCGATCAGCCTTGCTTTTCAGAAGAGCTTCATTCAGGAATGCATCAATCATCTCATCTGATGGTCCTAGGAGCTCCATTTCAGGATTTGTCCCCAGTTTCTCTGCATCAGGAGCTTCTTCATCGTTTATCGACGAATGAGAGATCACATGGCAGCTTGCCACATAATCCTCAGGTTCATCCGACGAGTCTTCTCCATTATCATCATCTCCGTCCTCAAGGATGTGGTTGAGAAATTCTTGGACTGTGACTGGGGTTCACGCCTTCTGGTTATTTTCTTCCAGCGCGTCAATATGCTTTTGCAAGTCCGTGCGCTTGTCACCAGGCTTCACGGGCTTTTTGGTCTTCTTCTTCTTCTTCGAAGACTTTGACGGCTGGGTGTGGGCGCTTTGACTATCACCACCAATTTTTGGAGTTGGGCGCGGCTTCAGCATTCCCTCGATGATTTCGGGTTCCAGCGGACTTTTCCATTTGACCGCCGGGCATGTTTGGAGATCCTTTGGCATTCTTTTCGTTTTGGTTGAAAGAACGACCTCTCATGGAGCTTCTTCGACAAAAGAGCATGATGCTCCTGGTATGTCTCCCCTTTTAAGAGCGTGCGGTTGAGGCGGGTTTACTTTCCAATTCCCGGACAGTGCGAATTTGCCCTATTGGTATTGGTCTTCAATCCAGCCTTTAAAGACGAAGCAATCTTCAATTGAATGGCCTATCGCTTGGTGATAGGGGCAATAATTGGGATTATTAGTCTCACCGAGTTGCACTGGGCGTTTTGGATCCGGCAAGTTGATGAGCCTGTTGCGCACCGCCAGCTCGAACAATCTCCTTGTTTTATCCCGGGAAAACGAATAAGGGTGCTTCATTTTCTCATTAAAGAATCGCCGTCTCTCGTCTAGGCTATCAATTATTTTTGGGCCACTGGGCTGCTGTTGAGCAATGGCAACGAAAGCCGCTTTCCCTTTCCCTTTGTCATTCCGTGGCTCTGGCTTCGAAGAGGAAGGCCTGTGGCCCATCTGGTCCATTTGGGCCAGCTTGTCAATCAAGGCCTGGAAAGTAGTCGACTTGAAAAATATCATGAATTGTGAAATGGTCGCCTGAGGATCAAGAGTACCCACGAACATGCCTACCGCAGGAGCTTCTTCGATGCGCTGCTCGCACTTCGACCATAAATTCCGCCACCGTATCGCGTACTGGACCCAAGTTTCTTCCAGCTTCACCCTAGCATTGATCAATGCCGTGATTGGGATGCGTTCGCTAGCACTCGCGAAACGCTGGGTGAATAGCAACTCCATCTCTGCAAATGTCTTGACAGAGTCATTTGGGAGTTCGGAATACCACTCGAATGCTATCTCCGACAAGCTGCCAACGAATTGGCGAAGCAGTAACTTATCGTCACCTCTGGTGTTGCCGCATAAGGCTCTGAATTGAGCGACGTGCTGATGTGGATTTCCCGTCTCCTTATATACGTGGAATTTGGGGATCGTGTATCCCGGCGGGTACTTTATCTGGTCGTACCAACCCGGATAGGGTCGTCCAGTTTTAACAATTTGCCCAGCTGCTTCATTCGCCTGGTGAACTCGTATCTGCTGAGCGATGTAATCATCTAGGGCGGCTTTTGAGATGGTCTCCTCCTTGGTTGCTGACAGAGCCGGCAGAGGATTTGATGTCTCTCCTCTATCATCTTCAATTATTACTGGAGGATCTTCGGCTGGAGGGTCCGGCTGGATCATCGTGCCCACCATATCTTGGAACAAAAGGGCCATTTGTTTTATATTGGCCGCTTGTTCCGCGATTTCTCTGTCCTTCTTTTCGAGGACTCTGCGGAAGAAGTCAGCATCTGTTTCCTGTTCATGACGCTGCTCTGATGACGCCTCCGGGCTTTCTTTTTGCCCAGTGAGTGTGGCCATGGCTGTTAGCATTTCTTGGAGCTTTTGTTGTTGTTGCTCCTGAGCCCTAGTCACTGATCGCGTAAGCGGTCGATGACCTGTGGAGATACGGCTATGCTCTTTTCCGGATGCCATATAGATGGTGTGCACCACTATGCCCCCAGACTTGGGGCGTTTAGGTTTAGTGTCTTTGCGATTTGCCAAAGACGCAGGGATCTTCCCTGGCCTTCTCCTCTTATGGGCGGTCGAAGTTGAGGGGGCCATTGCAGTGGGCACCCAAGTAGCCGTCGCCTTCTGTGGCTTGACAGGGTGGTCCTCTTCTTGCCGAACCTTTATCTTTTTCTATCGGTGGGAGTAATTTTGATCAATCACCGAGTCTTGGAATTGACGCCAGACCTTATAAATTTTAGAGGACAGCTGCTGAGGGGGCTGCTCTAGCTTCGCTTTTGGGGTATTCTCCATAGGTGGAGGTGATCTTTTCAGCACAGCAGTTGGCGAATTCCTGTGCACCCTGTTAAGTAATTCAAAGCTGTTCCTAGTTGGAACAACAGCATCAACTTCCACCATTGGAGCCGGCGGAGTCAGTCCAGAAGGGGAATTGCCTCCAGCTTTCCTCACTCGGAGCCAGTGGCGACGTCGAGCATGTCGTGCGGCCGGAATCACTTCCGCTATTGGATAAGCTTCTTCATGCCCCCTGCTTTGGTGAAGGGCTGTTGTCGTTGTTAGCCTGTCAAAGATCGATGCCCGCTGAGAGGGGATGGCCAATCTTGAAAAGGCCGATTTTCATGCGGGGGAAACGACTTTGGTTACTTCACCTGTAGTAGGAGATGAAAACGGTCAGTCTTGTGAAGACCGACCCCTTAGCCGGAGAAGCCGCCTTGGTAACTTCAAGATTAGGAATAACTATCCGTTTTGGGATAACGCTTTCTGGTATTGCGAGCTTCTTTACAGGCTCGTCTGAGCTTCGGCCCAGTCTGTTGAAAACCGAGGCACTGGATTTGGGCGACCCGTTGAGAGGGGCCGTTGTAGTTGCAAGCCGATCAAAGACCGACTTCTTGGGAGCTTCTTGTGATGGTATAGGAGCGCTGAAGCTCGTTGGCGGGAGCATAGTCCCGAAGAATAGTCCAATGGTGGCCTGAGTCAACTGTTCCACCGGCATAGCGAAGATGGAGGCCGTTTGGGGCCCGTAAGTCACTCCTCCGGATGGGACAGAGCGAGAGTTGCAGTTGCGGCTGGAGCAGTTAGAGGCCATTGATGTTCTTTTTTCTGCATGAGAGCAAAACCCAATCTTAGTATCTCGAACCCAAGGGCAACCATATCAAACCGCGATTCGTTCGTGAACACGACACACGAAGTGTGGAGTGAAAAGAGGAAGAGGTCCCACCGGGCGTGCCAGAATCTGTTCTCCGCCGAAAGACGTGACCGGGACGTTGGGAAGTCAGGGCCTGAAATTCGAGGGCATATGCTAATTGGTGCTATCCGTCCACCTCTCCGAAGATGCCAAGTTGATTTATGACATCATGTATCGAAGGTTTAAACAGATGCGACCGATGTAGCAGACTTCGTCAGATTCCCCCTCGTTGAGGGGTTTTTGATTGTGGGGACGCTCTTCCCTGCAGGCGTAAGCCCCTGCAGTTAATTACGCTACCGCATCGCGGTAACCACTTTCTCATTCTTCATATGATCACTTCGTATCGTGTGTGTTTGTTTTGTTTTTGGTTGCCCGTGGATTGTATACAGAGACTAATTTATGTTGTCGCCCGTAGGGCATGGATTAGTCCAAATCCGTATTTTCTTAGATTTGGGTTTGGGGTTGGGTTTAAGGATACGTTAGTCTCATTTGATACTAAGATCAACTTAAACGTTTGTTAAGGATACGTTAGTCTAATTTTAAACTAAGATCAACTTAACGGGATCGTTTAGATCCAACAAAAGAGCATTTGGGCTCTATTGTTTAGTTTAGGGACTTTGCGGTCCATAATTAGTTTAAGGACATTACGGTCCAAGGTTAAGGACATTACGGTCCAAGGTTAAGGACATCATAGTCCATGGGTTTAAGGATCACACAGTCCGAGGTTAAGGACATCATAGTCCATGCGTTTAAGGACCCCACAGTCCATATAATGTTTGGTTGTCGGGACCCGTCACCTCTCTGAAGACGTTGAAGGATTACAACGACAAATAACAGAGGAGTGAAGAGATGTACCCTTGAACCAATTTTGGTTGGGAGATCTGTAGTCCAATTGGGACTAAGATCTGAGATTTATGAGCATATGGGCTCAATTAATCTGAATGAGGGGTTTATGGCCATTTTGGCTCGGCCCACTCAGTTAAAAAAAATGTTAAACATTTAACAATGCTAAGCATTGATTTGAGCTTCTGACAATTTTTGTCTTTTATTGAATGCTGAGCATTCATCATAACTCTGAGCTTTATTTAAAGAACAATTTATGCTCTATCAGCGCACACGTGAGAAACACATGGCGCGCTTGGCGCTTTGCGCCAGTTAAAGAGCGCAGTGCGCTTCTGCTGGGTAGCGCACACGTGAGGAGCACGTAGCGCGCTTGGCACTAAGCACCAGATAATAGGCGCATTGCGCCAGTTTCTGAGCGCAAAGCGCTATTTTATGAGCATAAAGCGCAGTTTGTTCAGTGGCGCACACGTGAGGAGCACGTGGTGCGCTTGGCGCTGTGCGCCAGTCCAAGAGCGCAGAGCGCTAATTTATGAGCGCAAAGCGCTAGCTGTTAAGTGGCGCACACGTGAGGAGCACGTGATGCGCTTGGCGCTGCGCGCCAGTCCAAGAGCGCAAAGCGCTAACTGATCAGCTTTATGATCCGAGAAATAAATTCTCGTTTATAAGAGACTTTGTCTCAAGATTCCAAGAACAAAAGTTCTTACTTTATGGGAGATGCTTCAATCTCTTATATTTGATGAAAGGCTTTGCCTTTAAGGATCTGTGATCCTAAGAGAATTGTCTTATTCTTCCCCCCTTTACTTTATAATGAGATGTTCATGATCTCTTTGTATAAAAGACCTTAGTCTTATAGATCTATGATCTGTGAGAAGAATTATGTTCTTTTTATTTTATGATGAGATCTTTTGATCTCTTTGTAAAAGACCTTGGTCTTGTAGATCTATGATCTTAGAAAAAGAAGTAAATTCTTCTTTTATACGAGACGATTTCGTCTTTCTGTTCTTTTTTTTTACCTTGAAAGAAATCTTCTTCTTCTGAGAGCTTGGCTCTTCTTTCTGAGATCTCTTAAAGTTTTTATGGGAGGTTTTCTCTGTATGTTTCTCCCTCTCAGACTTGAAGTCTTGAGGCCTTTATATAGGGTGAGCTAATTTGTTCAATCAGTTGAGGAGATTTTTTCTCCGTTTAATTTAAGGATTTCCCCACCGTTGGATTTTTAATCTAAGGACTTCTGATTTACAGAAGGCAATTTTCTTTTTTTTTTAACAAGATTGGGAAATCTTTTCCGTACAGAATTTATTCTGTATTTTGGTGATTTTTAATCACCTTTGGATCATTGATCCAACGGTGTTCTGATTTACAGAACACAATCTTTTTGTTTGGAAAGATTTTGAGGAATCTCTCCTTAACAGAATTTTATTCTGATTAATTGATGATTTATCATCTTTACTAGATCTTTGATTTGATGGTGGGGAGCTTTTAATTCCAGCGCTAGCGCACCCGTGCTTTGCACGTGGTGCGCTGCTTAGAGTGCAACGCATTTAGTGCTAGCGCACCCTTGCTTTGCACGTGGTGTGCTGGTTAAGTGCAGCGCTCTTAGCGCTAGCGCACACGTGCTTTGCACGTGATGCGCTGCTTAGATAGCAGCGCACTTGGCGCTGCTATGAAGCGTTGCTTCATTTCAAAATTTGAAATTTAAACAGAGCTTTACTCTGATTAGGGGAAACAATGAATATCCAGCACCTCATTCGATGAGGAAAGAGCCGAGATCTCTTCATCGGGAGTGACCTCTCTAGCGAAACTAACAAAAGCCTAAAAAACACTCCTTTTCAAAATCACTTGATTCTACAACGATATCAAGTTCATTACGCAAAAGGTTTTCTTCAAAACCTGTCGTAGCCCACCGTCATTTCAGATAAAGACTATTTAGTATTCGTGCTGCGTTTGTTGACCTTGTCAAGGCGTAGTGTACGGTAGCTGATTAGTGCTTATCTGCAACGCATATGATGCCATTGGATTATGGTAGTCGTACGACCTTGTTGACCTTGTCAAGGGTCGTACGGATGGGTTTAATCAATCACGAAATGAACGGGTTGAACTTAACTTGCGGTTTATGGTTTGTCGACCTTGTCAAGGTCATAAATCGCTTGGGGCAAAATATTATTGGGAATTTCAAGTGTTGAAATTTGCAATAAGATTGCATACCTTCTATGAGATAGTTGGATCCCGATACCCACCGCGAGTAAGAGTTACTACTGGGAGAGTTTTGCACTTCACAATTAGCTGATCAAGTAGGTGTCTAGAAAGGTGTTAACGGGGTTATTCCTCTGGGAAAATGAGGTTTATTTTAATTAGGTCCGTGCGAAAGCACGAGGAACCTCCCTCAAAGTACCGACACTGGCCTGGCCGAAAGATTGGCGAACTTGTAGGGTGTAATTAATCCCGGCTAGTCTTACCTTTTAGGGTTTGAAGGAAGATTTGATAAAAATAGTGGGAGCCATCCTGATTAGATAAAATAATAACCAATCTAATCTTGCAAGAGCATACGCAAAGTATTTTCTTCTCTCTCTCTCCTGGTAGCGACCATGCCACTTCTTAAATGAAAACATATTTATAAAAATTAATATTTGAAATTTTTTCTCAAACATAGAAAAAAATATAATATTCGATATGTGATCATCTTTGGTCAAAGTCTAGTTGTATTCTTATAATCAGGCGATAAAAAATGACAATAAAGTGATATTATTAGCATTTGGTTCGTTAAGCACATTATAAATCTTGTATTGTATATAAGTAATTTGGTTTTACTAAATTTTCATAGACAACAAGGCAAAACAATAATGACATGACTGTTTTAGAGCACAAAAGTATTAGAAAATGTTTTGCCACACTAAAATACATGTGGCAAACATGTAATAATATGATATCTTTTACCGATATCTATGCATACAAAACAAAGAAAGATAAATATTCATCTCATATGGAAAGCAAAAAAGAGACAACAAAGAAAGATTTATGTTTGAAGCGACATGATAATATTGGGACATATGGCTTCTCTCTTCCTATTCAAATTTTAAGTTCTTTTCCCTGCTTTAAGTGGCCAAAGTTTTAGGTTTTTTTTTATATGCCCTACTCAAAACTTTCATATTTTTAAAAACCTCACTCATTTCTTGATATTTTCGAAAACCCTACTCGAAACTTAATCGTTACCTTAATATGCCACTACCTTAGGATTTTGTAAGTAAGTTGGTCAACTAAGCTTAACTATGGTTAGCTATGGCTGGTTAAGACCTCATTTACCCCTCTTCTCTTCCCCCCTCCCTCTCTTTCTATTTCTCCCACCATGAAAGCCATCTCCTCTCTCTCTCTCTCTGTGTTGATGGGCCATTGGAGAAATCTCGAGAGTACAAGTCTCGCATGGTTTCGGCCACAGACGAGGGGATTCAGTCGGAAGAAGGTATGATTGAACAAGTAACTCAAAGGAAAAACAATGATAACAGTGGTCTACAAAATTCGCAATTGCCAAACAAAGACAAGCTGGTAATTGGATGAAGAGAGCAGCAGCAGCAGCAAGAAAAGGACGGAGGAGCATTAGAAGAGGGAGGAGGAGGGAATCCAAAGAGAAGGCTACATAAAATTCCAGCTCACCATTAGAAGGGGTAATTTGATCTTTTTACCCTCTTTAATGGCTGTATTGAACGGAAATTCAACTTCAAGTAGATGGAAGTAAAACATATTATACAATATTATACCACTAACCTTAAAAGTAGCATTTTTAGTACGAAAACAAAACATATTATACAGTATGCAAAATTTTGAAAATAAAAACAATTAACACGATATCTATGCATACAAAACAAAAGAAAATAAGTACTGATGGAGGTCCTTTTCAGATCTCCTTCAGATGTTGTCTCCCGTCGATCTCCCGATGGATTCTGAAGGGGATCCCCTGTTGTGTGTGGGTCTCAATGGGTTTTGAGGAGGTTTGGTGATTGGAGGAGTTGGAGGCCAAGTACCTGCAAAGAAGTCCCAGGGTGGTTTGACGCCACCGAGGGCCCTCCGACGATCAAGTTAGTACCAAATCCGAGCAGCGTAATGGCTAAGTGAGTCAAAAAATGCCTTACTTGACCCTTCTGTGATAGGGGTTTATATAGTGGTGGTGACACGCAGCAGCAGGCGCGAGAATCTCGCCGGCAGTTATGCTCCCGACATCACGCTCGCATAGAGAGCGGATCGCCCATTAATGGAGATCGTGGAACGTGGGATGTTGCTGGCGAGGAATCTGTGCATGGCGAGATTCGCGGAGCGGCGGTTATGCTTGTGAGTGGTGGAGCTGGTCGGAAGACCGAGGAAGACGGCCTTGGTCGGGGGCTCGGGGACGAGTGAGAAGGCCGAGGAATCTTGGTCTAGTGGCAGCTCGGGGCGAGCTGAGGGGCCGAGGAGGCCAATCTGTGGGGAGCCCCGAGGGGGGCTAGCTTGTGATTACAGGTCGGGTATAGGGGAGGCCTGGTCGGCCCCGGTGGGCCCTTTCTTCCGGGTCATGGGATATGCCATCCGCCACGTGTCCTGATCCCAGGCATTGCCAATATTGAGCATCATCATTAGCCCCCCACTTTTGTCCCGATCAGCCAGTGGGTCGGGTCAGGAGTGGACCGCCGGGCTGCCCGGGGTGAGCTCCTTCCTAATGGTTTGGTCGGGACGCATCCCCGGGCCGTGAGCTGTCTTTTCTGCCAGCGGATCAGGGCAAGATCTTCGCATTTAAGGAGGGTGCGCCGGTTCGAGTCGCTTTGAAGTGATGGCCCATGTTTCAAGCGTCGGTTGGCTGACGCGACGTGTGCAAACTTGCGACGTCTGAAAGGGCGCGGTCCAGTGCGGGGATGATAAGTGGAACAATCGGGGCCATTGGACGTGAGGAGGCGTCTTGGCGGGAGATGAAGGTCACCGTTGGATGAGGTCGCTTGTGACGGTAAATAGGGGTGGGGCCCATTCCGGGGCCCCTACTCCTTCATATTTCTCGTTTCTAGGCCTCGGTTGCTCGGCGTTCATCTCCTTCCTTCCACTTTCGTTTCCTGAAGATCATTCTTCCCTAGGTTAGATGTCTTCTCTTTTCGAGTCAGTAGATGTCGTTGAGGTAGGTTCTAGGAACCCTTTAGGTGAGTCTGAGTCCTCCCGGAGGGGCAGGGGTTGGCCCCTCTTCCCGGGATCATGTGGCGGGGGTAGCCCCCAGGGAGGAGGCGGTAGATGCTGCCCCCAGTGCCTTGTGCTGGATAAGGCACGAGGACGAGCTTGCCAACGCGCGGGCTCGCTTCCATATCCCCTTGCGCTATACGCTCCGCCTGGCCATGGAAGGAGAGAGGGCAGACCAAGTACGGGACAGGGAGATCGTCCTGTATTTGGAAGCATTTTGGGGTGGAATGCGTTTGCCCTTCTCTCCTGAGGTCATTGAAGCGTTGAACTTCTTCGAGTTAGCCCCCGGTCAGTTGGTGCCAAACTTGTGGAGGATTCTCCTCGGGTTCCTGGTCCGCCTGAAGTTGCAGGCAACCCCCTTCAGCCTTTCCCTCCTTGATTCTTCTCTCGTTTTCAAAAATCACCCCGGTGGACGAGCGGGCGACCCGAGGTAGGTCTATATCTCTTTCAGAAAGCGACTAGAGGGTCCTGTCGGGATGAGGGTTGTGGCCCTGCCTTCTTCCATTCACGACTGGAAGAAGAAGTTCTTCTTCGTTTCCCCTCCCGAGGGCGAAGACTGGCCCGTGCCTATAGAGTGGTCGAGGGAGAAGCACTTGCCGGGGAACCAGTCTAGTGACCCCACCGCGGTGAGAGTGGCGTCGTGGGAACCCACCCCCCGCTACGACGTGCTGTTGTCTGAGAGGGTTCTGATTTGGGCCGGACTCAGCCTCGTTGAGTTCGTCGGTAAGTTTAGGTTTGCTTTTTCTGTTCATATATTGCCTGTGTAGCCGACTCCTTTGCACTTGGTTTTGTGCAGGACCCATGGATTTGGACTCGCTCAGAAAGTCCATGCGCCAGCCGAAGCCGGTCGCGAAGGTTGGGGGAGCCGGCTCTTCCCGTTCACAGCCGGCCCCGGCTCCCTCTCCCCTGGTGGTCAGAGGCGGATCCCTCCCCAGGACCTAGCAGAGCGTCGGGTCGGAGGCGGGCTCGGATTCTGGAAGACCCGGCCTCGGAGGTGGAGGCCGGCTCTCCCACAAGGCCGCTCAAGAGGAGGTCTGCCCGGGGACCGTCTTCGCCGATCACGGTGGAGGAAGGCAGTCTCCAGTTCGCCGTGCCTTCGGGGCTATCCGTCGCGGATAGCCTGCTGCATGAGATAGAGGTGTCGGCCGGGGGTAGAGTCCCCGGGGGGACCTTCAGGGCTCAGCTGGCGTCCATCGCCCAGGTGTCCGTGCAGGTAAGCGTCTGTCTTTCACTACTATTTGAGGTTCAGTGCCTCTCTCATTTTCCTGGTCTATCTACTGCCTTTCAGGTCCTTTAGCACGTCGCCCTTGCCCTGCGTATGGAGGCCGAGGTGGTTGCCCCGGCGATGAAAGCTGCAGGCCAGCTCGCTTCGCTAGAAGAGAGCTCCAAGCTGGAGCTGAAGGCGAGGGTCGTCGCCCTGGAGGGTGAGGTGGAGGCCGGGAAGCAGGAGGTTTCCCGGCACCGCGAGGCTGCCGCGGTCGCTGAGGCCAAGCGTGAGGACGCTCAGGTGCTGGCCGGCAATCTGAAGAAGACAATAAAATCCCTCCGGAAGGAGCTGGGGGCGGCAGCCGAGTGGGCGAAGTCGGCCGACCTGAGGGCGGCCAAGTTGGCCGACCTCTTGGCGGCGAAGGCGGTAGAGGGCTATAAGAAGTCGAAAGACTTCTATGATGACTTGACCATCACCACGACCCTCATCCGGCATGAGGCCCTCGACGCTGTTAAGGCCCGAGTGCCGGGGTTCGCCGATGAAGAGCTCCGGGCTTTGTACCCCTCGCGGACACTAGTGGGCAGGGGCAGGAGGTTAATGACGAGGAAGTCGCCGAGGACCCAGCTTGCCTCGTGGTGGATGTCGAGGGCCCTGAGGTCGCTCCTGGCCCCGAGGCCTAAATCCCCTCTTCCTCTTCTTTTTTATTTTGCAGCGCCTAGATCTTTGTAAGCCTCCGGGCATTTTGTTAGGCTAGGGAGCCAAGAATACCCTCTATAAAGACCGCCTTTTAGTAATAAAACTTTTTCTTTCTTTGGTTTCCTTGATTTGCGCTTTTGTCTTTTGTTCATGAAGAACGCTTGTAAATTTTTCTTCTTGCGCTGTTGGGCCTCCGTGTCAGGTCGGTTATCTTCCTAGCGATCGTCTGTCGAGTTGATTCATGCGCTGCTGAGGAGAAGGCGTCTCCATGGCCCCGAATTCGAGGGGAGATCGCTCGAGATTGGATAGACCTGATGCCCTTGGTTGGCAGCTCGGGCCGTCCGTGCGTGGTGGGCGGAGGGCTGCTTGGTTGCCTCTTGCGAGGGCTTTTGATCCTTCAGGACGGGGACCGAGCAGGGTTACTGCCCAGTGCCTCTTGGCGAGGACTTTGATCCCTGTCGGTTGTGGTAGGAAGCTACCAGCCGGGGATAGCCGAGCAAGGACTCGACTGCCTCTGGGAGGACTTCGGTCCTTGGTGCGGGGGCTGTAGAAGCCTACCAAGGACCCTTGGCCGGGCAGGGTTACTGCCCGGTGCCTCTTGGTGAGGGATTTTGTCCTGAAGGATAGCCGAGCGAGGGATCCTCGGGCTCGACCGCCTCTGGGAGGGCTTTGTGATCCTTGGCGTTGAGGTAGGGAGGCTACCCACCAGGGATAGCCGAGCAATGGTTGTGCTCAACTGCCTCTGGGAGGACTTTCTGATTCCCGGCGTTGCGGTAGTGGAGCTACCCGCCAGGGGTGACCGAGCAGGGCAGCTGCTAGGTTGCCTCTTGGTGAGGGCTTTGGTCCCTGGCGTTGCGGCAGGGAAGTTACCCGCCAGAGGTGAACGAGCAGGGCAGATGCTGGCTTGCCTCTTGACAAGGGTTCGGATCCCCGGCGTTGTGGTAGGGAGCTACCTGCCGGGGATGACCGACTAGGGCAGCTGCTAAGTTGCCTCTGGGAGGACTTTCCGATCCCTGGCGTTGCGGTAGGGAAGCTACCCGCCAGGGATAACCAAGCAGGGCGGCTGCTGGCAGCGGTGGGTCGCCTCTTGGTGAGGCTTTCTGATCCTTGGCGTTGCGGTAGGGGAGCTACCCGCCAGGGATGACCGAGCAGGGCAGCTGCTCGATCAAATCTTCAAGAGGTTTCGCCCGACCATACGCCTGGGGAACTGGAACGGTTAGCATGCGTATTGAATGCGGGTGTTCCCCTCCGAAAGACGCGGCAGAGACGCGGCGGGCGTCTTGCCTGAAATTCGGGGCAGATGCTAATTAGTGCTATCCGTCCACCTCTCCGAAGATGCCAAGTTGATTTATGGCACCATGTATCGAAGGTTTAAACGGATGCGGCCGATATAGCAGACTTCGTCAGATTCCCCCTCGTTTGAGGGGTTTTTGATTGTGCGGACGCTCTTCCCTACAGGCGCAAGCCCCTGCAGTTAATTACGCTACCGCATCGCGGTAACAACTTTCTCCTTCTCCATGTGTTTACTTCGTGTCGTGGGTGTTTGTGTTGTGTTTGGTTGCCCGTGGATTGTATACGGAGACTAATTTGTGCTGTCGCCCGTAGGACTTGGATTAGTCCAAATCCGTATCTTTCTTAGATTTGGGTTTGGGGTGTGTGTGTTTAAGGATACGTTAGCCTTATTTGAGGCTAAGATCAACTTAAACGTTCGTTAAGGACACATTAATCTAATTTTAGACTAAGATCGACTTAACGGGATCGTTTAGATCCGACAAGAGAGCAATTGGGGGCTCTATTGTTTAGTTTAATGACGTTGCGGTCCAATGTTAGTTTTAAGACATCACAGTCAAGGTTAAGGACGTTATAGTCCGTGAGCTTAAGGACCTCACAGTCCGATGTTAGTTTTAAGACATCACTTTCGAGGTTAAGGACATCATAGTCCGGTATTAGTTTTAAGACATCACGGTCGAGGTTAAGTACATCATAGTCCGGTATTAGTTTTAAGACATCACGGTCGAGGTTAAGGACATCATAGTCCATGAGTTTAAGGACCCCACAGTTCGTAACAGTGTGTGGTTGTCGGGACCCGTCACCTCTCTGACGACGTTGAAGGATAACAACGACAGATGTCAGAGGAGTAAAGAGATGTACCCTCGAACCGGGTGTAAATTGATTCGGAGAGCGGTTGTGCTCAGTTCAATTTAAATTGAGGACTTATGGCCAGAATTAGGCTAAGTCCATTTGAAAATGTTCAACATTTTATTCATGTTTTGCCTGCCCTTTTACAATGTATAGCATTGGGCCCTATATTTAAATGCATAGCATTTATATTTGGTCTGTTAGACCTTTACTTGGGCTCTGCCCTTTTAAATAATGCATAGCATTTATATTTGGCCTGTTAGGCCTTTACTTGGGCTCTGCCCTTTTAAATAATGCATAGCATTTTAGTGGCATGATAGTGCGCCACGTGGCTTGTCAGGCGCTTTGCGCCAATTAAAGAGCGCAAGGCGCTAGTGCATGTGGAGGTGACACGTGTCACGCTCTGCGCTAAGTGCAAGTCTGTTAGCGCACTGCGCTGCGCCAGTGCGTTGCGCCAGTGCGCTGTGCCAGTGAATGACACGTGGCGCGCTCTGGTGCAGTGCGCCATTCCAAGAGCGCAGTGCACTGTATTTAGGAGCGCATAGCGCAGATTGTTCTATGATTGACACGTGGCGCTCTCTGGCGCATTGCGCCAATCCAAGGAGCGCAAAGGCGTATTTCAAAAGTGCAAGGCACTGTCCAATAGCGCAGAGCGCATCTTGATCCAATTCAGATCAAAGAAACAGATTTTTCTTGTTCTCATGAAAGAGCTTCTACCTCAAGATTCAAGAACCAATGGTTCTTATTCTTATCAAAAGGCTGTGCCTTTATATGGATCAAATGATCTGTGAAGTAATACTTCTTAAAAAAAAATTATGATTAGATCTTTCTGATCTTTTTCTTTTTATTGAAGATCTTGATCTTGTTCTTAGATCTTTGATCTTTTTAGAAGAGATTCTTCTTTTTTAATGAGGTATTTTCATCTCTGTTCTTCAAGAATCAGATTCTTTACCTTCAAAGATGAAGAAGATGATCTTCTTTCTTCAAAGGCTTGCCTTTCAAATTTTTCAGAGGGTTCTCTCTTTTCTGTATGTCTGTATGTCTCTGTATGAGACTTGGAGTCAAGGGGCCTTTATATAGGGCCAATTGGTTTGTTAAGTTAGTTACAGAGATCTTTCTCTGATTGATCTGGGGATATTTTCCCACCGTTGGATCTTTGATCCTAAGGTCTCTGTTTTACAAAAGATAATCTTCTTATTTTAATAAGATTGGAAAGATCCATCTAGAATTTTAATTCTGATTAATTAATAATTTATTATTTAAATTCCAGTGCTGGCGCAATTGGCGCTAGCGCGCCTGCGCTTGACACGTGTCGCGCAGCGCAGAGCAACTGCGCTAGCGCAGAGCAACTGCGCTAGCGCTCCTGTGTTTGACATGTGGCGCGCAGTGCAGAGCGCAAGTGATCTGACGCGTTGCTTCATTTATTTTAAAATTTGAATTTTAAAACAGAGCCTTGCTCTGATTGGGGGTGCGCTTCCTTGGGCGCAGCGCTCCTTGCGCTGGCGTGTCTGCTTTTGACACGTGGCATACAGCGCGCAGCGTAAGGAATCTGAAGCGTTGCTTCAATTTTTGAATTTTGAAATTCAAACAGAGGTTTGCTCTGATTGGAGGAAACAAATGCCCCCCACCGTTGCGCTCACGTGGCGCACACGTGAGTGCAGCGGTGGTAACATCTGATCCATTGGATCGACTCAGAAGTTGAGGAGGCGCTTCAGCGCCTATAAATAGGACCCTCGGTCCTCCTCAGATGATTATCATCTCCTTCAAGAATTTTATTTTCAGAGCCTTGCTCTCATTTTCAAGAACTTCAAGAGTTAAACTCTAGAAAAAATTTAGGTAAAAATTTAAATTAGATTAAATTAGATTAATTTTTTTAAGAGCTTTGCTCTTAATAGATCTCTGATCTAAAGAAAACTCATTTAGGGTTTCACTAGCAGAGCTTTGCTCTATAGGTCTAAAGGGATCTAAAGACAACTAAAGAGAACCCTATTAGGGTTCCATTAATAGAGCTTTGCTCTCTAAAAGAATTTTTCTTGTTTTTTCTTAATTCATTAATGGAGCTTTGCTCCTTCCAAACCATATAGAAGAACTCTTAAGAGTTTTTCATGGATCTTGAAGGTTAAAGATGGCATTTTATTTTTTTGATGAATTATATCATCTTGCTTAATCAGTCAGTCTGCTAATTTTGTTGATTTTCTTTTACAGGAGTAATGGACGCCCACATATATGACCTTGATGAGATCATCTCTTACGGAGACATCCGCCGACTCGGCCGTTCTCAGGACCGAGAATTCACAAACGCTGAGTGTGCTGAAATTATGAGTTGCTTTGACGCATATAATGGCCAACTGCTTTCTCGGCGTTCCTCTCTCTTGAAGCTTATCGTGGGAGCAATCTGGGAAGCGCTTCCCTTATTCTGTACTGGTGTGCTACTTGGGGCATTGGATGCTGCCGAGGACAAGGTGCACTTGGTGTATCTGATGAGCCTAATCTCAAAGAGGAGGTGAGATAACCTTATCGATCTTCTGCATCAAGCTTTTCAACAGTCTGCAATACTTGCTGCCTATCGGAGGGAGGAGGACATCAGTGGGGATCCCGACGCTCGTGCTCGCGAAAAAAAGCACACTAGGATGGTTCGCCAGGCTTGGAAAGTTCTGGACAAGGTCACTTTTGAGTTCCTCAATCCATGTCCTGGATTTGAGGTTTTGCCATTGTAATTATTTTAGTAGCATCTTTGTTTATTGCTTTCATAATTGTAAGAACCCCCTTTTTTTGAAGTATGAATGGTAAATTTCTCATTTCAGCTTGTCTTATTTCACGTACTAAATCTTTTGCACATGCATGAATGGGTATGTCTCAAACGCTTAATCAGATGCAAATCGGATGTTCTTTCTGTCGCTTTCTTCTCTTTGCTGTGTTGTTTGTCATGTGATTTTAGCAAGTGCGGTCTGTAGATAGTGTATAGCTGTCAGTCTTAGGCTCTTTGTAGAGTGGCGATGGCTTAGAAAACAGGGTTAGGATCTGTCACCTAATACTTTTCAACATTATGAGCCGTGAGGATCTCATAAAGAATTTTCTCCCTACCGGTCGAGAGGATCCCGTAGGTGCAATTTTTCCTTAAGAATCGTGAGGATTCCTAAGTGCGTTTTCTCTTGAGAGTCGTAAGGATCTCACAAGAGAATTTACTCCCTTATGAGTCGTGAGGACCCGCAAGTGATGGGTGAAGTTGCCCTTATCCTCATTTCACGGAGTTAGGGGTTGCTCTGGATATTTCCCACGGGTTCACTGCCGTGTTTGGCAGGACTAAGCTCCGCTCTGGACGTTTTCCAGGGTACCATAGTTTAAAGACATTGCGGTCGAGGTTAAGGACATCATAGTCCGTGGATTTAAGGACTCCACAGTCCGTTGCTAGTTTTAAGACATCACGGTCGAGGTTAAGGACATCATAGTCCATGAGTTTAAGGACCTCACAGTCCGGTATTAGTTTTAAGATATCACGGTCGAGATTAAGGACATCATAGTCCGTGAGTTTAAGGACCTCACAGTCCAACGTTAGTTTTAAGACATCACGGTCGAGGTTAAGGACGTCATAGTCCGTGGATTTAAGGACTCCACAGTCCGGAGTTAGTTTTAAGACATCACGATTAAGGTTAAGGACATCATAGTCCGTGGATTTAAGAACTCCACAGTCCGTGAAATGCGTGGTTACTGGGACCCGTCACCTTTTTGAAGACGTTGAGGAATTACAACGACAAATATCAAAGAAGTGACGAGATGTACCCTTGAACCAAGGTAAAATCAGTTTAAAATCATTTTGTTTGATTGTTAGTTTTAAGACATCACAGTCAAGGTTAAGGACATCATAGTCCGTGGATTTAAAGACTCCACAGTCCAATGTTTGCTCTGGATGCTTCTTACGGGTTCACTGCCGTGTTTGGCGAGGACCAGGCTCCGCTCTGGATGCTTCACACGGGTTCACTGTCGTGCTTTGCGAGGACCAGGATCCGCTCTGGACGTTTTCCACGGGGTCAAAAGTGACGTTATCCGTGTTCCACGTAACCAGGAATTTTGCACTAGATGCTTCACACGGGTTCACTGCCGTGTTCGGCGAGTACTAGGCTCCGCTCTGGTTGCTTCATACGGGTTCACTGCCGTGCTCTGCGAGGACCAGGATCCGCTCTGGATGCTTCACACGGGTTCACTGCCGTGCTTTGCGAGGACCAGGATCCGCTCTAGACGTTTTCCACGGGGTCAAAAAGTGACGTTATCCGTGTTCCACATAACCAGGAATTTGCATTAGATGCTTCCCACGGGTTCACTGCCGTGTTCGGCGAGTACTAGGCTCCATTCTGGATGCTTTACACGGGTTCACTGCCGTGCTCTGCGAGGACCAGGATCCGCTCTGGACGTTTTCTACGGGGTCAGAAGTGACATAATCCGCGTTCCACGTAACCAGGAATTTTGCTTTAGATGTGTCACACCCCGCTTCCCGGTGTACGGCGAAGTGGACGCGACGAGGTCCGCTACGTATATACTTAGAAGTACATACGCTAAGCGTATCTAAGCAATATAAAGTAAATCACAAGAGACAAAAGATATAGAAATAACAACAACTTTATTAATAACATTCTTTCGTACAATGCATGAAAAGTAAATACAACTGAAATGAAAAGCAATGCCTAAACAGTGGCATAACAGGAAATGAAAATACTGAAAAGAACAAGGTACAATATCTAGAGCTCGGGGTCTTCGTGAAACTGCTCCAAGTCTTCACCGGTGGGCTCGATCTCTGCTGGGTCCAAAGCACCTGACGACATTCAAAGAAGAAAGAAATAGAATGTCGTCAGCGAACAGGTCGCTCGGTAAGTCCCAAAGATAAAGGAGAAATAGACAGAAAGCAAGAAAGAGAGAGAGAGAGAGAGAGAGAGAGCTTTTATTGTTGTATTATAATATTGTAATATTGTATTAACGTTGTTGTTTGCAGCCTGGTACAGAAGATGCCAGTGTATACGAGGGGAGTCCCACTTACACCGGGGACCTTGGTAACCTGTAGTACAAGGCTCCGTCGATAATACCACGGAACAACGGCATGGATGTAATTGCTTCTTAAGTGACCACCTTGTGCCACCTTTAACATATTCCGTACCAGTCTACCCCTTAAACCCCGTAGTGTTATGATTGTATTGTAGTATTGTATTGTATAAGTTGGATGACTGATCAAAACCATGATATCAGTAAGCATGTTGTAACTGCATAATCAGGTAAATGGGATAACGGAATAATGGATGTATATCCATGGTTTGATTCAGTCAAGTTGTAATGATTGTTAACAGGATTCTGGGATTCATGTATTCATATTGAGTTGGAATATTAAAGAATATGGATTGATAACTGGATTCTGGAATTCATGTGTTCATATTGAGTTGGAATATTAAAGAATATAGCATGATAACTGGATTCTGGAATTCATGTGTTCATATTGAGTTGGAATATTAAAGGATATAGAATGACTTGAATCATATTCAAGTCAGAAATAGTCAGACTCAAACCCGAGTCAGACTAAAAGAAATGCAAGTCGAAGTTCTATATTTGTTAGGGTCCTTATTGTAAATTATAAAACTTGAGGGGGTTTTATATAAAAATACTTTTGTATAGTTTTCAAGATACACCTCAAGTATTTATTATTCGTCTTTATTGTTATAATGAGTGTAAATTTTATTTGTGTTATTCTAGTGAATATATCCTAATAAAAGTATTATAATATTGATTTATTTGAAAATTCATGGTATTTTAATATAACTTTTAAGCTTATAATTTTTAGGAAAAGGTGGAAACTTTATCTTATAACAAAATAGGCGTTTAAATGATAATTATATATATCTTAATACAAAAATAATTTTAAATAAATATTTTATTCTCCAAAATCTCATTTTTCTTAAATGTCGTATTTTAAACCTTTCGAGATCGAATGCTCCTTACGGAGGTCTGAATCTCGTACTACTAAGCCCGAGGGTACACGATAAACCGTACTATCCCTAACGAGTTCCCCAAATGTGGGTTGTAGTGGCGCTTTGCAAAGATTTAATAAATACTAGTCATTTAGAAAACGGTTTTATAAAGATGGGGTATTTATTTGTAAAGGTGTAAATTTCCGTATTTTAGTTTCTAGGGTTTCCTAAGCCAACTAGCCTATTTTTAAAGGGTCTAAACGATAAATCATAGAAGCCTCAAATCGCCTCTTCACCGCCAATTGCGGCCAGGTAAGTACAAGTGAGGAGGGAGGGATCCGCTCACGAATCGTGAGGCGGGCCTTTTAAAATTACCCAAGCTCACTTGCCTAGCCTAGACACCACAAAGTCAGTTTAGATAAACGATCGATGTCCATGACATATCGTATTTTCCTATTAAAAGATTTTGTTTTAAAATTGTATATAACTTAGGACTTTCAGAAAAGGTTTATAAAGAATAGGGTATTTTAATGTAAAGTCTTGTATTATCGTATTTTAAGTTTTGATGATATCAATTAGGGTTGTATTTACGTGTGTGTGGAGGTAGGTCATTACCTCGTGATCTACGTTAAGGTATAGCATTGTTAAAGAGTTAAATGTGAAAACTAAACATTGTGGTATTTAAGTGAAAGAAATACGATAAATAGAAACGTTATCATTTCATGTGAAAAACTTTATCCAAATTGATTTTTAAGTGATTAATAGTCAACATGAATATGTTTAAGCATTATGTAATTTGTGACAAGTGAGTTTTGATAGAAAACCGAATCGAAAATCGGTTTATTCCGATTTCCATCGGGTTTTAAAAAGTCGTATTTTTCTTAAAAGAAAAGGAAGATAGAAAGAGGGGGACTTACGGGTTTTGGACACGTTAGAGAGTGAGAGAGGGTGAGAGGGTTTGCCGGGCGTCGAATCGTCGTGAAGAGTCCTAGCACGATCGACGGAATTCGCCGTCGATTTCGGCAGCGCTTCGCCTTTCGCTCTTTTTCTAACGTACCGAGTTCTCTTGAGATTTTGGGAGAGTGGACTTAGGAATGTAGGGTGAAAGGGTAGAGAGTAGGGGTGTTTATATAGGGCTAGGCTAGGGTTAGGGTTTTAATTAAAAAAAATATAAAAATATATTAAAAAAACATTAAAAATCATTAAATTTTGGAATAAAAGTGATTTATTGAGAATCTGGTAACTGATAAAAAAAATAAAGTATGCAGAGGGTATGACCAAGTCAACACGGAAAAATTCCGTGTTGACGACTCGGCCGTCCGGCCGAGTCCGGCCGGCGGCGCCGGCACGAGTCGGCCGGTCCGCCGGCCGAGTCGGGGTACCATCGGGTGGGTCTTCACTTGGGGGGAATTTTGGTATATCTAACTTTTTCTGTGCAGTATAAATTTTGAGAGTTATGACGGTTTGACTGTTGACTTTCCAAAAATTTAAAACAAAATAATTATAAAAATAATGTGGGGCATGGGATTTGAACTCTGGTGGCTTGGTTCAGCAGTGCAAGGTATTACCAATGAGCTACAAGCTCCTTCTTGTAATTATTGTGGTATTTAATTACTTAAAATGATAGCAGCAAGAATAAATGCTCCTTGTATACATTAAATTTAAAGTAAATTCTTGTACACTAAAAATGGAGTTATTATATTCTTATAACTTGTAATTAAAAACAAAATAATTACCTATATCTTGTGCTCATGCTAAAATACCCCTTTGTGGATTTTTGAAAAAATATTTGAAAAAATTTTGGTATAGAAAAATTATGGTTTTTACATTCTACCCTCCTTATAAAAATTTCGTCCTCGAAATTTGTAAAGGAAAGTGTAACAGTTTGGTGACAGAACTAAAGATTGTAAAGAAGTTTTGGTCAAAGTGGTGAGGAAGTTACCTGGGTTACCTTGGTTCACAGTTTCAGGTTCTATGGCCGCTAAGGTGAAAGCCTGTCGCCGTGACACGTTCCTCCTAGCCGGAGGCATATTCCCCTGTACTCGAGGCATGTTTCTCAGTGCTTGATGGAATTGGCGATTTGGCTGAGCAGCGAATCTATGTGGAGGTGGTGCTGGGAGTGCAGGACGAGTTGCAGGAGCTTGGATAGCTGGTTGCTGCGGGTAGTTGGCGGGTGTGTGTGCTGAGTTGCGTCTATAAGGACAGTTTCCAATTCCGTGATTGGACGGGCCACAAATCAAACATGGGCCTTTTGCGCGCCTACAGTCCTTCCACAAGTGTCCTTCCCTCTTGCAATAAAAGAAAAAATCGGGTATTGACCGATCCTTAACTTCTTCCAGTCTTCTGAGTTCAACAGCTGGCCTTGAAGAGGCCCCTCCTGCCATTTGAGTGGCAGGATGTTTCACTCCTGCAGACTGAGGTCTGCCCCTTGCCTTTATCACTGCTTCATAGCTGCGGGCAGCTTCCAGAGCATCTTCATGAGTCAGAAATTTTCCCGTGGCTAGGGCAGCCTGAATCTCCGTGTCCAGTCCTTGTTGAAAGCGACGGGCTCTATTCTCGTCCGTCGGTATCAAGTGTGCTGCGAATCGGCTTAACATGGTGAATTCAGTGTCGTATTCATCTACTGATTTGTCCCACATCGATCCTTGTTGTAGATGAATGAACTGCTGCTCCATTGCAAACCTGGCAGTCGCTGGAAAGTATTTCGCGTCGAACTTCTCGCGAAAAGTCTTCCATTCAATCGGCTGTACCAGACGGCTTTCTTCCGCCTTCCACCAGTTGCGAGCATTATCCGTGAGCTGTAGTTTTGCTACACGGACCCAAGCGATGTCTGGCACTTGAGCTGCTGCCAGATCGTCTTCGATGCCTTGTGCCCATTCTTCCGCTTCAAGAGGGCTTCCTTTACCAGAGAACTGCTTGGGATGTAAAGCCCTGAATTGCTTTACTCCCGGTGCGTCAGTCTCGGGACGGTTCAGAAGTTGTTGTTGTCCCTCAAGAAGGCTGCGGATCGCCTCAAATAGCATTGTTTGCTCTGTAGGTGGCGCAGTAACAGCCGGTGTGAGAGGTAGTGCTGAGGGTGTGTTGTTGACGTTGGTGCTGGTGTTGTTCGGAGAATCCATAACCCTGAAGAAAAATTTGGGTTATGACAGATTCAAATGAAATGATAAGATTCAAGGAATATGAAATTGTAAGATTCAAGGAACATGAATTGTAAAGAATGTTTTAGTTGCTGGTTCATGTGTTATATTGCTTAGGTTGTTCACGCAGACCAGAACTGCATGATAGGGATTCATACAGCTCTGACCTGCATGGGCCACCAACAAAACCCGTCACGCCCCGCTTCCCGGTGTACGGCGAAGTGGACGCGACGAGGTCCGCTACGTATATACTTAGAAGTACATACGCTAAGCGTATCTAAGCAATATAAAGTAAATCACAAGAGATAAAAGATATAGAAATAACAACAACTTTATTAATAACATTCTTTCGTACAATGCATGAAAAGCAATGCCTAAACAGTGGCATAACAGGAAATGAAAATACTGAAAAGAACAATGTACAATATCTAGAGCTCGGGGTCTTCGTGAAACTGCTCCAAGTCTTCACCGGTGGGCTCGATCTCTGCTGGGTCCAAAGCACCTGACGACATTCAAAGAAGAAAGAAATAGAATGTCGTCAGCGAACAGGTCGCTCGGTAAGTCCCAAAGATAAAGGAGAAATAGACAGAAAGCAAGAAAGAGAGAGAGAGAGAGAGCTTTTATTGTTGTATTATAATATTGTAATATTGTATTAACGTTGTTGTTTGCAGCCTGGTACAGAAGATGCCAGTGTATACGAGAGGAGTCCCACTTACACCGGAGACCTTGGTAACCTGTAGTACAAGGCTCCGTCGATAATACCACGGAACAACGGCATGGATGTAATTGCTTCTTAAGTGACCATCTCGTGCCACCTTTAACATATTCCGTACCAGTCTACCCCTTAAACCCCGTAGTGTTATAATTGTATTATAGTATTGTATTGTATAAGTTGGATGACTGATCAAAACCATGATATCAGTAAGCATGTTGTAACTGCATAATCAGGTAAATGGGATAACGGAATAATGGATGTATATCCATGGTTTGATTCAGTCAAGTTGTAATGATTGTTAACAGGATTCTGGGATTTATGTATTCATATTGAGTTGGAATATTAAAGAATATGGATTGATAACTGGATTCTGGAATTCATGTGTTCATATTGAGTTGGAATATTAAAGAATATAGCATGATAACTGGATTCTGGAATTCATGTGTTCATATTGAGTTGGAATATTAAAGGATATAGAATGACTTGAATCATATTCAAGTCAGAAATAGTCAGACTCAAACCCGAGTCAGACTAAAAGAAATGCAAGTCGAAGTTCTATATTTGTTAGGGTCCTTATTGTAAATTATAAAACTTGAGGGGGTTTTATATAAAAATACTTTTGTATAGTTTTCAAGATACACCTCAAGTATTTATTATTCGTCTTTATTGTTATAATGAGTGTAAATTTTATTTGTGTTATTCTAGTGAATATATTCTAATAAAAGTATTATAATATTGATTTATTTGAAAATTCATGGTATTTTAATGTAACTTTTAATCTTGTAATTTTTAGAAAAAGGTGGAAACTTTATCTTATAACAAAATAGGCCTTAAATGATAATTATATATATGTTAATACAAAAATAATTTTAAATAAATATTTTATTCTCCAATATCTCATTTTTCTTAAATATCGTATTTTAAACCTTTCGAGACCGAATGCTTCTTGCGGAGGTCTAAATCTCGCACTACTAAGCCCGAGGGTGCACGATAAACCGTACTATCCCTAACGAGTTTCCCAAATGTGGGTTGTAGTGGCGCTTTGCAAAGATTTAATAAATACTAGTCATTTAGAAAACGGTTTTATAAAGATGATGTATTTATTTGTAAAGGTGTAAATTTCCGTATTTTAGTTTCTAGAGTTTCCTAATCCAACTAGCCTATTTCTAAAGGGTAGAACGATAAATCATAGAAGCCTCAAATCGCCTCTTCACCGTCAATTGCGGCCAGGTAAGTACAAGTGAGGAGGGAGGGATCCGCTCACGAATCGTGAGGCGGGCCTTTTAAAATTACCCAAGCTCACTTGCCTAGCCTAGACACCACAAAGTCAGTTTAGATAAACGATCGATGTCTATGACATATCGTATTTTCGTATTAAAAGATTTTGTTTTAAAATTGTATATAACTTAGGACTTTCAGAAAAGGTTTATAAAGAAAAGGGTATTTTAATGTAAAGTCTTGTATTATCGTATTTTAAGTTTTGATGATATCAATTAGGGTTGTATTTGCGTGTGTGTGGAGGTAGGTCATTACCTCGTGATCTACGTTAAGGTATAGCATTGTTAAAGGGTTAAATGTGAAAACTAAACATTGTGGTATTTAAGTGAAAGAAATACGATAAATGGAAACGTTATCATTTCATGTGAAAAACTTTATCCAAATTGATTTTTAAGTGATTAATAGTCAACATGAATATGTTTAAGCATTATGTAATTTGTGACAAGTGAGTTTTGATAGAAAATCGAATCGGAAATCGGTTTGTTCCGATTTCCGTCGGGTTTTAAAAAATCGTATTTTTCTTAAAAGAAAAGGAAGATAGAAAGAGGGGGACTTACGGGTTTTGGACACGTTAGAGAGTGAGAGAGGGTGAGAGGGTTTGCCGGGCGTCGAATCGTCGTGAAGAGTCCTAGCACGATCGCCGGAATTCGTCGTCGATTTCGGCAGCGCTTCACCTTTCGCTCTTTTTCTAACGTACCGAGTTCTCTTGAGATTTTGGGAGAGTGGACTTAGGAATGTAGGGTGAAAGGGTAGAGTGTAGGGGTGTTTATATAGGGCTAGGCTAGGGTTAGGGTTTTAATTAAAAAATATATATAAATATATTAAAAAAACATTAAAAATCATTAAATTTTGGAATAAAAGTGATTTATTGAGAATCTGGTAACCGATAAAAAAAAATAAAGTATGCATGGGGTATGACCAACTCAACACGGAAAAATTCCGTGTTGACGACTCGGCCGTCCGGCCGAGTCCGGCCGGTGGCGCCGGCACGAGTCGGCCGGTCCGCCGGCCGAGTCGGGCCGAGTCGGGGTACCATCGGGTGGGTCTTCACTTGGGGGGAATTTTGGTATATCTAACCTTTTCTGTGCAGTTTAAATTTTGAGAGTTATGACGGTTTGACTGTTGACTTTCCAAAAATTTAAAACAAAATAATTATAAAAATAATGTGGAGCATGGGATTTGAACTCTGGTGGTTTGGTTCAGCAGTGCAAGGTATTACCAATGAGCTACAAGATCCTTCTTGTAATTATTGTGGTATTTAATTATTTAAAATGATAGCAGAAAGAATAAATGCTCCTTGTATACATTAAATTTAAAGTAAATTCTTGTACACTAAAAATGGAGTTATTATATTCTTGTAGCTTGTAATTAAAAACAAAATAATTACCTATATCTTGTGTTCATGCTAAAATACCCCTTTGTGGATTTTTGAAAAAATATTTGAAAAAATTTTGGTATAGAAAAATTAGGGTTGTTACAAGATGTTTCCCACGGGTTCACTGCCGTGTTCGGCGAGGACTAGGCTCCGCTCTGTATGCTTCACACGGGTTCACTGCCGTGCTCTGCGAGGACCAGGATCCACTCTGGACGTTTTCCACGGGGTCAGAAGTGACATAATCCGCGTTCCACGTAACCAGGAATTTTGCTCTAGATGCTTCCCACAGGTTCACTGCCGTGTTCGGCGATGACTAGGCTCCGCTCTGGATGCTTCACACGAGTTCACTGCCGTGCTCTGCGAGGACCAGGATCCGCTCTGGACGTTTTCCACGGGGTCAGAAGTGACGTTATCCGTGTTCCACGTAAGCAGGAATTTTGTTGATTATATTCGCATTTCACGGAGTTGGGATTTGACTCTTGGTCATCTGTATATCATTGAGTCATGGAACTGGGAGTTGTCGCTATTCCGCTTTGCTTGATGTTGTGTCTGCTGAGACAAATGTTGAGATGATTTCCAGGCTATCTGTGGCCCGTCGAGATTTGGGTTCTTCTTCTGATGAAACCTGGGGAGGAGGAGCGTGACTCCCTCTTTGTTTGCGCCCCCGGATTGTATACAGGGATTGATGTAATATCACCTGTAGGGCATAAATTTCATTTTTATTTTTATTTTATTTCTTTCTGCGATGCTCTATCATTTCAGCTTTTATATCGCGAAGGTCGCGATTGCCCCATCATTTCGGCTATTTTTCGCGGTGCCCAATCATTTCGGCTATTTATTTTATTTTTACTCGCTGCTTTTTATTACGAGTTGCCCAATCATTTCGGCTATTTCGCATGCATACATTTTTACTTGCTGATTTCGTCGCAAGTTACCCCATCATTTCGGCTATTTCGTATGCATGTGTGGCTTGCTAGCTTTTTGCCGCAATCTTGGAATTAGACACCGATTTCGGCATCAGCACCGCTACAACTGGGATATTGCCAGGAGCGAATCATCATTTGCCTCTGTCGATATCGAACAAAGGTGGCTTAGCGAACAGGGTTAGGATCCTGTCGACTAAGGCTTTTGACTTCATGAGCCGTAAGGGTCTCATAAAGGTATTTCTCCCTGCGAGTCATGAGGATCTCGTAGGTGTGTTTTCTCCTTAAGAATTGTGAGGACTCCTAAGTGTATGTTCTCTTATAAGTCGTAAGGATCTTACAATAGTGTTTTCTCTTTATAAGTCGAGATGACTTACAAGGGTTGTTCACCGTGTAGACATATCCCCAGTCACGGATGGGACTTTGTCAGGGAAATGTTTATTCGCGCCCGTGGATTGTATACAAGGGTCAGTATTGAGCCACTTGTAGGACAGTATCGGAGGTTGTGGGGGTTGCTTAAGAACAGGTTCAGGTCTCTGTAACTTAAGACTTTCAAATCTTATGAGCCGTGAGGGTCTCATAAGAGGATCCTCCTTACGAGTCGTGAGGATCTCGCAAGTGTAATTTCTTCTTAGGAATCGTGGGGATCCCTAAGTGTGTTGCTCCCCTGTGAGTCGTAAGGATCTCACGCGGGTGATTTCTCTTTACAAGGCTGAGATGGTCCTGTAAGTGTCTTTTAACGAGGTTGCGCCCTTTCGGGTTTTCACAAACACTCGCCGGTAGCCCTGCTGTTTTTACTCACGGAGCCCTTTCGGGTTTTCATCCGTGCCCACTTTGCTTATGGACATATCGTTTTCCCTCTTTTTTTTTTGTTCAAACGAGGTTGCGCCCTTTCGGGTTTTCACAAGACTCGCCGGTAGCTTTGCTGTTTTTACTCACAGAGCCCTTTCGGGTTTTCATCCGTGCCCATTTTGCTTATGGACATACCGTTTTCTTTTTCCTCTCTTTTTTTGTATCAGCTTTGGGATGCTGCAATCCACCGTAGTTTCTTGACATCTCGGTCAACAGCTAGTTTTAGGACATAGTGGTCCGTCATTAGTTTAAGGACGTTTCGGTCCGCTGTTAATTTAAAGACGTTTCGGTCCGCTGTTAGTTTAATGTCGTTTCGGTCCGTTGTTAGTTTACGGACGTTTCGGTCTGTTGTTAGTTTAAGGACGTTTAGGTCCGTTGTAAAGTAAGCCGGTTACTACTTATAGAGTTTGGGCTTAGGAAGATAGCGAGCGGACATAGTCGTCGTCATCTATCATTGACCTAGGCCGCGACTCGTCAGGTGTAGTATTTCTTCAGGAAGCGACCATTTATCGGCCTGAAAGGTCTTTCGCCATGCATGTCCATGAGTAGATAGGCTCCACCTTGGTAAACTTTGTCTATGATGTACGGGCCTTCATAGTTCGGCTCGAATTTTCCCCGCTTGGCGCGATTGGGGATCATAGGTCTTTTGACCACTAGCACGAGTTCGCCTTGGCGGAATGTCCTTGGCCTGGTCAATCTTTCGTAAGAGCGCGTCATCTTTGCTTTATAAGCTTCCAGATTTTGTTGCGCCAGGAGCCGGGTTTCATCAAGGGCATCAAGCTCCTCAAGCCGAAGGTGAGCATTCTCTTCGTCCGTTAGCTCATAATGGACTACCACTCGTAGAGAGGGTAACTCTATCTCAAGGGGGAGTACCGCTTCTGTACCGAATACAATGCGTATGGTGTTGTGTTCGTAGCCGTCTTGAACGTAGTTCGATATGCCCAGAGAGCTTCGTGCAGTCTCTCGTGCCAGTCCTTCTTATTTCGGGACACCGTCTTCTTCACGATCTTTGTTAAGGTTTTGTTGAAAGCCTCAGCTAGACCGTTAGCTCGGGGATTATAAATTGAGGAGTATCTCCAGTCTATATTATGTTGTTGTGCGAAGCGGCTGATCTTGTGGCTTCTGTAGGCTGGACCGTTATCGGAGATGATCCGTCGCGGAGTTCCAAACCGATAAATAACATGCGTATTGAAGAAATGGAGGATATTCTCCGTCTTCACTTCCCTCAGCGGTACTGCTTCTGCCCATTTGGAGAAGTAATCAGTTGTCGCCAAAATGAATCGATGTCCTCTGGACGATGCTGGCTCGATGGGACCGATTATGTCAGTCCCCCACATTTCGAATGGCCAGCTAGCCACTGTCGGGTGTAGTGGATTTGGGTGTTGATGGATAAAGTCCCCATGGATTTGGCACGAATGGCATTGCTTCGCATACTCGAGGCAGTCCTGAATCATCGTGGGCTAGTAGTAGCCCATCCGTTTAATCTTCAACTTCATCTTCGGCCCGGCTTGGTGAGAACCGCAGAGTCCGTCATGAGTTTCTTTAACAACTCTTCTTGCTTCTTCAGGTCCCAAGCATCTCAGCCATAAAGAATCAAATGACCTCTTGTACAGAGTATCATTGACGAAAGCAAAAGACAGAGCTCGTTTCATAAGCTGATGTCTTGAGGACGAATCTTCAGGTGTTCGACGGGATTTGAAGTAATCTATAAAGACTTCCCTCCAATCCATAGCCTTTTCCTGGCCTTTTATTTGCAGGGCCGTTGCTCAGTCGTTCCCTTTTCTTCGGACGACTCCGGAGATATTTCTGCCGGTGCAAGAACCCGACGACTTTGTACCACGATTCTTACGTCATCGAGGTTCTCATCGGCCAATTCTTTAGCATGCTTGGCTAATGCATCCGCTTTTCTATTTTCCGCACGCGGTATGCTTTCCAAGGTGTAGGAAGGTATTTGGGTCAGCAGTTGCTGCACTCTTTCGCCGTACTTCACCAACTTTGGTTTGCATGTTTGATAGTCGTTGTTTACTTGACTAACGACCAGTTGGGAGTCCCCGTATATGAGGAGGTTCTCAATCCCCATATCAATGGCGATCTCGAGGCCCGCTATTAGAGCTTCGTATTCGGCTTCATTGTTCGTCCTCGGCTCTGTTAAGGAGAAAGCAAAGCGCATTATCCCTCCTTGTGGGGTCACGAAGATAAGGCCTACCCCCGATTTGATTATGGGTGTGCTTTGTTTGCGCTTCTTCATGGAAGACGCTCCATCAAAATAAAGTTCCCATCGGGCATCACCACCGTCGATTGCATCAAACGCATGTTCGTCTGGCAGTTCGCAATTCAAGGGAGAATCGGCCGGTATCGGATGTTCGGCGAGGAAGTCGGCGATGGCCTGGCCTTTCACTGCCTTAAGAGGCTGATAAGTTATTGAGAACTCCATCAAGAGCAAGGCCCATTTAGCAAGTCGTCCCGTCAATTTGGCCTTTGACATCAAATATTTGAGAGGATCCACCTTCGATATGAGTCGGACTTCATGCGCCAACGCATAGTGCCTGAGCTTCGTTATCGCGAAGATCAATGCCAGGCAGTGTTTTTCGATGGGAGAATAATTGCTTTCTGCCCACAGGAGAACTCGACTCAAGTAATAGAGAGCTCTTTCTTTCCCTTGGTCGTTCTCTTGTGCCCATAATGCGCCTAAGGAACCTTCGAGGGCTGTTGTATAAAGAATAAGGGGCTTTCCCTTGACCGGAGCAGCCAGCACTGGCGGGTTCTGCAGATACTGCTTGATTTCGTCCAGCGCGTCTTGGAATTTGTGATCCCAGACGAACGGGGTCCCCTTCTTCATCAGGTGACTATAAGGACGACACTTGCCAGAGAGATTGGCTATAAATCGCCGGATATACACGAGCTTCCCTTGGAGAGACCGCAATTGCTTGAGAGTCCTTGGCGGAGGCATTTCCATAATCGCTTTGATCTTTGACGGATTTATCTCGATGCCTCGGTGTCGGACGATGAATCCTAGGAATTTGCCCGAGGAAACTCCGAATGTGCATTTGAGAGGGTTCATCTTCAAGTTGTATTGCCGAAGGCGTTGAAATACGATCTTCAGATGCTCGAGATGTTCCTCGTATGATTTGCTTTTCACCACGAGGTCGTCGATATAGCATTCGACGATTTCATGTATAAGGTCATCGAAGATCTTCGTCATGGCCCTCTGATAGGTGGCACCGACGTTTTTTAGACCGAATGGCAACCATTAGCAAACCGCGATTGGTTCGCGAACACGACACACGAAGTGTGGAGTGGAAAGAGGAAAAGGTCCTACCGGGCGTGCCAGAATCTGTTCCCCTCCGAAAGACGCGGCAGAGACGCGGCGGGCGTCTTGCCTGAAATTCGGGGCAGATGCTAATTGGTGCTATCCGTCCACCTCTCCGAAGATGCCAAGTTGATTTATGGCATCGTGTATCGAAGGTTTAAACGGATGCGGCCGATGTAGCAGACTTCGTCAGATTCCCCCTCGTTTGAGGGGTTTTTGATTGTGGGGACGCTCTTCCCTGCAGGCGCAAGCCCCTGCAGTTAATTACGCTACCGCATCGCGGTAACAACTTTCTCCTTCTCCATGTGTTCACTTCGTGTCGTGGGTGTTTGTTTTGTGTTTGGTTGCCCGTGGATTGTATACGGAGACTAATTTGTGCTGTCGCCCGTAGGACGTGGATTAGTCCAAATCCGTATCTTTCTTAGATTTGGGTTTGGGGGGTGTGTGTTTAAGTATACGTTAGCCTTATTTGAGGCTAAGATCAACTTAAACGTTCGTTAAGGACACATTAATCTAATTTTAGACTAAGATCGACTTAACGGGATCGTTTAGATCCGACAAGAGAGCAATTGGGGGCTCTATTGTTTAGTTTAATGACGTTGCGGTCCAATGTTAGTTTTAAGACATCACGGTCAAGGTTAAGGACGTCATAGTCCGTGAGCTTAAGGACCTCACAGGCCGATGTTAGTTTTAAGACATCACGTTCGAGGTTAAGGACATCATAGTCCGGTATTAGTTTTAAGACATCACGGTCGAGGTTAAGGACATCATAGTCCATGAGTTTAAGGACCCCACAGTTCGTAACAGTGTGTGGTTGTCGGGACTCGTCACCTCTCTGACGACGTTGAAGGATTACAGCGACAGATGTCAGAGGAGTAAAGAGATGTACCCTCGAACCGGGTGTAAATTGATTGGGAGAGCGGTTGTGCTCAGTTCAATTTAAATTGAGGGCGTGGATGATGGTCGCCGGAGGGGGTTCATCCACGCCTCCGGCGAGGGGGGAGGCGGCGGCTGGTATCCGAATCTTCAGCATGGTCGCTTGCCATGTGGACGGAGATCGAAAGGCAAACTTTGTTTTTTTGTGGAGTTTGCTTTCCCACAGGCGGCGCCAACTGATGAAGGTCCTTTTCAGATCTCCTTCAGATGTTGTCTCCCGTCGATCTCCTGATGGATTCTGAAAGGGATCCCCTATTGTGTGTGGGTCTCAATGTGTTTTGAGGAGGTTTGGTGATTGGAGGAGTTGGACGCCAAGTACCTGCAAAGAAGTCCCGGGGTGGTTTGACGCCACCGAGGACCCTCCGACGATCAAGTTAGTACCAGATCCGAGCAGCGTAATGGCTAAGTGAGTCAAAAATTCCTTACTTGATCCCTCTGTGATGGGGGTTTATATAACGGTGGTGGTATGCAGCAGCAGGCGCGAGAATCTCGCCGGCAGTTATGCTCCCGACGTCACGCCCGCGTAGAGAGCGGATCGCCCATTAATGGAGATCGCGGAGGCGTGAAACGTGGGATGTTGCTGGCGAGGAATCCGCGCATGGCGAGATTCGCGGAGCGGCGGTTATGCCTGTGAGCGGTGGAGCTGGTCGGAGGACCGAGGAAGACGGCCTCGGCCGGGGGCTCGGGGACGAGCGAGAAGGCCGAGGAATCTTGGTCTAGTGGCAACTCGGGACGAGCTGAGGGGCCGAGGAGGCCAATCTGTAGGGAGCCCCGAGGGAGGCTAGCTTGTGATTGCAGGTCGGGTATAGAGGAGGCCTGGTCGGCCTCGGTGGGCCCGTTCTTTCGGGTCATGGGACATGCCATCCGCCACGTGTCCTGATCCCAGTCGTTGCCAATATTGAGCATCATCAAGTACACATCTCATATGGAAAGCGCAAAAGATACAACAAAGGAAGATTTTGTTTGAAGCGATGCAATAAAATTGGGACATATGGCTTCTCTCTTCCTTTTCGACTCCTAAGTTTGTTTTTCCATATGGAAAGCAAAATGTATTATACATATGCAAAATTTGGAAATAAAACAATTGCTTCTAAAATTTGCTCAAATTTTATCTTCATGATGTATTGGTATGCCAACATTTGATTTTGGAGCTTCAGAGTCGAGGTTATAATGATTAGTAATATATCTCTTATAACATTGTAGTTATAACATTGCACAAAGCCACATTTATGCAACTGAATATTCGAAACAAATGGTAGGTAACCTTGAAAACGTTTGTAAATAAAACTTGAAGGACACCAAGTAAAAAAAAATTGGTCTGGGCTATAATTACATAAAGTTGGTTCAAAATGTTTGAAAATATATAATTAGATGATCAATAATACAAGGAAGCATGGGTCTTTTTTTTCTGCAAGAAAATTGTAATGTCTTGCTTGTTGGAAACCAAAAACACTTTACCACCTGTGATAAAAAAAATGTCATAAAATGATATATTATTGGTACTATTTTGTTAGGACTAATTAAAAATCTTGCATTACATGTAGTCAAATTTAATTCAATTGGCTTTTTTATGGATCATAAGGCAAGACATTAATGACGTATCGACTTACTATTTTGGAGCGTAAAAAGTATCAGAAAATATTGCGTCTCACCGATACACATATTCTATCAAATATGTAAGAAAACATGATCTTTTACTGAAATCGACACCAACAAAATATGAAAACAATGACCGAAGCTATCATCACTTTTCACATGAAAAACATAAAACAGAAAATAAAGAAAGATTTTTTGTTTCAGAGTAATAAAATTTGGACATGTGGCTAACCTCTTTCTTTTCAAATTTTTTAGTTCTTTTGAAACAAACAAGTGGAAGCTAGGAATCCATTTTGAGTGACCAAGTTGCATTGTTGCCAAACAAATGACATGACTATTCCAACAAACGGTAATTTGGTGTTGATCTGACATATTTCAAACTAAAATTTTCTACATAACTAAAATTTTCTACATAACCCAAAGGAACCCAAACCAATTTATAAAAGTTGTGGATATTCATAGACAAATAACTACAAAACTAATTTTTGTTTCGATATCAAAAGCAAAACATATATTATAGCATGCAACAATTGAAAATGAAACGACTAATTGTGGAGAACGTTCAAGTCGTATATTCAAAAAATTTCAATATACAAACATTTGATTTTGGAGCTTTGGATTTTCAGTTTGAATTGATAGTAATTATTTCATAATGTTGGATTGTACTTATAAAAATTGCACAGAATGGCATTTCTTAAGCAACTACAAATTAAAAACCAAATAGTAGAAAACTTTGTATACATCCAAACTAAACCAAAAAAAAACCCACCAAACCAGAAGAAGCTATAAATCAAATTTAAAAATTATTGATTGTTTATTTCTTAAGGTCTTCTTTGCATTTTGAAGGAAAGAAAAAAGGTATGGAAAAAATTTGTTTTATCCACCCCATATCTAAAATATAATAAAAATGTTTGCCCCCAAAAGTAGAAGAGTAAAAATTCAAAAGAGTAGAATACATGACATATATCCAAATCCAAAAGATAAGCAAAATAAAATAGAATACATATACTTGCAAGGGTTAATAGCACATAACACCCCGTAGTTTACATAAATGGCACTTATACCCCTAAAGTAATTTATTGGCACAAACACCCTCTCTGTTCATCGATCAGAACCCTAAAAACGCTTTAAATTATTTCTAAACAAATCAAATAATTGTCTGATTTTTTTTTAGAACTTGTTTGTGTTGTTCAAAATTGAATTTGAGCATTTTTTTAAGGGTTTCATCTATGAGCAGAGCAAAGAGAGTGTTTATGCCACTAAATTACTAAAAAGGGTGCAACGGCCACTTTGAGTTAAGTACAGGGGCATTTTGTACAATTAACCCTAATTTCAAATATTGAAATTGTGCAATTAACCCAAAGTTCAAATACTGATATCGAACCATACTCGAACAAAATTGTGTGCGTGTGTGTGTAAATATATAAAACAATCATTCTTCAAGATATGTTGATCTTCACTAAACATAAACAACTTAAAAATACTCCATTGTATCTTCATTTTAAAAGCGAATACAAGTGAATAATATCACAGCACCTAAAGATAAAAATGTTTGGTCACCACTGCATCAAAACCAAACCAGCATCATATGGGAGAACATAACACAACTTCAGAATCTATATATTCCACAAAGGAACTATTAATGCAACCAGTCATGACAAAATCAAAAACATTGTGCTACACTCGGAATAACAAATTGCAACAAAGAGTCTTTACTGATATGGGAGGAGAGAGATAAAACTAACAAATAACAAAACCCACAAAAACTACTCAAAACTTAGGTCATCCTTTGAGCTGCTTCCTTGGCGATGAGCCTTTCTTTGGCCTTGGTCTTGGCCTGGGACTTGGAACCCATGATGCCACCTCCCCATTTCTTGCGCATCTCATCAAATTTGTCATTGAAGTTCGCCTACAAAAAGTAAATTTAGAGAGAGAAAATTTCAAAGCAACCAGATTAAAAATGGAAATAAAATGCAATCCGTAGATTATGACCGCCCCATACCTTGATAGCCTCGAGGATCTTGCTGAACTCTAGCTTGTCCTCGTTCTTCACAGTGGTCAAGCACAACACTGAAGCAGTCTTATTGTGAACAATCTACAGCGAAAGAGGAAAAATTAGTCTCTTTTTTTTCTCCAAGGGAAGATTGAAAAACGGTGGATGGAGGAAAGAAATCTACTGATCCCAAACGAGCTTTTCCTTTGACGATGCAGTAAGGGATTTCCATCTTTCTGCAAAGGGCAGGGAGCCAAACCACAAGTTCGATCGGGTCCACATCATGAGCAATGACCACAAGCTGTGCCTTGTTCTACAGAATGAAAAATACGGGGAAAAACACATTTGAATAAAATCACATAAGTTGAAAGCAGCAGCATTGTATTAACATAGATCAAATTTATGAAATAAATTAACTAACGTGGACATAATTTGTACCAAGGGGACAGGATAAGAAATGATGCATTTAAGATGTTATTTCTTTTGGTATAGTGTGGTGAATCAATGTAGTGATTGCATAAATAATTATCCCGTGATCCAAAATTAACATATAAAATTGTGAATTATATAATTGAAGACATTTAAACTATAGCAAATATAATGCACACATTAATGAATGAATGATTTTATAAGCACATGAAAAATAATGTAATTATTAAAATATTACCAATCACCTCATCTATAATCAGATAAGATGCATTCCTGATTCATGTCACCAAAGCTACTTACAGCAGTTATTAGAGATCATATACTGGTACAATAAAAGTAATAGAATATGATCTTAAACAAATAACAAAATGAAATAGATTGAAACCTGTTCAATTAGGTAGGTCACATGATTCAGCCCATATTTCACAACAATGGGCTTCTTGGACTCTACAGTTTTGCCTTCAGTCTCAGCTTGTGCCCTACTCAGAAGCCGTTCTTTCTTGGCAGCTTTGTCCTCAGGCCTGTATTTGAGAAGCATTTTGAAGAGGCTTGTGGCTGCAAAAGAAAAACAAGGTCATCAGAGGCACATTGTAACAAAAATAATGTAACAGCAACAACAAGTCACAGTAGAAATTCTGCACCAATAATATTGAAAAAGAAGGTACATCAGCTTGAACTTTAAAAATCATCAAGCAAGCAACATAATTAAATGCTTTGGGCAGCTCTTCTTGGAAAAGTAAGAAGATAAACATCTCAAGCAAAATTCTGCACCAATCACATGCAACGCTAAATTCAGGATACAACCAACAAAAGGGGTGGCTTGAACAGAGACAAATATTTTTCAATAATGAGAGATAGGGAGAACTAGGTAAATTAACGGATATCTAGAAAGAGGGGGAAGAATTTGGGGGGGGGGGGGCTCAAATACAGTAAATAATTGCATAGATTAGAGTTTACACCAGTACTATGACGAAGATTTTTATACTTTAAGCCATCGTATTGGTTCAAGATTTCATGCGCATCTATGAACATGGATCATTTCAAGGGGTATCTTTTTTTATGAAAACTGAACATGGATTATTTTCAAGTGCCAAAAATGCATAGTAAAGTACACAGTAGATTTACATACACAACTCTAAAGAGCACATAGGTATTGGAAGCCAAATTAATTCAATTTTTTAAGGAAAAAATGTGTATCTACATACAAGCATGCACATATATTCCAGCACATGTAATACTTAAACATTGTAACAAGTATTCGCAGAACTACCAGCAACAGATTTGTAGGGATTTATTTGTATCTAGTATCAACAGATAGAACAGATCTTGTAAAAAGAACACCGAATGCCCATGCATTTATTTGTTTTGTCATGTAAAGAGAACATGTGAAGTTGCAGGAACGAAAAAGTGTGCGGAGTTGTCGATTGCAAAAAAAAATGTTTTAGATGGTATTTGTAGTCATTTGCACGAGGAAAGCTTATTCTCTAGTTCCTTAGTAACCCACTAATCCGAATAAGATTTTGATAAGGTTGTAATTATTTAATTTAACTAATGTAGAGACCCAACATCATGTTAACTTCATGATAGAATTTAAAAAAATTGAACTCTATTATGTAAGAACTTGGAAGGGCAAGAGATATCACCGAGCGACCAGTTTAGATATCTAGGTTCCATCATCCAAAGGAATGGGGAGATCGATAGTGATGTTAATCAAAGGATCCAAGCTGGTTGGTTGAAATGGAGGAGTGCAACAGGGATTTTGTGTGATCGTAACTTTCCGTTAAAATTGAAAGGGAAGTTTTATCGGAGCGCTATTCGGCCTGCCTTATTATATGGTACAGAATGCTGGGCTCCTAAGAAGCATCATACACAGAAGATGCACGTAGCGGAGATGCGCATGCTTCGTTGGATGTGCGGTAACACTAGAAAAGACAAGGTGTGAAATGAGGATATTCGTGCAAAAGTTGGTGTGACACCCGTGGAGGAGAAGATGCGGGAAAACCGGCTTAGATGGTTTGGTCATGTGCGACGCAGACCTATGGAAGCACCGGTTCGACGAATAGATGCTCTCGATATGGGTAATGGCAAAAGGGCAAAAGAGAGACCGAAGAAAACATGGATGGAGGTGATACGAAACGATATGGTTGCCAAAGGACTCAATGAAAGTATATTGTTCGATAGAAGTGAGTGGAGACAGAGGATTCATGTGCTGGACCCGGCGTGATTCTCATGTTGGTTCATGTAGCCTACCCCATATGCTTGGGATAAAAGGCTCAGTTGTTTTGTTTGTATTATGTAAGAACTTATACAGTAATATTATGTTAAAAAAATGTTAGTGATAATGATTTGCCGTCATCTTAGGTTGTTGAACTTCATAATAAACTCTTTCAGATCATCAATGGCAACAGGACAAAATATAGCAATCTATCAAAAATCAGGTTTATTCTGTGGCGGAATTATTATGGTTCAAATGTACTCAGAACTTAGTCAAATTGACAACATGGCAAATATAGGTCATACACAAATTGCAATGAACAAATCTATAATAAAAATTCATGGATACTTCATTATTAAGTTAAAGCACAAAAAACGGCCTACGAAGCCCAGACATCCTAACCCGGACTCACTAAGTCAACCAAATCATACAAATACATCAATTTAAATCCTAATCAAATACAGAAGCTAAAAAAGCAGTTAATAAGTATTTCCTGCATTAGAAGAAAAACAAAGGTATCATCAAAATATGCCTTTACATCATAAGATTTAGCAATATTTCAAAATATCAAGGCTAGCACATCTTCTGATAATCTATAAGCACAGGAAATGTGATATAAAGATAGCATTCATCACTTCACAATTAGCACGTACACCAACATAACAATTCTAAAAACATAAATCAAATAGAGTCTATAGCCAATTACCCAAATTCTTGTCCAAGGTCTTGGTGAACTGATTCAGCGCCGGAGGGACCTTCAAGCGCTGCTTGAGGATTCTCCTCTGCCTCTGAATGCGGACTACCTTCGGCCATTTCACAAACCTATGAAGATCCTTCTTCGGCGGCAATGCCCCTCCAATACCAAATTGCTTCGGCCTCTTCTCAAACAAAGGGTTCACAACCTTCTCCTGTGAAAGTACAATGCAAAGATCAAATTTTGTACAACAAAAGCAAACATTTTAGTACAAGAGAAGGAGAACATTACCGCCTTCTTCTTCGCTGGGGCACCTGGCTTCACACCCTTCTTGGGAGCCTGTAATAATGTAAAAATTATAATTAAATATTAAGCTATCACTTTCAATCATGTAAAATTACAATCTTTTTTAGGTAATAATTAAGCAAAATATATACACTATAGAAATCATATAATAAAAATGAATTTTTTTAAAGAAAAACACAGATGTTACAATGGAAAATTCAATAGGAACATGAAAATAACGCAAAATAGAAATTAAAAAAATATATATGATCTACGCAAATGGCAAATAGAACTCCAATCATTTCCAGCAAAAAAAAAGAAGTTACCATGTTCTAAAATGAGATCTAATGACGAAGCTCCCTAAAAGCTTTGATCTTTCTCAGCACAAAAAGAAAAAAACATTCCCAATAATACGATCTCCATCAACAAAATTCGAGTAAGCATCAAAAAGATTCAGGGAAAAGAACATAAATTTGTATGAAAGAGATTGACAAACAAAGGAACATGAAAAAATCTGTGAGATAAAATTAATCGCCGAGAGAAAATCGAAGCAGGATTTTTTACCATTTGTCGCCGCTATAAATCGCAAGGGGGCCGAAACGGGGGCTAGGCCTAGGGTTTGGGTTTTGGGGGATGGAAAGCGCAGCGGCGCTTATAATGGAGAGAGTGTGTGATGTGAGATTACCTTATTGCCCTTCATTTTGCTGTTGGGGTCCAAGTGGAACCGGGTTTTTTTGTTTGAAGATTAAAGGGTAGCGAGTTAGCTTTTTTCGTAAAGCATCTTGCCGTGATAGAAGTACATCAGAGCTGGGACCGTATAAACTTTTGCTTAAGGGTGTGGCTAAAGCGAAAAATCATTTTTTTTTATTTAAACAAATTCTTCTAGTTATAGGGTAATTAGAACGGTAAAGGAAGAAAAAACATCCTAAGAATCTTTAAAAATATATTGGTCAGCAAGAGCAAGTGATACGAGCTTCATGTCAAATGACACATTCTATGATGTTACCGGCAACAATGAAGCGAGGGGCACTTGGGCTATAAGGGTTGATGGAGGCTGGAATCTCCTTCAGATGTTGTCCTCCGTCGATCCTTTGATGGCGGTCTTTGACAACTGAGATTTGATTGGGTGTTGCTAAGTGTGGATCTTAATGGGTTGATGTTGGATACTGATGAGGCTCATAAGTGGGAACTTCTCAGATCATGACACGTGGTAGCTGACGTGTCCCGGGGCTCACGGAAACAGGGCAAGCACCATACATTGAACACATCCTCCGGGCTATCGTCCTGAGGCATGACCCGACCTTCGATGGATCCATGAACACTCCTATACTAGCCTTACAAATAACCATCGGCTCGTCTTCGAGCCCACCTACACGTTGAGCTTCCTCGACCGTCCTTGCTCGCCTCCGAGCCCACCTATAAAAAACCCTCTCCCAGACGACTCAGCTAACGCAATTTTAACCCAATAAACCGCTACTTTGCTTAAATACCTCGGCTAACTTGATCGTCGGAGGGTCCACGGTGGTACAACCACCCCGAGACTTCTTTTGCAGATAGTCCGGCTTCACCTCGAATCAAGCCCACTGAGATCCACACGCTCAGGGAGACAACCCTCAATATCAATCTCAGCCGCTCATCAACGCTCGCGACAGATCGACGGAGGACAACATCTGAAGGAGATCCCAGTCTCCATCAGATACCGAGCTACCTGCAAAGAAGTCCCGGATGGGTGACCACCGTAGGACCCTCCGACGATCAAGTTAGAGCCGAGGAATAAATGCAAAGTAGCGGCGTATTGGAAATAAATTCGAGATACCTGAGTCATCTGAGAGAGGGGTTTATATAGGGGTCGCGTGGAGCGAGCAGGTGCGAGATCACCGCCGTCAGTTACGCCCCGGCGTTATCCTCGCCTTGAATGGCGGGATACGCTCATTAATGGGGGATACGCCCATTAATGGGGGATGCGCTAGCGTGGGACGCGGATCGTGGGGAGGCGGATATCTCGCCCTGGCGATATGCGCGGAGTCGTTACGGGGCGCATGGGATCCACGTTCTTGGTTGATCAGGGGAGGCCGAGGAAGCTCGGAACGTCAGGAGCTCGGAGACGAGCTGGGAGGCCGAGGAGGCTCGGCACGTCAGACGGCTCAGAGACGAGTTGGGAAGCCGAGGAGGCTCGGCACGTCAGACGGCTCGGAGACGAGCAAGGAGACTAAGAAAGCTCGGAGACAAGCTGCTTGTAGTTTTCTAGGTGAAGGTGGTATGTATTCAGAGAGGTCTCTCGAAAGGTCGGATACATTCCTCGAGAAGAGGATCCCGAGGAATCCTCATAATGCAACCCATCTATTCCGCCTTCGTAGCCTTCGGGACACGTCATCCGCCACGTGTCGTAATCTGAGGAGACACCACTTGTGAGCATCATCATTAGCCCCCACTGTCGTTCCGACCTATTCATAGGTCAGGTTGAGAGTGGCCAGCTTAGTTTTCTTTCATTCATTTTGGCGCCAAGGAATCATAACGCGGATCACCCCGGGAACGCATGGCTTTTGGTGGTTACGTCTGTTTCGCCCAATCAGAGCAAAGCTCTGTTTGAATTCAAAATTCAAATTTTGAAGCAAAGCTTCAAGTCCCGCGCGCAGCGCCCAAGAAAGCGCACCCAATTAGAGCAAAGCTCTGATTGAAGGAAGCAACGCTTCAACTGCACTGCACGCTGCGCTGCGCGACACGCGTCAGCGCAGATGCGCTGGCGCAGTTGCGCTGCGCTCTGCGCTGCACGACACGTGTCATGCGCTAGGGCATCTGCGCCAAACTGAATTAAGATTTTTATGAAATCTTTTCTGTTCTTTCCAGAACTAGAAGATTTTCTTCGGCCTTTGGATCAAAGATCTAGCGGTGGGAAAATTCCCAAAATCACTCAGGAAAGATCCTGTTAACAAATTCAACAGATTTGTGGTCACTATAAATAGGACCCCTAAGCCTCAATTCAAAGGCATCAACAATTTTCTCGAAAAATCAAGAACTCTAAGCAGAGAAAACTCTGAGAAGATCTCAAGAAAAAGGTAAAGAACCTTCATGGATTAGAAGAAATTCCTTCTAATAGACCATTAGTCTAAAAAAAATAATATATAAGATCAATGATCTTTATATAAAAAGAAAACAGTGCTTTGCACTTCTTGTGAACCTTCGGTTCTTTAAAAACAAAATAATAATAAAAGAATAAAAGAATAGTGCTTTGCACTTTTATGAACCTCTGGTTCTTCGAATAAAGAAGAAATCTATTTTTCTTTGATCTAATTTAGATCAAGAACTTAAACAGTGCTTTGCACTTCCCTTTTTGAATCTAAAAAGATTCTTAGTGCTTTACACTTCCAAGTTGCGCCGTTGCGCTCTTAAGAGAGCGCCACGTGTCGGCTATAAAACCACTTGCGCTAAGTGCCCTTAAGATAGAGCTTTGCTCTCTGGAATTGGCGCAACTCGCTGAGAGCGCGCCACGTGTCAGCAGCGCACTAGCGCAGCGCAACAGCGCAGCGCACTGCGCTAGTGCGCTTGCACTCATCAGAGCACGACACGTGTCATCACCATATGGACTTGCTCTCATTACTTAGCGCAAAGCGCAGATGCATTAAAAAGGGCCAAGCCCAATTAAAAGAAGGCCTAACAGGCTCAATAAAGCGCAAATGCATTATTTTAAGGGGCAGAGCCCAAATCAAAACAGATGCTTTGCATCATTTATGAATGGGCAGAGCCCAAACAGAATATCCAGAATGCTATGCATTTTAAAAGGGGCAGAGCCCAAACAAAACAGATGCATTGCATCATTCATAAATGAGCAGAGCTCAGAATAAATTGATGCTCTGCAGAGCCTAAACAAAAAAATGGAAGAAATGCAATGCATTACTTAATAAAGATGTTGAACTGGACTTAGCCCAATCGTGGCCATAAGTCCTTAAATTAAATTGACTGAGCAAAATGGCTCTCCTAAGTCAATCTACGTCTGGTTCGAGGGTACATCTCCGAACTCCTTTGACATCCATCGTTGTAATTCCTCAACGACGTCAAAGAGGTGACGGGTCCCAACGACCACACATCCATATGGACTGCGGGGTCCTTAAACTCGTGGACCGAGACGTCCTTTAAACTAATATCGGACCGAAACGTCCCTAAACTAATATCGGACCGAAACGTCCCTAAACTCGCATTGGACCACTACGTCCTTAAACTGGCTACGGACCGGAACGTCCCTAAACTAATAATGGACCACCACGTCCCTAAAACTGGCGACGGACCGCCATGTCCCTAAACTGGCACAATAGGGCCCAAACGCTCTTTTGTTGGATCTAAACGGTCCCGTCTAAGTTGATCTTAACCCCAAATACGGTTAACGTGTCCTTAGACATTTAAATAAACGATAAAACTCCAAATCAATTTTGGTTCAAGGGTACATCTCTGAACTCCTCAGACGCCTGTCGTTGTAATCCCTCAACGACGTCAGAGAGGTGACGAGTCCCGACGGCCGGATAATTAAATCAATCATGATGTTAAGTTGATCTTAGTCTAAAACAAGACTAACGTATCCTTAACGAACGTTTAAGTCGATCTTAGTCGCAACGCGACTAATGTATCCTTAAACTAAAAACACCAAACCCAAATCTAAGTAAATACGGATTTGGACTAATCCACGTCCTACGGGCGACGGCATTACTCAGTCTCCGTATACAATCCACGGGCAACCACGAACAAAACAAACACACGACACGAAGTGAAATTCTGGAGAAGGAGAAAGTTGTTACCGCGACGCGGTAGCGTAATTAACTGCAGGGGCTTGCGCCTGCAGGGAAGAGCGTCCCCACAATCAAAAACCCCTCACCCTGAGGGGGAATCTGACGAAATCTGCAACATCGGCCGCATCCGTCTAAACCTCCGATACAAGGTGCCATAAATCAACTTGGCATCTTCGGAGAGGTGGACGGATCAAACCAAATAGCATCTGCCCCGAATCTCAGGCAACAGACGCGAAGTCCGGGCCGCCGTTCGGAGGGGAACAGATTCTGGCACGCCCGGTGGGACCTCTTCCTCTTTCTATTCCACACTTCGTGTGTCGTCTTCGCTAACCAATCGCGGTTTGTTAAATGGTTGCCTTCGGATTTCAAGTTGCTAAGATTTGGTCTTTTGTCTGGTACAGAACTCAAGCATTCAATGGCCACCAACTGCACCAACTGCTCGAAATGCCACTGCAACGGACGCTCCACCTCACCGAGAGGTGTAACATATGGGCCCCAAGCGGCTTCCCTCCTGACTCTGCCGGTAGACCAGGTGACCCAAGCCACCACCGGCTTGTTCTTCGGGACCATGGTCCCACCTACAAGTTTCTCTGCGCCGATATCCGCACCAGAAGCGAACAAGAAGTCGGTATTCGACCGGCTCACTGCTACCACGACCCCTGTCAACGGGTCACCCGCTACTAAACTGACAGCCTCTGTTTTCACCAGGCTGGGTCAGAACTGTAAAGTGGCTGTCCCAAAGAGGGCAACGACCGCTGCTTTGGAAGTCGTTAAAACGGCTTCTCCCATCAGAGAGTCGGTCTTCACAAGATTGACGGTTCCTACTCCTCCTCCAGCTGGTCAGAAGGCATCAGTCTTCGATAGGCTGACATCAGCAGTTACCCCACGCTCAAACAGGGGGCAGCAAGAAACCATCTCGATTTCCGAGCCAGTCTCAACGGCTCGTCGTGCGCGACGTCGCCATTGGCAGCGAATAAGGAAGGCAGGGGGCAACTCCCCCTCAGGACTAACCCCACCTACTCCAGTGGTGGAGGTCGATGCTGCTGTTCCAACTGGGAACAACTTTGAATTGCTGAAGAAGGTGAGAAAGAACTCCCCGGTTGCTACATTGAAAAAGTCTCCTCCACCCATGGAAAAAGCTCCGGAGACGAAACAGGAACAGCCCCCTAAACGGCTGTCGTCAAAAATTTATAAAGTTTGGCGGAGGGTTCAAGACTCCGTGATTGACTCAGACCACTTCCGTCGCCAGAAAAGGGCAAAGGTGGAAAAAGACAAGAACCGCCCCATTAAACGGCAGGGGGCAACAAATGCTAGGATGCCCGCTTCAACGGCTCCTTCAACCTCAAAGGCCCATAAAAGGAAGAGGCCAGAAAAAGCTTCCGTGACACTGACAAAGTCTAAGAGCGGTGAACCTAAACGCCCCAAGTCAGGGGGCATAACAGTTCATACGGTCTATATGGCTTCGGGGAAGGAGGAAAGTCGTACTTCTACGGGTCACCGACCGCTTACCCGGTCAGTGACCAAGTCTCAGGAGCAGCAACAAAAGCTCCAGGAGATGATGACTACAATGGCTGCACTCACGGGGCCAAAAGAGAATCCTGAGACGTCTTTAGATGAACGCCAAGAGGAAGAGACCGACGCTGAGTTCCTCCGCCGAGTACTGGAAAAGAGGGACAAAGAGGCTGCTGAACAAGCAGCCAATATACAACGTATGGGCCTTCTCTTCCAGGACATGATAGGGATGATGATACAACCAGAGCCCCCGACTGAAGAACCCCCGATCGTCCTTGGGGATGATAGGGGAGAAACATCAAACCCTCAGCCCGTTCTATCAACAGCTAAAGAGGACACAATCTCTAAAACTGATCTGGACGAATATATAGCCCAGCAGATAAAGGTCCATCACGCGGCTGAGGCAGCCGGCCACGTTGTAAAAACGGGGCGGCCATATCCGGGCTGGTATGACCAAATCAAGTATCCGCCAGGTTATACAATTCCCAAATTTCATGTCTACAAAGGGACCGGCAATCCCCATCAACATGTCGCCCAGTTTAGGGCACTTTGCGGTAACACCGGCGGCGACGACAAGCTTCTGCTTCGCCAGTTCGTTGGAAGCCTATCAGATACGGCGTTCGAGTGGTACTCCGAGCTCCCCAATGACTCTATTAAAACCTTTGCAGAGATGGAGCTGCTCTTCACCCAACGCTTTGCAAGTGCCAGTGAGCGTACTCCGATGACGGCACTGATTAACGCCAGGATAAAGCCCGGCGAGACGTGGGTCCAGTACGCTATACGGTGGCGTAATCTATGGTCTAAGTGTGAACAGCGCATAGAAGAAGCCCCTGCGGTAGGAATGTTTGTTGGAACCCTTGATCCACAAGCAACCATTTCGCAGTTTATGATGTTCTTCAAGCCGACTTCTTTTCAGGCTTTGATCGACAAATTGGCGCAGATGGACCAGATGGGCCATAGACCCCCTCTCCCGAAGCCGGATTCTCGAAACGATAAAGGAAAGGGAAAAGCGATTATCGTCGCTAATGCCCAACAACAACCGAACGACTCGAAGCCGGTTGCTCGTCCAAACAATACGCGTCCATACGTACCCCTCGAGGACAGGATGGGACGTGCTTACTCCTTCCCCCGTGATAAAACGAGGAGGCTATTCGAGCTGGCATTGCGCAACAGGCTCATAAATCTGCCAGATCCAAAACGCCCGTCGCAACCAAGTGACGTCAACGAGCCTAATTACTGCCCTTATCATCGAGTGCTGGGCCATCCCATCGAGGACTGCTACGTGTTCAAAAATTGGCTTGAAAACCAGTACCGCCAGGGCAAATTTGCGCTATCCGACAAATGGAAGGTAAATCCCCCGCAGCCCCACACCTCTAAGGGGACAAATACGCCGGGGGCAACATGCTTCGTCGTTGAAGAAACACCCTGGGAAGTCGTATTATCGGCCAAAACGAGGAGAATGCTAAATGATCTTCAGACCTGTCCAGCGGTCAAGTGGAAGAACCCCTTGGAGCCGCAGGTTATAGAGGGGATGTTGAAGCCACGTCCGACTCCGAAGGCCGATGGTGGTAGTTCAAGCGTTCATAACCAGCCGTCAAAATCTTCGAAAAAGAAGAAGAAGAAATCTAAGAAGCTCGTGAAGCCTGGCGACAAGCGCACGGATTTACAAAAGCAAATCGACGTGCTGGATGAATATAACCAAAAGGCGCGGACTCCCATTACGCTCCAAGATTTCCTTGATCACGTCTTTCAAAAAGAAGATGAGGGAGAAAGTTTATCGGATGAATCCGAGGAATATGTGTCGAGCTGTCATATGATCTCCCATTCGACCACGAACGATGAAGGGACTTCTGGGACTGGAACGCTGGGGGCAAATGCCGAATCAGGGGCTCCAGGGTTATCAGTTGAAATGATTGGCGCGTTTCTTAATGAAGCTCGATTGAAAGGTAAAGCTGATCGAGAACGCGAGACGGCTATATTCGAAAGGGCCAAGCGCCAGCGACTTGAGGAAGGAGCTGAGATGATCCCACTGGAGCAAAATGCCTCCACCGCTGACAAAAGCCAATTCAAGATAAAAAAGAAGTTTGCTAAGGCCATATCGATGGGCATGAAACTACCACCCTCCGAAGAAAAAGTTACTGGCATGGTAGAAATGCACCCCTCTTATTGCTTATATCATCAGAAGGTCTTGCATCCCACTCAAGAGTGCAAGGCTTTCGATAGATGGTGGCAAGGATACGTCGCTAATCAACAACGCTTTAAACGGGAAAAGCGTAAGATTCGTCGGGAACAAGGAAACACGACCAAAGAGCTTGAAAGAACTGCCAGCAATTGTCACATGGTTAACACTACCAGGACACAAGTGCCTACATTTGGGAGCGACTCTGATGAGGAGCTAGAGCTTGCCCCTCTCTTTAAAGAGTCAATTTCGGGAAAAGAAGAGGAGCCAGCGGTTTGCGAAAATATCCGGCTGCGGAATCGAACACTGCCTGAAAAGAACCTCGGACCCTCGAATAGAAAAGATAAAGGGAAAGAAAAAGTCTCTGAAGACATCGTCTTAGATGACCAAGTTCTGGAAGAGCTAAACGACGAAAACCCGCCGAAGAGAAGTAAGGTGGACTACAACGTTCTGGCACATCTGAGGAAACTGCCCTCTCAACTCAGCGTCCTTGATGCCTTGCTACTATCAAAGGATACCAGAGACTCTTTGATTAAGGCGCTACAAGATCCGGACCAGTTCCAAGCCTTCTTAGCCGAAGAAAAGATGAAAGACGAATTAGAAGAAGTGCACACAGCCGACGTTGCTTTTGGTGATGAAGACCTTCTCCTCGGGACGTGTGAACACAATCGCCCCCTTTATGTCTCAGGATACTGCCATGACATAAAGATAGGTAAAATCCTGGTCGATAACGGATCGTCTGTTAATTTACTCAATGTGTGGGTTTTAAAAGAAATTTGCATGAGCATACAACACCTCGCCCGAGACAAGATCACTATCTCCGGTTTCGATTCCCAATCCTCGAAGACTCTGGGATCTGTGATATTGACGCCGCGCTTCGGGTTGCTCGTCACGGATATCAAATTCCATGTTATAGACGCCAAGACATGCTACAATGCTCTGCTCGGCCGACCATGGCTACACGAGTACAATATCATCCCTTCTACACAGCATCAGTGCATGAAGTATTCCAGGGATGGCCTCGAGTACACTGTGGCCGGAGAGTTGAATCCGTTTTCCGTGAACGAAGTTCGCAAGTATGAAGATGCCAAATACTTCTTGCCGAGCTTCGAAGACACGGAAAGGTGTCACAAACCGGAGAACAAAACTAATGCCACCATCCCTGTCTTCGGCAGTGACACCGAGGAGGAGGATATAATTTATTCAGGTCCATCCCAATCTACCAGGCCAGGACCATCCGTTCCTTCGTTGATCTTCGGTAGTGATTCAGAGGATGAAGTTCATGCTGTATTCCCTGCTCGGCCTTCGATACGGATTTCCGCTGATGAAGAGCGAAGTCTGCAGATAACCATGGTGCCGCGTTGATCTTCGCAATAACAAAGCTTAGGCACTATGCGTTGGCGCACGAGGTCCGTCTTATTTCAAAAGTGGACCCTCTCAAATATCTAATGTCAAAAGCCATATTGACAGGGCGACTCGCTAAATGGGCCCTGCTCTTGATGGAACTTTCGATAACATATCAACCTCTAAGGGCAGTAAAAGACCAGGCCATCGCCGACTTCCTGGCTGAGCATCCCATACCTGTCGATTCTCCTTTAAATTGCGATTTGCCAGACAGATATGCGTTTGACGCAATCGACAGTGGTGATAGCCGCTGGGAGCTCTATTTCGATGGAGCATCTTCTATGAAAAAGTACAAACAAAGTACGCCAATGATCAAATCAGGGGTAGGACTCATTTTTGTGACTCCACAAGGAGGAATAATGCGCTTCGCCTTCTCCTTAACAGAGCCGAGGACGAATAATGAAGCTGAATATGAAGCTTTAATAGCAGGCCTCGAGATCGCCATTGATATGGGAATTGAAAGCCTCCTCATATATGGGGACTCCCAACTGGTCGTCAGTCAAGTGAACGGCGATTACCAAACATGCAAACCGGAATTGGTAAAATACGGTGAAAAAGTGCAACAACTGCTAACCCAAATTCCCTCCTATACTCTGGAGAGCATACCGCGCGCGGAAAACAGCAAAGCGGACGCACTAGCCAAACTTGCTAAAGAACTGGCGGACGAGAACCTCGATGACGTTAGGATCGTGGTACAAAGCCGTCGAGTGCTCTCCCCAACAGAAATATCTCCAAAATCGTCTGAAGAAAAAGGAGCGAAAGAGGAGACAACCCTGCAAATAAAGGACTGGGAAAATACCGGGGACTGGAGAGAAGTCTTCATAGATTACTTCAAGTTCCACCGAATACCTGAAGAGGCGTCCACAAGACATCAGCTCACGAAACGAGCTCTGTCTTTCGCCTTCGCCAATGATACTCTATACAAGAGGTCATTCGACTCTTTGTGGCTGAGATGCTTAGGACCTGACGAAGCGAGAAGGGTCGTCCAAGAAGTTCACGACGGACTCTGCGGTTCCCACCAAGCAGGCCCTAAGATGAAGTTAAAAATAAAACGGATGGGCTACTACTGGCCCACGATGATGCAGGATTGCCTGGAATACGCGAGGCAATGTCATTCATGCCAAATTCATGGGGACTTTATCCATCAGCATCCCAATCCACTGCATCCAACAGTAGCTAGTTGGCCATTCGAAATGTGAGGAATGATATAGTCGGTCCCATCGAACCAGCATCGTCAAAGGGACATCGTTTCATCTTGGCGACGACTGATTGATTCTCCAAATGGGCAGAAGCGGTACCGTTGAGGGAAGTGAAAACGGAGAACATCCTCCATTTCTTCAGAACGCACGTCATATACCGGTTTGGAACCCCGAGAAGAATCATCTCTGATAATGGGCCAGCCTACCGAAGTCATAAAATTAGCCGCTTCGCACAGCAGCACAATATAGACTGGAGATATTCCTCAGTTTATAATCCGCGAGTTAACGGTCTAGCTGAGGCCTTCAACAAGACCTTGACGAAGATCATGAAGAAAACAGTGTCACGAAATAAGAGAGATTGGCACGAAAGATTGCAAGAGGCTCTTTGGGCGTATCGAACTACGTTTAAAACGGCCACAAACACAACGCCATACGCGTTGGTATTTGGGACGGAAGCAGTACTCCCTCTCGAGATAGAATTACCCTCTCTACGAGTGGCAGTCCACTACGAGCTGACGGATGAAGAAAATGCTCACCTTCGGTTTGAAGAGCTTGACGCCCTTGATGAAATCCGGCTTCTAGCACAACAAAATCTGGAAGCCTATAAAGCAAAGATGACGCGCTCATATGAGAGATTGAGCCGCCCGAGGACATTCCACCAAGGCGAACTCGTGCTAGTGGTCAAAAGGCCCATGATCCCCAATCGCGCCAAGTGGGGAAAGTTCGAGCCAAATTATGAAGGACCGTACATCGTTGATAAGGTCTACCAAGGTGGGGCCTATCTACTCATGGATATGCACGGTGAAAGGCCTTTCAGGCCAATAAACGGTCGCTTCCTAAAGAAATACTACGCTTAATGAGCCACAGCCTAGGTCAATGGTAGATGACGACGAATATGTCCGCTCGCTATCTTCCTAAGCTCAAGCTTTATAAGTAGTAGCCAGCCCTCTCAACGGTGGACCGAAATGTCCTTAAACTAATAGCAGACCGAAACGTCTTTAAACTACTACCGCAGCATCTTTTAGGCTGACGAGATATAAAAATAAAACATATAAAAATAAAATAAAATAAAAACGGTATGCCCATAAGCAAAAAAGGGCACGGATGAAAATCTGAAAGGGCTCCGTGAGTAAAAACAGCAGGGCTACCGGCGAGTGTTCGTGAAAACACGAAAGGGCGCGACCTCGTAAAAATATATATCAATAAAAAAAAACGGTATGTCCATAAGCAAAATGGGCACGGATGAAAACCCGAAAGGGCTCCGTGAGTAAAAACAGCAGGGCTACCGGCGAGTGTTTGTGAAAACCTGAAAGGGCGCAACCTCGTTAAAGGACACTTATAGGGTCCTCTCGACCTTGTAAGAAGAAATCCCCCGCGTGAGATCCTTACGACTCACAAGGGAGCAACACACTTAGGAATCCCCACGATTCCTAAGGAGAAAATACGCTTGCGAGATCCTCACGACTCGTAAGGAGAACTCTCCTATGGGACCCTTACGGCTCATAAGAGTTGAAAGTCTTAAGTTACAGAGACCTAAACCTGTACTTAAGCAACCCCCACAACTTCCAATATTGCCCTACAAGTGGCTCAATACTGACCCTTGTATACAATCCACGGGCGCGAATAAGCATTTCCCTAACCAAGGTCCATCCATGACTGGGAATACGTTCGTATGGTAAACAACCCTTATAAATCCCCTCGATTTATGAGGAGAAAACCTTCCTGTAGGATCCTTACGACTTACAGAAGAACAAAACACTTAGGAACCCTCACGGTTCCTAAGGAGAAAATACACTTACAAGATCCCCACGACTTGTAGGGAGAAATACCTTCACGAGACCCTTACGGCTCATGAAGTCAAAAGCCTTAGCCAACGGGATCCTAACCCTGGTCGCTAAGCCTCCTTTGTTCAACAACGATAGAGGCAAATGATGATTCGCTCCTGGTAATATCCCAGTTGCAGCGGTGCTGATGCCGAAATCGGTGTCCAATTTCAGGTTGACGGCGAAAGCCAGTAGACCGCTCATGCATACGAAATAGCCGAAATGATAGGGCAACTTGCAATAAAAAGCAGCAAGTAAAATGTATGCATGCAAAATAGCCGAAATGATCGGGCAACTCGTAATAAAGAGCAACGAGTAAAAAATAAAATAATAAAAAAGCCAAAATGATTGGGCACCGCGAAAAATAGCCGAAATGTTTGGGCAATCGCGACCTTCGCGATATAAAAGCTGAAATGATAGAGCATCGCGGAAATAAAACAAAAAAATAAGAAATGATAAAACTTCGGCCCTACAGTTAAGATCACATCGATCCCTGTATACAATCCAAGGGCGTAAACAAAGAAGGAACCATGCCTCCCCAGCGGATTCCGTCAAACGACGAAACCAAGCCTCAACGGTTCATTTCCACCGAAGAAGCCAGTGATCCCTCGCAAAACTTCTCAACTCACGGATACAAACACTCCTTGACGAGAGCCTCCTGATCCGCGTCGACTCGCAGAGCCACCGGCGCCTCCATGGGAACCCTCGACTCGTTTCAAACCCCAAGGACACAAATAACCCTTGGCGCTCGGGAAACAAATAATCCCTCGCAAAACTTCTCAACTCACGGATACAAACACTCCTTGACGAGAGCCTCCTGATCCGCGTCGACTCGCAGAGCCACCAGCGCCTCCGTGGGAACCCTCGACTCGTTTCAAACCCCAAGGACACAAATAATCCTTGGCGCTCGGGAAACAAATAATCCCTCGCAAAACTTCTCACTCACGGATACAAACACTCCTTGACGAGAGCCTTCTGATCCGCGTCGACCCGCAGAGCCACCAGTGCCTCCGTAGGAACCCTCGACTCGTTTCAAACCCCAAGGACACAAATAATCCTTGGCACTCGGGAAACAAATAATCCCTCGCAAAACTTCTCAACTCACGGATACAAACACTTCTTGACGAGAGCTTCCTGATACGCGTCGACCCGCAGAGCCACCAGCGCCTCCGTAGGAACCCTCGACTCATTTCAAACCCCAAGGACACAAATAATCCTTGGCGCTTGGGAAACAAATAATCCCTCGCAAAACTTCTCAACTCACGGATACAAACACTCCTTGACGAGAGCCTCCTGATCCGCGTCGACTCGCAGAGCCACCAGCGCCTCCGTGGGAACCCTCGACTCGTTTCAAACCCCAAGGACACATATAATCCTTGGCGCTCGGGAAACAAATAATCCCTCGCAAAACTTCTCAACTCACGGATACAAACACTTCTTGACGAGAGCCTTCTGATCCGCGTCGACCCGCAGAGCCACCAGTGCCTCCGTAGGAACCCTCGACTCGTTTCAAACCCCAAGGACACAAATAATCCTTGGCGCTCGGGAAACAAATAATCCCTCGCAAAACTTCTCAACTCACGGATACAAACACTCCTTGACGAGAGCCTTCTGATCCGCGTCGACCCGCAGAGCCACCAGTGCCTCCGTAGGAACCCTCGACTCGTTTCAAACCCCAAGGACACAAATAATCCTTGGCGCTTGGGAAACAAATAATCCCTCGCAAAACTTCTCAACTCACGGATACAAACACTCATTGACGAGAGCCTTCTGATCCGTGTCGACTCGCAGAGCCACCAACGCCTCCGTGGGAACCATCGACTCGCTTCAAACCCCAAGGACACAAATAATCCTTGGCGCTTGGGAAACAAATAATCCCTCGCAAAACTTCTCAACTCACGGATACAAACACTCCGTGACGAAAGCTTCTTTGACTCACATCTCGGGCAGTAAGGATTCAAAAACTTGCTTCCTGAACAATGGGACCCTGCAAGTCAATCCTAAATGGTCTCTTGCATACTATCCATGGGTCTCACTCTCTGAAGTCGATTCTCGACAAAGAGGGAAACAACCGCTTACGAGCCTTCTCGACTCGTAAGAGGGCAATGGGACCCTGCAAGTCAATCCTAAATGGTCTCTTGCATACTATTCACCGGTCTCACTCTCTGAAATCGATTCTCGACAAAGAGGGAAACAACCACTTACGAATCCTCTCGGCTCGTAAGAGGGAAAATTCTCTTATAGGATCCTTACGACTTAGAAGAGAAAAATACACTCAGGAATCCTCACGATTCTTAAGGAGAAAATCCACCTGCGAGATCCTCTCGATCCGTAGGGAGAAAAGCCTCTATGAGACCCTCACGGCTCATGGAGTTGAAAAGTCCTAGGCGGCAGATCTGAACCCGCAGTCTAGGCCATCGTTATTTCTGGGAGAAATGAATTTACTCGAAAAGGCGAAGAAGTGACACCAGACATTACAAAAAAGTGTATCTTTTATTCATAAACTTGATCAAATACAGGATACATTATGTCAAAAGATAAAAAAAATATATATACATATACATTCTTTTATCTATAAGTACGAACGACACAAAAATGGATAGCTACTGAGGAGGAAGTGTCTTTAGTAAGTTCACAAGCTGCTCTCGCACTGCCTTCAGTACTTCCTCTCGAGTGACAGCCGCGGCCACCTCCGCCTCCACCTGAGCCCGCTGCTGCAAGAAGGATGAAAGTTGCTCCTCTGCCGCCTTTTGGGCTGCTTCCTGGCTGGCTGCAGCTCGCTCGACAACGTCAAGTTCATGCCTCAGTGATAATCCTTCGGAGAGGCATTGCAGGAGGCCCTCAAAGATAACCTTTAGCCGTGCAGCATTGGCCTCCACCCGAGCATGCAGTCGAGCGGACCTGCTCGAAGCATCATCACGCTCCTCGCGCCTTGAAATAACTTCTTGTTCGAGATGGCGGAAGTAAGAAGCGCTCTGCTCAATCCACGCAGTCCTCTGATTATTGGCATCCACAATCTCGGGAGTAGGACGCAACGACTCCAATTGAAATAGGCAACCCTCGATCTCCTTACAATGGTTAACCCAGGATGCAATGATGCTCTCATTATGAAAGTTCACGAATATCGCTAACATCGGGTTAACCACCATAGCGAAGTCTGCGGCAGAGGTAGGAGTTTCAACATCGAGTTCCTCGACATAGTCACTCAACATGCGCAGACTATTCGCGGCGCCTTTTAAAGACAGACTCCTCAGATAAGGACCCGCTGGCATTGTGACGCGAGGTTCGAAGGACGCCGAAGCCAGAACGACAGCTGAAAGAGACAGGATGTGATCAGATAATAGTACAGAAAATAGAGGGAGGAAAGCTACCAATATGACGGTCATTATACCAGTTGAGACAGGTGGCAAGGTCGGAAGGGCTGGTGGCACAGCTGATCCGTCATCCCCTCCCTCAATCTGTAGCACTGCAGTTGAGATAAAAAAAAGAGTCTAGAGACAATTCCGTCAATAAGAAATAAGAAAGGAAGGATGTCAACGGAAATCATACTCACCAACGCCACTAGGGGAAGAAGCAAGCTTAGATGGGAAGGAGAAGTACGGGAGCAACATCTGATGTACATGATCAAAAAGCGCTCCTGAGAACACGACAGTGTGACTTTAGTACGCGAATTAGATATCTGGAAAACAAGATTAATAAATCGTAAACATATACCTTCCAACACCTTCGAGGGTATGAGGGAAAGTTGAGAGGTGACCACCGCCAAAGCGGTCATCGAAGGCGCTCCCTCGAGCGGTGGGGCATCGGCATTAGCTACACCTGCATTACGAAAAGGTGGACCTGTCAGAAATGGTTGTAAAGTAAAGAAAAGCAGCCACTTAGGGTTTACCTGGGGAGCTCCCGGCTGAAACGGAGGCGACTCCCTCCTCTATTGACATAAGATCGCCGCCTGTAGCCTCATCGCCCGACTCGATGGGGACCGTTGTCATGCTCGCGAGATCTGGGGACGGCGGAGGACCATAGATGGGGAGGGCGATGGCTGGAGTATTGCCAGATTCCAGAGAAGGCGCGGTTGGTTCGTCTCCGGGAATCGTGGCCACCTCACCCATTACTCCCTCAGGTTCAGTAGTGGCGGTCGTATCGTCCACCATCGCCAGGGGATCGCCGGCCTCGAGCGCTTCATTCGCCACCACCCTGGACTCATCTATAATGATCATATCATCTGCCACCGCTTCAGGTCCGGCATCAATGACCTTCTCGGCGGCAGGCCCCTCGGACTCCACTTCAGGCTCCATGGCTTCAACGATACTGCCCACTGTCGGCTCGAGTTCGGCAGGCACCGCCTCCCCCGCTCCCTTAAGATCGACGGCCCTCGCCTCTCCCTCGATCGGATTTGGCCCTGCAAAGATAAGAGATATAAGGACCAACGATATTAAAATCCTTATAACAAAAAAGAAACCCTGAGAGAAATATTACCTGAAGCGGATCTACCATTTGCGCTCCGAACTGCTCGAGCCACTTCCCTGCGGGCAGTGGATAGGGCGACAGGGGCCTCTTCTGAAGGAGCACCAGCTCGAGGGGCGGTGCTAGGTCCCGCTCCCATGGCCAAGGCAGCCCTGCGCGCCTTCGCTTCACGCCTCAACCGCTTCCTCTCCTCCCAAGCGGTTATGAGGGACCTCTGTGACGCCTCCTTCAAGGCGTCATCATCTTCATTCAGGGATGTCTCCAGAGCCTTTAAGGAATCTCTCATCGGCTCTTCAAGACGAACCTCCTGTAGTGGCCCAAAAGAAGCGGGAACATCGGCAGCTGGTGGGACGTCTGCGTCACTAGGAGGAAGCGGCATTGAGGTCCCTGCAATTAAAAGGGAAAGGTTAGGTCGACCATAACACAGGGAAAACAGAAAAAACTTGATGAGTCGAAACTTACTAAGGCCCACAGATACCCTGGCACGTTCCTCTTCCTGAAAGGTCTTCAGAGAAGTGGCAATGGCTTCTTCATCGGTGATGCCTGTTGAAAGAAAAGAAAAAAGAGCGTTAGTCAAAAATAATGAAATAAGAAAGAAAATACGTTACAGTAAAGAAAAAGTGACTAGTAGTTACCTGATTGCGCAAGCTTAGCCAGCCACGCATCACGCTTCACCAGCCATGCTGAAGCTCTGAGAGCAGTTTCCAAGTCTGTATCGTCCGGCGGCGGCATCACTAATCCCGCGTTAGTCCCATATTCAAGCAGACCCTCGGAATAAGGAGCGTGGGGTTCCTGGCCAAACGCAACGTCAGCGGCGAAGAGCGACTTCTTTTTCTTTTGCCCTCCAACCCTAGGCTCACGGGGAAGCGACTTACGCTTGGCAGCCGCTTTGGGACGACGGGTCCCGATGTCCGCACCCACGCCAGGCTCCGGCGAGGATACAATCACTGTTTCCGCCCGAGCGCGGGGTGCAGGAGGTGCATCCGCAATATCGGGGAGCGGCAATTCACACGGAGGACTTTGCGCACGTGATGGTCTGCTCCCAGCATCTTTTAAGGGAGCGACTATTGGAGTCCTTGGCACCAGAGGAGCGTTGCGATCGCTACCTGGAGGTGCACCCTTACGGTCAATCAGCAACCGCCTTTCCTCCTTTATGACCGCTCCTGTCGAATGACTATACCATTCGGTGTATACCCTAAGGAGACGGAGAGCACAAGCCGGCTCACTGATAAAGAAGTAAGAGCCCGTGTTTAGACGCATGAAGTGATGCAGCGCCCTCTCTATCCCTTCTTCGTTCGCGGCGGGTTCCGATAAAAAGGCCTCCAACGGTACCCCTTGGTTATAGCTCAGCTGTCGGGCGAAACGATACGGGTTATATCTCATGAAGACCGCTTCCCCATCCTGCCTAAACACCAAAAAGCCCGGTCTGATAGAATATAAGTGAAGGATCTCCCGAGCTGTTAAAATCGAAGCGCCATCCTTAAAAGTGTCTTGCAATGGCCGCACTGCAGTGGTGGACGTTTTTCCAATGGTCAACACCTTGTCAATAAAAGACACACCGGTTCCAACGGTGTGGGAACGAAGGAGTAAACTCCTGGCATCTCGCGGCGACGGATTTACAATCGATGCGCCGATCAACTGTAGAAGGCGAGGAAAAATGCACCTTTCGTAGAATGAGGGCCTTTTATGCATGCCGAAAACACCCGCTGTATGTAGTTCGAGTCACGACATGAAGTAGTGCATTGGGAAAACCACGTGCAACGCCCCAGGCTCATTAGCATCTGCCGCTCGGCTAAGGTCGTGATATAAATGCGCCAAGCCGGCGATCCCAACGGCCACCTTTACCCCGATAATCATTCGGTGGGCCGGGTAAAAAACAGAGGGCCGCATGCGGTGAGAATGCATTGGAAGTGCAAACCAACTCAGCCAAAGCCCAAGAAATCCCAAAAAGAAGGCCTCCTCGTCCATCTCGGGGGCTGCAACTTCTGCAAAAGACATGGTTGAGGAGTTGGGAAGAAAAAAGTCCTTCTGATCTATGTCTCTCGCTGGCAGGTTATCCAAACCTAAGCCGAAAGGATCCTCAAGGTTGGCAAACTTGGCAGTCTTCGCCGAAAGGACGTTTGGATGAAGGAACCGAGCAATAAAATCCTCAAAATTAACTCCACGGCTCCCATGCTCAACGAAAAGGGCCTCATAGATGTTCAACACCTTGATCAGACTTGGAAACTGATGTTGAACAGCGTTCTCCGGCGTGAGCTCCCTTACCATCGGCTTAGCCCCATAGATGTACTCATCCGGCGGGAGCAACTCTTCATAATGCTTCCCCATAGCCGGTAGGCCAGACACCTCCGTAAACTCTTCCAGCGAAATGGACACTTCCCGATCCATGGCAAGGAAAGTGTGAGTAGGAATGTTCCACTGCTCCAGGAAGGCCTTGAACCACCAAGTGGGAAGCGTAGGATATTGGAAGAGAGAGACGTAGACTGCGGTGTACAGTCCTAGTCTTATCAACTACGACTTCCTCGTCGACAGGATATACCGGGCCCACGGCAGATAGCCAACCGGGTGGCGGGGGATCAGACCAATGTTATATGATTGCCCCCAAGGTCTCGCCTCGCCCTGACAGATACGGCGTCCTAGGATGTCCAAAACCATCGGACGCTGGACCGGGATGGCATCTATGGCCGGGTGAAGAAAACCCTTCGATGTCCAATCCGTCATCTCCGCGGCATACTGCACCGGGGGTGGGGTGGCGTAATGAATCGCCGTTATGGGCTCCGACGGCACCGCACATGTAAAGCTGCGTCGACCCATAATAATTTGATTGTACCACGACCCCCAAAAGTGGAGACTCTTATACTCCGGGTCGTACGCCTTGATCATGGCCAGGACCTCGCGATCCAAAGGCGCCTCTGGAAACCCCTCCTCTGAGCGGACAAACGGGAATGAAGTGTCTTCAGACATGATCGCTGCAAAAAGAGCAATGTAGCTGTCAGTGTTGAATCCCAACGTTCGGCATTGAAAGAAGAAAATGCATTAATTAAATTAAAATCAAAATTAATTAATTACACCGCACCACAGTGCAGTGAATAGGAGACCAAAGAAGGACCCATGAAATCTAAATGACAATACGTCAGTTAATAGGACAAACTCATCATTGGATGAGATTGTCAGCTGGTCCCTAGGAGAGAACATTCCCATAATAAAAAAGAGGGGGAAAGAATCATTAGAGACAAGGAGAAGATCTCTTTCAGAGCAAAGCTCTGTCACAGAATGACACTTGTCAAATTCTGGTCTCAAAAGAGTAAAATTCTTTAAAAAAGGAGCTTAGCTCTGTAACATTCAAAAAAATGTGTGTTGAAAATAATTTTAAAATTAAAATTTCTAGAATCTTGAAAGATCCATGAAAACTTACGAAAAAGTTCTTTGCCTTTCAGATCTAAAAGATCTACATTTGATCCAAGAGCAAAGCTCTGTTCATGGGTTAGAACCCATGAAAGATCTCTGTGGATCTGTAAGTTCTTTTAGAGCAAAGCTCTGTCTTTAGATCGAAGGATCTGTAAAAGCCAAGCTCTATTAATTAATTAAAATATTTAATCTGAGATTAAGTTTACCTAAAATTTTCTAACTTAGAAAATAAGAGCAAAGCTCTAAAGTTCTGGAAACGAGAGCAAAGCTCTGAAGTCTTAAGCAAGAGCAAAGCTCTGGAAAATCAAAACCTAATGGTGAGATTCTCTAAGGGTCAAACGCCCTATTTATAAGGCACTTGCGCCTCTTGAGATTCCCCCTTGATCCAACGGTCAGGAGGGTTGCCACCGTTGCACTCACGTGTGCGCCACGTGAGCGCAACGGTGGGGGGGGGCATTTGTTTCGCCCAATCAGAGCAAAGCTCTGTTTGAATTCAAAATTCAAATTTTGAAGCAAAGCTTCAAGTCCCGCGCGCAGCGCCCAAGAAAGCGCACCCAATCAGAGCAAAGCTCTGATTGAAGGAAGCAACGCTTCAACTGCACTGCACGCTGCGCTGCGCGACACGCGTCAGCGCAGATGCGCTCGCGCAGTTGCGCTGCGCTCTGCGCTGCGCGACACGTGTCAGCGCAGATGCGCTAGCGCAGTTGCGCTGCGCTCTGCGCTGCGCGACACGTGTCATGCGCTGGGGCATCTGCGCCAAACTGAATTAAGATTTTTATGAAATCTTTTCTATTCTTTCCAGAACTAGAAGATTTTCTTCGGCCTTTGGATCAAAGATCTAGCGGTGGGAAAATTCCCAAAATCACTCAGGAAAGATCCTGTTAACAAATTCAACAAATTTGTGGTCACTATAAATAGGACCCCTAAGCCTCAATTCAAAGGCATCAACAATTTTCTCGAAAAATCAAGAACTCTAAGCAGAGAAAACTCTGAGAAGATCTCAAGAAAAAGGTAAAGAACCTTCATGGATTAGAAGAAATTCCTTCTAATAGACCATTAGTCTAAAAAAAATAATATATAAGATCAATGATCTTTATATAAAAAGAAAACAGTGCTTTGCACTTCTTGTGAACCTTCGGTTCTTTAAAAAAAATAATAATAAAAGAATAAAAGAATAGTGCTTTGCACTTTTATGAACCTCTGGTTCTTCGAATAAAGAAGAAATCTATTTTTCTTTGATCTAATTTAGATCAAGAACTTAAACAGTGCTTTGCACTTCCCTTTCTGAATCTAAAAAGATTCTTAGTGCTTTGCACTTCCAAGTTGCGCCGTTGCGCTCTTAAGAGAGCGCCACGTGTCGGCTATAAAACCACTTGCGCTAAGCGCCCTTAAGATAGAGCTTTGCTCTCTGGAATTGGCGCAACTCGCTGAGAGCGCGCCACGTGTCAGCAGCGCAATAGCGCAGCGCAACAGCGCAGCGCACTGCGCTAGTGCGCTTGCGCTCATCAGAGCACGACACGTGTCATCACCATATGGACTTGCGCTCATTACTTAGCGCAAAGCGCAGATGCATTAAAAAGGGCCAAGCCCAATTAAGAGAAGGCCTAACAGGCTCAATAAAGCGCAAATGCATTATTTTAAGGGGCAGAGCCCAAATCAAAATAGATGCTTTGCATCATTTATGAATGGGCAGAGCCCAAACAGAATATCCAGAATGCTATGCATTTTAAAAGGGGCAGAGCCCAAACAAAACAGATGCATTGCATCATTCATAAATGAGCAGAGCTCAGAATAAATTGATGCTCTGCAGAGCCTAAACAAAAAAATGGAAGAAATGCAATGCATTACTTAATAAAGATGTTGAACTGGACTTAGCCCAATCGTGGCCATAAATCCTTAAATTAAATTGACTGAGCAAAATGGCTCTCCTAAGTCAATCTACGTCTGGTTCGAGGGTACATCTCCGAACTCCTTTGACATCCATCGTTGTAATTCCTCAACGACGTCAAAGAGGTGACGGGTCCCAACGACCACACATCCATATGGACTGCGGGGTCCTTAAACTCGTGGACCGAGACGTCCTTTAAACTAATGTTGGACCGAAACGTCCCTAAACTAATATCGGACCGAAACGTCCCTAAACTAATATCGGACCGAAACGTCCCTAAACTAGCATTGGACCACTACGTCCTTAAACTGGCTACGAACCGGAACGTCCCTAAACTAATAATGGACCACCACGTCCCTAAAACTGGCGACGGACCGCCATGTCCCTAAACTGGCACAATAGGGCCCAAACGCTCTTTTGTTGGATCTAAACGGTCCCGTCTAAGTTGATCTTAACCCCAAATACGGTTAACGTGTCCTTAGACATTTAAATAAACGATAAAACTCCAAATCAATTTTGGTTCAAGGGTACATCTCTGAACTCCTCAGACGCCTGTCGTTGTAATCCCTCAACGACGTCAGAGAGGTGACGAGTCCCGACGGCCGGATAATTAAATCAATCATGATGTTAAGTTGATCTTAGTCTAAAACAAGACTAACATATCCTTAACGAACGTTTAAGTCGATCTTAGTCGCAACGCGACTAATGTATCCTTAAACTAAAAACACCAAACCCAAATCTAAGTAAATACGGATTTGGACTAATCCACGTCCTACGGGCGACGGCATTACTCAGTCTCCGTATACAATCCACGGGCAACCACGAACAAAACAAACACACACGACACGAAGTGAAATTCTGGAGAAGGAGAAAGTTGTTACCGCGACGCGGTAGCGTAATTAACTGCAGGGGCTTGCGCCTGCAGGGAAGAGCGTCCCCACAATCAAAAACCCCTCACCCTGAGGGGGAATCTGACGAAATCTGCTACATCGGCCGCATCCGTCTAAACCTCCGATACAAGGTGCCATAAATCAACTTGGCATCTTCGGAGAGGTGGACGGATCAAACCAAATAGCATCTGCCCCGAACCTCAGGCAACGGACGAGAAGTCCGGGCCGCCGTTCGGAGGGGAACAATGTCGTTTCGATCTTTGGGCCCACGTGTCGCCTCGTCGTTCGCCTGAATCTTCGTGCGAATCCCCGATGGCGTCAGCAGATCAATGAAATGATTGCGCTTTAAAGAGGGGGTGTCGTTCCAGCCGATCGCCAGTTGGGATACGGCCACGTGTCAGATGTCGGTTGGTGGAAGTGACATGCTGTCTCTGTCTCCTACAGTCGAAAAGACGTCCCCAATAGCCGATCTCCACGTTGAGCCCCGCCGGTCGCTAGGCGGGACGTTTCGTTTTGGCGGGAATCAATCAGGGTCGTAGGATGTTCCCTTTTGGGGTGTATAAATAGGAGGGGACCATCCTAGGGTTGATACTTTGCTCAAATTCTCTTTCATTGCTGAAGATTGCCCGGCGCTCCTTCTTTTAGATCGGATCCCTTGTTGATTTTATCTCGGTGAGTCCCTTCCTTTGAATCAGGTTTGATGTCTTCATCTGAGGAGTCCGTAGAGATAGTAAGGGTAGAGTCGGGAGATGAGGTTTCCGTTGTTGGGACCGAGTCCAGTGGGTCTTCCTCCTCTTCGGCTTCAGATAGCTAAGAGGGTTCTTCTTCTTCTTCGTCCTCGTGCCAGGTTCGCCCTCAAGAGTCAGGCCCCCTCCCCCTCCCCCTCCCCCCGTCGCTCGCCGTCGGGCGGCGACAAGGGCCCTCAAGGTGTGCATCGGGAACACCCGTGATGCGCCCTCTATTTTGAAGAGTCTGGACGAGCTTTCCGAAATTCAGGCTCGATTCCATATCCACTCTAACTATTCCCTCCGTTTAGCTAGAGAGGGCGAGCGGGTAGTCCAGGTGCAGGGCAAAGATATTGCCCTGTATTTGGAAGCGTTCTGAGCAGGAATGCGTCTGCCCTTCCCAACTGAGGTCTGCGGGGTGCTTCGTTGCTTTCATCTCGCCCCGGTCCAGCTAGCTCCAAACTCGTGGAGAATTTTCCTCGGGTTTCTGGTCCGGTTAAAACTTGAAAATATCCCCTTCGGCTTGACTCCCCTTGTCTCTTTCCTGTGTTATAAGAATCACTTTGGCACCAGTAAGGATGAGCCGAGCTAGGTGTATTTCTCGTTCAAAAAATGCAAGGGCGGAGTGGCCGGGTTGGGGGTCGTATCCGTCCCTTCTTCCATCCATGAATGGAAAGAGAAGTTTATATTCGTCGGGCCGCCCGAGGGCGAAGATTGGCCTGTGCCTACACAGTGGTATAGGGCCGACTGCCCGAGGGCAAAGCAGTCGACTTCCCCCGTAGCAAGGGTCGTGTCCCAGTGGGAGCCGATCCAATGGGCGTATGTCCTACTATCTGAGCAGGGATTGAGCTGGGCTAGGCTCAGTCCTACACGTTTCGTGGGTAAGTTAGGGCTTTCGTCGATCTGTTTAGACTTTACCAAATTTCCTTTGCTGTTTTGGCGTTGCTAACCTCTGTGTTTGTTGTGTTCCTTTCTTTGCAGAGCCCATGGACCGAGCGAAAATCCTAACCGCCTTGGCCGCCAAGACCCAGTGAAAGAAGGCTGGGGTCGCAAGCTCGTCCCGACCCGGTCCGAGTTCAGCCCCGAGGCCAACTCCACCTCTAAGCCTTCCGCCGCTCCCCGACGCCCTGGGCGAGAGAGGAGGAGGATGAGGCTGAGCCTACCGAAGCCCCCCTCAAGAGACATAAGGGGATGGTATCCCAGGCGCCTTCTACCGGGATCCCAGTGCAGGAGGGTGACTTCTGCATTGAGGTGCCCTCGGGGCTCTCCATCGTCGATAGCCTGCTTTCCGACATGGAGCAGGCTGCCGGAGTTAAAATACCCCGGGGGACCATGAAGGCCCAGGTGTCCGCCATAGCCTAGGAGGCGGTTCAGGTCAGTTCTTGACTTTTTCCAGAAATTATTTTAAGTCTTGTTTTCTCAGCTTGAGCTTTCTAACCCGTATGTTGCTTTCTTCAGGTCCTCCACCACTACGCACTCCTCGTCACCATAGAGTTCGAGGAGGTAGACCCGGCCATGAAAAAGGCGGGCGAGTCCTCCAAGCGGGAGGAGGAACTCCGCCTCCAACTGCGGCAAGCGGAGGAGAAGGCGGCCCTCCTCGTCACTCATATGATCGCCAAGGGCTGACGAACTCCAAACTGAAAGAGTCTCATCGGTTTCTGGATGAGTTCAACCGGGCTATTTAGGCCAAGTTGGAGGAGGTGAACGGCTTCTACCACTCGGTGAAGAATTCGAGGGACGCCCTTAAGAGGGATGTCCGGGTGGCTCTGGACGCGGTGAAGCTCACCGAGTGCTGGGAGGAGAAGGCCGTGGAGGCGTACAAGACGTCGGACCAATTCTACGCCGATCTTGCTGAATCCGCGACCGTCGTGTGGCACAGCGCCCTCGACACCATCAAGGAGTCTACGCTGGGGATTGATATCAGCGAGCTCCATGCTAAATATCTTATGGCCGAGGAGGAGCCACAGGGGGAAGTTGCCGGGGCGGCCGTTGGGGGTGAGGCTTCCGGTGGAAGCGCCGACCCAGAGGTCGCAGTTTTGGTCCCCGAGGCTGTCGTTGAGCAGGGCGAGAACCTCCTCGAGCGGACGGCCTGAGCTTTCCTTTCCTGGGGATTTTTTCTTTTTCCGATTTTGTAAGCCTCCGGGCATTTTGTAAGCCTCCAGGCATTTTGTAAGGCTGAGGAGCCCAGAATACCTTGTATTTATTTTTGGATAATAAATAAAGTACACCTTTTTCCTTGGCCCAAATGTTTGCGCGTTGCGCAAGTACTTTTAGCTCGTAGGACTTTTTATCTTGTAAGTGTCAGGCCAGTGTCCACCCCCCGGACTTGCTGACCGTTCGTCGAGTAGCGACGAACGATGGCTCCAAGTGTAGGAAGGTCGGTACCCTCTTTTTCCCCATAGTTGAGGTGGCTATCATGCGTCGATAGCCTAGTGTAGGTCGGTATCTTCCTTTCTACTCAGCTGCCTCGTGGTGAGGGCTTTCGATCCACACCGTTGTTGGGGGGGCTACCCGCTGTTGATGGACCGAGCAGGAAGCTGCTCGGTGGCCTCGAGAGGAAGGCTTTAGATCCTTAGCATTGATGGACAGGAAGCTAACCGCTAGGGATGGACCGGGCAGGAAGCTGCTCGGTAACCTTGAGAGGAGGGCTTTAGATCCTTAGCGTAGATGGGTGATTGTTACGAAAGAGTGTGTTTGTAGTATAATCGCAATCAGAACGGTGTCGCGTGTAGCTAGACCGAGGTGAGTATGGGTCGTCCTCTGGGAAACGTGGAACCTTTTACTCTTACTTTAGATGTGTTGAAAAAGAGAGGGGAAAGAATAAAGAATGGTGGAAATAGTTTCTAGATCTACGTTAAACAAGAATGCAAAATATAGATCTAGATTAATTATGGATGTAAGTTTAATATAAAAGGGGGCTTGTAGGGTTCGTTTGGATTTAGTAGTTATGGATGATTAATTAAAAGTTACCCTTTTTATCCTTTAATAGATTTAAAACTAGAACGACGGTGATGCGTGTAGATTAAGGTTTCTGGAGGGAAAAAGAATCCTACTCTTAACCCTTATCTCGACACGGAACTCCGTTCATATCTAGCCTCTACCAAAACAATCATTAATTTAATCTCTAATCGCGGTCGAGGCTAGCAATAAATTGGTAGTGCGCCCGATTATGATGTTAATGATTCTTTTGATAAAGTTTATAAACTTTATAGGACTTAAAAAGAGTTTAGAGATGTTCATCATCTATTAGCCTACCCTGATCCTACGAACCCTAACAAGCGAAGAATTACTCGCGCATGTTGGGAGAAAGAGAGATGGAGAGAAAATGCTTAATTAAACTACGAATAAATAGAATAAGAAAAAGAACTACCTTTATTGATCAACAATATTCATTACACTTTGATCCCTTAGAAAATGATTACAAATACTAGTTTGCTTCTCGATCTTTTCCAAGGAGGTAGACGAACAGTTGATGATCAGCCTGGATGCGTGAGCCGTCTTGGACTTCGTGATCTCGTCGGCTTGATGATTTTTCCAAGAGACTCTCGGTCCTTATTTATAATCACAAAGCCAGAACCCTAGTTTCCTAATATGGAAACTAGTTGTTAGGATCCTAACCACCACAATCCTATATCTCAACTCTTCAAATCCGCGGCGGAACCGCGGCCATTGGATAGGTTTGGCCGCGGATCCGCCCCTTTTTGGTGAGATCATGGCCTCTAATTTTTGTAGCTTCATATATGTAACACTTGGTAATCTTTTGAGTATCTAGACTTTGAAAATCTTTTCTACATTTCTACCAGAATTAGTTTCTTGAATATCTTTGGTAGATTTGATTTGTCAACTTTGATTTCCTTGATTTCAGCCCTGAAAATTCTGCACAATAACTCAACAAACAATATTAGTAGAGTTTGTTTTATTGAGATATTAACTTAACCATTAAGAATTGGTCAAAGGTATTAATAAGGTAAGCATATTTAAATGGGCCAAATGTTACATGGATATTATATGTTTACTTTTTCCCACAAAATGTTATTTATAATATATAAACACATGAAAATAGTATTTTTACAGATAAACCCTCATATGTATCATATATTATAATAAACACCTTTTATTATATAATAATAGTAGGAAAAATGTCATATTAAATGTGCGGTTTTATCAACTGAACAAATACCCCCAAACTTATCTTTGATCATCCCGAGCAAACTAGTTTATTCAAGAGAAGGAGAAAAAGAAAGGAGAAAGCTAAGCACGCTTTCGTAGGCAACACGATTGCACTGAGCACGTGCAACACGCCGTTAAACCTCTAGGTGTCCCTAGTAGGAGGAGTGTTGTCTCCTAAGGGTTTTCAGCGGATTACACCCACAAAATCCAATAACAAAAGAGAGATGGTGAAATTTACATATAAAGATAAGAACCATAAAAGAAAGACTTTGAAAATAAGAGTTTCCAACTATACTAGCTTTTCAGTTGTCATGAGCCCATCTTAATAGTCATGAAAAAATGTTAGAAATCACATCATCCCTCAATAAAATATCGTCTTTATTCTTCATTCCTACCTTTCATCCAAACATCGATCATATACCCCTACGTGTGTGAAATGGACATCCCTACACTCGGAGAATTCAATTCAAGCTATCATACTCTTGTCCATCTACCTCAGTACTTTTTAACTTGATGAATATTTAGATTTGCTCACACATTTTCATGCGACCGTTAATACTTCTTGAGGTACTAACCGACCGATTACTTATGTGCTTGCTGATTAGGTGATAGTATTTTCCTTGTCTTGCACCACCTAAGGCTTAGCAGTGACTCCCAGACCAGTTGGTCTAAGGCACTAGGTGATGAAGCACCCTCGCTATATTTTTTATTGCTGCCTTGGCAATAACAAAACCAGTGTTTATTTTTTTTCTTCACCATTTTATATTTTATTCATTCATTTTTTTTTTCATTTCCTTCATACTTTGGCTTTTAGACAAGAACATTTCAAGGTATCCTCTACTATCCCGAGTTTCAAGACGTGTGTAAGTGCATATAGTAGGGTATCAATATTCAAATGTTTGGCTTCCAGAATAGAAACTATTTTTCAGACTTATTTTTATTCTCAGATTAGTGACTTCCTTCATCTTACTAATCCTTTGGACAATGGCTCATAACTACTTATTACCAGTTCGTTTAAGAAAACTTCTAATTTTCTTGGTTTTCTTAAACTATTCCTATCTTTTGGATGTAATTTTTCACTTTCTATTCTTTTATTATCAAATTTTTTTTTTGTGCTTATATATAGTATAATGCAAAGTATGTGTAAATAAGCACAAACCTCCCCCAAACCTGTTTACAGCAGTGTCCTCACTGATATCATCCGTTAAGCTCAAAAACCTGTAGACTTGGGAGAAAATTATTAATGGGGGCAAGAATATATGCAAGTGAAATCCTCCCCCAAACTTATTTTTTTTGGCTCACAATTTTGTAAAAATCATTTTCTTTCAAGAGCCAAAATATACCCCCCCCAAACTTGAATTAAACAATGTTAATCTTTTAAAATCATACGAGGGGGTAAGGTTATGGTCAATGCCAAGTTTTGCAAAGACCGAAGGTCAACACCAACCGTTCAAAAATTTTATCGATGAAGTACCAAGGTTGGTGGAAGAACATGTCACCTTTCGACTGAAGAAGTGGGGAGGTGATAAGAGGTGTAATGGAAAAGGATTGCATCTCAATTTGGAGAGACGACACAGTGATAGTAATGATGGATTACTCGCATTATCATGATTGTCCAAAAGAAGGGGTGGAGGTCCAATTTCTTCATCTTGGAGTTGATTCATCTCAACACCCGTGTCTTGTAAAAATGCGAGTTCATCAGCGAAAATTTCCTCAAAACTTTCATCGATACCTAGAAAAATAATGTCATCAGAAAAAATGGGGTGATCGTCAGACTCTATAAAAAGTTCCTTATCAGCGTTAGATGTTGACCCGGACAACTCGGTGGAAGAGTCCGTGTCAAGCAACAACATATGAAAAGAGTCAGAATTATGAGGTTGATCATATTCGCTGCTGTCGACATCCATTAATTCGACAGAACACACATGAGCATAGGGTTTGGAGGGTTCACTTCCCAACTTGTAAATGTTAAGCTCAATTGACTTCTTTCCAAAGGATAGGGTCATAGAGCCGTTTCTACAATTGATTATTGCGTTGGAAGTGGCCAAAAAGGGTCGACCGAGTATCACCGGGATTTGATTGCGTGGGTTTACCACAGGTTGTGTATCAATAATGATAAAGTCCATAGGAAATATGAATTCTCCGACTTTAATTAACACATCCTCTAGCTCACCCCTAGGTTGGTTGATAGATCGATCGGCCATCTGAAGAGTGCAATGCGCAGGTTTTAACTCTCCGATCCCTAATTGCTCATAAACAGAATATGAAAGTAAGTTAACACTAGCACCTAAATCGAGTAGAGCACGATTGATATTTTTACCCCCAATAGAAATTGAAATTGTAGGACTTCCGGGGTCCTTTCGTTTCTTTGGTAGTTGTTGTGTAAAAGCTGTGCTCACATTACTCGCAAGGAAAACTTTTTTAGGTACTTGAACTTTTCTCTTCCTAGTGCACAAGTCCTTTAGGATTTTCGCATATGACGGAACTTGTTGAATAGCATCTAGGAGAGGAATGTTTATGTTAACTTGCTTAAAAATTTCCACAATCTTCTCCATTTGTGGACTTGGTCTGTTGCCCCTTAACCTGTTTGGATAAGGTGCTTGATCAATAAGTTTTGGGTCCAACGTTTATGGAGAAGACTGTGGGGACGGATTCGATCCCAAAATTGGAGTGGGAATCGACTTAGATAAATATGGCGAAATGTTCGAGCCTTGGGGAAAACAGAGAATAGGCTCAGGTGAAGGTGGGAGATTAGACGAATTAGGGGAAGAAGAAAAAGCTGGGGTATCATTGGTGTCACTATCATCGCATTGCTCACCCACTCGGTTATTCAGCACTTTTCCCGATCTCAACGTGGTAACAACACTCACATTATAAGTTTGTGAGTGGCCAGGATTAGGTATGGGTTAAGATAGGAGTTTCCCTTTCTCTCTCGCACTCATTGCGGCGTTTAACTGTGCGATTTGGTTTTCTATTGATTTAATACTCTCACCATGGAAGGTGGAGTTTTTCGTTATGGTATCAATAGAAGACTTCATCTCAGCCGACAATTGCATGGATTGTTTCATGAACATATCCAAAGTTTGTGCAAGTGAGTTGTCAGTACCGGCCACTTGTGGTGTAGAAATGTTGGCCGGATTTTGGAAATTCTGTGACTGAAAGGGGGGCTGATTCTGTGGTTGTGGTTGCTGTGGAGGAGGTCTTTGATAATTGCTTTGTTGGTTTTGATTCCAAGCAAAGTTAGGATGATTCCTCCATCCTTGATTGTACGTGGAAGAATAAGGGTCGTTTCTAGGTCGCTGCTGAAAAACAACATTAGTTTGCTCGTGACCTTGAAACGGTGCATTCATAGGACATTCTTCCGTTAAGTGTGAAGGATCCGAACAGCAACCACAGACGGTCTTAGGAAGCGTGACCTGATTTAGGGAGAATGATGAGAATCCGTTCTCAATAGCATCGAGTTTCTTCTGTATCACTGCCATTTCGGCTTTTACTGCAATAGAAACATCGAGCTGGTGAACACCTCCCCTAGATGAAGGTGGTCTTACGCTTTCCCACTGCAAAGTGTGTTCAGCGAGGTCTTCCAGATACTTCCAAGCTTTACCGTCATCTTTAGACATGAAATTGCATTGACACATTGTTTCAAGCATCTGCTTTGTCGCTGGATTAATGCCTTCATATATAATCCGATATAAATCCCATCTATTGATTCCATGATGAGGACATTGGACAAGCAGATCCTTGAAACGTTCAAAGCACTTCCAAAATGGTTCATTGGGAAGCTGGGTGAACTAGTTGATCTCACTTCTAACACGGGCAGTCTTATGGTTTGGGTAAAACTTCTTCAGAAATGCTATTACGAATTCATCCCAATTAGTGATAGAGTGTGCGGCAGTATTGTAAAGCCATTTTTCTGCCAAGTCGCACAGTGTGAATGGGAGAAGACGTAAGCGCATAGTATCTAAAGTCAATTGTGAAGTACCCATCATTGCGCATACGTTTTCGAATTTGGTGATGAAAACGTACGCGTCTTCCGACTCAAGCCCGTGAAATTTGGGCAGCAGATTGATGTAGTGGGGTTTAATTTCGAAATTATCCCCGTTAGGTGGTGGAAGAGATAAACAAGTGGGAAGAGGACCACGAATAGGATAGCATCTCTCTTGGAGAGAGATACGCGGTGGATTCTGCTCACCTACGGGTGGTGGCAGCGTGGTGTTATAATCTGATGGAGTACCGTCCATCTCGGACGTGTGTGGTGGGGGAAAAGAAGATGAAGAAGTACCGACTTCGGCGTTGATAGCAGGAACGCGGACAGGACGGGCACTAGGATCCCGTGTCCAGCCAAGCATACACTAAGCGGGTTTAGTGCAAGTGGCAGCGTGTGTGTGATTTAAAATTGGCTTGTTTTGAAAAAAAGTGGGACTCAAGACAAATCACTTTAAAATGCACAAGCAACCCTAGAACTAAGGTCACCTAGGTCCAGTCTCTAGATCGCTCTTAGACTTCCAAAGGACAAGCCACAAGATAAATCCTCTACTGCCTCTTTACTACTCTTGTAGCCAGGTAAGTGCCAGGCGAGTGGGAGGCTCCCCACTACAAAAGTAGTGGTCCTAATTAAGTAACCACTCGCCTTGGACACACTTGCCCAGGCACTACAAAAGTAATGCGGATAAGCGATAGATTACCCACGACCTTCCTCTGTCCTTAATGAGCGCGACAGTCCTTAGAGTCTGGTTTAGATATTTTTTAAATTATTGTAGGGTTGATGTAGATGCTCGGTTTGTGATTTGTGGGGCTTAGGAAGGGTGATGAAATCCCCACTTAATCTTGATTTGGTTTTTACCCCTTAAAGTCCGTATTAAAATATGCAAAACAAAACCAATCACAAAACTTTTGCAAAAAGATTTTTGAGCGGCGCTATTTTGCAAAGAATCCTGCAGAAAATAGATTTTATTGGATTTTAGAGGAGAGAGAAGGAGTTAAGAAAGATACCAGAGAAGTGTGAAACCCTAGATCTCTTGTTTCCTCAAGTCCGTGACTCCAGATTGCCTCGCAAAATTCACACACAAATCGTTAAATATGCAATTTGCAGTTTTGTTTTAATAATGATATGAATCGTCTAAGAATTCAACACAAATAGTAAGAGTAAAAAATTACGCACGTATCCCCGGCAACGGCGCCATTTGATTGTTATGAAAGAGTGTGTTTGTAGTGTAACCGCAATCAGAACGGTGTCGCGTGTAGCTAGACCGAGGTGAGTACGGGTCGTCCTCTGGGAAACGTGGAACCTTTTACTCTTACTTTAGATGTGTTGAAAAAGAGAGGGGAAAGAATAAAGAATGGTGGAAATAGTTTCTAGATCTACGTTAAACAAGAATGCAAAATATAGATCTAGATTAATTATGGATGTAAGTTTAATATAAAAGGGGGCTTGTAGGGTTCGTTAGGATTTAGTAGTTATGGATGATTAATTAAAAGTTACCCTTTTTATCCTTTAATAGATTTAAAACTAGAACGACGGTGATGCGTGTAGATTAGGGTTTCTAGAGGGAAAAGGAATCCCATTCTTAACCCTTATCTCGACACGGAACTCCGTTCATATCTAGCCTCTACCAAAACAATCATTAATCTAATCTCTAATCGCGGTCGAGACTAGCAATAAATTGGTAGCGCGCCCGATTAGGATGTTAATGATTCTTTTGATAAAGTTCATAAACTTTATAGGACTTAAAAAGAGTTTAGAGATGTTCATCATCCATTAGCCTACCCTAATCCTACGAATCCTAACAAGCGAAGAATTACTCGCGCATGTTGGGAGAAAGAGAGATGGAGAGAAAATGCTTAATTAAACTACGAAGAAATAGAATAAGAAAAATAACTACTTTTATTAATCAACAATATTCATTACACTTTGATCCCTTAGAAAATGATTACAAATACTAGTTTGCTTCTCGATCTCTTCCAAGGAGATAGACGAACAATTGATGATCAGCCTGGATGCGTGAGCCGTCTTGGACTTCGTGATCTCGTCGGCTTGATGATTTTTCCAAGAGGCTCTCGGTCCTTATTTATAATCACAGAGCCAGAACCCTAGTTTCCTAATATGGAAACTAGTTGTTAGGATCCTAACCACCACAATCCCATATCTCAACTCTTCAAATCCGCGGCAGAACCACGGTCATTGGATAGGTTTGGCCGCGGATCCGCCCCCTTTTGGTGAGATCATGGCCTCTAATTTTTGTAGCTTCATATCTGTAACACTTGGTAATCTTTTGAGTATTTAGACTTTGAAATTTTTTTCTACATTTCTACCAGAATTAGTTTCTTGAATATCTTTGGTAGATTTGATTTGTCAACTTTGATTTCCTTAATTTCAGCCCTGAAAATTCTGCACAATAACTCAACAAACAATATTAGTAGAGTTTGTTTTATTGAGATATTAACTTAACCATTAAGAATTGGTCAAAGGTATTAATAAGGTAAGCATATTTAAATGGGCCAAATGTTACATGGATATTATATGCTTACTTTTTCCTACAAAATGTTATTTATAATATATAAACACAAGAAAATAGTATTTTTACTGATAAACCCTCATATGTATCATATATTATAATAAACACCTTTTATTATATAATAATAGTAGGAAAAATGTCATATTAAATGTGCAGTTTTATCAACTGAACAATGGGCAGGAAGCTACCCGCTAGAGATGGACCGAGCAGGAAGTTGCTCGGTGGCCTCAAAATGAGGGTTTTAGATTCTTAGCGTAGATGGACAGGAAGCTCTCCGCTAGGGATGGACCGAGCAGGAAGCTGCTCGATGGCCTCGAGAGGAGGGATTTAGATCTTTAGCGTTGATGGGTAGGAAGTTACCCGCTAGGGATGGACCGAGCAGGAAGCTGCTCGGTGGCCTCGAGAGGAGGCCTTTGGATCCTTAGCGTAGATGGACACGAAGCTACCCGCTAAGGATGGACCGGGCAGGAAGCTGCTCGGTGGCCTCGAGAGAAGGGCTTTAGATTCTTAGCGTAGATGGGCAGGAAGCTATCCTCCAGGGATAGACCGAGTAGGAAGCTGCTCGGCCGCCTCGTGAGGAAGGCTTTAGATCCTTAGCGTTGATGGGCAAGAAGCTACCCGCTAGGGATGGACCGAGCAGGAAACTACTCGGTGGCCTCGTGAAGAGGGCTTTGGATCCTTAGCGTAGATGGGCAGGAAGCTACCCGCTAGGGATGGACCGAGCAGGAAGCTGTCCGGTGGCTTCGAGAGGAGGGCTTTAGATCCTTAGTGTAGATGGGCAGGAAGCTACCCGCTAGGGATGGGCCGAGCAGGAAGCTGCTCGGTGGCCTCGTGATGAGGGCTTTTGATCCACGGCGTTGTTGGGCAGGAGGCTTGTAATACCCCAGGTATTATCCTCTATACCCATATATACCAGATAAGTATGGGGACCCACTTTAAAATAATGGGGAATCTTCGGAATACATTCCGAAAGAGGACAGATCTGTACTATAAATGGAATGATACCACTCTTCAATACAGAGGCACCTTTTAAGTGAACTGGCACTACAGGAGTTTGAGAACTCCGTAGTTAAGCGTGCTCGAGCCAGGGAAGTCCTGGGATGGGTGACCTCATGGGAAGTGGCCCCTGGTTGGGTCCGCTTCGTTCCAAAGGACAAAACCGTGCGGTTTCGGCCAGAGCGGAGAATACTCTCTCTATTGGAAGTGGGGCATGACAGAATGGTATTATAGCCAGGTTGGGGTTGAGGTTGCAATTTCCGACTAGAGCTTGACAATTTAAGCCACCCTCTCGGTTTAGATTGTAAACTTGTTATCCTTGACCTTGATTCATATAATGTGTTCCGCTACACATTTTGACTCCATTCGCTAGAGTTTTGGGTAACTTGGTAGAGTTATGTGGTTGTAATTATGAACTGCAGTATAATTACAATACTGTACTTTGTTTGAGGAACTTGGAATTCCGCCTTCGATTCCTTTCTCGATTGAATGTTACTGTATCGCATAGTCTTGTTTTAAGCGTGCTCGAGCCAGGGAAGTCCTGGGATGGGTGACCTCCTGGGAAGTGGCCCCTGGTTGGGTCCGCTTCGTTCCAAAGGACAAAACCGTGCGGTTTCGGCCAGAGCGGACAATACTCTCTGTATTGGAAGTGAGGTATGATAGAATGGTATCATAGCGAGGTTGGGGTTGAGGTTGCAATTTCCGACTAGAGCTTGACAATTTAAGCCACCCTCTCGGTTTAGATTGTAAACTTGTTATCCTTGACCTTGGTTCATATAATGTGTTCCACTACACATTTTGACTCCATTCGCTAGAGTTTTGGGTAACTTGGTAGAGTTATGTGGTTGTAATTATGAATTGCAGTATAGTTACAATACTGTACTCTGTTTGAGGAACTTGGAATTCTTCCTTCGATTCCTTTCTCGATTGAATGTTACTATATCGCATAGTCTTGTTTTGATCGTCAAATCTCTATCTCCGTTTATACCTTATATCGTTCCTGAGTTTTCAGATCTATTTTACATTTTCATCCTTATATTGTTCCTATTGATTCTATACCTGCTTACGTTTCTTATTGGACTCGTTGCATTCTCATGTCTTCGTTTCTTCAAAGTTATCATATTGCGTTGCATTCCTTTAAGTTCCTATCAGCGTCGCACATCGGAAGGTAAAACCGGGCTTCTAACGACTCTTCTTCCGCCTCCACTCTCCGGAGTCAGGCCGCCGAATTTTGGGTGTATTGCAAGGATTAATGGAAGCCCAGGAGTGAACAAATGATCTCATAGCTACAAGACTAAGAAGGCAAATGGCTCAGGCACCAACGAAAGCCCCAATCATAGGAGAATTCCTGTTAGATAAAGAGGCGGTGTGCAGATGAAGCGCTCATTTGTTACTCAGCAACAGAAGCGGCGGGGAGCCCAGCGTTGTGGTTATTGCAAGAGACTAGGACACTTTCAGAGGGACTGTCGCCAAGCCAAAGGGGCAGTACTTGATTTGTGGATCCGGCGAGCATTTTGTCGATGGCTGCTCTAGAAGGAAGGAGCTGCCAGGAGGAGATTCGTCAATGCCCTCCAAATCTGCTAGAGCGGCTTGGTTATTTCATAGCTCGAGGATGATATGGACCCAACACCTGATTTAGACTTACCTTACGAGATCGCAGAGATTTAGATATCGACGCGGAATTATCACATTTCCTGCTTGTAATAAAGACATTGGCACTCTATTTAGTAGTTGTTCCCTTTCATTTAAATCTTGTATCTGTTGAAGTTCTTAGTTTGAATGCAATAAAGTTGTGGATTGTGACTGCCTACTTTGTTGGACTCACTACATTTAGATCTTGAGCTTAGTCGACATTATGGTTCATCACCGCACCCCGGACTCTCTTTTCGATTAGCTTATATCTTGCCGCATACCCCGTCTAAAATTTTCAAACTCCATACTCTTTCTAAATTTATCTCTCTCTCTAATTTTGAATCCGATTTCATCCTTTTATCCTTGTGCCGGTCTGGGCAACCCAAATTCCTCTTCACATTTCTTACATTCTGGGTGCTTGCTCACGGCGTTGCTCTTCAATATAATTTATACCGCGATCCATTCTCCGGCTAGCCTTCTATATATTATCGGTGTTATTTTTCTGTTGATATAATTATAATCAGTACTTTTTCTATTTTAAAATTTTAGAGTTTTGCCTATTTATAATAAGTTAGATTTCCATTATGTGTTAATAAGTATTTTTAGTTTTACTTACTGTCCCGAAGTCCTTTACTATTTTCAAGCTTTTAAATCGTTTTGATTTACATTATACATTTCATTTTTCTAGTGAATTTTCCGTACTAATGTTTTCAGTTTACATGTCACTCTCGTTGTTTTCATTACTAGAGTGCTTATTCTTCGTTTTATTTTTCGACACTTTTACCTTATACGTGTTCTAAAGTTATTTTGTACTTGTTTGAATTGTAGTTTCACCAAAGTAGTTTCAATTCTTGAGGCTTATCAGCCAACCATTCACTATTGCTTATTACTGTTATTCTATTTCCTTGTATTGCATGTATAGTTTATTATTATAAACGGTTATGCCTTGTGCTTAGTTACGACTATCATTTTAGCTGTGCCTCTTCTTATATATAAATATTAATTTTCATCTAGTTACTTTTGCGTAAATCGCTATGTAGCAGTAATTGATTTTTGTTACTTTTCGCATGATATTTTATAGGTTATCGTATTTTAAATTTCGAGGACGAAATTTTATATAAGTGGGGTATGATGTAATACCCGGTTTCTTTTAAAAATAATTTTCGTATTTATAAATAAACATTTTCCATATTTTTCCCTATTTAATATTTCTATTTTTCCAAATTAATTTTCCTAACCTAACCCACAACCCAACTCTCAATTTCCCTCTATCTTTCTCCCTAACCCATAACTTAACCTAAGGCCCAAGCCCATTAGCCCAAACCCTATGTTTTCCCCAACAAACTCCTTTCAACCTTTTCAAATTTAAAACTTATCCTCATTTAAATCCAAATCCTACACAAATAAATTTCATTAAAAACCTTATAATTATATTCCCGTTACCCCTCTCTCCCTCTTCTTTAAAATCCTTATCAAATAAAATCTCTCTCTCACACCCACGTTCTCTCTCTCTCTCTTCTCACACCCACGTTCACTCTCTCTCCCCCTTCGCTGACTCCCTCCCTCACCCCCACGTATACACTCTCTCTCACTCCTTGTCCACTCCCTCTCTCTCTCTCCTCTCGATCACCCCCACGTCTCTCTCTCTCTTTATTATCACTCTTTCTCTCTCTCTCCTCTTGGTCCCTCTCTTTCTCTTCTCCTCTCTCTCTTCTTCCCGCTTCTCCCTCTTCTCACCTACGAGAACCCCGAGCTCCACTGCACCCACGCCACCCAAGCTCTGCCACCTCGATCAATTCCCTCCTTCAAGCTAAGCCTCATCCTACACGCGAGATCCACTTTCCCACAACCAAACCCATATCCTCGCCTGCACCGAACTCTTCCCCGCAGCCACCTCGCCGACGAACTGCGATGCTACCCCAGCTTTGCCACACCCACCATCGAGCTCCACCGCCGGTCGACTCCCTTGACGACAAGCCCCACTACCAGCCAAGCACACTCCTCTATCAACCGAGTATCCAACTCGGCCCGGCCCCTGAGCTCCCCTCATCCATCGACGGGCTCACCGTCGCCAACCGACTCCTCCGGTGACCACCAACCTCTTCGCCTCCTTTCGCGAGCACCCTCACTTGCCCCTCCATCGCTTCTCCCCGAGCTTGTCACCTCCTCCCCCGAACATCCCTTGCCGTCTTTCCTTGCCGCCACCCTCGTCGCCGTGATCCCACCGTTCACCGCCAGCTACCTTGCCTCCTTCCAGTGCCCAATCGCCACCAACTCCTCTATCCGCCACCTCCGCACCTTCCTGCACACCTAGCTCCTCTCTTCACTGTCACTGCCGCCACCGACCACCCACAGTCGGCCGACCTCGACCTCGACGAGCTCCGCCAGCTTCACCACTGCTGCCTCATCTCAGCTCCAGAAGACTTCGGCACCATCGTCACAGCATCCAAGCAATAACCGATCCCCCAACCTTCTCTTACCTGATCCGTCATCGTCGCAGCCCAGCCCAGCTCGTGGCCACCGTGCCTTGCACCGTGTCGTAGCTGTGCCACGCTCGAATCAAGACCGTGCCACCGCGGACCCACGCACGTATCGTGTCCCGTACCCACCCCTGTGCCACACCATGCTCGATCCAGTGCACACGCCGTGCCGCTCCCACACCACGTCCCGAGTCCAGACCGTGCTTGGTACCGTGTCGTGCCGTGTCATGCACCGAGCCAGGACCATGCCCACTACCGTGTCACACTCGCATCGTCACCGTGCTCAGCACCGTGTCGCGCCCGCATCATCATCAGGTCCACTACCGTGTCGCGCCCGCGTCACCACCGCGCCCAGTACAGCATCTCCACGCATCGCGCCCGCGCCGCGCGCCGTGTCCAGCATCGCGCCGTCTCATGTGTCGAGACAAACTCTGCAGCGGCGTCGTTTCTATATCAAGCGACCGAAGGCAAGTGAAACCCCTTTCACTTGCTATAATCATGCTAAATATATTATAATTGGTTAATTATGAGTTAGTATATTAGATGAAGGTGAACCTATGTATATACGTGCTACATGTTCGATATTAAACCCTAAACCATAACCTATTTTAAAACACCTTAATTTGAGATAAACGAACCACTTTACTGTTAATGAATATCGTGTAGAAGTTTGGACGCAAAATATCGAGATCATCACTATGAAATGACATCCTGATAACCCTTACGAAATCTGAATTTTCCCGGACATGTTAGATCGTTAAAATCATATTAAATCATTTACATATCGGATCTTAGCGTTCTATGGCTCGTATCGAAACCAACAGATAAGACCACATCATCCCATAGTTTATCTTGACATTTTGATAAGTTATATCAATGAATATCGAGGCGATTCGCGGCCCTGAACTGCAGTCCGGGGCAACGTTCGTTTTAAATACCTATCTTGGGAACACCTGTACACCCCTTCCTTAAACTAAAAATGCACGGAGCCCTATATGGACGTGTAGATAATTGGATTAGCTAACGTATGAATCTAGTTCTGTGTCGTTTCACTGCCGTTTGATATTTAATTCGTATTTTAGAATACCGTTGTGTCCTGCCGTTTTCTGCAGTGACAATTTGTACACATTGACATTTAACTGAACATATCTCCCAGCACACAGAGGATGTTACTGATCCGTTGGAGGCGTTGGAAACATAACAGAAAAATCTACAATTAGTTGAACTGTAGTATCTCCTAATTCTGCTCCCAACTAGGAGTAAAATGTGTTGCGAAACAGACTTCCAGTTCAGAAATTGGATTTCCAGCAGTGAACACTTAAAATGAAATGGCCATAACTAGCGAACCTGAAATCTGATTGACGTGAAACAAATTTTATGGATAGATAATTAAACACGATGCTTACCCCTTTTGTATTGTTTTGCTTAATTCTGCATGTATGATTTATAGTAAATTATGCAAGTGGTAGGACATTGGTGTTTTGATTGTGGCAAGTAAGTGAGTGTTAAAGCATGAATGAATAAGTGAAGTGACACGTACTTGTACACAATCAGCGAACCCAGTTAATTTATTGCATTGTCGACGTCTATGAGACATATATAAGTGTAACTATAACTGGTATGAGACGGTTATGGAAGCACTTATATTAGTGTCATAGGTAAGGCACCAAACACTGTCCATTTATCTTGGGTACCAGTTGAGACATGCTTGATGGAGATCCTGTCTCCAGTTCTCGCGTAGACTTGTCATGGACCGACTAGTATTTGAGTTTATGGCCGGTGTTTGATGTAGACCACGGGGTGTGGGGTAGTTTGAATGTGAGTCCAACGGAATCTCGGGAGTCCCATTGCCGGCATATACAGCGATTCTGGGAGTCATATGGGTGATATTACTGATTATTAGCGAGCGAATCGGGTCCGTGTTCCCTTGCCCCTGGGGCCCTGCCCTTGGGTGGGGGATACTCACGAGTGGTTGATTCTCACACTTGGACTGACGATAAGTTTAGCGACCTAGACAGCGAGACTTAGAAACTGATAGGTTTAGTGACATGCATTGATTACTGACTCGATACACCTGTCTTACTGTTTACCCGCTTTACCGTTTACCTGTACTGGCTCCTTCATGCTCATATCATCACTTCATGCTTGCCGTTTCATATTCATCATTATTACACATGTTACATATGTATTTCTATTTATTACTATTGTGTCGCTCTGACGACTTGAGTATGCATGCTCAGAGGGTGAAGTGGATTTAGCTTGGACCAGGACCTGACGTACCTCGAGGACATTTCGGATATCTAGATCAGCGACTCAGAGCTATGCTTCCTTGATCTCTATCTGGTTAGTTTTTTTTGTATTTGTTTTGATTTAGTGACTGCATTTCTCATTACATGTGCATTGATTACTGATTACCACGTAAATCTAGAAGCCGAAGTGTGACTACGGCAGGATGTTTCCTCGACCGTAGGAGCATGACTGGTCTTGTCAACCACTCATATTCCGTATTTTGGGAAGCGGGGAGCCAGGTTCCTCAATAGTAGGTCTGTGGTTCGAGGACGAACCATTGTTCTAAGCGGGGGAGAATGTAATACCCCAGGTATTATCCGGTATACCCATATATACCAGATAAGCATGGGGACCCACTTTAAAACAATGGGGAATCTTCGGAATACATTCCGAAAGAGGACAGATCTGTACTATAAATGGAATGATACCACTCTTCAATACAGAGGCTCCTTTTAAGTGATCTGGCACTACAGGAGTTTGAGAACTCCATAGGTAAGCGTGCTCGGGCCAGGGAAGTCCTGGGATGGGTGACCTCCCGGGAAGTGGCCCCTGGTCGGGTCCGGTTTGCTCCAAAGGACAAAACTGTGCGGCTTCGGCCAGAGCGGACAATACTCTCTGTATTAGAAGTGGGGAATGACAAGGCTACCCGCTGGTAGATGACCGAGCAGGAAGCTACTCGGTCGCCTCATGGGGAGGGCTTTGAATCCACAGCGTTAGTTGGGTAGGAAGCTACCAACTGCGGATGGACCGAGCAGGAAGCTACTCGGCCGCCTCGCGAGGAAGGCTTTAGAGACTCCTTTGCGCCTTCGTGGGGCGTATTTCAACCTTCCGTTACCCGCACAAGCAGGAGTGAGGGTGTCGTTCAACCTTCCGCGGCCCGCTTCCCCGATGTTAAGGAGGGAGGTGACCAATCCCTCAGCAGGGATAGAATGATTGGTAAACCCAGAGAGAACATGGGAGGTAGGTCGGAGGTCGAATGGTCCTAGCCTTATACGCTGGAAGCAGTCGTGGAACAGGATATTCGCCGAACTCCCTAAGTCGACCAATATCCGCTGGACCTCGTAACGGTGGACTCTGGCCGTTATTACGAGTGGGTCATTGTAAGGGAACGATATGCCGTGGAGGTCTTCATCGGTGAAAGTGATCGGCTCGTCCCTCCTGCACCTCTTGTGTGGCATACCGCTTGTTCCCTCGATTGGGAGGATGTGGCGGTTCCTCTCGCTTCTTCAAGCTGGATCTGAGGTAATGACCATGATCTGCCCGATCGTTAATTCCCCGGGAGGGGATTGATAATTTTTCTCCCGCTCCGCCCGCCGCTTGTCCCTCAGGTACTTCTCCAGGTGGCCTGAGTGGATCAACTCCTCGATGTAGTCACAGAGTTTTTTGCAGTTCTCAGTCGGGTGGCCTTGCGTCATGTAGAAGGCGCAGTATAGGTCGCGGAGGCGTTTGTCAACCCTTTGGGTGACTGGCGGGAGCTTAAAGAACCTCTCACCCTTAGCTTCCTCCAGCAGCTCGGTTTGAGAGATGTTCAGGGGAGTGTACTCCTGAAACCTCTGTGAGTAAGGCTTCGGATGGTCGTCTTTCTTTTTCTCCTTTCTGTCCCTTTTCTTTCTGTCTGGCTGGTCGGCCCGGGGCAGGTTCGAGTTCACCTCGGACTCGAGTTGGATTTCTCGCTCGGTCCAAGCCTTCACCTCGGCCATGGTCTTAGGTTGCGCTAATACAAAAGAGTGGAGCCACTCTTTGTGCCTAAGACCTGACCTTAGCGCGGTGATGACCATTTCATCGTGGTGCTCAGGGACCTCGAGGAGCGCGTTGTAGAAGCGGGCGACATATCCTTTGAAGGATTCTTTGTCTCCGCTCTTGATGGTGAACAGGTAGTCGACCGTACTCTTCTGCCGTCGATTCCCAACGAAGTGACCGAGAAATTGGTTGGCCAGCTCGTCGAAGGTTGAGATGGAGCGTGGCGTGAGTCCTTAGAACCAGTCCCGGTCAGCCCGGATGAGGGTGGTGGGGAAAGCTTGGCATTGGGCTGCTTCAGAGTTATCCTGGAAGCTCATGCCCGCCGTAAACGCGTCGAGGTGGTCCTTCGGGTCGGATTTCCCGTCGAAGAGGGCCAATTTTGGAGGCTTGTTCCTGGATGAGACATACTCGACCAGCAGCTCTTCCGTATAGGGCTTCGTCGGTGAGTCGGCGGAGTATCGGGCCCTTACGCCGGACGTATGGTCGTCCCGGCATATGCCCTCGATATTCTTCTCGAGGGCTTCGAGTCGGTGGTGGTAACCCGAGGATTCTGCACAGTCGGAGTGGTGGCTACCCCCGCTCCGGGTTTGTGCCAAGGTGCGGCTTCGATTTCGCTCTATCAAGTGTCTCAAATCCTCGGGTGAGGCCCTTCTCGAGTAGTCTCTGTGCTCGTCGTTCGCGCGATCCCGACGAGAGTGGGGGCATCGGTCATGCCTGGAAGCGGGCGTGGGATGGGTATTGGAGCGATGGCCCAGTCTTCCCTAGGACCGCGGCGTGGAGCTGTCCGGCGCCCAGCGAGTCATAGAATCAGTCGTCGCGTATGGGTTAAGGTGGCCGGAGTCGGCCGCCGGCGCTCGGTGGCGCTGTGATGAAGGTGAGGGAGATCGATGGCTTGAATGTGCTCGTCCGTCCTTTGGCGAACGTCGTTATCCCGGGGAGGGGGAGCCGCGGTCTGGTGGGTAGGGCCCGCCGCATGAACGCGGACTAGGGTATCCACCAGCGATGTGAGCATGTCTATCTAGGCGGACAGGGCGTGGATAGCATTGTTAAAGTCAAAAATTGCACCCCGGTTGACCAAGTCAAAGTCAAAGTCAACCCCCAAGCCAAGTAGGCTCATGCCCAGGTCGAGTCCGAACATGAAGCGGCCGGCTCTCTCCCATGCCAACATAGAAATCATGTAACAAATAATTTTGATGTAATTTTTTGTGCATAAATGTAAGCAAATGGGCATCAAGCCAATTTTTTGTAAAGCGCATGGTTTATGTGCAAAAAGAAATGGCACATGAGCCATGGGATGGGCAAAATGCTATTTTGTAAAGCCCAAGGGGCTATATGTAAATATGTAAGCCTATATAAGGCAAGATGATGATGAATAAGAGATAGACTTTTCATTCCTCACAAAAAGATTAGGGTTACTTCTCCTTCCTCAAGGTTCTAAACCTTCTTCTTCTTTAAGAATTAAATCAAGAGTTTAACTCTTCCTTTCCAAAACTAAATAGTTTTTCACCACAAAACCCACAAAGGGAAACTCAGATCTTCCATCAGATCTCAGAAAGGAGAGATTTTTAAAATCTCATATTTCTTGATCTTCAAGATCCGGCCAACAAAGGAAGAAGAAGGAGACTGTTCACACCATAATATTGCATTATTATATTCCCCATTCTTATGCTTTTTATAAATAAACAGGTGCTTTTGACGCATGTCTGCTACATGTTACAGGTTACAGGTTCTTGGACAGAAAACAGTGAAAACGAGGTAAAGACGATGAAAAAGTGAATTTTAACCAATGAACAGAAGATCTTGATCAAGCCTACATAAGAAATAGTTCACAAAGCAAGGTTCAAGACGTCAACACAAAGCAACGGTTAAAAATCCACTACAAATGTTCACTGAGGATCTGAAACTAATGTAGAAGCCCAATTGAGAAAAATATTAAAGAATAAGAAAGCCCAGGAAGCCCAGAGCCTGCAGCAGAAATTACAAAACCCAACTCTTCTGTTTGGCCGCGGAACCGCGGCCAAACCAGGCCTAGGGCCGCGGTTCCGCGGCCGAGTTAGGGATTTAGGAGCATTAAATTTTTTGTAAATGTTGTGGCGGCGTTGACCGGTCTTTATAGGGCTATATTTGTAAATTTAGACATGCGGATCAAAATGTAACCTAGGGTTTCTATTTCCTATAAATAGGAACTCTACTCATTGTAATTTCTTATGCCTCCCTTTAATGAATAAAATTTAGAAATCTTTTGGAGAGCATCGGTGTTTCTTCTCCATTCAGAAATTCAGATCTGACAACCATGCATGGATGATTGGAGGGATGCATCTGTAAGTAATTTAATTTCTTGCCTTAATGTAGATTTAAATTCCTTGCCCTAGGTAGATTTAATTTCATGCCCTAGGAACTTGTTTAGGGTTTAGCTTTGGGGAAGGATTTTGAGAGATGAGATCTCTCATCCCTTTCTTACCCACCAAATATTTACAATAGGACTCCATGCATACATGCACATACCGCTCCCTACGGCACTCTATCCCTCGAGGTAGCGGTGATACCGTAGTATAAAGGCCCGGGTGTGATGTTTTCCATGGAGGTTAGGGTAAGGATCTCTAAAGGAAGGACAAGAACCCAGAGGAAGGAACACCTTCCCGAACGGATCTAATCCTCTTTATTGATAATTACCATAACTCCTCACAGATCTTCATTCGGGTATAGAAAGCGTTGAGGTTTACTTGCATTTCCAAACCATCCCTAAACCTAACCCTAGCAAGAATAGATCTAGTTAATTGCCCTAGAATAATTAGGTTTTTAGATTTAATAATTAATTCGAACACCCTTCGGAATTAACTCGTTAGAGCGAATCGGAAATTCACAACATCCCTGTGGACCGACCCGTACTCACCGGCTAGCTGTAAAACGACGCCGTTCTTGATTGCGGTTACAAATATTTTTGATCTATCTTTTAGAAAGCGCAAGCACGCTGAATCAATTCAATCAAAGACCCATCTCCAGAAACCCCACTTTGGGGAAGATCCAGGGCTCAAGGGGAGAAGCCCCTTTATCAGCTTCAAATTATCCTAGGAGTACAACTCCTCATATATATATATATACATACATACAAAATAATAAGTGTTCCTTTCTGGGAGTACAACTCCTATTGCAGGGACCAAGTCCCTTTTGCCTCCCTAGCGCTCAAAGCGCTAGCGCCCTTGCGCTCAGAGCTCTAGCGCTCTTGCGCCTGAGCGCACGCCCAAAGCGCGAGCGCTGGTGCCCAAAGCGCTAGCGCTCTTGTGCTAGCGCCTGAGCGCCCACGTGTTTGGCACGTGGGGCGCTAGCGCTCTGGCCTTCTTGCGCTAGCGCCCAAAGCGCTAGCGCCCGAGCGCCCATGTGCCTGGCACGTGTGGCGCGCCAGCGCTCAAAGTGCCAGCGCCCCAGCGCTCAAAGTGCTAGCGCCCGAGCGCTTTCTCCCACGCATCTTTTGAATGCCCTTTTCCCTTATATATATATATATATGTATGTATATATACATATACACACACACACACATACTCCACACTAAAAATACCTCCCCCGTTAGAAAAAATTTCTAACGGGACGCTGCCCCGCACCCCGCAAGGAGGCTGCTAGCCCTCTTGACCCCCAGCCCGCTATCTGGGTAGCGAGACCCTCGTAAAAACTCTGCGGGCCCCCCGATATATCTATAACCCCCTTTTAAAACACGACACATGTACATTGCACATTAAGTTCGCATGAATAGTTGACCCGTCAATCGGAGGTACTCTCGCCCCAAAGGCGAGAGGTAATTAACGGCAGCTTAGTCCGCGGCTGCCGGAGATTCGGATCCCCACAACCAATAAACCCCAGCCTACCCTAGGCAGGGGGAATCTATAATGTGCCTGACAAGCGTGCGCGTATTCCCGTCTCAATGGAGTGACGAAAAACACCCTACAGATTCTGGCACGCCCGGTGGGACTTATCTCTCCTCCCATATTTCGGGTTAAACGTTCATGCGAACTCAATCAATATACATATCGACTGTTAGTTATATGTATGCCCTAGAGGCCATTACTGTACATACGATGTATATTGTAGTGGATGCTTGGACATATATAGGGAGGACTTTCTTGCTCGACATGATAGTATGCTATCTGGTTGCTCTTTATCTTAACGTGTACTCTGATTATCTCTATGCTACATGTTGATAAAGACCATAGGATGAGTACTTGACTACCAGGACTATGATGCAGATAATACTAGTGGGGACAGTGTAGTCGCTAAGTACATCCTTCAAATGTCCCTAGTCGTGGGTGTATCGAGACAGGGCATCGATATACCAGAGTAGACTAGCGTATAGCTTCTCGACCCATGTAGATGGGCGATGGATGATCCTATATCCATTGGTGTTTGACATCAGAGACAGTATACGGGTGCTCAGTGGAGACTGGGTACACTGGACGGACTCGCCGAGAACTCCCAGATGGTATTATACCTCACGTCAGATGGCAGTTCTCTGGTGACACTGGTACAGGTTAGTCTGTAGACCCGAGATCGTCATAGAGTCTTGTATGATTCCCACCGTGCTTTGATTTCCATCATACCACGTCCAAGAGGGGGTGCAAAATGGTGGCTTTTGGGTACAGTCCCGAGTCACATGGAGGCAATGAGCGATAGGAGTGGTTTCGTCTCTCCCGGTATAGGGAGTTGATGTTGCGCTGTGTTCGATTGGCTATAACAGGAAGTCCTTGGCCAAGGCAGTTTCAGAGATATACTGGTAAGTGTTATCAGTAGTTTCTCGACCCGTTATGAGCCTCATATCGACATGACTTATCGAGTTACTGGGGTCTGTCGTTTACCACCCCTAGACGAGATATACGATATATCAGACGAAGAGACCGGGCTGTACGGTAGTGTTACTGATTGGATTCGCAGGAGTGTGAGCATGATTGCTTGTTGATCTTCTGATCGCTTAATACCCGGATGGCCGTTACGTTTAGCAGACCGCTTGCGGCTTGTGGGTGTTTGATATGATCATCACCCACTGCCGGCGTATTGACGAGTCTTTAGACTCCTACACAGGGTTTTCCTGGCTCAAGCGAAACGGATTAGGAGCACATATGTGATATGTGCGGGACCGAGATTGATACGATATGAGATATCGTATTCTATTCTCGCGATTCGTGACATTGATCGGTTGTATGCGATATAGCCGGGTTATCGGATCAAGTGTTGATTCGATAAGTTGTTACACATGATATTAGTCGGTTATAGCCGGATTATTAAATCAAGAGTTGATTTAATAATTTAATGTATAATTATATATTTAATATATTACATTACATTAACTAGTATTAGCTCACTTATGATTTGTTTTCTCACTTTGTGTGCATATTGTACATATGTGATATGTATGTTTGTGTACATGCATTGTGTCATGGTTGATGATACATGCAAGATGGGTGTATGGGACTTATACCATGATTAGGGTTAAGTTAGGGTTTTGTTTATTATCTTAAGATTTAACAAAAGAGTTAAACTTGGTCAAAGTTATCAAGTTTGAAGAAGCTTGGAGAAACTTTGATAAAGTCCACTCTTTTGTCATAACCTAAGATATTACTTGACCCAACCCTTAACCTCATACCTTGGTTAATTCTCTACATGAGTTAAGCATGAGGGCTTAACTCAACCATGGTGCAATAACTCATTGGATAAGTTTTCATTTGGATGAATTATTCACAAGGGTTCTTCTTCCTCATCTTCTTCCTCCTCAAAAGCTTACTAGCTCTAATGGTGGAATGAGGAAAAATGTGAGAAAATCAATTCTAAAGTGAGACCACTTCCTACTTCATCATCCTCTACTACTTGCCATGTAGTATAGGGTGTTCTCTTCACAAAGTTCATGACCTAGTGAAGGAATAGCTTGAGTTAGTGTCTCCCCGACGTAGACCATCTTCGGTTTCGAAGTCTTCGAAGCAAGCACATTCGTTTCTTCTACGGAGCCTCTCTAGAGTCCGGAGCTTGAGATCGCAGCGGAGGGGACTACTACACGGAGCTATTTGAAGTGAAGGACCGGTCTACAAAGGTTGTATTCCTTGCTCACTATTAGTTGCAAAGTGTTTGCAAATGTTTCCCGTATTATTTCTAGTTAACGATCTAGTTTAGGGTTAGCTAAAACGGCAAAATTTTAATTTGGCATGGACGATGCCACCCGAAACCTTGCTGCCAATGTAGGTAACCCTTCAGTGGTATCAGAGCCACTCTAGAAATAAATACGGATTTTGTTAAGATCACGAAACCGAAACAACTCCGAAACTTGAAACGGAAAACCCTAGATTCTGTCGTTTTTAAATTATTGTCAAAAAATTATTTAAACAAGTGCAGAATGTTGTATGTGATACATAATGAACACACATGAAATTTTACCCCAGCACATCGGACCATGGCCGGCGACATTGTAAGCAGGTCCAGCGACCTCGGCCTCGAAGTGAGGGAATGGGTTAAATTTTTTGTTGTGTTCCAGTTGCTGGGTTTTGGGGTTTCAGATGTTGTTTATTTTGGCTAATTTTGCATGTGATGTAATCTTACACTTTAAGCAAGTCGGAGTGTTTCGTATTCGTAGTTTTAACATTGTTTCGGGTGTTTCACGTATTGTTTAGGCGAAGTTAAAGGGTTCAATCGAATGTTAAAAACCCATTTTTCCAAGTTTAACGTACTCGGAAAAACATGCAAGTGATTCTGTGGACCCTCTAGAAGAATGTAAACCTTAACTCGATTATGTGGTCGTCAAAACTATCACTTGAACCCTAGGATTTATGATAGTTTAGCGTTTCACATGTGAGGCGTTGGTTTGACCCTTCTGCGGCTGGTTCATATGTACTGTGGTATCTTCTGGGTATTATTAAAACTGTGCTCAAGTGTTGAGCTATCGGGAAATTGTGGGACTTTGATGAATCAATCGAAAAGTTTATCATCGTTCGGATATTATGTGATTGGATACAATATTTGGAATCTACATGTAGTTATGAGATAACTAAATTGAATATTATAAATCTAGCGGTTTAGTCTCAGTTGATCGGTTGCCACGGGATTTTGATGTGATCAAAAGTCCGTCGCAATCACGTAGCGTACGCGGATACTCGCCGGGTAAACTTAATAGATAGCCATGCCCCATAGCCCCGACCAAGTGACTGTAGGAGAACCCCGTCGCAAAAAGCATCCATTCGGGTGCTCGCGGTAGCGGTGTTCCTCCTTAGTGCACTTCGTCGACGGCATCGGGGGTGCGGCCGTCTACTAAAGTTTCCGACGAGCATTCGATCAGGATGTCGGGAATCTTGTTGAATTGCCCGACTAGATATTGAAAAGTGTTTTCGATATTGAGACTAAAATGCGGGGTTTATAATTGTTAAGCTTGCGATGTCTAAGGAATTCATTTGGTTAGGCATGCGATGTCTAAGGTGGTTGCGGATTCCAACTGTTGTAGTTTTTCACTTTCTTTTCTGCGACCGTAAGTGTAATATGTGGTGTATCGCCGGTTTCGGTGCTATATGTCAATGACAATTGGGATACGCATATTTACTTACGTTGATGACATGTGATGTTATGTGTTGCTTGGATATGATATATTGGATCGTCGTGTTTTGAATAGCCGGGGGTTTTATGTGATATGAGGGTTTTTATTTTCATTCATGTAAAATTCATTGTATGTAATATTCTTTTATTGGAGCACTTCCGGGTTGAGGACGATGTCACCATTGTATATTATTTACTTTTCCACATTAGGATAGATCCAAGGCGGGGAGCACAAGTAACCGGGTTCTAGAGTCCAGTGGGAGACCATCTCGAGGAGTCGAGACCGGGTCTCCTAACTCTAGAATTGATAGGGTTGCTTGCCGCTCTCGTAGGGGTCTAGGGGTGTAGGATTGGCTATTCATCGTGACCGTGGAATCCGTATTTTATACTGGCTTGATATAAAACACGGAAATCCTAGTATATCCAATATTTCATATGTTGTTCTTCTGCCGCGCTATCTGTGATGTGATCATTTGATATGTTTAGATGGATACAGGATATAGTATCTGTGATATATTATATAGACGTTGCTTATGTTTTACACCCACGCTAGCACTGCCCCGCTCTGCCGTTAGTTACCTAACCTAACGGTGCACGAGGGGACATCGAGGCGAATACGGATGGCATAAGCGTACGTTGTATTTATTTGTGATGTTTAGGTAACTTAAAATGATGGGACTTCATTAAAGAAATTAATGAAATAAAAGAAACCTAAAGATGTTGTGGAATCGAATTTTCAATAACAGTTAGCTCTAGTTGTTGCTTTGCATAGCGGTGTTCCTTGTAGAACATCCAGCACCTTATTCGATAAGGAAAGAGCCGAGATCCCTTCACCGGGAGTGACCTCTTTAGCAATAACTGGCAGATGCTACAACCCTCGGTTTGTCTTTTGATTGTTTTTATAGTTTTTGCTTTGCATAGTGGTATTTATGAAATATCCTACACCTTATTCGATAAGGAAATAGCCGAGATCCCTTCACCGGGAGTGACCTCTTTACCAAAACTAGTAAAAGCCTAAAAAAACACTCCATTTAAATCATTTGATTCTACAACGATATCAAGTTCATTACGCTCATGGTTTTCTTAAAAACTTGTGTAGCCCTCCGTCATTTCAGATAAGTCCTACTTAGTATTCGTGCTACGTTTGTTGACCTCCGTCAAGGCGTAGTGTGCGGTAGCTGACTAGTATTTATCTGCTTATGCATATGATGCAGATTGGATTAGGGTAGTCATGCGGCCTTGTTGACCTCCGTCAAGGGTCGTGCGGGTGGGTTTAATTCAATCAGGAAATGACGGGTTGAGCTTGACTAGTAGCTTATGGTTTGTTGACCTCCGTCAAGGTCATAGGACGCTAGGGGCAAAATATTATCGGAAATTTCAAGTGTTGAAATTTGCAATGAGATCACATACCTCCTATGAGATAGTTGGATCCCGATACCCACTGCGAGTAAAAGTTACTCCTGGGAGAGTTTTACACATTACAATTAGCCGATCAAGTATGTGTCTAGAAAGGTGTCAACGGGGTTATGCCTCTGGGAAAACAAGGTTTATATTAATTAGGGCCGTGCGAAAGCACGGGGAACCTCCCTCAAAGTACCGGCACTAGCCTGGCTGAAAAATTGGCGAACTTGTATGGTGTAATTAATCCCGGCTAGTCTTTCCTTTTAGGGTTTGAAGGAAGATTTGACAAAAACAGTGGGAGACATCCTGATTAGATATATTAATAACCAATCTAATCTTGCAAGAGCATACGCTGAGTTCTTCTCTCTCTCTCTCCAGGTAGTGACCATGTCACGCCTTAATCAAGATAATAATACGGATGAATTGACCGAACCCGCTTGTTATACTGCGTCGGGGAACGTTGGTCCCGCTCCAACCTATAATTGTTATAAGACCAAGCAAGAAATAGGGGATTACCAGAATTCCCGTGCCACCCAAACGAAGAAAGTGTATGCTGATACATCTTCTTCGGGTGTGTTCATTACCGAGAACTGTTTCTCAGTATCCTTTATGTCCTGGGTATGAGATACCGGATTAGGATTCCCATATGTAATCTGTTACATGGGCTACAGATAGGTAGAGAACTGGGAATAGGGTGATAAGTTTCAAAAGTTGGAAACGATGCAAGTGTTGCAGCCAAGTCTGTTGGCAGTTATCACCCTGTATTACCAAATACATTAATTCTGAACGAATGTTATTAGATACCGAACCTGAAATACAACATCATATCAGTCTCTTTATTTAGTAAAGAAGGATATAATTTTGTATTGATGGATAATGTTTTGAACATTTTCTATATCAAGAGTTGATCGGTTCAGACACGTTATCTAAAAGCATATACGTTCTAAATCAAACCACAGTTCTTAACATACAGAACACACACAAGAGGAAGAGTTCAGAAATGAATGAATCCTTCTTATGGCATTGTAGACCAGGTCATATCAATGCGACCCGACTAGCTAAGTTACATTTAGATGCATATTTAAATCTGTTTGAATTTACATCTTGTGAAACTTGCCAGTCATGTCACAAAGATAACATGACCATAGCTCCGTTTATTGGAAACAGAGAAAGAGTTAGTGAACTCTTGGGATTGATACATGCTGATGTATGAAAGTCCCCTGTCTACATATGCCAGGACTGGTTCTTTATACTTCATTACATTCACTGATCATCTCTCAAGATTCGGACATATGTTCCTGTTGAAACACAAGTTTGAAACTTTTGAGAAATTCATAGAATATAAGTCAGAAGTAGAGAACCAAAACAGGTATAAGTATTATGTCCTATGATGAGATCAGAGAGGAGAATACTTGAGCACGGAATTCTTGGACTATTCTAAAGGAGAATGAGATTCTCTCTCAGCATTACTCCTCCGTATACACCATAGCACGTTGGTATATCGGGGCGGAGCAGACGCACCCTATGTGATATGATGTGCTCTATGATGAGTACTACTGAGAAGCCTATTTCCTTTTGGGGGATATGCACTTGTGAAGCTGCATACCTATTGAATAGGGTTCCAATCAAATCAGGTGCCTACCACTCCATATGTGATATGGTATGGGAAGAGCCTATCTCTTAAGGATGTTAAGATTTGGGGTTGTCCGGCCTATGTCAAAAGCAAAATCCGGACAAACTCGAGGCAAGGTCAGTTCTGTGGAAGTTTGTTGGATATCCCAAGCATACGCAAGGGAATATCTTCTACCACACTGAGGAACAAAAGGTGTTTTGTTTCTCAGCATACCCCCTTTGGGAAAGGGAATTTCTTGTGAAGAAATTACTGGTCATGAGGTAGAACTGGAAGGAGTTCCAGCTATACAAACTGCAGCTGATGATTTGGTAAACCCGGATGATTCAATAAATTTCCCAATGAACCTCAGCCTCTCCGCCGATTTAGTAGGGTTCCTCATCCACTTGAGAGATACTTCGGTTTTCTCTATGACAGTGGGAGCGAGGATTGCATCATGAGATGATGACCCAACTAGTTTCGAGCAGGCCATCAGGAGTGGAGACTCTGTGAGAATGGCTGGATGCTAAGCGATCTGAGATGGAATCTATATACACCAACAAAGTATGGACTTTGGTTGCTTTATCTGAAGGGTTAAATCCCCATCAGGAGCAAGTATATCTTGAGAAGATTACTTGGTGTACATGGAAAAGTTGAGACTTTCAAAGCTAAGACTAGTTGTAAACGGATCTCGTCGTTGACGAGATATGGATAATGATGAAACCTTTTCTAGTCCCTATGCTTAAGTCCATCCAGATCCTACTTGCCATTGCTACATACCATAACTATGATATCTGGCGGTTGGGTGTCATGACTGCTTTTCTAAATGATGATTTAGAAGAGAGCGTCTATAAGTACACAGCCAGAGGGCTTCGTAGACAGTGGGAGCAGCGGAAACGTGTGCAAGTTGCTTTATGAGTTAAAGCAGGCATCGCGGAGTTAGAACATCTGTTTTGATGTGATAGTCAAAGAGTTTGACTTCATCAAAATGGTAGATGAACCTTATATATACAAAAAGGTAGTAGGGAGTATGGTGGTGATCCTCGTATTGTACGTGGATGACATACTCTTGATAGGAAATGTGTTTCCTATGCTACGCTCAGTCAATCTCCTCTTATCACAAGGATTCTCCATATAGGATCAAGGTGATACCTCCTAAATCCTGGATTTTGGATCTATGAGATAGATCTAAGTGGATGTTAGGATTCTCACTAGGTGTAGTGAGATGGTATCAATCGATCCTGGAGAGAATCATTGGATAGGATCCAGGGTGGTAAGAATGACTGAATGTCAGTCACAGGCATTGTCTTTACCCTAAGTAGAGGGATAGTATGTTGGAAGAGTTCCAAGCTAGATACCGTGACAAATCTAGACGATTAAATGCTAATACATTGCTACCTAAGATGCTACCAAAGAGTCAGTTTGGATATATATAAGTTCATGAGATGAACTTCGTTCCTACCATTGTGTGACAATGGAGTTGTGGCTTTGGCCCAAGGAGCCCCCGTCCTATCAGTGATCCAGACATATTCTTAGGCAGTATCACCTGATCATGGAGATGGTTGATCTCCAGGGAAATCGAGGTTAGGAGAGTAGATACAGAGGAGAACAGGGCGGATCCACTCACAAAGGCCTATTTCCCAGTAGAGACTTTTATGGGATGGTTGAGTATGAGATACTTCAACCACTGCTGATTGTTGGGTATGGGATACTACAATAGATGGCCCTAGTGCAAGTGGGAGATTGTTAGTTATATGTATGCCCTAGAGGCCATTACTGTACATACAATGTATATTGTAGTGGATGGTTGGACATATATAGGGAGGACTTTCTTGCTCGACATGATAGTATGCTATCTGGTTGCTCTTTATCTTAACATGTACTCTTATTGTCTCTATGTTACATGTTAATAAAGCCCATAGGATGAGTAATTGACTACCAGGACTATAATGCAGATCATACTAGTGGGGACAGTGTAGTCGCTAAGTACATCCTTCAAATGTCCCTAGTCGTGGGTGTATCGAGACAGGGCATCGATATACCAGAGTAGACTAGCGTATAGCTTCTACCCATGTAGATGGGCGATGGATGATCCCATATCCATTGGTGTTTGACATCAGAGACAGTATACGGGTGCTCAGTGGAGACTGGGTACACTGGACGGACTCGCCGAGAACTCCCAGATGGTATTATACCTCACGTCATATGGCAGTTCTCTGGTGACACTGGTACAGGTTAGTCTGTAGACCCGAGATCGTCATAGAGTCTTGTGTGATTCCCACCGTGCTTTGATTTCCATCATACCACGTCCAAGAGGGCGTGCAAAACGGTGGCTTTTGGGTACAGTCCCGAGTCACATGGAGGCAATGAGCGATAGGAGGGGTTTCGTCTCTCCCGGTATAAGGAGTTGATGTTGCGCTGTGTTCGATTGGCTATAACAGGAAGTCCTTGGCCAAGGCAGTTTCAGAGATATACTGGTAAGTGTTATCAGTAGTTTCTCGACCCGTTATGAGCCTCATATCGACACGACTTATCGAGTTACTGGGGTCTGACGTTTACCACCCCTAGACGAGATATGCGACATATCAGACGAAGAGACCGGACTGTACGGTAGTGTTACTGATTGGATTCGCAGGAGTGTGAGCATGCTTGCTTGTTGATCTTCTGATCGCTCAATACCCGGGTGGCCGTTACGTTTAGCATACCGCTTGCGGCTTGTGGGTGTTTGATATGATCATCACCTACTGCCGGCGTGTTGACGAGTCTTTAGAGTCCTACACAGGGCTTTCCTCACTCAAGCGAAACGGATTAGGAGTACATATGTGATATGTGCGGGACCGAGATTGATACGATATGAGATATCGTATTCTATTCTCGCGATTCGTGACATTGATCGGTTGTATGCGATATAGCCGGGTTATCGGATCAAGTGTTGATTCGATAAGTTGTTACACATGATATTAGTCGGTTATAGCCGGATTATTAAATCAAGAGTTGATTTAATAATTTAATGTATAATTATATATTTGATATATTATATTACATTAACTAGTATTAGCTCACTTATGATTTGTTTTCTCACTTTGTGTGCACATTGTACATATGTATGTTTGTGTACATGCATTGTGTCATGGTTGATAATACATGCAAGATGGGTGTATGAGACTTATACCATGATTAGGGTTAAGTTAGGGTTTTGTTTATTATCTTAAGATTTAACAAAAGAGTTAAACTTGGTCAAAGTTATCAAGCTTGAAGAAGCTTGGAGAAACTTTGACAAAGTCCACTCTTTTGTCATAACCTAAGATATTACTTGACCCAACCCTTAACCTCATACCTTGGTTAATTCTATACATGAGTTAAGCATGAGGGCTTAACTCAACCATAGTGCAATAATTCATTGGATAAGTTTTCATTTGGATGAATTGTTCACAAGGGTTCTTCTTCCTCATCTTCTTCCTCCTCAAAAGCTTACTAGCTCTAATGGTGGAATGAGGAAAAATGTGAGAAAATCAATTCTAAAGTGAGCCCACTTCCTACTTCATCATTCTCTACTACTTGCCATGTAGTATAGGGAGTTCTCTTCACGAAGTTCATGACCTAGTGAAGGAATAGGTTGAGTTAGTGTCTCCCCGACATAGATCATCTTCGGCCTCGAAGTCTTCGAAGCAAGCACGTTCGTTTCTTCTACGGAGCCTCTCTAGAGTCCGGAGCTTGAGATCGCAGCGGAGGGGACTACTACACAGAGCTATTTGAAGTGAATGATCGGTCTACAAAGGTTGTATTCCTTGCTCACTATTAGTTGCAAAGTGTTTGCAAATGTTTCCCGTATTATTTCTAGTTAACGATCTAGTTTAGGGTTAGCTAAAACGGTAAAATTTTAATTTGGCATGGACGATGCCTCCCGAAACCTTGCTGCCGTCGTAGGTAACCCTTCATCGACTGCCTGTGCTGAAATCATGCTTCTTTGTGCAGGTTAACAAATTTCAAATTACAATCTCCGGTCGCAGCAAAAATGTCTCCAAGGACAAGCTCAGCTCTCGACACAACTCCCGTCTCCTACACGATGAAGATGGACTCCAGGACGGTCCTTCCGGCCAGTCTCGGGCGACAATGGGAGGAGGAGCCGCTACCATTTGGTTCTATTATGTTCGTGTCAGCTAACGCCGTCCCAGCTCCTCAAGCTCCGGTAACAGACAAACCGGTCTCAAAGGGGAAAAGGCCGAATGTCATGGTCGCGAGGGCGCCCCAACACAAATGCAAGTAAGTGTTTGAATGACCTTCCTTGGCCCCAGCTAGGAGCAAGGCCATCAACACCAACAAAGCAATAAGGTATCTCGGGTAAGCTACAGCGGCACCTCTGACAACTTCTCGATTGGGTGTCTTTTCAAGCATCCCCATCACTCAGCCTATGGCGGCTTCCCGAAGAGCAGAAGCCTGCCAAGCGCTCAAGGCAGAGAAGTTGAGGCAGAAGCGGCTCAGATACAGAGCCAACAAAAGGGATAGGGCTCTGGCCATATTAAAATTTATGAATTTCCAAAGCCCGGACCACTCCACGAAATCAGCCGCCAAAGATAAAGAGATGGCTGGGTATGTGGTTTGCACTGTCTACATGGTCGGACATGAAGAAACAAATCCTCCTCTTCTTTACAGCCATTGTGATGATATGATTGACGCTACCCAGCATCAGCTCGAACTAAGTGATGAAGAGCACGCTCAGGCCGATAAGCCAGAGGAACCCGTAGTTCCTGCGGAATTTAGCTCAGGCAATAAAGATGACCCGGTTGTCATAGCCGGAACTACAGAACAAGCGTTATTCCGATGGCTTCAGAGGCAGCTTCAGGACAGGGATGAGAAGTTAGCCAAGGTACAGTCCAAGGTCAACGAATTGGCAAACGTCGCGGTAGATCTCGCGACCCAAGTCGCCCGATTGCAATTACAGCAGAATCAAATTTTGGTTTATGTGCCAGGGATTGATACCCGGAGGCAGCCAACTGATACCCCCTTCAACCTAAGAGAGGAGCGCCTTCGCGAAAAACGGCCGCGATCAGCCTCCAGTCCCTCCGATACATACGCCGGAGGGGAATCGCCTCTGAAAGAGAAACTGGAAAAAGTCTATTCCTTCAAAAGGGAAAAAGTCCACAAGATATTCAAGGACGCCCTAAGAAACGATCTACAACTGCCAGAATCAAAGAGACCGTGAGAAGTGAATATGACCGACGACCCCAAATACCGCCCCTATCACCGAGTGATAGGTCATGCCATTGAGGACTGCTTCGTCTTCAAAGATTGGATCGAAAAGCAATACAAGGCATGAGAGATAGAACTGTCTAAAGGCGTGTTAACAAACAGTCCAGCTGCGACCGCCAATTTCATACAAACGGAGACTGAAGTTCTTCGTGAAACTGATTCTCTCAGACATCTGCCTTTCTCTGAATATAATTGACCACCATGTCATTAAACTGGGAATAATCGACCACGACGTCATTAAACTGGGAACAATCGACCGCTAAGTCGTCAAACTGGGAATGTAAAAAAAAAGTGTGTAAATAAATAAATAAAAAGAAAAAGCCGAAATGATAGGGCAACTCGCAATAAAAATCAGCGAGTAAAAATAAAATTGAAAATAAAGCCGAAATGATAGAGCAACTACGAATAAAAGCCGAAATGATAGGGCAATCGCAACCTTCGCGATAAGAAAAACTGAAATGATAGAGCAACCGCGGTAAGAAAAACAACAAAAAAAAGAAGGAATAAAAACGACAAATGATGAGTCGCTCCTGGTATCATATTCCAGTGCAGCGATGCAGACGCTAATCAAAATTCTAAATTTCTCAGATCCCAACGGCGAATGATGAGTAGCTCCTGGTACCATATTCCAGTGCAGCGATGCAGACGCCGTCCAAAACTCAAATTCCTAATGGCGAATGATGAGTCGCTCCCGGTATCATATTCCAGTGGAGCAATGCAGACGCTAACCAAATTCCAAATCCCATACCCCAAAGGCGAATGATGAGTCGCTCCTGGTACCATATTCCAGTGCAGCGATGCAGACGCCGTGAAAGCCCCGAAATTTTTCCGGCCCTACGGTATGGATCATACATCCTGCAAAACGGTATACAATCTACGGGCGTAAAACAATCCCAATCTCTCCCAAGTTCTACCGGTGAGACCACATTGAAAGTCCCACCAAAAATATAAAAAAAAGGTATGTCCACAAGCAAAATGGGCACGGATGAAAACCCGAAAGGGCTCCGTGATTAAAAACAGCTGGACTGCCGGCGAGTTTGTGAAAACCTGAAAGGGCGCAAACTCATAAAAAAAAGAGATGAAATACACTCGCAAAGTCCTCTCGACTTTGTGTGGAGAAAATTCCCGCGTGAGATCCTTACGACTCACAAAGGAGCAACACACTTAGGAGTCCCCACGACTCCTAAAGAGAAAATACACCTACGAGATCCTTTCGACTCGTAGGGAGAAAATGCTTTTGTGGGACCCTTACGGCCCATAAAATTGAAAAGCCTTAGGTGATAGGGATCTAAACCTGTCTCCTAAGCCACCAATTCCCAAATCTTCCCGGGGCAAATGATGAGTTGCTCCTGGCATTATTCCAGTGCAGCAATGCAGATGCTGAAAAAAAACCAATTCCCAAATCTTCCCGGGACAAAGGATGAGTTGCTCCTGGCATTATTCCAGTGCAGCAATGCAGATGCCGACAAAAAACCAATCCCAAAATCCTCTCAAAGACAGATGATGATTCGCTCCTGGTACCATATTCCAGTGTAGCGATACTGATGTCAACCCAAATCACAATCAACAAGTCAACTTCAACTCCGACACCGCAGAAAGCGGAGCAAGTCAGAATCCAATCTCGACACCGCAAGAAGCGGAGCAAGTCAAGATCACCCCTGACGCTGCAAGAAGCAGAGCAAGTCAAATCGACCGTCCATGTCGCAAAAAGGTCAGTGCAGGCTTCCCACAAATTGGGAACCAAATCGCTCCGGATCAGAGCGTCGACCATCCATGTCGCAAAAAAGGCAGTGCGGGCTTCCTACAAAGCAGAAACCAGATCACTCCGGGCCAGGGAAAAGTCTACCACGGACACTAAGTCTCGGAGACGTGTCAAGCATCGACCGTCCATGTCGCAAAAAGGGCAATGCAGGCTTCCTACAAAGCAGGAACCAGATCACTCCGGGCCAGGGAAACGTCTACCACGGACACTCCGTCTCGGAGACGCGTCAAGCGTAGACCGTCCATGTCGCAAAAAGGGCAGTGCAGGCTTCCCACAAATCGGGAACCAAATCGCTCCTGATCAGAGCGTCGACCGTCCATGTCGCAAAAAGGGCAGTGCAGGCTTCCCACAAATTAGGAACCAAATCGCTCTGGATCAGAGCGTCGACCGTCCATGTCGCAAAAAGGACAGTGCAGGCTTCTTACAAAGCAGGAACCAGATCACTCCGGGCCAGGGAAACGTCTACCACGGACACTCCGTCTTGGAGACGCGTCAAGCGTCGACCGTCCATGTCTCAAAAAGGGCAGTGCAGGCTTCCCACAAATCGGGAACCAAATCGCTCCGGATCAGAGCGTCGACCGTCCATGTCGCAAAAAGGGCAGTGCAGGCTTCCTACAAAGCAGGAACCAGATCACTCCGGGCCAGGAAAACATCTACCACGGACACTCCGTCTCGGAGACGCATCAAGCGTCGAGCGTCCATGTCGCAAAAAGGGCAGTGCGGGCTTCCTACAAAGCGGGAACCAAATCGCTCCGGATCAGAGCGTCGATCATCCATGTCGCAAAAAGGGCAGTGCAGGCTTCCTACAAAGTAGGAACCAGATCACTCCGGGCCAGGGAAAAGTCTACCACGGACACTCCGTCTCGGAGACGCGTCAAGCGTCGACCGTCCATGTCGTAAAAAGGGCAGTGCAGGCTTCCTACAAAGCAGGAACCAGATCACTCCGGGCTAGGGAAAAGTCTACTACGGACACTTCGTCTCGGAGACGCGTCAAGCGACGACCGTCCATGTCGTAAAATGGGCAGTGCAGGCTTCCCACAAATCGGGAACCAAATCGCTCCGGATCAGAGCGTCGACCGTCCATGTCGCAAAAAGTGCAGGCTTCCTACAAAGCAGGAACCAGATCACTCCGGGCCAGGAAAAAGTCTACCACGGACACTCCGTCTCGGGAGACGTGTCAAGCGTCGACCGTCCATGTCGTAAAAAGGGCAGTGCAGGCTTCCTACAAAGCAGGAACCAGATCACTCCGGGCCAGGGAAAAGTCTACCACGAACACTCCGTCTCGGAGACGCGTCAAGCGTCGACCGTCCATGTCGTAAAAAGGGCAGTGCAGGCTTCCCACAAATCGGGAACCAAATCGCTCCGGATCAGAGCGTCAACCGTCCATGTCGCAAAAAGGGCAGTGCAGGCTTCCCACAAATCGGGAACCAAATCGTTCCGGATCAGAGCGTCGACCGTCCATGTCGCAAAAAGGGCAGTGCAGGCTTCCCACAAATCGGGAACCAAATCACTCCGGGCCAGGGAAATGTCTACCACGGACACTCCGTCTCGGAGACACGTCAAGCGTCGACCGTCCATGTCGTAAAAAGGGCAGTGCATCCCAAAAAGTGGGAACCAAAGCAAGTCGCCTCCACGCGAAAGAAGATCCACCAATTTCATGCACACGACTCACATATGTGGTGTGCATTTATTGATGGGGGCACTTTGTTGAAGTCAAAAATTGCACCCCGGTTGACCAAGTCAAAGTCAAAGTCAACCCCCAAGCCAAGTGGGCCCATGCCCAGGTCGAGTCCGAACATGAAGGGGCCGGCCCTCCCCCATGCCAACATAGAAATCATGTAACAAATAATTTTGATGTAATTTTTTGTGCATGAATGTAAGCAAATGGGAATCAAGCCAAATTTTTGTAAAGCCCATGGCTTATGTGCAAAAAGAAATGGCACATGAGCCATGGGATGGGCAAAATGCTATTTTGTAAAGCCCAAGGGGCTATATGTAAATATGTAAGCCTATATAAGGCAAGATGATGATGAATAAGAGATAGACTTTTCATTCCTCACAAAAAGATTAGGGTTTTTTGTGCCTCCTTCTCCTTCCTCAAGGTTCTAAACCTTCTTCTTCTTTAAGAATTAAATCAAGAGTTTAACTCTTCCTTTTCCAAAACTAAATAGTTTTTCACCACAAATCCCACAAAGGGGAACTCAGATCTTCCATCAGATCTCAGAAAGGAGAGATTTTTAAAATCTCATATTTCCTGATCTTCAAGATCTGGCCAACAAAGGAAGAAGAAGGAGACCCATCTCCAGAAACCCCACTTTGGGGAAGATCCAGGGCTCAAGGGGAGAAGCCCTTTTATCAGCTTCAAATTATCCAATGAGTTCAACTCCTCATATACACACACACACACACACACACACACACACATACAAAATAATAAGTATTCCTTTCTGAGAGTACAACTCCCATTGCAGGGACCAAGTCCTTTTTGCCTCCCTTGCGTTCAGAGCGCTAGCGCCCTTGCGCTCAGAGCGCTAGCGCCCATGTGCCCGACACGTGGGGCGCTAGCGCTTAAAGCGCTAGCGCCCAAAGAGCCAGCACCCGAGCGCTCACGTGTCCGACACGTGGGGCGCTAGCGCCTGAGCATCCACGTGTCTGACACGTGGGGCGCTAGCACTCTGGCGCTTTTGCGCTAGCGCCTGAGCGCCCACGTGCTTGGCACGTATGGCGCTATCGCCCAAAGCGCTTGCGCCCGAGCGCTTTCTCCCACGCATCTTTTGGATGCCCTTTTCCCTTACTCACACACACACACACACATACACACACATGTTTACCGCCAGAAACCGGGAAGACATGCGTTTTTCCTGAATCTGGGGGCAGATGATAATTGGTGCTATCCGTCCACCTCTTCGAAGATGCCAAGTTGATTTATGACACCATGTATCGAAGGTTTAGACGGATGCGGCCGTTATAGCAGACTTCGTCAGATTCCCCCTCGTCGAGGGGTTTTTGATTGTGGGGACGCTCTTCCCTGCAGGCGCAAGCCCCTGCAGTTAATTACGCTACCGCACCGCGGTAACAACTTTCTCCTTCTCCAGATGGTCACTTCGTGTCGTGGGTGTTTGTTTTGTGTTTGGTTGCCCGTGGATTGTATACGTAGACTAATTTATGTTGTCGCCCGTAGGACGTGGATTAGTCTAAATCCGTATTTTCTTAGATTTGGGTTTGGGGGTTTGGGTTTAAGGATACGTTAGTCTCATTTGAGACTAAGATCAACTTAAACGTTTGTTAAGGATACGTTAGTCTAATTTTAGACTAAGATCAACTCAACGTTTGTTAAGGACACGTTAGTCTAATTTTAGACTAAGATCAGCTTAACAGGATCATTTAGATCCAACAAAAGAGCATTTGAACACTATTGTTTAGTTTAGGGACATTGCGGTCAATTACCAGTTTAAGGACGTAGTGGTCCAATACCAGTTTAAGGACGTAGTGGTCCAATACCAGTTTAAGGACATAGTGGTCCAGGTTAAGGACATCATAGTCCGTGAGTTTAAAGACTTCACGGTCAAGGTTAAGGACATCATAGTCCGTGAGTTTAAAGACCTCACAGTCAAGGTTAAGGACATCATAGTCCGTGAAATGTGTGGTTTTCGGGACCCGTCACCTCTTTGAAGACGTTGAAGGATTACAACAACAAATATCAAAGGAGTGAAGAGATGTACCCTCGAACCAAAGTGGATTTGGGGATCTGTAGTCCAATTTGGAACTACGATCAATTTATTAGATTATGAGCACATTGGCTCAGTTAAATCTGAATTGAGGACTTATGGCCAGTTTGGGCTAAGTCCAAGTAGATTAGAAATATTGGCTCTTTGTTGGACCATTAAACATTTATCTGGGTTCAAGCCCACATTATTTAGCAATGCTAAACCAGAGTTTTAAGGGCTCTGATAACATTTTGTCTTTTATTAGGCACTGACCACTCATCATGGCTCTGGAGTTTACTTTGAATGTCATGTGAAATGATCAAGTTTGGAAAATAAGGGTATATTTGAAGTTCAGTCAAAGGGGAATCCTGCCTCTGGAAAAACTTAGCCATTTTGGGCTAGGTTGGTTTTGAAATAGTGTTAACACTAGAAGGTATTTGACGATCACGTGTTCCCACGTGATGCGCTTTAAAAATAGTGTTAAACACTAAAAATGGGATGGTCACGTGGGGTCACATAAGGCGCCTGAGAATTGGGCCGAAACTCCTTTATTTTACCCTCAAAGCTGCAAATAAGTGTTAAACACTTAGCTTTCAGGACATCACGTGTGAGCACGTGAGGCATCTGATGATGGGGCCAGATTTCCTTTTACTTTGTTCTGCAAATAAGTGTTAAACACTTTTTGACTTTCTGGCCATCACGTGGTGGCACGTGATGGAGATTTATGCGCTGATTGTTAAAGCGTTTATCAAGGGGTCACGTGGTAACACGTGAGAGCGCCCAAATTAGAATCTGTTATTTTGGAGGTCACGTGGGAGCACGTGAGGCATTGCCTCAAAGTTTTTTCTTCTCATTTTTAGGAGATCTGTTCAGGGGTCACGTAGGGACACGTGACCTAGATTTTTGCATGCATAGAGATCTTTCAAGTCTCTTTATTTTAAGAATTAAATTCTCTATAGGGTTAAACCCTAATTATGGTTTTAGAGGAATTAAATTCCTATGTATGTGAAAGAATTAAATTCTTATATAGGGTTAAACCCTAGTTCTGTCTTGAAGGAATTAAATTCCTATGATTTTGGGAGAATTGAATTCTCATGCAGGGTTGAACCCTAATTTTCTTTGGAGGAATTAAATTCCTATAAATTTAGGGGAATTAAATTCTCATATAGGGTTGAACCCTAGTTTTATCTTTGGGAGAATTAAATTCTCTAAACTCAATTCCTCCTCTAAATTTTGGATCTGCATGGCAAAATCTCAACCCGATGAGAATTAAATTCTCAACCTATGGGGAGATTTGCTTTTGCAGATCTTCAACCAGAGGAAGAACTAAGTTCCTTTTGCAGAAGAGTTAAACTCTTAAATTGAGAATTAAATTCTCCTTTTGAAATTTTGGTCTTTTTCCCTTTTCTCACATAGGGTTTCTTTTCTCTTCTGAAGAAATTTTCTTTTCTCTCTTGAGAATTAAATTCTCCTCTCTTTTTTTCTCTCTTGAGAATTAAATTCTCCTCTTTTTTTTTTATCTCTCTGTTCTTCTCTCAAAAAAGATAGATCCCTTCTCTTTTCTTCTTGGCTACTATTTATAGGAGAAAGAAACGAATCAAATTTTTCAGTGAATCTTTCATTGAAAGATTTTGGTTGTTTTTGTAACCAACATGATCTTTTAGATCACTCTGTGAATTTTATTCACCATTGGATTTTTAAACCAAAAGACATTTTTCTGTTATTCTTGGTGAATTTTAGGGAAATCTTTCCTTGTATAAAATCTTTTCATAAATTGGTGATTTTCAATCACCATTGGATTTTTAATCCAACGGTGCTCCTCTTTACAGAGCGCAATCTTTTTTGTTTCGAAAGATTTAAAAATATATTTTTCCAGTTAGGGTTTTTGGTTTGCCTTAATTAGAATTTAATTCTATTATTTCAGAGATTTCAGGATCCTATCACGTGTTGACATGTGACCCCCTCGATTAAGCATTTAATTCTTTTGTTTTAAAGAACTCAGGAATTATCACGTGTCAGCACGTGACCCTTGGTCACGTGTGAGCACGTGATGCCCCATTGGGGTTTTTCCTTGTTATTTTATTATACCTTTAATTCTTTTCAGTGAGTTTAAAGGCCTATCACGTGTTGACACGTGACCCCATTGTTGGAATTTAATCCTTATTAGTCAGAGAACTTAGGAACCCATCACGCGTCTGCACGTGACTGTTGGTCACGTGTGGGCACGTGATGCCCCATTGGGGTGTTCCATGCTGTTTTATTATGATTTTTAGTGGGCTTAAGAGGCTCATCACGTGTGGGCAAGTGACTCCTGTTGATTAATACTTTACCCAGAATTTAATTCTGTTGTTTCAAAGGACTAAGGATCATCACGTGTCAGCACGTGACCCTTGGTCACGTGTGAGCACGTGATGCCCCTTTGGGGTTTTTCCTTAGTTTTTATTATATCTTTTAATTCCTTTTTAGTGGGTTGAAGGGCCTATCACGTATGGACACGTGACTACCCTGAGTAACTGTTTGACTAGAGTTTAACTCTATAAATTAGAGATTACAGGAACCCATCACGTGTCAGCACGTGACCCTTGGTCACGTGTGAGCACGTGATCCCCCATTGGGGTATTCCTGATTGTTTTATTGAACTTTTAATTTTCTTCAGTGGGTTTTCAAAGGCCTATCACGTGATGGCATGTGACTCCATTTAATTATTTATTTTATTCAGTGCCTATAGGCTTTGCCTGTAAATGGTCACGTGTGGTCACGTGATGCCCAATCACGTGTGGGCACGTGATGCCTCATAACTTTTGATCCCGGATGAATTATGAAGCCCATAATATATCAAATCGAAGGATTTTTTGATACGCTTTCGATACCATCAGAATTTATCTGTTTCTCATTCGGGTGTTTGTCAAAATACTGCCCGGAAAATACTGGTTCGCATTTTCTTAAGCGTATCGCTGCCATTTGATACCTTGGGCTCTTTTGCGCAGAAATTTTTGACGGGAACAAATGCCCCCCACTTTTTGCCCACGTAAGTATGTACGTGGGTGAAGTAGTGCAGAGTTATGCATGACCATAGAATTGAGGTCTTAGGGGACAAGTTTTAGGGTCCTTGTAGCCTAAGACTTTTTCATCTTCATGAGCCGTAAGGGTCTCAAGAAGGATTTTTCTCCCTACAGGTCGAGAGGATCCCGCAGATGTATTTTCTCCTTAGGGGCTGTGAGGACTCCTAAGTGCATTTTCTCTTGAGAGTCGTAAGGATCTCACAAGAGAATTTTCTCTCTTACAAGTCGAGAGGACTCATAAGTGATTGTTTCCCTCCTTGTCGATATTTGACTTCGGGGAATGTGGCCTATAGATAGTCCATCTTGACCTCTCTGTAGGGCAGTGATGGCTTAGGAGACAGGGTTAGGATCTGCCACCTAAGACTTTTCAACTTTATGAGCCGTGAGGGTCTCATAAAGACTTTTCTCCCTACGAGTCGAGAGGATACCGTAGGTGTATTTTCTCCCTATGAGTCGTGAGGACTCCTAAGTGCGTATTTTCCCTTGAAAGTCGTAAGGATCTCACAAGAGAATTTTTCCCGCTTACAAGTCGAGAGGACTTGTAAGTGGTTGTTTCCCTCTTTGTCGATGTTCGACTTCGGAGAGTGTGACCCGTGAATAGTATGCAAGAGTCCATCTTGGACTAACTTGCAGGGCCCCAGTGCTTAGGAAACAGTTTTTTTAATCCCCATTGCCTAAGGCTTTGCCTTACGAGTTTAGACGAATCGAGAAGTTCTCGCAAGGATGTCCTAACATCACAGTTAACCTCTGCTCTTTATGACAGAGGTCCGTTAGGGTCTGTGGTACTAGGATTTTTTCCGCCGTACCGTCGCGTTGGCTAATGTATTCCTCGATAGGCAATCTTGCTGTTCGAGCAGCCTTGCGACTGTCGTGTCTTTGATCCCTTCGGAGGCTGGACAAGACGTCTTCAAACAATCTTCCTAGGCAGTTTGACCGTCGGAAGAGCAAGCGTTAGGAATTTTTCCATGCCGCTTTTTTACTTGAGGTTAGGCTCATTTTGGAGAGCCCCGATGAGTCATAACCACTCCGCGCTGGTGTGGGATGATCTTCGATAGTCTTTCAGGTTTTATATGAGTTGCCGTCAAGACCCTGAAGCTAGGAATTTGGCCTTCGCTTCGTTTGCTGGCACTGCGTCTGCTGTATCGAGACGAATGTCGCGGTTGTCTCTAGGTTGCATGTGAACCGTCGAGGTTTGGAACTAGGGATTTTGCCATGGCTCCGTTGTTTGATTGTCGCGTCTGAGTCCTGTTAGAGGAAGAACGCTGTGGTGACATCGCGTCTACTGTATCGAGACGAAAGTCGAGGTGGTGACCACTCCATGTGGGATGATCTCTGGTAGTCTTTCAGGTTTTATATGAGTTACCATCAAGACCCTGAAGCTAGGAATTTGGCCTTCGCTTTATTTGCTTTGGCGCGTCCGAATCCTGTTGGAGGAAGGGCGCTGTAGTGACATCTCGTCTGCTGTATCGAGATGAACGTCGAGGTGGTGACCACTCCGCGCTGATGTGGGATGATCTCCGATAGTCTTTCAGGTTTTATATGAGTTACCGTCAAGACCCTGAAGCTAGGAATTTGGCCTTCGCTTCATTTGCTTTGGCGCGTCCGAGTCCTGTTGGAGGAAGGACGCTATATTGACATCTCGTCTGCTGTATCGAGACGAGCGTCGAGGTTGTGGTGGGTTTTTGCCATCGCTCCGCTTTGTTTCGACCGTGAGGTCTTTTGTTGACGTTGCGTCTGCATCCTGCTGAGGGAAAAAACGCTGGGGTGACATCACATCTGCTGTATCGAGACGAACGTCGAGGTGTAGCTGGGATTTTGCCGTCACTCCGCTTTGTTTCGACCATGGGGTCTTTTTTTGACGTCGCATCTGCATCCTGCTGGGCTGCGAAGGAATGCCGTTGTTGACATTGCGTCTGGTGTAGTGAGACGAATGCTGAGGTGGAGCTGGGATTTCACCGTCACTCCGCTTTGTTTGGACCGTGAGGTCTTTTGTTAACGTCGCATCTGCATCCTGGTGGACTGCGAAGGAACGCCGTTGTTTACATTGCGTCTGGTGTAGCGAGACGAATGCTGAGGTGGAGCTGGGATTTCGCCGTCACTCCGCTTTGTTTGGACCATGAGGTCTTTTTGTTGACGTTGCATCTGCATCCTGTTGGAGTGAGGAGAAACACCGTTGGTGATCTCTAAGTTGTCGATATTGACGTCGAGACCCTGAAGCTAGGGATCTTTCTTTGCTTCGTTTGTTGACATTGTGTCTGCAATATTGCGACAAATATTGAGGTTGTCTCTAGGTTGTCTATGAACCGTCGAGATCTGGCTTCACTTTTTGATGGAGCCTGTTGGGAAGGTATGGTTCCCTCTTTGTTTGTGCCCCTGGATTGTATACAGGAATCGATGTGATCTCACCTGTAGGGCAAAAAGTTTCATTCTTTCATCATTTTTTTAATTCTTTCCGCGATGCTCTATCATTTCAGGTTTTTATATTACGAAAATCGCGATTGCCCAATCATTTCGGCTATTTCTCTTTTTATTCGCTGCTTTTTATTGCGAGTTGCCCAATCATTTCGGCTGTTTTTGTATGCATACATTTTTACTTGCTGATTTCGTTGCAAGTTGCTCCATCATTTCGGCTATTTCATATGCATTTTTGGCTCGCTGATTTTTTATCGCGGGTGTGGAACATGGAATCTGATGCCAATCTCAGCATCAACATCGCTGCGACTGGAATATTGCCAGGAGCGAATCATCATTTGCCATGAAAGGACTTGGAATTTGATACCGATTTAGGCATCAGCATCGCTTCCACCGAGACATTGCCAGGAGCGAATCATCATTTGCCACTGTCGATGTCGAACAAAGGTGGCTTAGCAAACATGGTTAGGATCCCGTCGACTAAGGCTTTTGACTTCATGAGCCGTAAGGGTTTCATAAAGGTGTTTCTCCCTACGAGTCGTGAGGATCTCGTAGGTGCGTTTTCTTCTTAGGAATCGTGAGGATTCCTAAGCGTGTGTTCTCTTATAAGTCGTAAGGATCTTACAAGAGTGGTTTCTCCTTGCAAGTCGAGAGGACCTACAAGTGTTTGTTCACCGTGCGAGCATATCACTAGTCACGGATGGGACTTTGTTAGGGAAATGTTTATTCGCGCCCGTGGATTGTATACAAGGGTCAATACTGAACCGCTTGTAGGACAATAATGGAGGTTGTGGGGGCGCGCGCTTAAGAACAGGTTCAGGTCCCTGTAACTTAAGACTTTTGAATCTTATGAGCCGTGAGGGTCTCATAAGAGGGTTCTCCTTACGAGTCGTGAGGATCTCGCAAGTGTAATTTCTCCTTAGGAGTCGTGGGGATTCCTAAGTGTGTTGCTTCCTTTGTAAGTAAGGATCTCACGCGGGTGGTTTCTCCTCACAAGGTCGAGAGGACCTTGGAAGTGTCCTTTAACGAAGTTGCGCCCTTTCGAGTTTTCACAAACACTCGCCGGTAGCCCTGCTGTTTTTACTCACGGATCCCTCTCGGGTTTTCATCCGTGCCCATTTTGCTTATGGACATACCGTTTTTTTACGAGTCTGCGCCCTTTCGGGTTTTCACAAACATCGTCGGTAGTCCTGCTGTTTTTACTCACGGAGCCCTTTCGGGTTTTCATCCGTGCCCATCTCGCTTGTGGACGTACCCCCCCTTTTTTTCTTCTTTTTTGTTTACCACGTCAGCCTAGGGATGCCGCGGGTTGGTAGTAGTTTAACGACGTTTCGGTCATAGGTCAACGTACGATTACGCAGCTAGATTTTGCCGCAAATCTTCGCATGTTTTGTGCCGGAGGTGGATTCCTTGAAGAAAGGGCTGAGGGCGATTTCTTCGTCAGAGTCGCTTCCAAAGGTGACAACTTGCGATCCCTTGGTGTCGGCTATGTGACAGTTGCCAGCAGCTCTTTCGCGCTCATCTGTCGTGCTTTTCTGTTCCCGACGAGCGCTTCACTCGTTGAACGTGTCGTCGATGGGCAACATATCCCTGCCACCAGTTTTTAAAGGCTATGCACTCCTCGGTGAGATGTGCAATCCTCTGATAATATAGGCAGAAGTTAGGATGTATGTCCGCTTCATCAAGACGTATATTGCCAGGGGAATTTCCTTTGAGAGAGGGCAACTTCATTCCTATTGCCAGGGCCCTAGCGAATTGATTCCTTACTTTAAGCTTGCTTTTGCTGGCGATAGGGATGCTTTGCTCCAGTCGGGGTGTCTCGACCTTTTCCTCCAGTCGTTGGCGTTTGGCACTTTCAAATATAGCCAATTCACGCTCTCGATTGGCTTTGCTTTCCTGACGGGCTTCGTTTAGGAATGCATCAATCACTTCGTCTGATGGTCCTAGAAGTTCAGGCTCAGGATTTGCCCCTGGTTTTTCTACATCCAAAGCTTCTTCACCATTTATTAACGAGTGAGAGATCACTTGACAGCTTGCCACAAAATCCTCAGACTCATCCGACGAGTCTTCTCCATTGTCATCATCTTTGTCCACAAGGACGTGGGTGAGAAATTTTTGGAGTGTGACTGGGGTCCGCGCCTTCTGTTTATACTCTTCCAGCGCGTCAATCTGCTTTTGTAGGTCCGTGCGCTTGTCACCAGGCTTCACAGGCTTCTTCTTCTTTTTCGAAGATTTCGATGGCTGGATGTGTGTGCTTTGGCTATCACCACCGATCTTTGGAGTTGGGCGCGGTTTTAGCATTCCCTCAACGATTTCGGGTTCCAGTGGATTTTTCCACATGATTGCAGGGCACGTTTGGAGATCCTTCAGCATTCTTTTAGTTTTGGCTGAAAGAGCGACCTCCCACGGAATTTCTTTTATAAAAGAGCATGATGCCCCCGGCGTGTCCACCTTTTTAGGGGCATGAGGTTGTGGCGGTTTCACCTTCCAATTTTCCGATAACGCGAACTTGCTTTGTTGGTATTGGTCTTCAACCCAGTTTTTGAAGACGTAGCAGTCTTCGATCGGATGGCTCAATACTCGGTGGTAGGGGCAGTAATTGGGATCGTTGACGTCGTTTGGCTGCAACGGACATTTTGGATCTGGCAGATTGATGAGTCCGTTGCGCACCGCCAGCTCGAACAGTCTCCTCGTTTTATCTTGGGGAAACGAGTAGGGACGTCCTAGTCTCTCCTCAAGGGATGGGCGTGGACCCATATTGTTTTGGCGAACAATCGGCTTTAAGTTGCTCGGCTGTTGTTGAGTATTGGCGACGAAAGTTGCTTTTCCTTTCCCTTTTTCATTTCGAGAATCCGGCTTTGGAGGAGACGGTCTATGACCCATCTGGTCCATTTGGGCCAGCTTGTCAATCAAGGCCTGGAAGGTGGTCGGCTTGAAGAACATCATGAATTGGGATATGGTCGCTCGAGGGTCAAGAGTACCCACGAACATGCCTACCGCAGGCGCTTCTTCGATGCGCTGCTCGCACTTCGACCATAAATTTCGCCACCGTATTGCATATTGGACCCATGTTTCTCCAGGCTTCACCCTGGCATTGATCAATGCCGTTATTGGGGTGCGTTCACTAGCACTCGTGAATCGCTGGGTGAATAATAGCTCCATTTCCACAAAAGTCTTGACGGAGTCGTTGGGAAGTTCGGAGTACCACTCGAATGCCGTTTCCGACAAGCTTCCGACGAATTGGCGAAGTAGCAATTTATCATCGCCCCCGGTGTTGCCACAAAGAGCCCTGAACTGAGCGACATGTTGATGGGGATTGCCTGTCCCCTTGTACACATGGAATTTGGGGATCGTATATCCCGGCGGATAGTTTATTTGATCATACTAGCCTGGATATGGTCGCCCAGTTCTAACGACTTGGCCGGCCACTTCATTTGCCTGGTGAGTTCATATTTGTTGAGCAATATAGTCATCCAGAGCGGCCTTGGAAATGGTTTCCTCTTTAGCTGCTGAAAGAGCCGGAGGAGGGTTCGATGTCTCCCCTCTGTCGTCTTCAATAATGATCGGAGGGTCTTCAGCTGGAGGATCCGGCTGTAACATCATCCCGACCATGTCTTGAAAGAGAAGCGCCATTCGTTTTATATTAGCCGCTTGTTCTTCTGCTTCTCTATCTTTCTTTTCGAGGACCCTGCGGAGGAAGTCAGCATCGGTTTCTTGTTCATGACGCTGCTCCGATGACGCCTCAGGGCTTTCTTTTGGCCCAGTGAGTGCGGCCATTTGCGTTAGCATTTCCTGAAGCTTCTGTTGCTGCTCCTGGGCTTTTGTCACGGATCGGGTGAGCGGTCGGTGACCCGTCGAAGCGCAGCTTTCCTCTTTTCCGGAAGCCATGTAAACAGTATGCACCATTATGCCCCTAGACTTGGGGCGTTTGGGCTCAGCGTCTTTGTGATTTTCCGTAGTCTTCTTTCTCTTCTGATTAGTTGACGTTGAGGGGGACGTTGCAGCGGGCACCCAAGTAGCCGTCGTCTTTTGTGGCTTGGCAAGATGGTTCTCTTCTTGCTGAACTTTCACTTTCTTTTTTCGGCGAGGGTAATCTTGATCGATTACTGAGTCTTGAACCCGTCGCCAGACTTTGTAAATTTTGGAAGAGAGCCGCTGAGGGGGTTGTTCCGGCTTCGCCTTCGGTGCATTCTCCATGGGTGGAGGAGATTTTTTCAGTATGGCGGTAGGAGAGTTCCTGCGCACCTTGTTCAGTAATTCAAAGCTGTTCCCAGTTGGAACAGCAGCATTGACTTCCACCGTTGGGGCTGGTGGAGTTAGCCCAGAGGGAGAGTTGCCCTCAGCCTTCCTTACTCGGCGCCAGTGGTGACGTCGAGCGTGTCGAGCCGTTGGGATTGTTTCAGCTTTAGGGGCGACTTCGTTATGCCCCTTGTTTTAGAGAAGGGTTGTTGCTAGCGTCAACCTCTTGAAAACTGATGTCCGTTGAGTAGCGTCCAGTCTGTCAAAGACGGACCTTTGAGTAGGAACGGGAGCCGGGGTGGCCAACCTCGTAAAGACTGATCCCTTGACGGAAAAAGCTTCTTTAGTGACCTCGAGAGCAGGAATGGCTACCCGCTTTGGGATGGCCGCTTCAGTTATCGTGGGCTTCTTGGCGGGCCCATTGGAGTTCAGGTTCAGCCTATCGAAGACTGATGTTGTTGGCTTGACATCGACTGAACCATTGAGAGGGGCCGCAGTAGTTGCAAGCCGATCAAAGACCGACTTTTTGGGAGCTTCCTGTGATGGCGTCGGGGCATTGAAGCTCATAGGCGGGAGCATGGTCCCGAAGAACAATCTAGTGATGGCCTGAGTGACCTGTTCCACCGGCATAGCGAAGATGGAGGCCGCTTGGGGCCCGTAAGTCACTCCTCCGGATGGGACGGAGTAAGAGTTGCAGTTGCAGTTGGAACATTTCGTGCAAGTAGACGCCATTGATCTTTTGTTTTCTGCACGGAGCAAGACACCAAATCTAAGTATCTCAAATCCACATGCAACCATAACAAACCGTGATTCGTTCGCGAACACGACACACGGAGTGTGGAGTGGAAAGAGGAAAAGGTCCCACTGGGCGTGCCAGAATCTGTTTACCGCCGGAAACCGGGAAGACATGCGTCTTGCCTGAATCTGGGGACAGATGCTAATTGGTGCTATCCGTCCACCTCTCCGAAGATACCAAGTTGATTTATGACACCATGTATCGAAGGTTTAGACGGATGCGGCCGTTATAGCAGACTTCGTCAGATTCCCCCTCGTCGAGGGGTTTTTGATTGTGGGGACGCTCTTCCCTGCAGGCGCAAGCCCCTGCAGTTAATTACGCTACCGCACCGCGGTAACAACTTTCTCCTTCTCCAGATGGTCACTTCGTGCCGTGGGTGTTTGTTTTGTGTTTGGTTTCCCGTGGATTGTATACGGAGACTAATTTATGTTGTCGCTCGTAGGGCGTGGATTAGTCCAAATCCGTATTTTCTTAGATTTGGGTTTGAGGGTTTGGGTTTAAGGATACGTTAGTCTCATTTGAGACTAAGATCAACTTAAACGTTCGTTAAGGATACGTTAGTCTAATTTTAGACTAAGATCAACTCAACGTTTGTTAAGGACACGTTATTCTAATTTTAGACTAAGATCAACTTAACAGGATCATTTAGATCCAACAAAAGAGCATTTGAACTCTATTGTTTAGTTTAGGGACATTGCGGTCGATTACCAGTTTAAGGAAATAGTGGTCCAATACCAGTTTAAGGACATAGTGGTCCAGGTTAAGGACATCATAGTCCGTGAGTTTAAAGACTTCACGATCAAGGTTAAGGACATCATAGTCCGTGAGTTTAAAGACCTCACAGTCAAGGTTAAGGACATCATAGTCCGTGAGTTTAAAGACCTCACAGTCAAGGTTAAGGACATCATAGTCCGTGAAATGTGTGGTTGTCGGGACCCGTCACCTCTTTGAAGACGTTGAAGGATTACAACGACAAATATCAAAGGAGTGAAGAGATGTACCCTTGAACCAAAGTGGATTTGGGGATCTGTAGTCCAATTTGGAACTACGATCAATTTATTAGATTATGAGCACATTGGCTCAGTTAAATCTGAATTGAGGACTTATGGCCAGTTTGGGCTAAGTCCAATTAGATTAGAAATATTGGCTCTTTGTTGGACCATTAAACATTTCTCTGGGTTCAAGCCCACATTATTTAGCAATGCTAAACCAGAGTTTTAAGGGCTCTGATAACATTTTGTCTTTTATTAGGCACTGACCATTCATTATGGCTCTAGAGTTTACTTTGAATGTCATGTGAAATGATCAAGTTTGGAAAATAAGGGTATATTTGAAGTTCAGTCAAAGGGGAATCCTGCCTCTGGAAAAACTTAGCCATTTTGGGCTAGGTTGGTTTTGAAATAGTGTTAACACTAGAAGGTATTTGACGATCACGTGTTCCCACGTGATGCGCTTTAAAAATAGTGTTAAACACTAAAAATGGGGTGGTCACGTGGGGTCACATAAGGCGCTTGAGAATTGGGCCGAAACTCCTTTATTTTACCCTCAAAGCTGCAAATAAGTGTTAAACACTTAGCTTTCAGGACATCACGTGTGAGCACGTGAGGCATCTGATGATGGGGCCAGATTTCCTTTTACTTTGTTCTGCAAATAAGTGTTAAACACTTTTTGACTTTCTGGCCATCACGTGGTGGCACGTGATGGAGATTTATGCGCTGATTGTTAAAGCGTTTATTAAGGGGTCACGTGGTAACACGTGAGAGCGCCCAAATTAGAATCTGTTATTTTGGAGGTCACGTGGGAGCACGTGAGGCATTGCCTCAAAGCTTTTTCTTCTCATTTTTAGGAGATCTGTTCAGGGGTCACGTAGGGACACGTGACCTAGATTTTTGCATGCATAGAGATCTTTCAAGTCTCTTTATTTTAAGAATTAAATTCTCTGTAGGGTTAAACCCTAATTATGGTTTTAGAGGAATTAAATTCCTATGTATGTGAAAGAATTAAATTCTTATATAGGGTTAAACCCTAGTTCTGTCTTGAAGGAATTAAATTCCTATGATTTTGGGAGAATTGAATTCTCATGCAGGGTTGAACCCTAATTTTCTTTGGAGGAATTAAATTCCTATAAATTTAGGAGAATTAAATTCTCATATAGGGTTGAACCCTAGTTTTATCTTTGGGAGAATTAAATTCTCTAAACTCAATTCCTCCTCTAAATTTTGGATCTGCATGGCAAAATCTCAACCCGATGAGAATTAAATTCTCAACCTATGGGGAGATTTGCTTCTGCAGATCTTCAACCAGAGGAAGAACTAAGTTCCTTTTGCAGAAGAGTTAAACTCTTAAATTGAGAATTAAATTCTCTTTTTGAAGTTTTGGTGTTTTTCCCTTTTCTCACCTAGGGATTCTTTTCTCTTCTGAAGAAATTTTCTTCTCTCTCTTGAGAATTAAATTCTCCTCTCTTTTTTTCTCTCTTGAAAATTAAAATCTCCTCTCTTTTTTCTCTCTCTCTCTATTCTTCTCTCAAAAAAGGTAGATCCCTTCTATTTTCTTCTTGGCTCCTATTTATAGGAGAAAGAAAAGAATCAAATTGTTCAGTGAATCTTTCATTGAAAGATTTTGGTTGTTTTTGTAACCATCATGATCTTTTAGATCACTCAGTGAATTTTATTCACCATTGGATTTTTAATCCAAAAGATATTTTTCTGTTATTCTTGGTGAATTTTAGGGAAATCTTTCCTTGTATAAAATCTTTCCATAAATTGGTGATTTTCAATCACCATTGGATTTTTAATCCAACGGTGCTCCTCTTTACAGAGCGCAATCTTTTTTGTTTGGAAAGATTTAAAGAAATATTTTTCCAGTTAGGGTTTTTGATTTCCCTTAATTAGAATTTAATTCTATTATTTCAGAGATTTTAGGATCCCATCACGTGTTGACACGTGACCCTCTCGATTAAGCATTTAATTCTGTTGTTTTAAAGAACTCTGGAATTATCACGTGTCAGCACGTGACCGTTGGTCACGTGTCAGCAACTGATGCCCCATTGGGGTTTTTCCTTGTTATTTTATTATACTTTTAATTCTTTTCAGTGAGTTTAAAGGCCTATCACGTGTTGACTCGTGACCCCATTGTTGGAATTTAATTCTTATTAGCTAGAGAACTTAGGAACCCATCACGTGTCTGCACGTGACTGTTGGTCACGTGTGGGCACATGATGCCCCATTGGGCTGTTCCCTGCTGTTTTATTATGATTTTTAGTGAGCTTAAGAGGCCCATCACGTGTGGGCACGTGACTCCTGTTGATTGATACTTTACCCAGAATTTAATTTTGTTGTTTCAAAGGACTAAGGATCGTCACGTGTCAGCACGTGACCTTTGGTCACGTGTGAGCACGTGATGCCCCATTGGGGTTTTTCCTTAGTTTTTATTATATCTTTTAATTCCTTTTTAGTGGGTTGAAGGGCCTATCACGTGTGGACACGTGACTCCCCTGAGTGACTGTTTGACTAGAGTTTAACTCTATAAATTAGAGATCACAGGAACCCATCACGTGACCCTTGGTCACGTGTCAGCACGTGATCCCCCATTGGGGTATTCCTGATTGTTTTATTGCACTTTTAATTTTCTTCAGTGGGTTTTCAAAGGCCTATCACGTGATGGCACGTGACTCTATTTAATTATTTATTTTATTCAGTGCCTACAGGCTTTGCCTGTAAATGGTCACGTGTGGGCACGTGATGCCCGATCACGTGTGGGCACGTGATGCCTTATAACTTTTGATCCCGGATGAATTATGAGGCCCATAATATATCAAATCGAAGGATTTTTTGAGACTCTTTTGATACCATCAGAATTTAGTTGTTTCTCATTCAGGAGTTTGTCAAAATACAGCCCGGAAAATACTGGTTCGCATTTTCTTAAGCGTATCGCTGCCATTTGATACCTTGGGCTCTTTTGCGCAGAAATTTTTGACGGGAACAACACACACATACTCCACACTAAAAATACCTCCCCCGTTGGAAAAAAATTTTTAATGGGGCGCTGACCCGCAACCCGCAAGGGGGCTGCTAGCCCCCTTGACCCCTAGCCCGCTATCCGGGTAGCGGGACCCCCGTAAAAACTCTGCGGGGCCTCCGATATATCCATAACCCCCTTTTAAAACACGACACACGTATATTGCACATTGAGTTCGCATGAATAGTTGTCCCGTCAATCGGAGGTTCGCTCGCCCCAAAGGCGAGGGGTAATTAACGGCAGCTTAGTTCGCGGCTGCCGGAGTTTCAGATCCCCACAATCAATAAACCCCAGCCTACCCTAGGCAGGGGGAATCTGTAATGCGCCTGACAAGCGCACGCGTATTCCCATCTTAATGGGGTAACGAAAAACACCCTACAGGCATTAGGAGGGGGAGACGAGCCACTTCCGCCTCTGTTGTAGCGGCTCGTTTTCGGATCGTTGCGGTCATCGCTCGCCATTGGGTCGAGGGCAGAAGATCACCTTTTGTTGTGGAACAAAAAAAGTCTTTCGTTCCCACAGACGGTGCCAACTGATGGAGGTTGGGATCTCCTTCAGATGTTGTCCTCCATCAATCCTTTGATGGCGGTCTTTGACCGCTGAGATTTGATTGGGAGTTGCTGAGTGTGGATCTCAATGGGTTGATGTTGGATGCCGAGCTATCTGCAAAGAAGTTCCGGGGTTGGTGACCACCGTAGGACCCTCCGACGATCAAGTTAGAACCGAGGAATAAGTGCAGAGTAGCAGCGTGTTGGAAATAAATTCAAGATACCTGAGTCGTCCGAGAGAGGGGTTTATATAGGGGTCGCGTGGAGCGAGCAGGTGCGAGATCACCACTGTCAGTTACGCCCCAGCGTTATCCTCACCTTGAATGGCGGGATGCGCTCATTAATGGGGGGATACGCCCATTAATGGGGATGCGCTAGCGTGGGATGCGGATTGTTGGGAGTCGGCTATCTCGTCCTGGCGATATGCGCGGAGCCGTTGCGGGGCGCATGGGTCCATGCTCTTGGTTAATCGAGGGAGGCCGAGGAAGCTTGGCACGTCAGGAGCTCGAAGACGAGCTGAGAGGCCGAGGAGGCTCGGCACGTCAGATGGCTCGGAGATGAGCTGGGAGGCCGAGGAAGCTCGGCACGTCAGACGGCTAGGAGACGAGCAAGGAGACTGAGAAAGCTCGGAGATGAGCTGCTGGTAGTTTCCTAGATTGAAGGTGGTATGTATTCAGGGAGGTTTCTCGAAAGGTCGGATACGTTCCTCGAGAAGGGGATCCCGAGGAATCCTCATAATACAACCCATCTATTACACCTCCATAGCCTTCGGGACACGTCATCCGCCGCGTGTCATAATCTGAGAAGACACCACTTGTGAGCATCATCAAGGGTGCTTTCTTAGCTTTAAGTAACACAAATATATACTCATAGTTACTCATATTTCGATGTACGATTGAAGCATCATAGCATAATTAAGACCAACTCCTGGTATCGATATCTAAACCGAGCATGGTCTAGCCAAACACTACATGCATCAAACAACGAGATGTTCAAAACAAAGGTATTTTACCTCCCTAATAGATGGTTGAAAAGGAAGTTACTCCATATCAAAGTGCGAAATGAGGCCTTTCCACGATCTCATATCGCCAAACTTTCGGATTCACTTCACTGAAACTTCAAGACGCACTATAATATAAAGGATTGGAGGCATTGACTCATGATATCTCACTCACACATCTAGGATTCGACATGGCATAACGACTCCATCCACATCTCAACGTGCAATGTCCCTCTTGATAACAACACTCTCTCTTTCTCTCTGATGGAGGTCGGGATCTCTCTCAGATGTTGTCCTCCGTCGATCTTGGTGCCAGCGGAGCTGAACGGTTAAGATTTGATGTGAGGATTGAGCGTGTGGGTCTCAATGGGTTATTGATTGTCGTTGAAACTGAGTCACCTGCAAGGGAAGTCCCGTAGTGGGAAACCACCGTAGGACCCTCCGACGATCAAGTAAGTACCGAGAAGTAATTGGGCAGAGTAGCGATGTATTGGAAATGAGTTCGACGTACTTGAATCGTCTGGAGGAGGGGTTTATATAGTGGTCGTATGGAGCGAGACGATGCGAGAATTCCGCCGTCCGTTACGCTCCCGCGCCACGTTCGCCTTGATGGCAGGATACGCCCATTAATGGCGGGAGGCATGGGATGCAGGACGTGGAGAGGCGGAGATCTCGTCGTAGTGAGATACGCGGAGCCGTTATGGAGGGCGCTTAGGCTCCATGCCCCCGGCCAAACAGGGACGCTGAGGAATCTCAGTGTATAGGCCGGCTCGGAGACGAGCATGAGAGTTAAGGAGTCTCATCTATATGATAGCTCGAAGATGAGCTATTTAGCTGGCGGTCAGCCGAAGAGGGAAGGTACTCTGGGGAGGTCTTCTAAGAAGGTCTGGTGCAGCCTCGGAGGCGAGGCGCCGAGGCATATCCCCAATGCATCATATTTATTCCAGCTTCGTAGTCCCCAGGAATATAGCGGGCTTACATGGATGACACGTCACTGGCCACGTATCGTGATCTGGGCAATTCCTTCTTACGAGCATCATCATTACCCCCCACTCTCGTTCCGGTCTATTTGTTGGCCGGATCGAGAGTGGTTATCGTCTCGGTTTTCAAAAATTCAGATTGGCGACGAGGATTTTCCTTATCGAGTTGTCTGAGGATGACATGACATTTGGCGGCTGTGCCTCCCCGATTCCTGGGCCTATGTGGTGGTTCACGAAGCGTCTTGATTCTCGTGCGTATCTTAGGTGACGTCAGCGGATCGGCAATATGATTGCGCCTTAAAAAAGATGCCGCTTTGCTCGCTCAGTCGGTTGGCCTCTGCGCCATGTGTTTGCAGCGGAGTGGCGGAATGCAAGAGGTCGTCAGTTGAATTCGAGTGAAGGGGAAGGGTCCAACGATTGGTTGCCACGTGGCATCCTTATGGCCGTCGGGTGTGATGATACATTTCTGCGGGAACGGATTTAGTCCGTTGGATGGTTTTTGCCGAGCATATAAATAGGAGAGGCTATTGCTTGGTAGGCGTTTTGCCCTAGTTGTCTCCTGCTATCTGGTGATTGCCCGGTGCACCATTGCTTAGGTTGGACCCTCAGCCAAAAACCCTTCTTCAGCTAATCTCCCTTTGAATCAGGTTAGATGTCTTCTTCCGAAACTTCTATTGATATAGTTGGGGTCAAGTCGAACGATGAGGCTTCATATTCTGAAGCCGAGTCCAGCGGATCTTCTTCTTCCTCCTCGGCTTCCGATAGCCGAGAAAATTCTTCTTCTTCTTCCTCTTCGTCTTCTTCCTCTTCGTCTTCTTCCTCTGAGTCGGGCTCGCCCCCTAGGAGTGGCGACGCCCTTATACTTCGTCGTCAGGCAGCGAAGAGGGCCCCTGAGGCACGCATTGGAAATACTCGCGATGCGCCCTCGATGTTAAGTCGTCCAGACAAGCTTTCCGATATCCGGGCTCGTTTTCACATCCCCTTAGTTATTCGCTTCGTCTGGCTAGGGAGGGTGAGCGGGAAGATCAGATGCAGGGCAATGAGATTGCTCTGTATCTGCTATTTTTGATGCAATGGGAACGCTCAATCTAAAAACGGCATGATCTTACCTGGGATTGCAAATCCCAAGTTTGCTTTCTTTTAAAGAAGCATCTGGTTCTATCTTTCTTTCGTTAGTTAACCCACCCTTTTCTAAGAAGGATTTGAGTAATTCAGGATCTATACTACTTGGAATGGCTCTCTCATATTGAGAAATTTTCTCTAGTGGCATTCGATCACAGAAGCCCTTCAAAGTGCAGCCGGTTGGATCCAACCTATTCTTGGAAGCTTTTCGAACGGGAATGTGTCTGCCCTTCTCACCCAAAGTTTACGATGTACTCCATTGCTTTTACCTTGCCCCGGGCCAGCTAGCGCTGAACTCGTGGAGAATCCTCCTCGGGTTTCTGGTCCGGTTGAAAATTGATCGGATCCCTTTCGACTTGAATCTTCTCATCTCCTTTCTTTGTTATAAAAATCACCCCGGTACCAACAAGGACGAACCGAGCTGGGTATACCTTTCTTTCAAAAAACATAAGGGTAGAGCGGCCGGGTCTTGGGTATTGGTCGTCCTTCTTCCATCCATGAATTGAAGGAGATGTTTGTTTTCGTCGGTTATCCGGAGGGAGAGGATTGGCCCGTACCTACCAAGTGGCATAGGGCCGATTGCCCTAGGGTCAAACAGTTGAATGCCCTAAAGGCGAAGGTGGTATCGCAGTGGGAACCGATCCAGCTGGCCGATGTCCTGCTTTTCGAGCAGGTTTTGAGCTGGTTGGGACTTAGTCCCGCGCGCTTCGGGGGTAAGTTAGGGCTTCGCCGATTAATTTAGGCTTAGCATAATTTTGCTGTTTTGGTTGCTGACCCTTTTTTCTTATATATTCCGCAGAGCCAATGGATTGTTCGAAGATCATGACTGCCATGGCCGCCAAAGCGCAGGGGAGGAAGGGCGGTGGCGCTAGCTCATCCAGACTCGCACCGAGAATGGTTCCCCAGCAAGCCCCTCTAACAAAGGCCACCATTGCTTCCCCCACGCCAGAGGAATGCCGGGACGGTGGGCAGAAGCATACCCGGGACCAGGCTCCCCGGGCCAGGGAAGAAACGCCGCCTTCAGCCGAATCTCCGCTCAAGAAGCAGAAGATGGTGGTTTCCCGACCCCCCTCGTCTGGTATACAGGTGCAGGAGGGCGACTTCTGCATCGAGGTGCCGTCAGGGCTCTCCGTGGCCGACAACTTACTGTGGATATGGAGAAGAAAGCGAGGACCAAGATTCCCCAGGGCACCATGAAAGCCCAAGTCGCGGCAATAGCTTAGGAGGCCATCTAAGGTAGTAATCCCCTAAAAAAATTCTAAGTGTTTTTAACTCGGTTCATCTTCTGATGAAACTTTCTTGTGTTTTTCCCGCAGATCCTTCGGCATTGCACCCTCCTCGCCACTATAGAGGCCGAGGAGGTAGCCCTGGCGATGAAAAAGACCGGGGAGTCTTCTTCGCGTGAGGAAGAGTTTCAGGCCAGGCTGAAGGAAGCGGAGGATAAGGCGGCCGCCTTGGACTTAAGGTTGGTAGCGGAAGGCCTGACGGTCATGAAGCTGAAGGAGCCCCCGGCTCCTAACTGAATCCAATCGGGCTATTCAGGACAAGATGGAGGAGATCAATGGGCTTTATGACGCCATGAAAAGGGAGAGAGACTTGCTCAATAAGGACGTCCGGGCGGCCCACAAGGCAGCGAAGCACGCCGAGGGCAGGGTAGAAAGGGTCATGGAAAAGTACAAGGCTTTCGAACAATTTTATATGGACCTTGCCGACTCCGCGGCCGTCGGGTGGCACAACGTGCTCGACGCTATTAAGGAGGTGATGCCCGGGTTAGACAACCGGGAGCTTTGGGTAAGGTATCCCCTGGCCGAGGTAGTGCCTTAGGAAGGAATCGCCGAGCCGGCGGGAGAAAGCGAGGCGGCGGGTAGAAGCGTAGAGCCGGGGGCTGCAACCGATGTTCCAGGCAGAAGCGCCAAACTGGGGGAAGTGGCGGCCGAGAAGGCAACCTGAGGCTGCCGTCTTACCTGTTTTGCGTCCCCCCCTTTTGTTGTTATATTTTTGTAACCCTCCGGTCATCTTGTAAGGCCGGGGAACCTATAATACCTTGTACATAACTCGAAATATTAATAAAGTACTTTCAGCTTGTCTATGATGTGTATGACCGCAATGTTTTTATTCTTGTATACTTCGCGAGTGTGGATAGACCGGTGTCCCTTGGAGTCGAGGTGACGAGTGAATACGAACGAACAAACGAACGCCAAGTACAAGTAGACCGGCATCCCTCCTCACCCCGGAGTTGAAGCGACGCGAGAACGAATGAACGCTAAGTATAAGTAGACCGACATCCCTCCTCACCCCTGAGTCGAGGTAACGTGAGAACGAGCGAACACCGAGTACAAGTAGATCGGCGCCCCTCTTCACCCCGGAGTTAAGGTGACGTGAGAACGAACGAACGCCGAGTACAAGTAGACCGGCGTCCCTCCTCACCCTAGAGTCGAGGTGACGAGCGAACGCGAAATATGAACGAACGAACGCCAAGTACAAGTAGACCGGCGTCCCTCCTCACCCCCGACTCAAGTGATGTCTCTTGGATCGGGAGCGGCTCGGGTTCCATAGAACGAGGGAATCCAAGCTTTATTCACTTGGGTCCCGACGGGAATTCGTTCGCTTTGCGATCGCGCACTGGATAGTGGGCGATCTACAGACTTTGATGTGGATGAGCCGCGCAGGAAACTACTCGGCCGCCTCGTGGCGAGGGTTTTGGGTCCACAACGTAGTCAGGCAGGAAGCTGCCCGCCGTGGATAGGCCGAACAGGAAATTACTCGGCCGTCTTGTGGCAAAGGCTTTTGGGTCCATAACGTAGTCGGGCAAGAAGTTGCCTGCCGTGGATAAGCCGAGCAGGAAACTACTCGGCCGCCTCGTGGCGAGGGCTTTTGGGTCCACAGCGTAGTCGGGCAGGAAGCTGCCCGCTGTGGATAAGCCGAGCAGGAAACTACTCGGCCGCCTCATGGTGAGGGCTTTGGGTCCACAGCGTAGTCGGGCAGGAAGCTGCCCGCTGTGGATAAGCCGAGCAGGAAATTACTCGGCTGCCTCGTGGCGAGGGATTTGGGTCCACAGCGTAGTCGGGCAGGAAGCTGCCCGCCGTGGAGAAGTCGAGCAGGAATCTGCCAGCATAGGTTTCCATATCCACGCCTCCTTGATTACCGGGATCTCAGCGCCTATGGTGGGCATCATGAGATACTCACGTCTCTCTTTGAGGTATCGTTCAATCTATGGGAGGGAGCGAGCTAATAACCAGACGCCACATGGCCGTGCCTTATCGGGAAGATGCGATATTCCGATATTTGCGCTGTGGCGTGGGAAGATCTCAATCGTTGGGAAGATTTTTGTTGAGGCTATAAATAGTGAAAGGATTGCCCCTCCTTAGGCACCCACTTTCATTTGCTCCAAGCCGTTTCGTCTCTTACCGATGGCAAGCCGCGTGTACACCATCCGAGACATCGTATCATGAGACGACGTATATTTCTACGAACTCGATCGTTCCAAGGGGACGTATGAGACCGTGATAGGTCGTCTGGAGGGTCACCGTAGGCGTTTACTACTCCACCGATCCCTTCTCTTGCAGGTGGTTATTTACGCAATATGGAGGTCTTCCCCGGGTCTTTACAAGGCCTTGTCCCCGCAGGCACTGGAGGATGCATTCGATAAGATGCGTACGGCCCATGAACTAATGATCGCGAAAAGCATGCGGGATCGTTCAACTGATATTCTTCTCGAATGTTTCCAACAGAGGTTGATTATGGCATCGTGTTCAACAACGGGAGTCCCCGGCGGATCCGTAGTTTCTCGGGTCCATGGGTATCGACAGAAGGAGCGGGTGGAGGCCGCTTGGGCTCGGTTGGAGGAACTCTCCTCCAAGTATCATCGTTAATGCTTTCTCAATCCCCCTCCCCCTTTGCTGTAATAGTTAGGGAGTATATGCTTTTCCCTTGTTTTGTAAGGCTGAGGAGCCGATAATACCTCTTAATAAATTTTCTTTGGCTTAAGGACCTTTCTTTGCTTGCGATTTACAGGATATCGATCTTCCTTATTTGTTTTTCAAAGTGCAGGTGAATCGGTACTTTTTCCTCCAACTCTTACCTCAGAGCCGAGGTAAGGAGGGCGGAGCTAGGCTTAGGTCGGCTGCTCTTTGAGCGCGCTGGGATACTTATCCTAGGACATTTTCCTTACTTCTGAGCCGGGCTGGAGAAAGCCCATGCCAGATGCTATAGGGCCCGTATTTTTTCAGGCAGGAGGCTATCCATTTTGAGTAAGTGCGGCGAATATGAGACTATCCGTCGGCCTTAGAGCGGAGCAAAAATCTACTCGCGTGAGAGCTTAGCTTAGAAACTTCAGTTGACACAAAAAGAAATTTTATTACTCGAAAGGGTACAAGTTTATATGTATAACTTAAGCTTTTGGCGTTATATGGCCGAGAAAAATCACGCCCCCAGGAATCCTGGAGACGGTAGGCTCCACCGGGTAATGTCGCTGTTACGAGGAATGGCCCGTCCCACTTCGGGGAGAACTTGTGTAGGTTCTCTTGGTCTTCGAATTCTTTTCGATGTAGGACTAAATCTCTGTTCCCCTCCGAACACAGAGACGCGACCGCGCAGGTCCGTCTTGCCTGAAATTCGGGGCAAATGCTAATTGGTGCTAACCGTCCACTTCTCCGAAGATACCAAGTTGATTTATGGCATCGTGTATTGAAAGTTTAAATGGATGCGGCCGATGTAGCAGACTTCGTCAGATTCCCCCTCGCTTGAGGGGTTTTTGATTGTGGGGACGCTCTTCCCTGCAGGCGCAAGCCCCTGCAGTTAATTACGCTACCGTATCGCGGTAACCACTTTCTCCTTCTCCAGATGGTCACTTCGTGTCGTGGGTGTTTGTTTTGTTTTTGGTTGCCCGTGGATTGTATTCGGAGACTAATTTATGTTGTCGCCCGTAGGGCGTGGATTAGTCCAAATCCGTATCTTCTTAGATTTGGGTTTGGGGGTTGGGTTTAAGGATACGTTAGCCTCATTTGGGACTAAGATCAACTTAAACGTATGTTAAGGATACGTTAGACTAATTTTTAGGCTAAGATCAACTTAACGGGATCGTTTAGATCCAACAAGAAAGCAGTTAGGCTCTATTGTTTAGTTTAATGACATTGCGGTCGATTAGTTTAAGGACATTACGGTCTATTGTTACTTTAAGGACATCTCGGTCCATTGTTAGTTTAAAGACATCGCGGTCGAGGTTAAGGACATCATAGTCCATGAGTTTAAGGACCCCACAGTCCAATGTTAGTTTTAAGACATCACGGTCGAGGTTAAGGACATCATAGTCCATGGGTTTAAGGACCCCACAGTCCGTTGTTAGTTTTAAGACATCACGGTCGAGGTTAAGGACATCATAGTCCATGGGTTTAAGGACCCCACAGTCCAATGTTAATTTAAAGACATCGCGATCGAGGTTAAGGACATCATAGTCCATAGGTTTAAGGACCCTACAGTCCAATGTTAGTTTAAAGACATCACGGTCGAGATTAAGGACATCATAGTCCATGGGTTTAAGGACCCCACAGTCCGATGTTAGTTTAAAGACATCACGGTCGAGGTTAAGGACATCATAGTCCATGGGTTTAAGGACCCCACAGTCCGATGTTAGTTTAAAGACATCACGGTCGAGGTTAAGGACATCATAGTCCATGAGTTTAAGGACCCCACAGTCCATGAAATGTGTGGTTGTCGGGACCCATCACCTCTTTGAAGACGTTGAGGAATTACAACGACAAATATAAAAGGAGTGAAGAGATGTACCCTTGAACCAAGGTGAGGTGGTTGAAAGAGCAGATGTGCACAATTCAAAATAAGTTGAGGACTTATGGCCAGAATTAGGCTAAGTCCAATTAAAATGTTTTAACATTTTATTTTTGATCTGGCTATTAAGCCTTTATTTGGGCTCAGCCCTTTTAATAGAGCTAGGCATTAGGCTCTGACAAAGTTTGTCTTGTATCAGAAACAAAGTTTGTTCTGACAATGCGCCACGTGGCGCGCCAGGCGCGTTGCGCCAATCAAAGAGCGCATTGCGCTTCTGTCGGGTAGCGCACACGAAGAGGACACGTGTCGCGCTTAGCTCTAAGCGCTAGTTTGTTAGCGCATTGCGCTTTTAATTTATGAGCGCGTTGCGCTAGTCTGTTGGCGCGCCAGTGAGTGACACGTGGCGCGCTTGGCGCTGAGCGCCAGCCCATGAATGCAATGCTTTGTTTTAGAAGCGCAAAGCGCAGATTGTGTCTCTGGTTGACACGTGGCAGGTTTTGGCGCTGAGCGCCGGTCCAATGAGCGCATGGGCGCAATTCATGAGTGCAAGGCACTTTTCAATAGCGCAAGGCGCATCTGATTAATTTTAAGATCAAAGAACAAATTTATGTTCTTCAAAGGAGGCTTTTTCCTCAAGATCCAAGAATAAAAGTTCTTGTTTTTTATAAATGTGTCTGCCTTTATAGATCAAAAGATTTGTGAATGAAGTAAAATACTTCTTTTAGTCTTTTTATGATTAGATCTTTTTGATCTTTTTTTTATTAAAGACCTTGGTCTTTTTCTTAGATCTCTGATCTTTTTAGAAGATGGTTCTTCTTTTTACGAGATGGTTTTATCTCTTTTATTCAAGAACATAGTTCTTTTTACCTTGAAGATGAAGAAAAAATCTTCTTTTTTCTAAGAGCTTGCTCTTTTTTGCAGAGGGTTTCTCTCTCTTTTTTCTTCTCTGTATTCTCTATATTTTAGACTTGAAGTCTAGGGTCCTTTATATAGGGCCAAATGATTTGTTAAATCAGTTTTAAGAGATCTTTCTCTGATTGATTTGGGAATATTTCCCAACGTTTGATCTTTGATCCTAAGGCTTCTGTTTTACAGAAGATAATTTTCTTGTTTTAATAAGATTGAAAAGATCTTTCCATAACAGAATTTTAGTTCTGATTAATTAATAATTTATTATTAGTAGATCTTTTGATCTGACGGTGGGGGAATTTTTAATTCCAGAGCTGGCGCACCTTGCGCTAGCGCACCTACGTTTGACACGTGGCGCACAGCGCAACTGCGCTAGCGCACCCGTGTTTGACACATGGCGCGCAGCGCAGAACGCTGGATCTGAAGCGTTGCTTCAACTTTTAAATTTTGGATTTTGAAATAGAGCTTTGCTCTGATTGGGGGTGCGCTGCCTAGGGCGCAGCGCTCCTGGCGCTGGCGTGTCTGCTTTTGACACGTGGCGCGTTGCGCGCAGAATCTGAAGCGTTGCTTCAATTTTTGAATTTTGAAATTCAAAACAGAGCTTTGCTCTGATTGGGGGAAACACGGGAATTTTTAATTCCAGCGCTAGCGCACCTACGTTCGACACATGGCGCGCAGCGTAGAGCGCAGCGCAAATACGCTAGCGCACCCGTGTTTGACACGTGGTGCGCAGCGTAGAGCGCTGGATCTGAAGCGTTGCTTCAACTTTTAAATTTTGAATTTTAAAACAGAGCTTTGCTCTGATTGGAGGTGCGCTGCCTAGGGCGCAGCGTAACTGGCGCTAGCGCGTCTGCATTTGACACGTGGCGCTCAGCGCGCAGAGCGCTGAATCTGAAGCGTTGCTTCAATTTAAATTTTGAATTTTGAAACAGAGATTTGCTCTGATTGGGGGAAACAAATGCCCCCCCACCGTTGCGCTCACGTGGCGCACACGTGAGTGCAGCGGTGGCAACATCTGAGCCCTTAGATCAACTCAGAAGTTGAAGAGGCGGTTCAGTGCCTATAAATAGGACCTTTGGTCTCTTAGATGATTTCCATCTTCTTCTTGAGAATTTTCACTCAGAGCCTTGCTCTTCTGTTTAAGAACTTTCAAGAGTCAGAACTCTTTCCCAAACTTAGGTAAAATTAAACAGTCTTATTAAATTAGGGTTTTTATCCATGAACAGAGCCTTGATCTTCATAGATCTTTGATCTAAAGAAAACCCCTTTGGGGTTTCATAAACAGAGCCTTGGTCTCATGAACCCATGGATCTAAATAGATCTTTTCTTGAGGTTTCTTTGCCCATGAATCAGATTTCTGCTCTCTTGATAATATGTAGATCTTTTGATCTTTGACGAAGAACTCTTAAAAGTTTTTTTTCATGGACCTTGAAGATCCCAGAGTTTTTAATTCTCAAGAATTAATTTTAATTAATCTTTGATGGATTTTCCATCATCATTACAGAGCCAGGCTCTTTAAGGAATTTTATTCCTTCATGACCATAGTTTGACAAGTGTCACTCTGTTATAGAGCTTTGCTCTCAAGAGGAGATTTTCTCCTTTTCCCGAGAAATTTCTCATTCAATGAGAAAATTCCTTGAGGATTTCCTCATTAATTGACAGTCTCATCCAATGATGAGGCTGTCTTATTAATTGACGCATTGTTATCTGGATTTTGTGGGTCCCCCTTTGGTCCCCTTTCCACTGCATTGCAGTGTAGTACAACTTTTAAAGTACCGAGTGTCAAAAATTAAAAATTAAATTACAACACTGATAGTTGATTTCTGTCCCCCCTTTTGCAGGCAACATGTCTTTCGATGCTTCGTTCCCATTCGTTCGTTCAGAGGGAGGATTTCCTGGAGCACCCGTAGACCGGGAGGTCCTAGCTTTGATCAGAGACCATGATCCGGAACATAAGAATCTTCACCTTTGGGGGTCATGGTATAATCAGATTATCAGGGGTCGACAAAGCTTTTCATGCGCGGTACCCTCGGAGCCCATCACGACAATCCATTATGCCAACTCACCCCCGGTGAACTACGCCGTGGAAATGGTCAATTGGACTTCAGAAGGCCTTCTTCAGCCTGCTATAGCTTCGATTCCCCTTTAGCCTCCCATGATTTTAGATACCTTGGGACGTCGTATTTGTCAAGGCGAGGCGAGGCCGTAGGGGCAACCATATAACATAGGTCTGATTCCTCGTCATCCGACCGGTTATCTGCAGTGGGCCCGCTACATTCTGTCAGCGAAGAAGTCGCAGTTGATGAGGCTTGGGTTGTATACCGCCGTTTATGCTTCTCTTTTCCAGTATCCTACGCTCCCCATCTGGTGGGTTAAGGCCTTTTTGGAGCAGTGGAATATCCCTACTCACACATTCCTTTCACTGGACCGGGAAGTGTCAATCTTCTTAGAGGAGTTTGTAGAAGTTTCTGGCTTACCGGTCATAGGGGAGCATTATGAGGAGCTGTTTCCCACAGACGAATATGTCTTCGGTGCCAAGCCAGTGATAATGGGCCTTACTCCGGTGAATGCTGTTCAACACCAGTTTCCCAGTTTGATTAAAGTGTTGGATATCTACGAGCACCTTTTTCTCGAATCTGGGAGTCGCGGGGTTAGTTTCGAGGATTTCATCGCTCGCTTCCTTCACCCAAAAGTCTTCTCGAAAGAGGCCGTTAAATTCGCCACGCTTGACGACCCTTTCGGCTTAGGTTTGGACAACCTGCTAGCGACGGAGGTAAATCAGAAGAGTTTCTTCCTTCCCAACTCTCCGGTTGTTCCTTTTGCGGAGATTGCAGTTCCTGGGATGGATGAGGAAGCATTCTTTTTGGGATTTCTTGGGCTATGGTTGAGCTGGTTCGCGCTCCCGATGCACCCTCGCCGCATGAGGCCATCTATCTTTTATCCGGCTCACCGAATGACTATTGGGGTGAAAGTGGCTGTCGGGGTCACCGGCTTAGCCCATCTGTATTACGGCCTTAGTCAAGTGGCGGATACTACTGAACCTGGAGTACAGCATGTGAACTTCTCGATGCATTACTTCATGTCATGGTTCGAGCTACATGCACTTGGCGTTTTTAGTATCCATAGAAGGCCTCCATTCTATGATAGGTGCAGCTTCCCTCGGATTATGCAATTGGTCGGTGCCTCAATTGTAAATCCGTCACCGCGGGACGCTAGAGGTTTTCTCCTTCATCCCTGCACGGTTGGAGACGGGATGACCTTCACCGACAAGGTGTTAACCATCGGAAAAGAGTTTACCACAACAGTGCGGTCATTGTAGGATATTTTTAAAGATAGAGCCTCAGTTCTGACAGCTCGGGAGACCCTCCATTTATATTCTATCAGACCGGGCTTCCTATTGTTTTGGCAAAATGATGCGGCGCTTTTCATGAGATATAATCCGCATTGTTTTGCCCAACAATTGAGCTATAATCAAGGAGTGCCGCTGGAGGCTTTCTTGCTGGAACCCACTGCCACTGAAGAGGGGATGCGGAGCGCGCTGCATCACTTCATGCGTCTGAATACGGGCTCTCACTTCTTTATCAGCGAGCCAAGTTGTGTCCCACGGATCCTTAATGCATATATGGCATGGTATCAGCATTCGACGGGCGCCGTTATTAAGGAAGAAAGGCGGTTGCTGCTTGATCGCAAAAGTACACCTCCTGCCAGTGATCGTAAAGTCCCTTTGAAGCGACGGATCGCTATCCCCCCTCTACTAAGAGGGGTTACTGCAGTTAAGCCTCAACGTGTGCTAAGCCGCACGTGTGGATTGCCCCATGCTCCTGTGGAAACGGTGGATGCGCCATCGGTGCCCCGTGCTCCCATGGAGACGGTAAACGTAGCTTCACCCGAATCTGGCGTGGGCTCGGATATCGGGACTCGCCGTCTCAAAGTGCCCACAAAGCGTAAGCTGGTTCTGGCTGCGACCGGAGCTCGTGCACAGAAGAAGAAGAAGAAGTCAGTCCTCTCCCTTGATGCCGTACTCGGCCTAGAGCCTCAGGCTCCTCTTACCGAAGGCCTAAGTGAATATAGGACCAATGAGGGTCTCTTAATAGCGCCAGAAGACACTGATCTCGATGCCGCTATTGCTGCTTCTGCGCGACTCACGAGCCACCAAGCGGAAATAGCCGCTCTCGTGCAATCAAGTAAATATTAGTCGCACTTTGTTTTTTGCGTTATATTTTTATTTTTATTATCATGTCTTGACTGACATTCTTCCTTTTGTAACAGGCTTTACTACTGAAGAGGTTCTGGCGGCTTCCCTCAGGACCTTTGAGGAGGAGAAGAGGAATCGCGCTTCATTGGGCATTGGTATGTCTCGGCTCATTGAGTCTTCATTATCCTTTTTATGGACGATCTAACCCTTTCTTTATCTCATCGCAGGGACCACAATGTCGGTCCTGCAAGGTGATGCGGAGACTCTTCCTGGGCCAGCCACCGAAGTCCCGTCCTCTTCGGTATTGCCGAAAGAGGCCTTACTCAAATGACCGATGACGGAAGCCTTGATGGCTCCAGAGGTAAACCTGGGTGCAGATGATGACACTCTGTTGAAGGAGGCTTCTAGAAGGTCTGTTTTGACGGCCCGGGAGGAAAGGAAGCGTCGGAGGCGCGCAGCAAGGGAGCATAGTGCTGCTTTAGCTGTGGGTGCGGGTTCGAGCACCGCTACCCCTGCTGCCACTCCTTCAGAGGAATCTCCGGTCGCCTTGTCTACTGCTTACAGACGGGCGGCACGTGCGGCTCGGGAAGCAAACGGTAAATCAACTCCAGATAATGTGCCTTGAGGTTCCGTTGTCAAATTTTGAATTATCAGTTCTCATATACCTTATCTTGTAGGGCCGAGCCTTACCAAAGAAGTGGCGGCGACTGCTGAGCCTGAGGGAGCGGTGGAGGAGGAAGCTGCTATTCCCGAACCCGGGGCGGCGGTAGGCGATGTGGCCGCAATTGCTGGGCCCGAGGTAGTGGCTGACGAGACGGTCACGATTGCTATGCCCGAGATAGCTACCACTGCCGAGACCGAGGTGGCGGCGGGTGAGACGGCTATCACGGCCGAGACTAATGCAGCGGTGGATGAGACGGCTACAATCACTGAGCCTGAGGTGGTGGCGAGCGAAACGGGTACAATTGCTGGGCCCGAGATGGCCGCTCTTTCTCAAGAGGCGGGCACCGCCCCGATCATCGCCCTTCCCGCCTACGGTTCTTTACTGTCTCCTGGCGTCGCAAGCGTGACGACGGCTCTTGTGGAGTCAGGGGACGAGGCGACGGGAGGTGAGACCACCCCGATGGAGGAGGGAGACGCCGTTGTTGTATCAAGTGACGCCCTCGTCACGGTTCCGGCTGGCGACTTATCAGGTAGATTTTAGGTCACCGTCCCTTTTTTTTTATTCCGCAATCTTTTTCAATCTTTCCTGACATGGTTTATCTTGTTTCTAATGCAGGTGCGGCTAGTGCTGATGTCGCGCTACTCGAGACAGCACCGTCAGTTACCGCCTTGACGGTGACCACCTCTCTACCTTCTCTCGCACCGTCGCAAATGCTGGAAGGTATGGATTTGTGACCCATCAGTCTTATCTCTCGGCTGTATAATTCATGTATTGACGTTGCGTTATCGCGTTTTTGCAGGAGTCCTTTTTGACCACCTATACTAGGTGCTGCATCCCCACTTCTCCTTCCCGTCGGAGATTGCTTCATCCAGTGACGCTGGTGAATACAGCTTTCAATTAATGCTCTTTCTTTTACCGACAATGAAATCATTTCTGATTCTTCTTTGCCTTGATTGCAGTACTACAGATTGAAGGAGGAGATGAGAGATTAGTTGCGCCACTGGTCCTCCCGGCTTTGCCACCTGCTGCAGCTGGTATAGTAAATCCCATTTTTCATAAATCTCTTATATTTCTTGATCCATCATCTGATTGTGATTTGTTTTGCAGCGGTCGCTTCAACTCCGGCCTCTTTCGAATCTCGCATTATGATGCCGACAGGCCCCTTCTTCAGACGTCCATCCTCAAAGGGTGTTGTGACGAGTCTGCGTATGCTGAGCGAATACGTCGAGGAGCTTGACGCGGAGGCTCCTACATCTGCCGCAGATTTCGCTGCCGAGGTCAATCCGATGCTAGCGACGCTTGTAAATTTCCATAATGAAGGCGTCGTCGAGTCTTGGGTTAATCACTGCAGGAAGATCGAGGCCTGTCAGCATCAGCTTGAACTTATGTGTCTTGCCCCTGAGACTCAGGCTTTGAACTCCCAGCGGGCCGCATGGGTCGAGCTGAGTGTGTCCTTCCTCCGCCATTTCGAACAAGAGGCAACCCTTAAGCGAAAGGAACGTGAGGCGACTGTTGTTGCTGAGGCTGCAGCTGAGGCTGCAGCTAATGCTGCCCAGCTGAACACCATTTTTTAAAACCTTCAACGATGTATCTCAGACGGGCTAGTGTTGAGGAAGAAGCTTGATCTTAACGAGCAGGTTGCGCAGAGTCAGGAGGCTGCCCAGCAAGAAGTTGATCAGAAACTCTCATCCCGTTTGCAGCAATGGGCCCAAGTTGATGCAGAGCTGGCCGCGGCGGCTGATCGTGAGGAAGAGCTGAGAAGAGTGCGCGAGCAGCTAGCTGGTCTGTTGAAGGCGCCTCCCACCCAATAGCTGCTTTTGTATAGATTGAACACTTGTAATCTTTGAACAACATGTATCCATTTTTTATTCTTTTATACGATTCGCCTTGTACTCAATTGAATTCATGAATAAAAGATACACATTTTTTTTGTTATACTGTTGCTTTCTTCTCCTTGTTGTGTTGTTGTCATGTGATTTTAGCAAGTGCGGTCTAAGACTTTTCAACTTTATGAGCCATGAGGGTCTCATAAAGAATTTTCTCCCTACCGGTTGAGAGGATCCCATAGGTGTAACTTCTCCTTAAGAATCGTGAGGATTCCTAAGTGTGTTTTCTCTTGAGAGTCGTAAGGATCTCACAAGAGAATTTTCTTCCTTACAAGTCGAGAGGACTGTAAGTGATTGATGAGTTAACCTACTCCTGAGTCAAAGCATTGCCTCAACAGGGAGGTTGGGGGTTGACTTTGGTTGTCTGTAAACCGTCAAGTCATGGAACTGGGAACTTTGCCGCAGCTCCGCATTGTTGACGTCGTATATTCCTGCAGAGAGACTGATTTCTCTACGGGTCGAAACGAATCGATATGTTCTCATCAAGGACGCTGGTTTCCCTGAATCGAGGAGGTTGCCAAGGACACTGATTTCCTCGGAGTTGAAACGGATCGAGGTATTCCCGTAAAGACGCTGATTTCTTTGCGGGCCGACGCGAACCGGGATGCTCTCGTCAAGGACGTTGATTTCCCTGAATCGAGGTTGTTGCCAAGGACGCTAATTTCCTCGGAGTTGAGACGAATCGATGTATTCCTGCAAAGACGCTGATTTCTCTGCAGGTCGACGCGAATCGAGGTGCTCTCGTCAAGGACACTGATTTCCCCGAATCGAGAAGATTGCCAAGGACACTGATTTCCTCGGAGTTGAAACGGATCGAGATATTCTCGTAAAGACGCTGATTTCTTTGCGGGTCGACGCGAATAGGGATGCTCTCGTCAAGGACGTTGATTTCCCTAAATCGAGGTTGTTGCCAAGGACGCTAATTTCCTCGGAGTTGAGACGAATCGATGTATTCCTGCAAAGACGCTGATTTCTCTGCAGGTCGACGCGAATCGAGGTGCTCTCGTCAAGGACGCTGATTTCCCTGAATCGAGGAGATTGCCAAGGACACTAATTTCCTTGGGGTTGAGACGAATCGAGGTGTTCATGCAAAGACGCTGATTTCTCTACGGGTCGACGCGAATCAAGGTGCTATCATCAAGGACGCTGATTTCCCTGAATCGAGGAGATTGCCAAGGACACTAATTTCCTTGGGGTTGAGACGAATCGAGGTATTCCTGCAAAGACGCTGATTTCTCTGCGGGTCGACGCGAATCGAGATGTTCTCGTCAAGGATGCTGATTTCCCTGAATCGAGGAGGTTGCCAAGGACACTAATTTCCTTGGGGTTGAGACGAATCGAGGTGTTCCTGCAAAGACGCTGATTTCTCTGCGAGTCAACGCGAATCAAGGTGCTCTCGTCAAGGACGTTGATTTCCCTGAATTGAGGAGGTTGCTAAAGACACTGATTTCCCTAGGGTTGAGACGAATCGAGATATTCCTGCAAAGACACTGATTTCTCTGCGGGTCGACACGAATCGAGATGCTCTCGTCAAGGACGCTGATTTTCTTGAATCGAGGAGGTTGCCAAGGACACTGATTTCCCTGGGGTTGAGTCGAATCGAGGTGTTCCTGCAAAGACGCTGATTTCTCTGCAGGTCAATGCGAATCAAGGTGCTCTCGTCAAGGACGCTGATTTTCCTGAATCGAGGAGATTGCCAAGGACACTGATTTCCTTGGGGTTGATTGAATTATTTATGAGACGGAGCGTTGATCCGGCAGGGAGGTCATTGGTTGACTCCAGGTTGTCTGTGAACTGTAGAGTTTTGGAATTGGGGACTTTGCCGTGGCGCCGATTGATGGTGTAGCATCCGTGTCCTGCTGGAATGAGGAGGCACACCGTTGTTGGTTTTCGGACCATAGATGTGGCCATTGAGATTTGGAACTAGGGACTTTGCCATGGCCCCGTTTGTTGGTGTAACATATGCATCCGATTGGAGGGAGGAAGAATGCCGGTGTTGATCTCTAAGTTGTCGATGTTGACGTTGAGACCTTGAAGCCAGGGATCTTCCTTCGCTTCGTTTGTTGACATTGTGTCTGCAATAATGCGACGAATATCGAGATTTTCTTTTAGGTTGTCTATGAACCGTCGAGATTTGGCTTCGCTTCGACGAAGCCTGGTGGGACGATATGGTTCCCTTCTTGTTTGTGCCCAAGGATTGTATACAGGAGTCAATGTGACCTCACCTGCAGGTCAAAAAGTTTCATTCTTTCATTTTTTTTATTTCCGCGATGCTCTATCATTTCAGCTTTGTATATCGTGAAAATCGCGATTGCCCAATCATTTCGGCTATTTTTTGCGGTGCCCAATCATTTCGGCTATTTGTTTTATTTTTACTCGCTGTATTTTATTGCGAGTTGCCCAATCATTTCGGCTGTTTTGCATACATACATTTTTACTTGTTGATTTCGTTGCAAGTTGCCCCATCATTTCGGCTATTTCGTATGCATGTGTGGCTCGCTAGCTTCTTGTTGAAAGCTTCGAATTAGACACCGATTTCGGCATCAACACCGCTACAACTGGGATATTGCCAGGAGCGAATCATCATTTGCCTTTGTCAATGTCGAACAAAGGTGGCTTAGCAAACAGGGTTAAAATCCTGTCGACTAAGGCTTTTGACTTCATGAGCCGTAAGGATCTCATAAAGGTATTTCTCCCTGCGAGTTGTGAGGATCTCGTAGGTGCGTTTTCTCCTTCAGAATCGTGAGGATCCCTAAGTGCATGTTCTCTTATAAGTCGTAAGGATCTTACAAGAGTGTTTTCTCCTTATAAGTCGAGAGGACGTACAAGGGCTGTTCACCGTGTAGACATATCCCTAGTCGCAGGTAGGACTTTGTTAGGGAAATGTTTTTTCGCGCCCGTGGATTGTATACAAGGGTCGACATTGAGCCGCTTGTAGGGCAGTATTGGAGGTTGTGGGGGCTGCTTAAGAACAGGTTCAGATCCCTGTAGCTTAAGACTTTTGAATCTTATCAGCCGTGAGGGTCTTATAAGAGGGTTCTCCTTACGAGTCGTAAGGATCTCGCAAGTGTAATTTCTCCCTAGGGATCGTGGGGATCCCTAAGTGTGTTGCTCCCTTATGAGTCGTAAGGATCTCACGCAGGTGGTTTCTCCTTACAAAGTCGAGAGGTCCATGCAAGTGTTTTTTAACGAGACCGCGCCCTTTCGGGTTTTTCAGAAAACTAGCCGGTAGCCCTGCTGTTTTTACTCACGGAGCCCTTTCGGGTTTTCATCCGTGCCCTTTTTGATTATAGACATACCGTTTTATGTCTCTTCTTTTTTATTCTTTTTTTTTTGTATCAGCTCTGGGATACTGCAATCCATCGTAGTTTATCGACATCTCGGTCAACAGCTAGTTTTAGGACATAATGGTCCATCGCTAGTTTAAGGACGTTTCGGTCCGTTGTTAGTTTAAGGACGTTTCGGTCCGTCGTTGCTTTGAGACGAAGTTTCGCCGGATGCTTTATGAACAAGTAGGTTTCTCCTTGATAGACCTTGTCACATAATCCAAAGGTTTTGGCACTGCTCCTGCCCCCAGCTCCTTTACGTTATCTCCTAACGCCGAGTGAGCTGCTTTGTTACCTAGCGACAAATGAGTGATCATGTGGCAACTTGCCACATAATCTTCGGATTCTTCTGACAAGTCGTCTCCCTCATCGTTGTCGTTATCTTCATTCTCAAGGATGTGATTGAGGAACTCTTGAAGCATGACTGGGGTTCACGCCCTCTGGTTGTATTTTTTCAGCGCGTCAATATGCTTTTGCAGATCCGTGCGCTTGTTGTCAGGCTTCACGGGCTTTTTGGTCTTCTTCTCTTTCTTCGAAGGCTTTGACGGCTGGGCCTGAATGTTTTGACCATCGCTACCAATTCTCGGCATTGGGCGCGGTTTTAGCATTCCCTCAATGATCTCAGGCTCTAGCGGGCTTTTCGACCTGATTGCCGGGCATGTGTGAAGATCCTTCAGCATTCTTTTCGTCTTGGCTGAAAAAGCAATCTCGCATGGAGCTTCTTCTATAAAAGAGCACGATGCCCCCAGTGTGTCCACTCTTTTAGGAGTGTGCTGTTGTGGCGGATTCACCTTCCAGTTTTCGGATAGCGCGAACTTGCCCTGTTGGTATTGGTCTTCAACCCAGTTTTTCAAGACGTAAAAGTCTCCGATTGGATGGCCCAATACTCGGTGGTAGGGGCAGTAATTAGGATCGTTGACGTCGTTCGGTCGCGATGGGTGTCTCGACTCCGGTAGAGTAATGGGACCATTGCGCACTACTAGTTTAAACAGTTTCCTTGTTTTATCCCAGGGAAACGAGTAAGGACATCTCAGCTTCTCATCGAGGGATTGCCGATTGTTGCTCTGGTGAACAACCTGTTTCAGGCCACCCGGTTGTTGTTGAGCGTTGGTGACAACGATCGCTTTCCCTTTTCCTTTCTCATTTCGAGAGTCTGGCTTTGGAGGAGACGGTCTATGACCCATCTAGTCCATTTGGGCCAGTTTGTCGATCAAGGCCTGGAAAGTGGTCGGCTTGAAGAACATCATGTAAGTCTACGCTAGCGCCCCGGCCGTCTACAGACGCCAAATGCGGAACAAAAAACTTTTAACTGGCGCTATCGTATACTTTAACCCGGATCTACCATTATTGCTAAAATAACAAACTGTAAAGAGTGTAGAAAGGTTATACCGAACGATCCGAGTCCTTCGTTCTTTAACCATCATCCCACGCTCCGTTGCGGCTGCTCCGATCTCTTCGATCTCCGATCTGCTCGAACAGGTGGCACCACGTCAACGATTCTTTAAACGGGCTCCCGCCTCTGACTTGAGGCAACTCGGTCGTCAAGTTTGCTGAAAGAGACGACCAAGAATGATGTAGAGAATGAGTGGAATACTTTGTCTCGCTTCGTCCAAAACCATGGACGAACGGTTAATGAAGTTGCCGTGGGAATCGGGTGATGGAATGAAATGAGCTGTGAAATTCCATACACCCCAAAATCTATCATAATCTTTTGCAAATGAAAACTCAAGTGAATGAGAGAGAGAGGAGGGGCCGGCCATTTATAGGTGGAGGGAGGTGAGTGTAGGAGAGGGGAGAGTAACCTTAAGAATAAATATCATGTGTGAACACAAACAAATATCTCAAGTGTGAACACCAAATGTGAACACACCAAAAGCAACCAATGAAAACACAACACCATTCTAGCCTAGTCACCACCTTCTAGAACCTTCTAGAACCTTCTAGAAGCATGACTCACCCTCATCCAAGAAAAGATAAATCCGTCTTTAACCGAATGTTAAAAGACGGCTGATAGAAAACTGGAAACTGGCAACTTCCAAAAGTGATCATGAAACGACTTTCAGGATAACCCCGTAACTATATAAATATACCCGCATTTGTATTACGACCGAATACAAATGAAACTGAGACAAAGATATTATACCTACTCAATATAATACTCGGATCCGGCTTAAACCAAAGCCGACCAGTATCATCTGCCCGAAAAATAACACGTGCGTAAACGCACGTGCATTTTCCGAACCCTGCCATAAAACCATACGGCCTCTACAACGTTTTGCCCGAACTTGGAAAACTGTCTGTGGGGAACTCTAATGACTCGTCAGTACCCTGGCAGTGGGTTTAACCACAAACCGTCAGCGGCACTAGCAATGCGTAACGGCTGCCCATGGACTGACCTCAAGGGAGGCTGATGAGCGAACTCATCCAGAAACCCTACCGAGCCTAACAGTGACAATGTATATACAGTCCAGTCCGTTCGTCTATGAGTATCGCATATCTGCCTAGGGGGCTAGTAACGTCAGACCCCCAATAGCAGTATAAGTCGTGTCGGAGTGTAGCCCAATAACACCCTGAGATACTACTGGAGTACCTACCAGTAAATCTCCTGCCATGGCCATGGACTTTGTGTAATAGCTCTCCTAGACACAGCACAACCTCGCCCCCAATACCGGGAGAGACGAATCCACTGCCGATCCGCTCACGTGCCTCCATATGGCTCGGGACTGTAACCAAAAACTACCTGTTTGCACGACTCCTTTGAGCCGTGGTAGGGTAGAAATCAAAGCACAATGGGAACTCACACGAGACAAATGACGACCTCAGGTCGATGAACTAACCTGTACACATGCCACCAGGGAACTGCTATCTGACGATAGATATAGTACTAACTAGCAGATTCCCGGCGAGTCCTGTCCGGTGTACTCATAACCCAATGAGCACCTGTATACATCTTAGGTGATCTAACTGACACCAGTGGCTTATGAGACCGGCCACCGCCCCTCGTCGGGGTCTCGACTGTACACACTAGTTTACTCCGGAGTATCGATGCCCTGTCTCGAAACTCCCACGACTAGGGACCACAATTAAGGATATGCATATAAACCACCCAACTCTCACGTATATGATCGCCATCATACTGTTGGTGGTAAATCAAGATCCTAAGGGCTCTATCAAAGTATAACATGTAATCAGTCACCTGAACATGTACACGACTGATAAAGGCAAACCAGATAGTATACTATCATCTCGAGTAAGACTGTCCTACCGGTATAGGTCCTCCGCAATCATTGCAATCACGTACATGCGATCCAATAATTGACTATGAGGGCACTATCTCCAACAATCTCCCACTTGCACTCAAGGCTAATTATTGCGATGTCGACTACTCACAGCCCGTGTGAAACCGAACATCCAACTCCTCTACTAATCAGTTTCACAAAGCCCGTTTGTAAAACTATTGTGTCCGAGAAATAGCCTCAGTGAGTGGATCCGCCTAGATGTTTCTTTCTATATCTCTCTTAATCTCAAGTTCGCGGAGAAAGCCATCTCCCGAATCGAGTAATACCTGTCTTAGAATATGTCTGGATATCTGATGGGACCTAGTTCATAAATGAACTCCAAATCCAAACTTCTTAGACTGTATCGATCACTGAACCTAATCAGTATCCGGCACCATGCCACCCACAGTATCCTCTTGGACCACCTGTCTATAATACTGTCCCTCTTCATCAGAAGAAAAAACTATAACTCTGACAATCTCTCTGTCAACCATGTCACCTTTGAAGCCTGGAATGATAACCGTCTCCCGAAAGAGGCTGCCGTCATCAAATCCGTAGAACATGCACTTATGTTCTAAAACAGCTTCCTTATGTTTCTCCAGGATTGGATTAATATAAACTCATCGCATCTAGTGCAAAAACAACATCTGGTGTGGTACTTGACATCTCATGATTGACTCAGTTGCCTAAGCAAGTGATCTGTCAATCATGCACATCCCTCTCCTTTTTAGTCTATACGACACCTTTAGAGAGGGTGACTCTATCACCTGCAGGTACACCACCATGCTAGGAGTCAACTATTCTAAAAACCATTAGAATATCTGTCAAAGTACCCATATAGGGAAACTACCCAAATCCAGATCTAAAACCATAGATCCAGAAACCAGAATGTCAAATATTATATCCATATCCTGTCTGGAGAAACAACTGTGTGACGACCACAGTACAACCGATCGTAGTATAGGAATTTTACTTCCTACTCTGTGTATGTCATCCAGATACCATGACATCACACCCTACTATCTTCTTAACAGATCCATCCCTTATTCTGATTGAAGTCAAAACCATGACTGTCACATCAAAAATAGATGATCTATCTCCGCTATAACTGCTCTAGTCTATAAATAGACATAAGCATCTTGCCCACTATGCTTCTGCTGCTCCCACTGACTACGACAACCCTCCTACCGGGTCTCATAACCTAAAACAACAGTAGTGTCAAGTCTGGGTAGATAAGAACCTCCCTGTCACCGTCCTTGAGGTTACCGGAGTACCTCTCGAGTGTCTGAGTTTACCCACCATATCTGCGGAGTGGCTATTGGAATGTCAAACCTGATTGAATATATAGGTCCTATTAAATTTTCCGTAATCGTTCGCGGTTCTGGAATCACTTCCAGTTCTACCATACTCTCACTACTGTTTTCTGAAAAATCCATTTTTACTAAAACTGTGGCGAGTCAAGAACAATATCACTATTGATCTTCCAAATGGTAGAATATCAACCCTCGTCATAGCCAGGGTCAACCCACAAACAGCCATTACAGAAACGTGCCCTGAGTTATCCAGAGTCTGGTTTTAAGCATAAGATGGACAACTCCCCGTACCTTTACATCTTTTAAGGTACGAACTATTCTATATCCAATATAGAAACTTTGGCACTTATTTAATTGGAACCATATTCAAATCATGCAGCTGCCTCCAGTGCATATCATCTTTAATGGAAAGAGGCTAATCAGCATTACTCAACTTAGAAATCCATCCAATTATGAGCAACCTGAAAGAGAAAGAAGTTTCTCAAAACCATCACTATCATCTGAATACCATTCACAAGAATTTACATCTTCGATCTCTTTGAAGAATCTTGATACTTGTGACACCTGGTTCTTTACTTTATTCTTATACCCACAACTTCTCAAAACTTAGACCTTGTATTTGTACGAAACACTTGTCTAAATACTGGAGAAGTTATAAGTAAACAGAACATAGTACGAGGACCTACCCCTTTGTCCTGATGGACACTGGACAACATACAATACTCTGTATAAGTCCGCTGAGTTAAACAACTCAAAACCTGTGCGTCGTAGGTTGAAAACTGTACCCTGGCGATTTCCTCAAATATCACCAATTACAACGAATTCCGATATAATGAGGATAATCACCTAATTCCCAATAACTTACTCGTACTCATCATCTGTAAAACCATATAGATATGAGAATGAAACCTGGTAAATACATACCCTTGGAGTAAGTATCTAATCGGGAAAACAGTTTTCTTTTAACAATGCACTGAAACATGAAAATGTTTCATAGGGGTATCCTGGTATTCATAGCAATGCCTCTTCCATAATCCAATTCATGACTTCAACCGTATATTTTATTACCATCTCTCCAAATCTTTTTATTTGTCTTTAGTCGTTACCTTCTGTACACCATTGTTAGGCTAAATGGTTTTCTTCCTTCCCTACCGTTCGGCACCAGCCTATGGTTTGGAAGAAGACTATCCAGTAAGCATAATAGGTGTACCCTCCTAAACCAAGGAGTACTCGTATCTTGAGAGAAGGTGATGATAAAAGACTACTGAATAATACCTTATTCTTTTTAAAGGTGAAATAGGAGTGGCGACGAAGTACGCGGTTTTGGTCGTGAATGATAACAGTCGCAATTTACTTTGCCCTCTTTCTAATCCCTTTATTTTGTCTTTACATATTACCTTCTGCACACCCTACTTAGGCTAATTGGTTTTCTTCATTCCCTACCTTTCGGCACCTGCCTATGGTTTGGAATAAGACTATCCAATAAGCGTAATAGGTGTACTCTCCTAAACCAAGGAGCTCTCGCAACCTAAGAGAAGGCGATAATAAAAGACAACTGAATAAACCAATTTTATTTCTCCTGAACCTGGATCCATCCTCGAAGAAGTCCCTTCGAGTTCGTATATAACCATACGATGGATCTATCCAATGGAAGTGGATATCCGTAGTAATACGGGTGTTCTGAGAAATTCAAAGGGTAAAAGAAGGAGTGGCAATGACTTATGCAACATAGACAATCCAAAAGCCAGTATTTTAAGAAGGTTCGGTCAACCTGGTCACTGAGTCATAGTCTAGGGTCGGTCAAAGGTCGCTGCCAAAGAGAGAGAGAGAAAAGAAACACTTTGTGTGCACTCTAACCTAGATCAGAATGGTCATCACTTTATCTAATCCGGAAACCTCCCACTGTCCTGTCAAATTCTCCTCCAAACCTAAAGAAGAATCAATCGGGATTACCCGAAGAGTAAACCAACTCATCAGTGGAAATCGGGATCCAACTCTCATCGCATGATAACGTGATGGAATGCATCCACGTTACTCATACTCCAGAAGGTATGCGCATACTTGGCAAGTTTCAGTTTCTTTAGAAACTCCCGATATGATTTTTGCCCCATGCTCTTATAACCTTGGCTTTGGTCAAAATGTCATAAGTCACATGCCAAGTTCTATCCGTCACTATCTTGTCAATTTGAACCCACCCGCACATGCCCCTGACTTTGGCCAATCGGCAGAACGACTGTCCCAAACTAACTCATCTATCTATGCAACAAGTGAATACCCAGCAGCTACCAAACACTATGCCTTAACTTTGGCTAAAATGCATAGCTTGAATACTACTGAATACCCAAAAGAAGTGACGGAGGGCTACGACTGGTTTTTGGCGAAAAACCTTTAACGTAACGAACTTGATATCGCTGAAGGAACCTGATAGCTTTTTAAAATATAGTGGCGAAAACCTTTTGCTAAAGAGGTTACTCCCGGTAAAGGGATCTCGGCTCTTTCCTCGTGGAATGAGGTGAAGGATATTCCACTGAATACCGCTATGCAAAGCAACTTGTAATCGACTATAGTGAAGTTATTACCCTGACGTAAACTTCTGCCCAAGGGGTCAGTCCCGGTGAAGGGATATCGGCCCTTGCCCCGTCGAATGAGGTGCAGGATATTCCACTGAATACCGCTATGCATAACAAAAGGAAACGTCTTTGCAATAACACTTTTTAAATTTGTTCCAACAACTGTAAACATGTTTGTTTTACTTTGCATTGATCAGAATCAACGCAGTCCCATCAATCGATCACACCAGAAAAGAACGAAAATAAAATGTACGTATATGCCATCCGCATTCGTCACTGGGTCCCGTCATCACCCGTTAGGTTACTTAACTAACGATAGAGCGGGGACTGGACTAGCGCGGGTGTAAAACATATACAACATCTAATAGTATATAAACCAATTTACAATAATCGCTCCAGGCGTGATAATATGCAACATTACAGAAAAGTAATAAGCATCATAGAACAATACAGATATCTGGGATCCCCGGGTTTCACAGAGCCGCTGTTGAAACCCGACGTTCCCCTGTCGTGTGGATAGCCTGTGCAATGAAACCTAGACCCCTACGGGTGCGGCAAGTTACCCGCCAAAACCTGAAGCGAGGCAGCCCCCTTAGCATAGTGAATGGACCACCCAGCACTTCACGGAATCCGGTAAACTTGGGCACCCCTCCTTGGGTCAACCTGTACCCACTACGAATGTGGCGAATAGTCTGCCAATTCTAGAGTGGGGCCCCTCTGCCTCTCAAAGCCATAAGATGCGGACCCGTTGCCCCTCAGAACCCGGCTATCCGTGCACTCCGTCGCGGGGTAAAACCTAGTACAGTAATGAAAAATAGTACAACAGGTACATCGACCGCAACCTGGTCGTGCCCCAAAAGAATATTATACAACAGGAAGTGACGGCAGTCCACAAGTTGGACGCTCGCCCCGCAATATCAAATGTACAAATAAACTCAAACTGCACTATCATTGCACACTGCTATCCACCACGACAAATCCGCAACATCACAGCACAACACAGAACATCAACGCGAATGTCACGTTCGCAAACCCGTCTAAAAGAACTATTGCAATCAGACGCGGTTTACCGATCAAATGACATTCCCGGTCGGAGATATAATGTAAGCACTGTAAACTAACATGTTTAAATTTCGATCGACTAAATATCACAAAGTGGGCCCCACGAACAACTGGTGAACAGTAACAAAATCTGGGCCCAAAAGATATATACCAAAAACCCCAAATTCCAGAGGGGAAAACACTGTACAAGTTTGGGGGCATGATCACACAGAACAGCCGCGGATGCGCGGCCAAACTATGGGTTTAGCCGCGATTCCGCGACAGTCTTGTCGATTCATGTGCCCAAATTTGTACGGTGTTCTTAGAAAACCCTGCACAGATTTCTGTGATATGTGGAATAATTTTAGGAACCCTTTAAAAATCGACAGAAACTGTGAACTGAAATTTTGCAGTTTTTGATTTCCGGTTCGATCGATATTTTAAACGCGTTAGCACAAGTTAGTATAGCAAAATGGTGAGGCTCTGATACCACTGTAAGTCTATGCTAGCGCCCCGGCCGTCTACAGACGCCAAATGCGGAACAAAAAAACTTTTAACTGGCGCTATCGTATACTTTAACCCGGATCTACCATTATTGCTAAACTAACAAACTGTAAAGAGTGTAGAAAGGTTATACCGAACGATCCGAGTCCTTCGTTCTTTAACCATCATCCCACGCTCCGTTGCGGCTGCTCCGATCTCGTCGATCTCCGATCTGCTCGTCCAGGTGGCACCACGTCAACGATTCTTTAAACGGGCTCCCGCCTCTGACTTGAGGCAACTCGGTCGTCAAGTTTGCTGAAAGAGACGACCAAGAATGATGTAGAGAATGAGTGGAATACTTTGTCTCGCTTCGTCCAAAACATTGGACGAACGGTTAATGAAGTTTCCGTGGGAATCGGGTGATGGAATGAAATGAGCTGTGAAATTCCATACACTCCAAAATCTATCATAATCTTTTGCAAATGAAAACTCAAGTGAATGAGAGAGAGAGGAGGGGCCGGCCATTTATAGGTGGAGGGAGGTGAGTGTAGGAGAGGGGAGAGTAACCTTAAGAAAAAATATCATGTGTGAACACAAACAAATATCTCAAGTGTGAACACCAAATGTGAACACACCAAAAGAAACCAATGAAAACACAACACCATTCTAGCCTAGTCACCACCTTCTAGAACCTTCTAGAACCTTCTAGAAGTATGACTCACCCTCATCCAAGAAAAGATAAATCCGTCTTTAACCGAATGTTAAAAGACGGCTGATAGAAAACTGGAAACTGGCAACTTCCAAAAGTGATCCTGAAACGACTTTCAGGATAACCCCGTAACTATATAAATATACCCGCATTTGTATTACGACCGAATACAAATGCAACTGAGACAAAGATATTATACCTACTCAATATAATACTCGGATCCGGCTTAAACCAAAGCCGACCAGTATCATCTGCTCGAAAAATAACACGTGCGTAAACGCACGTGCATTTTCCGAACCCTGCCATAAAACCATACGGCCTCTACAACGTTTTGCCCGAACTTGGGAAACTGTCTGTGGGGAACTTTAATGACTCGTCAGTACCCTGGCAGTGGGTTTAACCACAAACCGTCAGCGGCACTAGCAATGCGTAACGGCTGCCCATGGACTGACCTCAAGGGAGGCTGATGAGCGAACTCATCCAGAAACCCTACTGAGCCTAACAGTGACAATGTATATACAGTCCAGTCCGTTCGTCTATGAGTATCGCATATCTGCCTAGGGGGCTAGTAACATCAGACCCCCAATAGCAGTATAAGTCGTGTCGGAGTGTAGCCCAATAACACCCTGAGATACTACTGGAGTACCTACCAGTAAATCTCCTGCCATGGCCATGGACTTTGTGTAATGGCTCTCCTAGACACAGCACGACCTCGCCCCCAATACCGGGAAAGACGAATCCCCTGCCGATCCGTTCACGTGCCTCCATATGGCTCGGGACTGTACCCAAAAACTACCTGTTTGCACGACTCCTTTGAGCCGTGGTAGGGTAGAAATCAAAGCACAGTGGGAACTCACACGAGACAAATGATGACCTCAGGTCGATGAACTAACCTGTACACATGTCACCAGGGAACTGCTATCTGACGATAGATATAGTACTAACTAGCAGATTCCCAGCGAGTCCTGTCCGGTGTGCTCATAACCCAATGAGCACCTGTATACATCTTAGGTGATCCAACTGACACCAGTGGCTTGTGAGACCGGCCACCGCCCCTCGTCGGGGTCTCGACTGTACACACTAGTCTACTCCGGAGTATCGATGCCCTGTCTCGAAACTCCCACGACTAGGGACCACAATTAAGGATATGCGTATAAACCACCCAACTCTCACGTATATGATCGCCATCATACTGTTGGTGGTAAATCAAGATCCTAAGGGCTCTATCAAAGTGTAACATGTAATCAGTCACCTGAACATGTACACGACTGATAAAGGCAAACCAGATAGCATACTATCATCTCGAGTAAAACTGTCCTACCGGTATAGGTCCTCCGCAATCATTGCAATCACGTACCTGCGATCCAATAATTGACTATGAGGGCACTATCTCCAACACATCATGAACTGGGAGATAGTCAGGTGAGGGTCGAGAGTGCCCACGAACATACCCACCGCCGGTGCTTCTTCGTTACGCTGTTCGCATTTTGACCACAGATTCCGCCATCGGATTGCGTACTGAACCCACGTCTCGTCTGGCTTCACCCTGGCATTAATCAATGCCGTTATTGGGGTGCGTTCACTAGCACTTGCGAATCGCTGGGTGAACAACAACTCCATTTCTGCGAAAGTTTTGACGGAGTCTTTTGGGAGTTCGGAGTACCACTCAAACACCGTCTCCGATAAGCTGCCGACCAATTGGCGAAGCAAGAGCTTATCATCGCCACCAGTATTGCCACAGAGAGCCCTGAGCTGAGCGACATGTTGATGGGGATTGCCTGTCCCCTTGTACGCATGGAATTTGGGGATCGTATAGCCCGGCGGGTACTTTATTTGATCATACCAGCTTAGATACAGTCACCCAGTTCTAACAATTTGCCCAGCCGCTTCATTCGCCTAGTGAACTCGTATCTGCTGAGCGATGCAATCATCCAGGGCGGACTTGGAAATAGTTTCCTCCTTTGCTGCTGAAAGAGCCAGAGGTGGATTTGATGTTTCTCCTCTATCATCTTCAATTATTACTGGAGGATCTTCAGCTGGGGGATCCGGCAGGATCATCATGCCCACCATGTCCTGGAATAGAAAGGTTGTTTCCCCCAATCAGAGCAGAGCTCTGTTTGAATTTCAAAAATTCAAAAATTGAAACAACGCTTCAAATTTCTTGCGCTGCGCGCAACGCGCCACGTGTCAAAAGCTGATACGTCAACGCAGCGCCCAAAGCAGCGCACCCAATCAGAGCAAGGCTCTATTTAAAACAAAATTAAAGGAAGCAACGCTTCAGTTGCGCTGCGCTCTGCGCTGCGCGGCGCGACACGTGTCGGTGCAGTTGCGCTGCGCTCTGCGCTGCGCGACACATGTCAAGCGCAGGTGCGTTTGTGCCAAACAGAATTAAAATTCCAGTAAGATCTTTCTGTTCTTGTTAAAACAAGAAGACTGTCTTCTGTAAAACAGAAGATTTTGGATCAAAGATCCAACGGTGAGGAAAAATCCCCAAATCACTCAGAGAATGATCTCTTTAACGAATTTAACAAATTAATGGGCACTATATAAAGGCCCCTAGACCCCAATTCAAAAAGAGACAGAGATAGAAAAACAGAGACAGAAACATAGAAACAGAGAGAGAATTCAGAGAACTTTTAAAAAGAAAAGTTTGAAGAACTCAGAAAGAAAAAGAAGGTAAAACCTTTATAAAAATAAGAATTTCATCTGAAAAGATCATTGATCTAAGAACAAGATCAAGAATCTTCAATAAAAAATATAATAAATAATAAAAGGCACTGCCTTTTGATGAACCATTGGTTCTGGAATCTTTAAAGATTCTTTTTTTTGAATCCAAAATTGGATATTAAAACAGTGCCTTGCACTTGTAAATCTGCACTGTTGCGTTCTTGGGTTGGCGCAAGCCACCAGAGAGCGCCACGTGTCAGCTCCAAAACCACTTGCGCTATGCGCTTTTAAAATAGAGCATTGCTCTCTGAAACTGGAGCAACTCACCAGAGCGCGCCACGTATCAGCAGCGCAACAGCGCAGCGCACTGCGCTAACTGCACTTGCGCTCACCCGAGCGTGACACGTGTCACCTCCACAAGCGCTTGCGCTCATTAATTGGCGCAAAGCGCCTGACAGGCCACATGGCCACTGTCAGCTAATTAATGCACTACATTATTGAAAAGAAGGGCTGAGCCCAATCAAAAAAGGCCTAATAAAATGCAATGCATTAATTTTAAAAGGGGCAGAGCCCAATTAAGAGGTCCAATGGACCCAGAACAAATTCTCTGCAATATAAAGGGAACATAGCCCAATTTAAAAGGCCTTACAGGCCAAAATAAAATGCAGTGCATTATTAAACTGGGGCAAAGCCCCAGCATAGGCCTAATAGGCCAAAGACAAATGAAAATGTTGAACATCTTCAACTGGACTTAGCCCAATTCTGGCCGTAAGTCCTCAAATTAAATTGACTGAGCACGACTGCTCTCTTAAATCAATTTACATTTGGTTCAAGGGTACATCTCCGAACTCCTCTGACACCTATCGTTGTAATCCTTCAACGACGTCAGAGAGTTGACGGGTCCCGACAACCACACATCGATACGGACTGTGGGGTCCTTAAACTCATGGACTTAGGCGTCCTTAAACCAATAATATGGACTGTGAGGTCCTTAAACTCATGGACTAATGCGTCCTTAAACTCACGGACTGTGGGGTCCCTAAACCTATGGACTTATGCGTCCTTAAACCAAAATACGGACTGTGGGGTCCCTAAACCCATGGACTCATGCGTCCTTAAACCAAAATACGGACTGTGGGGTCCCTAAACCCATGGACTTATGCGTCCTTAAACCAATAATACGGACTGTGAGGTCCTTAAACTCATGGACTAATGCGTCCTTAAACTCACGGACTTATGCGTCCTTAAACCAAAATACGGACTGTGGGGTCCTTAAACTCATGGACTTATGCGTCCTTAAACCAATAATACGGACTGTGAGGTCTTTAAACTCATGGACTGATGTGTCCTTAAACTCACGGACTGTGGGGTCCCTAAACCCTTGGACTTATGCGTCCTTAAACCAAAATACAGACTGTGGGGTCCCTAAACCCATGGACTCATGTGTCCTTAAAACAAAATACGGACTGTGGGGTCCCTAAACCCATGGACTTATGCGTCCTTAAACCAATAATACGGACTGTGAGGTCCTTAAACTCATAGACTGATGCGTCCTTAAACTCACAGACTTATGCGTCCTTAAACCAAAATAAGGACTGTGGGGTCCCTAAACTCACGGACTAATGCGTCCTTAAACTAATGGACTAATGCGTCTTTAAATACATCCATACGGACTGTGGGGTCCCTAAACCCATGGACTTAAGCGTCCTTAAACTCATGGACTAATGCGTCCTTAAACTAATATCCGTCCTCAAAACGGGAATGATGGACCACCATGTCCCTAAACTAGAAATGGACCACCATGTCCCTAAACTGGCAATGGACCGCAATGTCCTTAAACTACCTACGGACCACTATGTCCCTAAACTGGAACAATAGAGCCCCCTCAAATGCTCTTTTGTCGGATCTAAACGATCCCGTTTAAGTTGATCTTAGCCTCAAATATGGTTAACGTATTCTTAAACCTTCAAACAGATTTTAGTCCCAAATTGGACTATAAGATCCCCCAATCAACTTCATCTCAAGGGTACATCTCGGAACTCCTCTGACATCTGTCGTTGTAATCCTTCAACGTCATCAGAGAGGTGATGGGTCCCGATGGCCATACATTCAATGGACCACCATGTCCCTAAACTGGAAATCGACCGCAACGTCATTAAACTAAACAATAGACCCAATTGCTCTCTTGTCGGATCCAAACGATCCCGTTAAGTTGATCTTAGTCTGGAGATTAGATTAACGTATCCTTAACAAAAGTTTAAGTTGATCTTAGCCTCAAATACGGCTAACGTATCCTTAAACCAAAACCCCAAACCCAAATATAAGAAAATACGGATTTGGACTAATCCACGTCCTACGGGCGACGAAATAAATTAGTCTCCGTATACAATCCACGGGCAACCACAAACAAAACAAACACCCACGACACGAAGTGAAATTCTGGAGAAGGTGAAAGTTGCTACCGCGGTGCGGTAGCGTAATTAACTGCAGGGGCTTGCGCCTGCAGGGAAGAGCCTCCCCACAATCAAAAACCCCTCAAGCGAGGGGGAATCTGACGAAGTCTGCTACATCGGCCACATCCGTCTAAACCTCCGATACACGGTGCCATAAATCAACTTGGCATCTTCGGAGAGGTGGACGGATAAAACCAAGTAGCATCTGCCCCGAATCTCAGGCAAGACGTTCAGTCTGTGGCCGTCTTTCGGAGGGGAACAGATTCTGGCATGCCCGGTGGGACCATTTCCTCTTTCCACTCCACACTTCGTGGGTCGTCTTCGCGAACGAATCGCGGTTTGTTAATGGTTGCCTTTGGGTTTCAAGTTACTAAGATTTCGTATTTTTCCTGGTGCAGAAATCAAGCATCAATGGCCTCCAACTGCTCGAGCTGCTCTAAATGCCAATGCAACCGACGCTCCGCCTCACCTGGAGGTGTAACCTATAGGCCTCAAGCGGCCTCCATCCTTGCCATGCCGGTGGAACAAGTGACTCAGGCCACCACCGGTCTGTTTCTCGGGACCATGCTCCGGCCATCAAGCTTCACTATTCCAGTGCCCGCACCGGATGCGCACAAGAAGTCGGTCTTCGATCGGCTCACTGCTACAACGGCCCCTTTCAACGGGTCGTCCAATATCAAGCCGGCAGCCTCTGTCTTTACCAGGCTGAACCAGAACTCTGATGGGCCCGTCAAGAAGCCCATGAACCCTGAAGTGGCCGTCCCGAGGAAGACAGCCACCTCTGCTCCTGAAGTCGTCAAGGCGGCTTCTCCTGTTAAAGAGTCGGTCTTTTCAAGGCTGACCATTCCGACTCCTGCTACTGCTCGAGGGTCTGTCTTTGATAGATTGAACATCGCCGCTCAAAGGACAACATCAGTCTTTAAGAGGCTGGCACCGGCAGCGCCTCATCCGGACAGGGGGCAAGACGAAACTATCCCTATCGCCGAGCCAGTCCCAACAGCTCGACACGCTTGACGTCGCCACTGGCGCCGAGTAAGGAAGGCCGAGGGCAACTCCCCCTCAGGGCTAACTCCACCGGCTCCGATGGTGGAAGTTAATGCTATTGTTCCGACTGGGAACAGCTTTGAACCGCTAAGGAGGGTACGCAAGAACTCTTCGAATGCTACGCTAAAAGGATCTCCTCCACCTGCGGAGAGTGTTACAGATACAAAGCTGGAGCAGCCCCCTCAACGGCTGTCCTCTAAAATTTATAAGGTCTGGCGGAGAGTTCAAGACTCAGTAATAGACCAAGATCACTCTCGCCGGCAGAAGAAGGTGAAGGTTCAAGAAGAAAAGAACCGTCCTGTCAAACAGGGAAGGACGACAGCCACCAGGGTGCCCGCTGCAACAGCCCACAAGAGAAGAAGGCCAGAGGAAATCCCCGGGCCTACGGCAAATGCCAAAGGCGGTGAGCCCAAACGCCCTAAGTCCGGGGGCATTGTAGTCCATACCGTCTACATGGCGTTTGGTAAAGAGGACAGCCGTACATCTACAGGTCATAGACCGCTTACACGGTCAGTGACTAAAGCTCAGGAGCAACGGCAGAAGCTCCAAGAAATGATGAACGCGATGGCCGCACTCACTGGGCCAAAAGAAAGCCCCGAAGCATCCTCGGATCAACGCCAGGAGCAAGAAACTGACGCTGAATTCCTTCGCAGGATACTGGAAAAGAAGGATAAAGAGGCCGCGGAACAAGCAGCCAACATAAAGCGAATGGCCCTCCTGTTCCAGGACATGGTGGGTATGATGATTCAACAAGATCCTCCTGCTGAAGATCCTCCGATTGAAGACGACAGGGGAGAAACGTCAAATCCTCCACCGGCTCTGTCAACAGCCAAGGAGGAGACAATCTCCAAAGCTGACTTGGACGAATATATAGCTCAGCAGATACGGGTTCATCAGGCGACTGAGGCAGCCGGTCAGGTTGTAAAAACAGGACGACCATATCCGAGTTGGTACGATCAGATAAAGTACCCGCCGGGCTATACAATACCGAAATTCCATGTCTATAAGGGGACGGGCAATCCCCACCAGCATGTTGCCCAGTTCAGAGCGCTTTACGGCAACACCGGCGGTGATGATAAATTGTTGCTTCGCCAGTTCGTCGGTAGCTTATCGGATACAGCATTCGAGTGGTACTCCGAGCTCCCAAACGACTCTATCAAGACATTTACGGGGATGGAGCTGCTGTTTACCCAGCGTTTCGCAAGTGCCAGCGAACGCACCCCGATAACGGCATTGATTAATGCCAGGGTGAAGCCAGGCGAAACATGGGTTCAGTATGCGATACAGTGGCGGAACTTATGGTCAAAATGCGAGCAGCGCATAGAAGAGGCTCCGGCAATAGGCATGTTTGTGGGAACCCTCGATCCGCAGGCGACCATATCCCAATTCATGATGTTCTTCAAGCCGACTACCTTCCAGGCCCTGATCGACAAGCTAGCTCAAATGGACCAGATGGGCCATAGACTACCCCCTCCAAAGCTGGACTCTCGAAACGAGAAGGGGAAGGGAAAAGCGTTCGTTGTCGCCAATGCTCAACAACAGCCGAGCAATTGAAGCCGGCTGTCCGTCAAAATAATATTCATCTGCGCGTACCCCTTGAGGAAAGGCTAGGACGTCCTTACTCGTTTCCTCGAGATAAAACGAGAAGACTGTTCGAGCTGGCATTGCATAACCGACTCATAAATCTGCCGGATCCAAGACGTCCGTCGCAGCCAAACGACGTCAATGATCCCAATTACTATCCTTACCACCGAGTATTGGGCCATCCGATCGAGGATTGCTACGTCTTCAAAAATTGGATTGAAGACCAGTACCAAAAGGGCAAGTTCGCGTTGTCCGACAGATGGAAGGTGAATCCGCCGCAGCCTCACACCCCTAAAAGGGTGAATACGCCGGGGTCAACGTGCTCTCTCATTGAAGAAGCTCCATGGGAGGTTGTGTTATCAGCCAAAACAAAGAGGATGCTGAATGATCTTCAAATATGCCCAGCAATCAGGTGGAAGAACCCGTTGGAAGCTCAGATCATTGAAGAGATGTTGAAGCCGCGCCCAACTCCAAAGATCGATGGTGGTGGCCCAAGCACTCACAACCGGCCGTCAAAATCTTCAAAGAAGAAGAAGAGGAAATCCGAGAAGCCCGTGAAGCCTGGCGACAAGCGCACAGACTTACAAAAGCAGATTGACGCACTGGAGGAGTACAACCAGAAAGCACGGACTCCCATCACACTCCAGGAGTTCCTCAACCACGTCTTTCAAGAGGAAGATGAGGGAGAGAGTTCGTCGGATGAATCCGAGGAATACGTGGTGAGCTGTCATATGATTTCCCATTCGTTTACAGACGATGAGGAAATTCCTTGCGCTGAGAAGCTGAGGGCAGATCCTAAACTGGAAATTCTGGGGCCATCAGATGAAACAATTGACGCATTCCTCAAAGAAGCTCTGTTGAAAAGTAAAGCTGATCGGGAACGCGAGATGGCCATATTTAAAAGGGCCAAGCGATAGCGACTTGACGAAAGAGTTGAGACACTCCCGCTGGAGCAAAGTACGTCCACCGCAGATAAAAGCAAATTCAAGATGAGGAAAAGGTTTGCTAAAGCCATATCAATGGGTATGAAGCTACCATCCTCTGAAGGAAACATTACTGGTGAAGCGGAAATGCACCCCTCCTACTGCTTGTATCATCAGAAGATTTTGCACCCCACCGAAGAATGCAAAGCTTTCAATAAATGGTGGCAGGGATATGTTTCTCACCGACAACATTTCAAGCGGGAGAAGCGCAAAACTCGTCGGGAGCGGAAAGGTACGACCGAGGGGCTTAACAGAATTACCGGTGATGGTCGTATGGTTAATGCCAGGGGATCGCAAGTTCTCACGTTCGAGAGCGACTCTGACGAGGAAATGGCTCTTAGCACCCTCTTTAAAGAGTCCACCTCGGGAAAAGAAGAAGAGCCGAAGGTCTGCGAAAATATCCGGCTGCGTAATCGTACGCTACCTGAAAAGAATCTCGGACCCTCAAATAAAAAAGATAAAGGGAAAGAAAAGGTCTCTGAGGATATCGTCTTAGGTGACCAAGTCATGGAAGAGCTAGCCACAAAGGACCCGCCGAAGAAAAATAAGGTGGATTACAACGTTCTAGCGCATCTGAGGAAGCTACCCTCGCAGCTCAGCATTCTTGACGCCCTTTTACTATCAAAAGAGGCGAGGGATTCATTAATCAAGGCACTACAGGAGCCGGAGCAATTCCAAGCTTTTCTCGCCGAAGAAAAGATGAAGGATGAATTGGAAGAAGTGCACACGGCCGATGTCACTTTCGGTGATGAAGACCTTCTCCTAGGGACGTGCGAACACAATCGCCCCCTCTATGTCTCAGGGTATTGCCATGATATAAAGATAGGCAAAATCTTGGTTGACAATGGGTCTTCCGTTAATCTCCTCAACGTGCCGGTGTTAAAGGAAATTTGCATGAGCGTCTAGCACCTTGCTCGGGACAAGATCACCATCTCCGGGTTTGACTCCCAATCATCAAGAACTCTTGGGTCTGTGATATTGACGCTACGCTTTGGGCTACTCGTCTCGGACATTAAATTCCACGTCATAGACGCCAAGACATGCTACAATGCTCTGCTCGGCCGACCATGGTTACACGAGTACAACATCATCCCTTCTACACAGCATCAGTGTATGAAATATTTTAAGGATGGTCTTGAGTATACCGTGACGGGAGAACTGAACCCGTTCTCCGTGAACGAGATCCGCAAATATGAAGATGCCAAGTACTTCTTACCGGATTTCGAAGACACGGAGAGGTGTCACAAGCCGGAGAACAAGGCTAACGCCACCATCCCTGTCTTCGGGAGTGATACCGAGGAGGAAGAGGAGATGGTTTATTCGGGTCCGCCCCAATACAACAAACCAGGACCATCCGCTCCTACGTTGATCTTTGGCAGTGACTCGGAAGATGAAGTTTATGCTATATTTTCCGCTCGACCTTCAATACAAACATCCGCTGACGAAGAGCAAAGTCTACAAGTCGCCATGGTTCCACTTAAACTTCATCAAGAACTGGATGCGCTCAATACCTATAGTGTAGAGGAGCTGCGGACGTTCTATGTCCCTCCCAGGCGAGAAGGCGAAAAGGCAATTCTATTCTACCACACTGAAGAAATCAAAGTGGAGAAAGAAATCTGGCAAGGCGCGGATCCTACGCTTGACAGGCTTCAGCCCATCCGTCTGCCCAGATATTATACAGAAGGCTTGAAGAGGCTGCTGAAGCGCCAGGGGATATCCTTCAAACAGACCGCTCGGAAAGCCAAATTCTATGACAGGGTCTGGAACGTCCCTGGAACTCAACATAAGTTGCCTAGTGGGAGGATGGAAACAATCGGACTTGGATACATTCAGTCCAAGAAATGAGAGCTACTCCGCGACTGTTATGTCGTGCATGACTTCAATGAAGAAGCGGATGCTCAATAGGAGGACGCTAATCCTGAACCAGTAAAAGTTCCTGATGCAAAAGTGCCCAGTCCGTCGTTCGAAGAACAAATGAATAGGCTTATAAGGGAAGCTGGTCAAAAAGTCCGAGATGACCACAACCGCGAAATGGCCATCTATGAGGAAGCCAAAACGCAACGCCTCCTCCAACAGGCCGCGAAAGATGAAAGTGCCGCTCCCTGTCAACCTGTTATAAAAAAGGCTCGACGCAGAGGCAGAAACAGGTTGAAAAGCGAAAAAGGCGCTCGACAGCAACAAAGCGGGACTAAGAAGCCACGCAAGCAGGAATCGAGCGGTCCAGATCTGTCCCTTGTAAAGAAGATGAGTCGAGCATACTCTTTTCCTTGGGACAAGACAAAGAAGATACTTGACCGAGCTATAAAATACCAGATGCTTACACTGCCGGAGTCTAAACATCCCGAACAAGCAGGCGAAGTCTCACACCCAAACTATTGCTCTTATCACCGAGTAATAGGGCACCCTCTCGAAGACTGCTTCACCTTCAAGAACTGGGTTGAAGATCAGTATCAGCTCGGCAAGTTCGCTCTATCTAACAGTTGGAGGGTAACGCCGCCACAGAAGCACAAACCTAAAGCCATGAAAGCAGAACCAGACCCACATCGGTCTTCGAAGCGAGCTCATACTTGTCACATGATAACAATATCAAAAGAAGAGCCCGAGAATATGGATGACCTTCCCTGGTGCTTCGAAAATAGTAACGATGAGGTGATCTCAGAATTTCCACCAGCACCGAAAGAGCTGGAGGATGGAATACATACTACCATAGATAACCTCAAGAAAATTGAGTTGGGGACAGCGAATGACCCGCGACCGACATTCGTCAGCGAGCTGCTATCTGAAGAAAGGGTGGCTGCGTTAAAAGACGTGCTTATGCAGCATAGAGATTGCTTCACATGGAACTATTCCGAAATGCTAGGACTAGATCCAGAAATTGCTGTGCACAAATTGGCGATATCTCCGGACGTCAAGCCGGTCAAACAGGCGCCAAGAAGAATGCGGCTCGAGCTTGAGATGAGTATCAGTGCTAAGGTCGAGAAGCCGATCCACTCTGGCTTCATCCAGGAGGTTCAGTATCCCGAGTGGATCGCCAACATCGTCCCGGTGATGAAGAAAAAATGGGACGGTGCACATATGCGTGGACTTCCGGGATCTTAATAAAGCTTGCCCGAAAGACGATTTCCCAGTGCCAGTCACCGAACTGATAATAGACAATACGTCCACTCACGAGGTTTTCTCCTTCATGGATGGCTCATCAGGGTATAATCAGATAAGGATGCATCTCGAAGACCAGAAGCACACCACCTTCAGGACTCCGCTAGGTATATTCTGCTACAAGGTGATGCCCTTCGGTCTAAAGAACGCTGGTGCCACCTATCAGAGGGCCATGACAAAGATCTTCGATGACCTCATACATGAAATCGTCGAATGTTATATCGATGACCTCGTGGTTAAAAAGCAGATCATACGAGGAACATCTCGAGCATCTGAAGACCGTATTTCAACGCCTTCGACAATACAACTTGAAGATGAACCCTCTCAAGTGCGCATTCGGAGTTTCCTTTGGCAAATTCCTAGGATTCATCGTCCGACACCGAGGTATCGAAATAGATCCTTCAAAGATCAAGACGATCATGGAAATGCCTCCGCCAAGGACTCTCAAACAGCTGCGGTCTCTCCAAGGGAAGCTCGCGTATATATGGCGATTTATAGCCAACCTTACAGGCAAGTACCGCCCTTACAGTCACCTGATGAAGAAGGGAACCCCTTTCATTTGGGATCACAAATGCCAGAGCGCGCTAGACGAAATCAAACAATACCTTCAGAATCCGCCAGTATTGGCTGCTCCGGTCAAGGGAAAGCCTCTCATTCTATATACAACTGCCCTCGAAGGTTCCTTAGGCGCATTATGGGCACAAGAGAACGGCCAAGGGAAAGAAAGAGCTCTCTATTACTTAAGTCGAGTTCTACTAGGGGCAGAAAGCAACTACTCCCCCATCGAAAAACACTGCCTGGCGTTGATCTTCGCGATAACAAAGCTCAGGCACTACGCGTTGGCGCATGAAGCCCGTCTCATTTCGAAGGTGGAACTCCTTAAATATTTAATGTCGAAGGCCATATTGACAGGGAGACTCACTAAATGGGACTTGCTCTTAATGGAGTTTTCAATAACCTACCAGCCTCTCAAGGCAGTGAAAGGTCAGGCCATCGCCGACTTCCTCGCTGAACACCCGATACCTGCCGATTCTCCTTTGAATTGCGAGCTGCCAGACGAACATGCGTTTGATGCGATCAACGGTAGTGATACCCGATGGAAACTCTATTTCGACAGAGCATCTTCCATGAAGAAGCGCAAACAAAGCATCCCTATAATTAAATCAGGGGTGGGTCTTATCTTCGTAACTCCACAAGGAGGGATAATGCGCTTTGCTTTCTCCTTAACAGAGCCGAGGACGAACAATGAAGCCGAATATGAAGCTTTGATAGCAGGCCTCGAGATCGCCATTGATATAGGAATTGAAAACCTCCTCATATACGGAGATTCTCAATTGGTCATTAGTCAAGTAAATGGCGACTACCAGACGTGCAAACCAGAGTCGGTGAAGTACGGTGAAAAGGTGCATCAACTGTTGACCCAAATTCCTTCCTACACTTTGGAAAACATACCGCGTGCAGAAAACAGCAAAGCGGAAGCGTTGGCCAAGCTCGCTAAAGAACTGGCTGACGAGAACCTCGATGACGTCAGAATCGTGGTACAAAGCCGTCGGGTGTTTGCCCCAGCAGAAATATCTCCGGAATCATCTGAAGAAAAGGGAGCGACTGAGCAGACGACCCTGCAAATAAAAGACCGGGAAAAGGCTGAGGATTGGAGGGAAGTCTTTATAGACTACTTCAAATACCGTCGAATGCCCGAAGATGCGTCCTTAAGACATCAGCTTATGAAACGAGCTTTGTCTTTCGCCTTCATCAATGATACTCTGTACAAGAGGTCATTTGATTCTTTGTGGCTGAGATGCCTGGGACCTGACGAGGCGAGAAGAGTCATTCAGGAAGTTCACGACGGGCTCTGCGGTTCTCACCAAGCAGGCCCGAAGATGAAGTTGAAGATAAAATGGATGGGTTACTACTGGCCCACGATGATTCAGGACTGCCTCGAATACGCAAAGCAATGCCACTCATGCCAGATCCATGGGGACTTCATCCACCAGCATCCAAATCCACTACATTCGACAGTGGCTAGCTGGCCGTTCGAGATGTGGGGAACTGACATAGTCGGCCCCATCGAACCAGTATCGTCTAGGGGACATCGTTTCATCCTAGCGATGACTGACTACTTCTCTAAATGGGCAGAAGCAGTACCGTTAAGGGAAGTGAAGACGGAGAATATCCTCCATTTCTTCAAGACGCACGTCATTTATCGGTTTGGAACTCCGCGACGGATCATCTCCGATAACGGGCCAGCCTACAGAAGCCACAAGATCAGTCGCTTCGCGCAACAACATAATATAGACTGGAGGTATTCCTCAGTTTATAATCCGCGAGCTAACGGTCTAGCTGAGGCTTTCAACAAGACCTTGACGAAGATCATAAAGAAGACGGTGTCTCGAAATAAGAAGGACTGGCACGAGAGACTGCAAGAAGCTCTGTGGGCGTATCGAACTACGTTTAAGACGGCCACAAACACAACGCCATACGCGTTGGTATTCGGTACAGAAGCAGTACTCCCCCTCGAGATAGAGTTACCCTCTTTATGAGTGGCAGTCCACTACGAGCCGACGGACGAAGAAAATGCTCACCTTCGGCTTGAGGAGCTTGATGCCCTTGATGAAACCCGGCTCATAGCGCAACAAAATCTGGAGGCTTATAAAGCAAAGATGACGCGCTCATATGAAAGATTGACCCGGCCGAGGACATTCCGCCAAGGCGAACTCGTGCTAGTGGTCAAAAGACCTATGATCCCCAGTCACGCTAAGCGGGGAAAATTCGAGCCGAACTATGAAGGCCCGTACATCATAGATAAGGTCTACCAGGGTGGAGCCTATCTACTAATGGATATGCACGGTGAAAGGCCTTTCAGGCCAATAAACAGTCGCTTCCTGAAGAAATACTACGCTTAATGAGCCACAACCTAGGTCAATGATAGATGACGACGACTATGTCCTCTCGCTATCTTCCTAAGCCCAAACTCTTTAAGTTGTAATCGGCCTTCTTCAGCAACGGACCGAAACGTCCTTAAACTAATGACGGACCGAAACGTCCTTAAACTAATGACGGACCACTGTGTTCTAAAATTAGTTGTTGACCGAGATGTCGATAAACTATGGTGGATTGAAACATCACAAATCCGATATAAAAAAAAATAAAAAAAAAATAAACGGTATGTCCATAAGCAAAATGGACACGGATGAAACCCGAAAGGGCTCCGTGAGTAAAAACAGCAGGGCTACCGGTGAGTGTTTATGAAAACCTGAAAGGGCGCAATCTCGTTAGGAAAAAGAGAATAAAAAAAATAATAAAAAAAACGGTATGTCCATAAGCAAAAAGGTCACGAATGAAAACCTGAAAGGGCTCTGTGAGTAAAAACAGCAGGGCTACCGGCGAGTGTTTATGAAAACCTGGAAGGGCGCAACCTCATTAAAAGACACTTATGTTTCCCTCCGAAAGACGGCCGACGACGCTAGGACGTCTATGCCTGAGATTCGGGACAGATGCTATTTGGTTTTATCCGTCCACCTCTCCGAAGATGCCAAGTTGATTTATGACACTGTGTATCGGAGGTTTAGACGGATGCGGCCGATGTAGCAGACTTCGTCAGATTCCCCCTCGCTTGAGGGGTTTTTGATTGTGGGGACGCTCTTCCCTGTAGGCGCAAGCCCTTGCAGTTAATTACGCTACCGCATCGCGGTAACAACTTTCTCCTTCTCCAGAATTTCACTTCGTGTCGTGTGTGTTTGTTTTGTTTGTGGTTGCCCGTGGATTGTATATGGAGACTGAGTAATGCCGTCTCCCGTAGGACGTGGATTAGTCCAAATCCGTATTTACTTAGATTTGGGTATGGTGTTTTAGTTTAAGGATACGTTAGCCATATTGAGGCTAAGATCAACTTAAACATTCGTTAAGGATACGTTAGTCCTGTTTGAGACTAAGATCGACTTAACGGAAAGAGCATTTAGGGCTCTAATTAAGGACATAATGGTCCGTTTAATATATGGCCGTCGAGACCCATCACCTCTCTGACAACGTTGAAGGATTACAACGACGGGTGTCAGAGGAGTTCGGAGATGTACCCTTGAACCAAAGTTGATTTGGAGTTTTATAGTCCATTTGAATGTTTAAGGATACGTTAGCCGTGATTGGGGCTAAGATCAACTTAAACAGGATCGTTTAGATCCGCAAAAGTGCATTTGGGGGCTCTATTGTTCCAGTTCAGGGACGTGGTGGTCCATGTTCCAGTTTAGGGACGTGGTGGTCCATCGCCAGTTTAGGGACGTGATGGTCCATATTCCAGTTTAGAGACGTGGTGGTCCATGTTCCAGTTTAGGGACGTGGTGGTCCATCGCCAGTTTAGGGACGTGATGGTCCATATTCCAGTTTAGAGACGTGGTGGTCCATGTTCCAGTTTAGGGACGTGGTGGTCTGTATTCCAGTTTAGGGACGTGGTGGTCCGACATTAGTTTAAGGACGTTTCGGTCCAATATTAGTTTAAGGACGTTTCGGTCCACAAGTTTAAGGACCCCGCAGTCCATATTCATGTGTGGTCGTTGGGACCCGTCACCTCTCTGACGTCGTTGAGGAATTACAACGATAGGTGTCAAAGGAGTTCGGAGATGTACCCTCGAACCGGATGTAAATTGATTTAGGGAGCAGCCATGTTCAGTCAATTTAATTTGAGGACTTATGGCCATGACTGGGCTAAGTCCAATTAAAAGGTTCAACACCTTTATTTGTTTTTTGTTTGGGCTCTGCCCATATAGGATGCAGAGCATCAATTTATTTTGGGCCCTGCTCATTTTATAAATGATGCAGAATGGCAATTTCACTTGGGCTCTGCCCTTATATAAAGGATGCAAAGCATCAATTTATTTGGGCTCTGCCCATTTATTGCCTCGCAATTTATTTTGGCATATTAGGTCATTTTGACTTGGGCCTGGCCCTTTAGAAGAAGAAATGCATTGCATTTTCAGGCGCTTTGCGCCAATCAAAGAGCGCAAGCGCTTGTGATGATGACACGTGTCATGCAGCGCAGTGCGCTACGCTTGCGCTGCTGACACGTGGCGCGCTCTGGTGAGTTGCGCCAATTTCAGAAAGTAAAGCTCTATTTCAAAAACGCGTAGCGCAACTGGTTCAGATGCTGACATGCGGCGCTCTCTGGTGGCTTGCGCCAGCCCAAGAGCGCAACAGTGCAGATTTATAAGTGCAAAGCACTATTAATTTGATAATATTTTATATTCAAGAACCAATGGTTCATAAAGGAAGTGCAGAGCACTATTGATTTCTTGATCTAATTTAGATCAAAGAAAAAACAAGCTTTTTCTTATTTCAGAAACCAGAGGTTCATAAAAAGTGCAAAGTACTATTTTTATTTTGTTTTTTTTATTAAAGATCATTGATCTTGTTTTTAAATCAATGATCTGTTCATAAGAGAATTTTCTCTTTTTCTAAAGGCTTTTTACCTTTTTTGTTTTTGAGAATTTCTCTCTAATTCTTCAGACTTCTCTCTGTTTAATTTCTCACAAAAAATGTTCATGCCTTCGAATTGAGACCTAGGGTCCCTTTTATAGTGCCCATAAATTAGTTAAGTTTGTTAAAGAGATCTTTCTCTGAGTGATTTGGGGAATTTTCCCCACCGTTGGATCTTTGATCCAAAGGCCTCTGTCTTACAGAAGAAAATCTTCTTGTTTTAACAAGAACAGAAAGATTTCTTTGAAATCTTAATTCTGTTTGGCGCAGATGCCCCAGTGCGTGACACGTGTCGCGCAGCGCAACTGCGCTAGCGCATCTGCGCTGACACGTGTCGCGCAGCGCAGCGCGTGCGCAACTGAAGCGTTGCTTCATTTAATTTTGTTTAAAAATATAGCTTTGCTCTGATTGGGTGCGCTGTTTTGGGCGCTGCGCTGATGCGTCTGCGCCAGACACGTGGCGCGTTGCGCCCTGGATTTGAAGCGTTGCTTCAAAATTTTGAAATTTGAATTTCAACAGAGCTTTGCTCTGATTGGGGGAAACAAATGCCCCCCCCCACCTTTGCGCTCACGTGGCGCGCACGTGAGTGCAGCGGTGGCAAACACCTGATCGTTGGATCAAGGGGTGAGCTGAAGGGGCGCAAGCGTCTTATAAATAGGACTCTTTGCCCTTAGAAAATCTTCACCATCTTCAAGATTTTAATTACCAGAGCTTTGCTCTTGCTTGAGAATTTCAGAGCTTTGCTCATTTCTAAAGTTAGAAACTTTAGGTAAAATTAATTTAAATCAAATTAACTTAAATTAACCTTAACCAAAGAGCTTTGCTCTTACAGATCTTATTGATCTAAAGAGATCCCCATTGGGGTTTCATAAACAGAGCTTTGCTCTCAAAAACTTATAGATCTGCAGAGGTCTTGTTCATGGGTTCTAATCCATGGACAGAGCTTTGCTCTTTGAATCATCTGTAGATCTTTTAGATCTGAAAATGAAGAAATTTTCATAAGTTTTTCATGGATTTTTCAAGATTCCAAAAATTTTAATTCTTTTAGGTGTAAACATTTTCTGATGGACCTTTCCATTATTACCATAGAGCTATGCTCTTTTAAGGAATCTTATTTCTCTGAGACCAGAGTTTGACAAGTGTCACTTTGTGACAGAGCTTTGCTCTGAAAGAGGAGATTTTCTCCTTGTCTCTAGGGATTCTTCCCCTTTTTTATTAATGGGAATGTTTTCCTGGGGGACCAACTGACAATCTCATCCAATGATGAGGTTGTCTTATTAACTGACGTATTGTCATCCAGATTTTGTGGGTCCCCCCCTTCGGTCTCCTACCCACTGCACTGCTGTGTGGTGTAATTAATTAATTTTAATTTATTTAATTTTCAATTTAATTAATTAATTAACGCATTTTATTTTTTTTAACGCCAAGCGTTGGAATTACAACACTAACGGCTAAATTGTTCTTTTGCAACGATCATGTCTCTAGACACTTCATTCCTGTTCGTCCGCTCGGAGGAGGGATTTCCCGAGGCGCCCTTGGATCGTGAAGTCCTGGCCATGATTAAAGAGTACGACCCGGAGTACAAGAGTCTCCACCTTTGGGGGTCGTGGTATAACCAGATCATTATGGGTCGACGCAGCTTCACATGCGCGGTGCCGTAAGAACCCATCATGGCGATTCATTACGCTACCCTACCCTCGGTGCAGTATGCCGTGGAGATGGTGGATTGGACCGCGAACAGCTTTCTTCATCCCACTATGGATGCGGTTCCGGTCCAACGTCCTATGGTCTTGGATATCCTAGGACGTCGTATCTGTCAGGGCAAGGCGAGACCCTGGGGGCAATCAAATAACATTGGTCTGATCCCCCGCCACCCGATTGGCTATCTGCCATGGGCTCGGTACATCCTGTCGACGAAGAAGTCGCAGTTGATAAGGTTAGGACTGCACACCGCGGTCTATGTCTCTCTCTTCCAGTATCCTACGCTCCCCACCTGGTGGTTCAAGGCTTTCTTGGAGCAGTGGAATATCGCTACCCACACTTTCCTTACCATGGATCGGGAAGTGTCAATCTCTTTGGAAGAGTTCACGGAGGTGTCCGGTTTACCAGTCATGGGAGAACATTATGAGGAGTTGCTCCTGACAGATGGGTACGTCTTTGGTGCTATGCCGGTAGTAAGGGGGGTCACACCGGAGAATGTTGTTCAACATCAATTCCTAAGCTTGATTAAGGTGTTGAACATCTATGAGTCTCTTTTTATCGAACATGGGAGTCGGGGAGTTAACTTTGAGGATTTCATCGCTCGGTTCGTTCGCCCAAGCGTCCTCTCATCAGAGGCTGCCAAGTTTGCCACTCTGGATGACCCTTTCGGTCTAGGTGCGGATAACCTACTGGAGAAGGAGATAGATTAAAAGTTTTTTTTCTTCCGGACCTCCCTACTATGTCGTTTGCAGAAATTGCGGCCCCTGGAATGGATGAGGAGGCCTTTTTCTTAGGATTTCTCGGGTTATGGTTGAGTTGGTTTGCAATTCCAATGCACTCTCACCGTATGCGGCCCTCTGTTTTTTACCCAGCCCACCGGATGTCTATCGGGGTAAAGGTGGCCATTGGGATCGCCGGCTTGGCGCATTTATATCATGGCCTTAGCCGAGCAGCGGACGCTAATGAGCCTGGGGTACTGCACGTGGTCTTCCCGATGCACTACTTTGTATCGTGGCTCGAGCTACACACGGCGGGTGTCTTCGGTATGCAGAAAAGGCCCTCATTCTTCGACAAGTGTGGTTTCCCTCGCATCATACAGCTGATTGGCGCATCAATCGTGACCCCGTCACCACGGAACGCCAGGGGTTTATTGCTTCGTCCTCACACCGTTGGAGCCGGGATGTCTTTCATCGACAAGGTATTGACCATTGGAAAAGCGTCCACCGCTGCGGTGCGACTATTACAGGACTCCTTTAAGGATGGAGCTTCAATTCTGACGGCCCGGGAGACCTTCCACTTGTATTCTATTAGACCGGGCTTCCTAGTCTTCAGGCAGGATGGTGCGGCAATTTTCATGAGATATAACCCGCATCGTTTCGCCCAACAACTGGGTTACGATCAAGGGGTACCCTTGGAAGCTTTCTTACTGGAACCTGCTGCCAATGAAGAAGGGATGGAGAACGCGTTACATCACTTCATGCGCCTGAACACGGGTTCTCGTTTTTTTATCAGTACGTCGGCCTGCGCTCCACGACTCCTTAATGTATATAAAGACTGGTACAATCATGCAACAGGAGCCGTTATAAAGGAGGAAAGGCGTCTGCTGGTTGATCGTAAGGGTACGCCTCCAGGCAGCGACCGCAACGCTCCTTTGGTTCCTAGGACTCTAGTAGTTGCTCCTCTAAAAGAGGTTAGAACCGGGCCATCGCGTGCGCGAAGTCCTCCACACGGATCGCCGCTCCCTGATATTGCAGATGCACCTCTAGCGCCCCGTCCTTCAGCAGAAATAGTGGTCGTGGCCTCGCCGGAGTCCGGTGTAGGTGCGGACATCGGGACCCGCCGTCCCAAGGTGGCTGCTAAACGTAAATCGATCCCGCGTGCACCTAGGGTTGGTGGGCAGAAGAAAAAGAAGTCGCTCTTTGCCGCGGACGTCGTGCTCGGTCAGGAACCCCATGCTCCCTATGCCGAGGGCCTGATCGAATATGGGACTAACGAGGGATTAGTCATGTCGCTACCGGACGATACAGATTTGGAGGCCGCTCTTGAAGCTTCAGCGTGGTTGGCAAGGCGTGACGCGTGGCTAGCTAGGCTTGCGCAATCAGGTAACTACTAGTCACATTTTCTTTATTGCAACATATTCTCTTCATTGCTTTTGACTAACTTTTTTTCTTTTCTTTCTTCCAATAGGCATCACTGATGAAGAAGCCATTGCCGCTTCTCTGAAGACTTTCCAGGAGGAGGAACGTCTTAGAGCGTCCATGGGCCTTAGTAAGTTTCGATTCATCAAGTTTTCATTTCCCTTGTGTTATGGTCGATCTAACCTTTCCCTTTTAATCACAGGAACCTCAATGCCGCTCCCGCCAAGTGACGCAGATGTTCTACCAGTTGCTGATGTTCCTGCTTCCTCAGGGTTACTGCAGGAGGTTCGTCTTGAAGAGCCGATGAGAGACGCCTTAAAGGCTCTGGAGGCATCTCTGAACGAGGACGATGACGCCCTGAAGGAAGCGTCACAGAGGTCCATTTTGACAGCCCGGGAGGAACGGAAGCGGTCGAGGCGCCAAGCAAAGGCACGCAGGGCTGCCTTGGCTATGGGAGCGGGCCCCAGCACCGTCCCTCATGATGATACTCCTTCCGAAGAGGCCCCTGTCGCCCTCCTATCCACTGCTCGTAGACAAGTGGCACGTGCAGCTCAGAGCGCAAATGATAAATCCACTTCAGGTAATATTTCTCCCAAGATTTTGTTGTAAGAGTTATAATACCATTGGTTCTTATATATTTTATCTTATAGGGCCAAGTCCGACCGAAGGGGAGGCGGAGACCGTTGAACTCAAGGAAGCAGAAGAGGCGGCACCTGTCGAACCCGAGCCGACAGTGGGCAACATCATTGAGGCTTTGGAGCCTGATGCAGAGGTTGAGGGGCCTGCAGCCGAGAAGGTCATTGATGCCGAACCTGAAGTGGTGGCAGATGAAATGATCATTTTAACTGAGCCCGGGGTGTTGGCGGATGAGGCGCTTGAGGCCAGCGACCTCGTGGTGACGGTGGACAAGACAACCGTGACTACTGAACCCGAGGGAGTAGTGGGTGAGGTGGCCCTGATTCCCGAGGACGAGCCAACCGGTCCTTCTCTGGAATCTGGGAATGCCCCAGTTATAGCCCTCCCCGTCTATGGTCTTCCGTCGTCTCCAGGTCCCGTGAGCACAACAATGGTTCCCATTGAGTCGGGTGATGAGGCCACGGGCGGTGGCCTCATGTCAATAGAGGAGGGAATCGCCTCCGTTTCAGCCGGCAGCTCATCAGGTAAATCCCAAGTTGCTATCTTCTTTATCTTACAATCCTTTCTGACAAATTCGCATTTGTTGTATCGCAGGTGCAGCCAGCACCGATGCCCCACTGCTTGAGGGAGTGCCTTCAACGACTGCCTTGGCGGTGGTCACCTCTCAACCTTCTCTCATACCATCTAAGATGTTAGAAGGTATGGGTTTGCAATTTATTAATACCATACTTCATACGTATAATTTGTATACTAAAGTCATATTGTTGTGTCTTTTCAGGAGTGCTCTTTGATCATGTATATCAGATGTTGCTCCCATACTTCTCCTTCCCATCCGAACTTGCTTCTTCCCCTGGTGGCGTTGGTGAGTATGATTTCCATTGACACCTTTCTTTTTTCTTTTCTTTTATTGATGGAATTACCTCTAACCCCTTTTTTCTCATCTCGACTGCAGTGCTACAGATTGAAGGAGGGGATAAAAGATCAGCTGCGCCACCGGCCCTTCCGACCTTGCCACCTGTCTCAACTGGTACAGCGACTATCACATTGATAACTTCCCTCTCTTTATTTTCTGTACTGTGATCTGATCGCATCCTGTTTCTTTTCAGCTGTCGTTCCGGCCTCGTCGCCCTTCGAGCCTCGTATTACAATGCCGGCGGGTCCTTATCTGAGAAGTCCGTCTTCAAAAGGCGCCACGAATAGTCTGCGCATGTTGAGTGAGTACGTCGAGGAGCTCGACATTGAAACTCCTACATCTGCCCCAGACTTCGCTACGGTGGTTAACCCGATGCTGGCAATACTCGTGAACTTTCATGATGAGGGCATCATCGCATCTTGGATTAACCATTGCAGGGAGATCGAGGGCCGCCTATATCAGTTGGAGTCGCTGCGTCCCGCTCCCGAGACCTTGGCTGCCAGCAATCAAAGAACATCGTGGATTGAGAAGAGCGCTTCTTACTTCCGCCACCTCGAACAAGAAGTCATTTCAAGGCGTAAGGAGCGTGGTGAGACTTCGAGCAAGTCTGCCCAACTGCATGCTCGGGTGGAGGCCAACGCCGCACGGCTGAAGGTTGTCTTTGAGGGCCTTCTGCAATGTCTTTCTGAAGGGTTATCATTGAGGCAACAACTTGACGTTGTCGAGCGAGGTGCACCCAGCCAGGAAGCAGCCCAGAAGGCGGCGGAGGAGCAACTTTCATCCTTCTCGCAGCAGCGGGCCCAGGTGGAGGCGGAGGTGGCTGCGGCTGTCACTCAGGAGGAGGTGCTGAAGGAAGTGCGAGAGCAGCTTGTGGATTTACTAAAGACACTTCCTCCTCAGTAGCTATCCCTCTTTGTATCGTTTGTACTTGTAGATAAAAGAATGTGTATATATATATATATATATATATTCTTTGACATAATGTATCATGTACCCAATCAAGTTTATGAATAAAAGATACACATTTTTTGTAATGTGTCATTTTCTCCGTCTTTTCTTTCTTTTATTATCAGCATACCACCTTAGCAAACATGGTTGACGGATGATTAGAACGAGTATTCTGACTTTCTTAAGAAATAGCGATGGCTTAGGCCGTAGGTTCAGATCTGCTGCCTAAGACTTTTCAACTCTATAAGCCGTGAGGGTCTCATAGAGACTTTTCTCCCTACGGATCGAGAGGATCTCGTAGGGGGTTTCTTTCTCCTTAGGAATCGTGAGGATTCCTAAGTGTGGTTTTCTCTTATAAGTCGTAAGGATCTTATAAGAGAATTTTTCCATCTTACGAGTCGAGAGGACTTGTAAGCGGTTGTTTCCCTCCTTGTCGAAGTTTGATGTTGGAGAGTGAGACCCGTGGATGGTATGCAAGAGACCGTTTTGGGCCAACTTGCGGGGTCCCAGTGCATAGGAAACATGCTTCTTTTATGCCCACTGCCTAAGGCTTTATCTCACGAGTCGAGCCGCCTCAACAATTTTTTACGAGTCGAGACGAATCGAGCGTTTCTCGCAAGAACATCTTAACGTCGCATTTAACCTCTGTTCTTTACGACAGAAGCACGTTAAGGTTGGTGGTACTTAGGGTTTTGGCCATCGTACCGTCGCATAAGCTGATATAGTCCTCGATAGGCAATCGTGCTGTTCGAGTAGCCCTGCGACTGCCGTGTCTCTGATCCCTTCGGGGGCTGGACAAGACGTCTTCAAGCAATATTCCTAGGCAGTTTGACCGTCGGAAGAACAAGCGTTAGGGATTTTCCATGCCGCTTTTTACTTGAGGTTAGGCTCATTTTGGCGAGCCCCGATGAGTCATAACCACTCCGCGCTGGTGTGGGATGATCTCCGATAGTCTTTCAGGTTTTATATGAGTCGCCGTCAAGACCCTGAAGCTAGGAATTTGGCCTTCGCTTCGTTTTGCTGGCATCGCGTCTGCTGTATCGAGACGAATGTCGCAGCTGTTTTTAGTTTGCTGATGAGCCGTTGAGGTTTGGAACTAGGGATTTTGCCGTGGCTCCGTTTGTTTGATTGTTGCATCCGAATCCGGCTGGAGAAAGAACGCTGGGGTGACAACTCATCTGCTGTATCGAAACGAACGTCGAGGTGGAGCTGGAATTTTGCCGTGGCTCCGTTTGTTTGATTGTCGCGTCTGAATCCCTGCTGGAGGAAGAACGCTGGGGTGATAACTCGTCTGCTGTATCGAAACGAACGTCGAGGTAGAGCTGGAATTTTTCCACGGCTCCGTTTGTTTGGTTGTCGCGTCCGAATCCCTGCTGGAGGAAGAATGCTGGGGTGACATCTCGTCTGCTGTATTGAGACGAATGCCATGGTGGAGCTGGAATTTTGCCACTGCTCCGTTTGTTTGATGATGTTGCGTCTGCTATGTCGAGACGAACGTCGAGGTGGTGACCATTCCACACCGGTGTGAGACGATCCCTAGTTGTCTTTCTGGCTTTATATAGGTTGCCGTCAAGACCTTGAAGTTAGGAATTTAGCCTTTGCTTCATTTGCTTTGTCATGTTCGAAGCTTGTTGGAGGAAGAACGTTATTGTTGGCATTGCGTCTACTGTATCGAGGCGAATGTCACGGTTGTCTCTAGGTCGTCGTTGAACCGTCAAGATTTGGCTTCGCTTTTTGGCGGAGCCTGTTGGGAATGTATGGTTCCCTCTTTGTTTGTGCCTTTGGATTGTATACAGGAATCGATGTGATCTAACCTGTAGGGCAGAAGTTTCATTCATATTTTCATTTCATTCATTTATTATTATTATTATTTTATTTCCGCGATGCTCTATCATTTCAGCTTTAATATCGCGAAGATCGCGATTGCCCAATCATTTCGGCTATTTTTCACGGTGCCCAATTGTTTCGGCTATTTATTTTGTTTTTACTCGCTGTTTTTTATTGCGAGTTGCCCAATCATTTCGGCTATTTTGCATGCATACATTTTTACTTGCTGCTTTTTATTGCAAGTTTCCCCATCATTTCGGCTATTTCATATGCATGTGCGGCCTACTGGCTTTCTGCCATAAATCTGAATTTAGACATCGATTTCGGTACCGCTACAACTGGGATATTCCCAGGAGCGAATCATCATCTGCCTCTGTCGATGTCGAACAAAGGTGGCTTAGCAACCAGGGTTAAGGTCCTGTCGGCTAAGGCTTTTGACTTCATAAGCCGTAAGGATTTCACAAAGTTATTTCTCCCTACAAGTCGTGAGGATCTTGTAGGTGTATTTTCTCCTTAGGAATCGTGAGGATTCCTAAGTGTTTGTTCCTCTGTGATTCGTAAGGATCTTACAGGAGGGTTTTCTCCTTGTAAATCGAGAGGATTTACAAGGGTTGTTCACCATGCGAATATATCCCCAGTCACGGATGGGACTTGGTTAGGGAAATGTTTATTCGCGCCCGTGGATTGTATACAAGAGCCAGTATTGGACCACTTGTAGGGCCATAACGAAAGTTGTGGGGGTTGCTTAAGCACAGGTTTAGGTCTCTGTAACTTAAGACTTTCAAATCTTATGAGCCGTGAGGGTCTCATAAGAGAGTTCTCCTTACGAGTCGTGAGGATCTCGCAAGTGTATTTTCTTCTTAGGAATCGTGGGGATCCCTAAGTGTGCTGCTCCCTTGTGAGTCGTAAGGATCTCACGCGGGTGGTTTCTCCTTACAAGGTCGAGGGGACCTTATAAGTGTCTTTTAACGAGGTTGTGCCCTTTCGGGTTTTCACAAACACTCGCCGGTAGCCCTGCTGTTTTTACTCACGGAGCCCTTTCGGGTTTTCATCCGTGCCCGTTTCTCTTATGGACATACGGTCTCCCTTTTTTTTTATTCTCTTTTTTTTTACGAGGTCGCGCCCTTTCGGATTTTCACGAACACTCGCCGGTAGTCCTGCCGTTTTTACTCAAGGAGCCCTTTCGGGTTTTCATCCGTGCCCGTTTTGCTTATGGACATACCATTTTTTATTTATTTTTTTTATCTCTTTTTTTTCTTTATATTTTTTTTTTCATCTCGTCAGCCTAAGGATGTTGCGGTAGTAGTTTAAAGACATTTCGGTCATTTGCAAGTTTTAGGACATTGCGGTCCATCATTAGTTTAAGGACATCTTGGTCCGTCGTCGCCGTATTTGAGGCGAATATCTAGTTTATTGACTTTTCGGTCTATGGGGCTTTCTCTATGACTGACCATGATGCCACCGGCGTATCCATCTTTCTCGGAGCATGCGGTTGTGGCGGGTTCACCTTCCAATTTTCGGACAACGCGAACTTGCCCTGTTGGTATTGGTCTTCAACCCAGTTCTTGAAGACATAGCAATCCTCGATCATATGACCTACCGTTTGATGGTAAGGGCAATAATTAGGATTATTAACATCGCATGGCCGTAACGGACGTTTTGGACTCGGCAGATTAATGAGTCTGTCGCACACTGCCAGCTCGAACAGTCCCCTTGTTTTATCTTGCGGGAACGAGTAAGGACGTTTCAATTTTTCCTGGAGGGGTTGCTGCTTGTTGTTTCGGCAAACAACCGGTCTAGGGCCACTTGATTGCTGTTGAGCATTGGCTACGAGGGCTGTTTTTTCCTTCCCTTTATCCTTTTTGTTCGATCTCTTATTTGCGGGGCCGAGATTTTTTCCGAGCAGCGTGCGATTACACGGCTGAACGTTATCGCAACTTCTTAATTCTTTCATCTTTGAAATGGATTCCTTGAGGAGAGGGTTGAGGGCAGCTTCCTCGTCAGAGTCGCTTCCAAAGGTGATAATTTGCGATCCCTTGGAGTCGGCTATATGACAATCGTCGGCGGCTCTTTTACGCTCATCTATCACATTTTTCTGATGTCTACGAGCTTCATATTTTGTCCTGTCGAAGTGTTGCTTTTGACCGACATACCCTTGCCACCAACAGTTAAAAGATTCGCAGTCTTCGGTAGGATGTGTGATCTTCTGATGATATAAATAGAAGTTAGGGTGCATCTCTACCTCAGCGAGAGTATTTTCTTCAGAGGGCGGTAGCTTCATTCCTACTGATAAAGCTTTGGCGAACCTTTTCCTCGTCTTGAATTTGTTTTTATCCGCAGTGGATGGCTTTTGATTTGACGGGAATGCCTTGGCTCTTTCCAGTATGGTCATTTCACGCTCTTGATTGGCTTTTGCTTTCAAACGAATTTCATTTAGGAAGACATCGATCAGCTCGTCTGATGGATGTAGAATTTCCGGTTCGGGGTTCACCATTGGTTTCTCAGCGCAACAAGCTTCTTCATCATCTGCCAGTGAGTAAGAAATCACATGACAAGTCACTACGTAGTCTTCAGATTCATCTGATGAGTTTTCTCTATCGTTTTCATCCTTGACTAAAGAACAAGATGCCCCCGGCGTGTTCGTCTTCTTTGGAGAGTGCGGCTGTAGTGGGTTTACCTTCCAGTTTTCCGACAGCGCGAACTTGCCTTGTAGGTACTGATCCTCGATCCATCTCTTAAGGACGAAACAATCCTCAATCGGGTGACTTACCGTTTGGTGGTAAGGGCAATAATTGGGATTATTAAGATCGCCTGGCTGTGACAGACGCTTTGGACTCGGCAGATTAATGAGTCTGTTGCGCACTGTCGGCTCAAACAGTTTTCTCGTTTTATTCTGCGGAAACGAGTAAGGACGTCCTAGCCTCTCTTCGAGGGATGGGCGTGGGCGCACGTTGTTTTGGCGAACGACCGGCTTTGAGTTGTTCGACTGTTGCTGAGCATTGGCGACGACGATTGCTCTCCCTTTTCCTTTCTCATTTCGGGAATCTGGTTTTGGAGGAGACGGTCCATGGCCCATCTGGTCCATTTGGGCTAATTTGTCGATCAAGGCCTGGAAGGTGGTCGGCCTGAAGAACATCATGAATTGCGAGATGGTCGCCTGCGGATCGAGAGTGCCCACAAACATGCCTACCGCAGGTGCCTCTTCTATGCGTTGTTCGCATTTCGACCATAGGTTTCGCCATCGTGTTGCGTATTGGACCCACGTTTCGCCTGGCCTTATTCTGGCATTTATTAGTGTTGTTATCGGGGTGCGTTCACTGGCGCTTGCAAAACGCTGAGTAAACAGCAGCTCCATCTCTGCAAATGTTTTGACAGAGTCGTTAGGTAGCTCCGAATACCATTCAAAGGCTGTTTCTGCTAAGCTGCCGACGAATTGACGTAGCAACAATTTGTCATCGCCTCCAGTATTGCCGCATAAGGCCCTGAATTGAGCGACATGCTGATGCGGATTCCCTGTCCCTTTATATACGTGGAATTTAGGGATCGTATATCCCGGCGGGTAACTGATTTGGTCGTACCAGCTCGGATACGGTCGTCCGGTTCTCGCAATTTTCCCAGCCGCTTCATTCGCCTGATGAACCAGGATCTGCTGAGCTACATAATCGTCTAGCGCGGCCTTGGAAATGGTTTCATCTTTGGCTGCTGGAAGAGCCGGCGGAGGATTAGATGTCTCCCCTCCGTCATCTTCAACAACAATTGGAGGGTCTTCACCTGGAGGGTCCGGCTGTGACATCATCCATACCATATCTTGGAAAAGGAGGGCCATTTTCTTTATGCTGGCTGCTTGTTCCGCAGCCTTTTTATCCTTCTTTTCCAATATCCGGCGAAGGAATTCTGTGTCAGTTTCTTGTTCTTGACGCTCATCCGAGGACGTTTCAGAGCTTTCTTTTGGCCCAGTGAGTGCAGCCATTGCAGTCATCATTTCCTGAAGCTTTTGTTGTTGCTCTTGGGCTTTCGTCACGGATCGGGTGAGCGGTCGGTGGCCCATAGAAGTGTGGCTTTCCTCCTTTCCAGAAGCCATATAAACAGTGTGCACCACCATGTTTCCAGATTTGGGGCGTTTGTGTTCAGCGCTTTTATGCTTCGCCATGTTCACAGGGGCTTTTTGCGGCCTCCTTTTCTTCTGAGTGATTGGAGTTAAGGGGGCCGTTGTAATGGGCACCCGGGTAGCTATTAGTTTTCGTGGCTTGACGGGGTAATCCTTCTCTTTCCGAACCTTCATCTTTTCCCGTTGGCGGAGATAGTTTTCATCAATCACTGACTCCTGGACCTGTCGCCAGACTCCGTAAATTTTAGAGGACAGCCGTTGAGGGGGCTGTTCTAGCTTTTTCTCTGGAGTACTCTTCGCAGATGAAGGAGTTTGTTTTAACATTGCAGTAGAAGAGTTTCTGCGCACCGTGTTCAGCAATTCAAAGCTGTTCCCGGTTGGAACAGCAGCCTCAATCCCCGCCGTTGGAGCTGATGAAGTAAATCCAGAGGGGGAGTTGCCCCCAGCCTTCCTTACTCGGCGCCAGTGGCGACGTCGAGCATTTCGTGCTGATGGAGTTATTTCAGTCACAGGGGTGACCTCCTCATGCCCCCTGTGTTGGTCAGAATCTGCTGGTACCAGTCTTTTAAAAACCGACGTCCGTTGAATGGGGACGGCCAACCTGTCAGAAGCGGACTTCCGAGCAGGGGAAGCAACCTTGGTGATTTCGCCTGAAACTGGAGTAGGGAAAGCTATCCACTTCGGGATAACGCCTTCTGGTATCGCAGGCTTCTTCATGGGCCTGTCGGAGCTCTGACCTAGTCCGTTAAAAACTGAAGCAGTGGAGTTGGGCGACCCGTTGAGAGGGGTCGCGGCAGTGGCAAGCCGACCAAAAACCGACTTCTTTGGGGATTCTTGCAACGTCATTGTGGCAATGAAGCTCAACGGTGGAAGCATGGTCTCGAAGAATAATGCAGTGGTAGCCTGAGTTACCTGCTCCACTGGAATTTTGAAAAGGGAGGCCGCTCGAGGCCCATAAGTCACTCCTCCGGCAATGACGGAGCGAGAGTTGCAGCTGCAGGCGGTGCAGTTCGAAGCCATCGATCTTCTTTTTTCTACATGGAGAAAGACACCAAATCTAAGTATTTTGAATCCATAAGCAACCACAGCAAACCGCGATTTGCTCGCGAACACGACACACGAAGTGTGGAGTGGAAAGAGGAAAAGGTCCCACCGGGTGTACTAGAATCTGTTTCCCTCCGAAAGACGGCCGACGACGCTAGGACGTCTATGCTTGAGATTCGGGACAGATGCTATTTGGTTTTATCCGTCCACCTCTCCAAAGATGCCAAGTTGATTTATGACACCGTGTATCGGAGGTTTAGACGGATGCGGCCGATGTAGCAGACTTCGTCAGATTCCCCCTCGCTTGAGGGGTTTTTGATTGTGGGGACGCTCTTCCTTGCAGGCGCAAGCCCCTGCAGTTAATTACGCTACCGCATCGCGGTAACAACTTTCTCCTTCTCCAGAATTTCACTTCGTGTCGTGTGTGTTTGTTTTGTTTGTGGTTGCCCGTGGATTGTATACGGAGACTGAGTAATGCCGTCGCCCGTAGGACGTGGATTAGTCCAAATCCGTATTTACTTAGATTTGGGTTTGGTGTTTTAGTTTAAGGATACGTTAGCCATATTAAGGCTAAGGTCAACTTAAACATTCGTTAAGGATACGTTAGTCCTGTTTGAGACTAAGATCGACTTAACGGAAAGATCATTTAGGGCTCTAATTAAGGACATAATGGTCCGTTTAATATATGGCCGTCGAGACCCGTTACCTCTCTGACGACGTTGAAGGATTACAACAGATGTCAGAGGAGTTCGAAGATGTACCCTTGAACCAAAGTTGATTTGGAGTTTTATAGTCCATTTGAATGTTTAAGGATACGTTAGCCGTGATTGGGGCTAAGATCAACTTAAACGGGATCGTTTAGATCCGGCAAAAGAGCATTTGGGGGCTCTATTGTTCCAGTTTAGGGACGTGGTGGTCCGTATTCCAGTTTAGGGACGTGGTGGTCCATCGCCAGTTTAAGGACGTGATGGTCCATATTCCAGTTTAGAGACGTGGTGGTCCATGTTCCAGTTTAGGGACGTGGTGGTCCATCGCCAGTTTAGGGACGTGATGGTCGATATTCCAGTTTAGAGACGTGGTGGTCCATGTTCCAGTTTAGGGACGTGGTGGTCTGTATTCCAGTTTAGGGACGTGGTGGTCCGACATTAGTTTAAGGACGTTTCGTTCCAATATTAGTTTAAGGACATTTCGGTCCACGAGTTTAAGGACCCCGCAGTCCATATTCATGTGTGGTCGTTGGGACCCGTCACCTCTCTGACGTCGTTGAGGAATTACAACGATAGGTGTCAAAGGAGTTCGGAGATGTACTCTCGAACCGGATGTAAATTGATTTAGGGAGCAGCCGTGTTCATTCAATTTAATTTGAGGACTTATGACCATGACTGGGCTAAGTCCAATTAAAAAGTTCAACACCTTTATTTGTTTTTTGTTTGGGCTCTGCCCATAAAGGATGCAGAGCATCAATTTATTTTTGGCCCTGCTCATTTTATCAATGATGCAGAATAGCAATTTCACTTGGGCTCTGCCCTTATATAAAGGATGCAAAGCATCAATTTATTTGGGCTCTGCCCATTTATTGCCTCGCAATTTATTTTGGCATATTAGGTCATTTTGACTTGGGCCTGGCCCTTTAGCAGAAGAAATGCATTGCATTTTCAGGCGCTTTGCGCTAATCAAAGAGCGCAAGCGCTTGTGATGATGACACGTGTCATGCAGCGCAGTGCGCTGCGCTAGTGCGCTACGCTTGCGCTGCTGACACGTGGCGCGCTCTAATGAGTTGCGCCAATTTCAGAGAGCAAAGCTCTATTTCAAAAACGCGTAGCACAACTGGTTCAGATGCTGACACGCGGCGCTATCTGGTGGCTTGCGCCAGCCCAAGAGCGCAACAGTGCAGATTTATAAGTGCAAAGCACTATTAATTTGAGAATCTTTTAGATTCAAGAACCAATGGTTCATAAAGGATGTGCAGAGCACTATTGATTTCTTGATCTAATTTAAATCAAAGAAAAAACAAGCTTTTTCTTATTTCAGGAACCAGAGGTTCATAAAAAGTGCAAAGCACTATTTTTATTTTGTTTTTTTTTATTAAAGATCATTGATCTTGTTTTTAGATCAATGATCTGTTCATAAGAGAATTTTCTCTTTTTCTAAGGGCTTTTTACCTTTTTTGTTCATGAGAATTTCTCTCCAATTCTTCAGAGTTCTCTCTGTTTAATTTCTCACAAAAAATGTTCATGCCTTCGAATTAAGGCCTAGGGTCCTTTTTATAGTGCCCATAAATTAGTTAAGTTTGTTAAAGAGATCATTCTCTGAGTGATTTGGGGAATTTTCCCCACCGTTGGATCTTTGATCCAAAGGCCTCTGTCTTACAGAAGAAAATCTTCTTGTTTTAACAAGAACAGAAAGATTTCTTTGAAATCTTAATTCTGTTTGGCGCAGATGCCCCAGCGCGTGACACGTGTCGCGCAGTGCAAAGCGCAGCGCAACTGCGCTGGCGCATCTCGCACGGCGCAAAGCACAGCACAACTGCGCTGACACGTGTCGCGCAGCGCAGCGCTTGCGCAACTGAAGCGTTGTTTCATTTAATTTTGTTTAAAAATAGAGCTTTGCTCTGATTGGCTGCGCTGTTTTGGGCACTGCGCTGATGCGTCTGCGCCAGACACGTGGCGCGTTGCGCCCGGGATTTGAAGCGTTGCTTCAAAATTTTGAAATTTGAATTTCAACAGAGCTTTGCTCTGATTGGGGGAAACAACTTACAGGATCCTCTCGACCTTGTAAGCAGAAACCACCCGCGTGAGATCCTTACGACTCACAAGGGAGCAACACACTTAGAGATCTCCCACGATTCCTAAGGAGAAAATACACTTGGGAGATCCTCACGACTCGTAAGGAGAACTCTCTTATGGGACCCTCACGGCTCATAAGATTTGAAAGTCTTAAGTTACAGAGACCTAAAGCTGTGCTTAAGCAACCTCCACAACTTTCGATATTGCCCTACAAGTGGTTCAATACTGACCCTTGTATACAATCCACAGGAGCGAATAAACATTTCCCTAACCAAGTCCCATCCGTGACTGGGGATATGTTCGCATGGTGAATGACCCTTGTAAGTCCTCTCGACTTACAAGGAGAAAACCCTCTTGAAGGATCCTTACGACTTACAGAGGAACATGCACTTAGGAATCCTAACGATTCCTAAGAAGAAAACACACCTAAGAGATCCCCACGACTTGTAGGGAGAAATACCTTTGTGAGACCCTTACGGCTCATGAAGTCAAAAGCCTTAGTTGACAGGACCCTAACCCTGTTCGCTAAGCCACCTTTGTTCAACATCGGCAAAGGCAAATGATGATTCGCTCCCGGCAACATCCCAGTTGTAGCGGTGCTGATGCCGAAATCGGTGTCTAATTCCAGGCTTACGGCGAAAAGCCAGCAAGCCGCACATGCATACAAAATAGCCGAAATGATGGGGCAACTTGCAATAAAAAGCAGCAGGTAAAAATGTATGCATACAAAACAACCGAAATGATTGGGCAACTCGTAATAAAAAGCAGCGAGTAAAAATAAAATAAATAGCCGAAATGATTGGGCACTGCGGAAAATAGCCGAAACGATTGGGCAATCGCGACCTTCGCGATATAAAAGCTGAAATGATAGAGCATCGCGGAAATAAAGCAACAATATAAAAAAAATGATGAAACTTTTTCCCTACAGGTGAGATCACATCGATCCCTGTATACAATCCAAGAGCACAAACAAAGAGGGAACCATGCCTTCCCAACAGGCTCCGCCAGGAAGCAAAGACAAATCTCGGCGGTTCACCAATAACCTAGAGACAACCACGACATTCGTCTCGATACAGCAGACGCAGCCCCAGCAAACGAAGCAAAGATCAAATTTTTAACTTCACGGTTTTGACGGTAACTTATATAAAACCTGAAGGACCACCGGAGATCATTTCAACCCCCAGGGAAATCGGTGTCCTTGGCAACCTCCTCGAGTCAGGGAAACCAGTGTACTTGACGAGAGCACCTCGATTGGCGTCGACCCGCAGAGAAACTAGCGTCTTTGCAAGAACACCTCGACTCGTTTCAACCCCAGGGAAACCAGTGTCCTTGGTAAATACCTCAATTCAGGAAAACTAGCGTCCTTGATGAGAGCTTCCTGATTCGCGTCGGCCCGCAGAGAAACCAGTGTCTTTGCAGGAATACTCCGATTCGTTTCAACCCCGAGGAAACCAGTGTCCTCGGCAAAATACTTCGACTCAGGGAAACCAGTGTCCTTGACGAGAACATCTTGATTCGCGTCGACCCGCAGAGAAACTAGCGTCTTTGCAGGAACACCGCGACTCGTTTCAACCCCAGGGAAACCAGTGTCCTTGGCAAATACCTCAATTCAGGGAAACTAGCGTCCTTGATGAGAGCTTCCCGATTCGCGTCGACCCGCAGAGAAATCAGTGTCCTTGCAGGAATACCTCGACTCGTTTCAACCCCGAGGAAACCGGTGTCCTCGGCAAAATACTTCGACTCAGGGAAACCAGTGTCCTTGACGAGAACATCTTGATTCGCGTCGACCCGCAGAGAAACTAGCGTCTTTGCAGGAACACCTCGACTCGTTTCAACCCTAGGGAAACCAGTGTCCTTGGCAAATACCTCAATTCAGGGAAACTAGCGTCCTTAATGAGAGCTTCCCGATTCGCGTCGACCCGCAGAGAAATCAGTGTCCTTGCAGGAATACCTCGACTCGTTTCAACCCCGAGGAAACCAGTGTCCTCGGCAAAATACTTCGACTCAGGGAAACCAGTGTCCTTGACGAGAACATCTTGATTCGCGTCGACCCGCAGAGAAACTAGCGTCTTTGCAGGAACACCTCGACTCGTTTCAACCCCAGGGAAACCAGTGTCCTTGGCAAATACCTCAATTCAGGGAAACTAGGTCCTTGATGAGAGCTTCCTGATTCGCGTCGGCCCGCAGAGAATCCAGTGTCTTTGCAGGAATACTTCGATTCGTTTCAACCTCGAGGAAACCAGCGTCCTCGGCAAAATACTTCAACTCGAGGAAATTAGTGTCTTCGCGAGGACTTCCCGATTCGTCTCGACTTGCAAGATAAAGCCTTAGGCAGCAGGGATTAAAAAACTTGTTTCCTAAGCACTGGGACCCTGCAAGTTGGTCTAAAACGGTCTCTTGCATACTATTCATGGGTCTCACTCTCCAAAGTCGGATCTCGACAAAGAGGGAAACAACCGCTTTCGAGTTCTCCCAACTCGTAAGAAGGAAAAATTCTCTTATAAGATCCTTACGACTTATAAGAGAAAACGCACTTAGGAATCCTCACGATTCCTAAGGAGAAAATCCACCTACGAGATCCTCTCGATCCGTAGGGAGAAAAGTCTCTATAAGACCCTCATGGCTCATAGAGTTGAAAAGTCTTAGGCAGCAGATCTGAACTTGCAGCCTAAGCCATCGCTGTCTCTTGAAGAAACCAAGATGCTTACTCTACTATCTGTCAACCATGTTTATTAAGACAGCATGCTGATAACAAGGGAAGGAAGAAAGCAAAGAAATGATACAAGACATTGCAAAAAAAATGTGTATCTTTATTCATTAATTCAATCAAGTACAAGGTGAATCGTATAAAAGAATAAACAATGGATATATCTTATTCGAAAAAAAAAATTTTACAAGTATATCAATACAAGGGAAGCAACTGGGAAGGAAGCGTCTTGAATAGCCCTAACAATTGTTCGCACACTTCCTTCCATGCTTTCTCCTGATCGGCCACCACCGCCAGTTCTGCTTCCACTTGAGCCCGCTGCTGCAAGAAGGATGCAAGCTGCTCCCCAACGGCCTACTGAGCTGCTTCGCGACCTTGGGCATCACGCTCGGCGGCATCGAGCTTCTGCTTCAGGTTTAGCCCATTTGAGATACATTCCAGAAGGCCCTCGAAGATAGCCTTCACCTGGGCAGCGTTCGCCTCAACCTCAGCGCGCAGACGAGCCGTCTCGCTTGAGGTCTCTTGGTATTCCCTCAGCCTTAAAGCCGCTTCTTGTTCCAAGTCGCGGAAGTAAGAAGCGCTTTGCTCGATCCATGCTGCTCGTTGATTGCTTGCGGCTAAGGTCTCGGGAGCAGGGCGTGTAAACTCCGATTGATGCAGGCGGACTTCGATTTCCCTACAGTGATTAACCCAAGACTCGACGACGCCTTCATCATGAAAATTTACAAGCGCCGCCAACATCGGGTTAACCTCCGCAGTGAAATCTGCAGCAGATGGGGGAGCGTCCGCGTCAAGCTCTTCGACGTATCCGCTCAGCATGCCCAAACTCATTACGGCACCCTTTAAAGACGGACGTCTCAGGAAGGGGCCTGCCGGCATTATGATGCGAGACTCAAAGGGCGCCGGAATCGGAACGACAGCTGAAAAAACAAAATACGATCAGATGACGGTTCAAGAAATATGAAAAAGTCATCGATGGGATAGTTTACTATACCAGCTGCAATAGGCGGCAAAGCCGGGAGGGCCGGTGGCGCGACCGATCTTTCATCCCCTCCTTCGATTTGTAGCACTGCAATCAGGACGAAGAAAAGTCAGAAATAATTCCATTACTGAAAAAAGAAAGGCATCAAAAGGAAACTATACTCACCAGCGCCACTGGAGGAAGAAGCGAGTTCAGATGGGAAGGAGAAGTGCGGGTGCAACACCTGGTAGAGGTGATCAAAAAGCACTCCTGCAAGGACGCAATAGTACGACATTAGTACATAGATCATGTGGCCGAAAGATGAAACTAATGGGTCACGAATCCATACCTTCCAGCATCTGTGATGGTACGAGGGAAGGCTGAGAGGTGGCCACCGCCAAGGCAGTAGTTGACGGCGCCCCCTCGAGCAATGGAGCGTCAGCACTGGCCGCACCTGCGTTAAAGAACCAAGATAAACCTGTCAGGAAGGATTACAAAATAAAGAAAAAAATGACAGTAACCCGTAATTTACCTGATGAGCCGCCGGCCGAAACGGAGGCGTCTCCCTCCTCCATCGACATTAGTCCACCTCCCGTGGCCTCATCACCGGACTCGACGGGAGCTGTCGTCGTGCTCGCGCGGCCAGAAGACGGCGGAGGACCGTAGACGGGAAGAGCAATGATTGGAGCAATGCCAGACTCTTGAGAAAGAGCGGCTGGCTTGTCCCTGGGAGTCATGTCCGTCTCACCCGCTACTCCTTCGGGCTTGGCGGTCGCCGCTGTCTCGTCTGCCGTCGCCATGGGGTCGCCGGTCTTAGGCGCTCCGTCCGCTGCTGCCCCAGGCTCAGTTATAGTAGTCATCTCATTTGCCGCTACCTCAGGCTCGGCATCGACGACCTTCTCTGGCGCAGTTTCCTCAGCCCTCAGCTCAGGTCCAGAAACCCTAACGACGTCGCCCACCGTCGGCTCGGGTTCAACCGGTGCCTCTTCCTCTGTCCCCTTAGGTTCGACGGTTTCCGCCTTCCCTTCGATTGGACTTGACCCTGCAGGACAAGATATATAAGAACCGACAGGTTTACAATTCTTATAACAAAATCTTGAAAGATACATTACCTGAGGTGGACTTATCGTTAGCCTCCTTATTTGCGCGCGCCGCCTGTCTGTGAGCTGTAGACAAGGCGACCGGGGGCTCTTCCGAGGGAGTATCAGCACGAGGAACGGTGCTTGGGCCCGCTCCCACGGCCAAAGCAGCTCTGCGTGCCTTTGCCTCGCGCCTCAGCCGCTTTCTCTCTTCCTGAGCCGTCAAGAAGGACCTCTTCGAAACTTCCTTCATCGAGGCGCCATCGTCTGTGTACAGAGATGCCTCCAAGTCCTTCAAGGCATCCATCACCGACTCTTCGAGTTGAGACTCTCGCGGCAGCCCTGATGAGGCCGGAACTTCGGTAACTGGCCCGGGGAGAGTCCCTGCATCGGCTGGCGCAGCCCCTGCAAAGAGACAGAGGAAGAACGTTAGATCGACCATAATAAAAGGAGAATAAAGACTTAATGAATCGAAATGTACCGAAGCCTAAGGATGCTTTAAGTCGTTCCTCCTCTTGAAAAGTTTTGAGGGAGGCAGCGATGGCTTCTTTAGTGGTGATACCTGTTTAAAGAGAAGAGGGGAAAAGCATTAGTCAAAGACAGTAATAAAAGTACGATGCAGTAAAAAAATGCAACTAGTGATTACCCGATTGCGCAAGCTTAGCTAGCCACGCGTCGCGTCTCGCCAATCGCTCTGAAGCTGCGATGGCGGCCTCCAGATTAGTGTCATCTGGCGGCATAACTAATCCTTTGTTGGTCTCGTACTCGCCCAAGCCCTCGCTATAGGGAGCATGAGGTTCCTGACCGAATGCAACGTCAACAGAGAGGATCGACTTCTTCTTCCTCTTCTGCACGCGAGCCCCGGGTGCACCCAAGATCAATTTGCGTTTCGCAGGCACCTTAGGGCGGTGAGTCCCAATGTCCGCGCCGACGCCGGACTCCAGCGAAACCACATTTACCGTCTCCACTGGAGCACGGGGGGCTGGTGGCGCATCCACAGTATCGTGAAGCGGCAATCCACGCGGAGGGCTCAACACGCGCGTTGGTCCAACTCCAGAATATTTCAGCGGAGGAACGACCGGGGTCCTTGGCTTCAGGGGAGCCTTACGGTCGCCGCCGGGAGGCTCACCCTTGCGGTCAACCAGCATGCGCTTCTCTATATGGATAACTGGACCCATTGCGTACGCGTACCAAGCCACGTACGCGTTGAGGACCTTGGGAACGCAGCTTGGCTCGCTGATGAAGAAGTAGGAGCCCGTGTTCAGTCGCATGAAATGGTGCATTGCGCTCCGTATCCCCTCCCTGCTGGCCGCGGGCTCTTCCAAAAACGCCTCCAACGGGATCCCCCGGTGATAGCTTGATTGTTGGGCGAACCGGTGGGGGCTATACCTCATGAAAAGCGCTGTCTCGTTCTGCCTAAACACCAGGTAGCCCGGCCGAATGGAGTAGAGGTGAAGGATCTCCCGGGCTTTCAGTACGGAGGCCCCGTCCTTGAAGTCGTCACGCAGCGCCACCACAGACTTGGAGGTCTCTGAGCCTATAGTTATGACTTTATCCAAAAAAGAAATCTTCGCTCCGACCAGGTATGGATGAAGGAGCAACCCCCTAGCCTCCCGCGGAGGCGCAGTCACGATCGAGGCGCCGACTAGCCGCATGACTCTTGGGAGTCTGCACTTCTCAAAAAACGAAAGGCTCTTATGGATGCCGAACACCCCGTGCACATGCATTTCCATCCATGAGGTGAAGTAGTGCATCGGGAAATTAGCAGGCTGCACCCCAGGTTCATTAGCGTCCGCCGCCACGCTAAGTCCATTGTATAGGTGAGCCAACCCGGCGATTCCTATTGTCAACTGCAGGCCAGCCACCATCCGATGCACTGGGTAGAAAACGGACGGCCGCATGTGGCGCGGGTGTATGGGGAGCGCGAAGCTGCACAGCCACAATCCCAGGAACCCTATAAAAAGTCTCCTCATCCATGCCTGGGACGGCGATTTCTGACAAGGGCATGACGATGGCTCCGGGGAGATAAAAATCCTTTTGATCGTCCTCCGATGTTGGTCGACGGTCCAAGCCGAAGCCGAAAGGGTCATCAAGCTTGGCGAACTTCTCGCTCCGCTCCGATAGAAACTCCGGTCGAATGAAGTAGGCGATAAAATCTGCGAAATTGACTCCCCGGACGCCTGATTCCAGATAGAGCCCTTCATATATGCTCAGCACCTTCACCAAGCCCGGAAACTGGTGCTGAATAGCATTATCCGGCGTCAGATCAAACACCAGCGGCTTGGTGGCGAAGACGTATTCGTCAGGAGGAAGCAGCTCCTCGTAATGCTCCTCCCTCATCGGCAGACCCGAGATTTCAGCAAACTCTTCCAGGGAGATGGAGACTTCCCTGTCCGTCATAAGGAAGGTGTGAGTGGGGATATTCCATTGTTCGATGAAAGCCTTAATCCACCACGTGGGAGGAGAGGGGTACTCAAAAAGCGAGACGTAGATTGCCGAGTACAAACCAATCTTCATTAGATGAGTCCTCTTCGCCGATAGGATGTACCTGGCCCAATGTAAATATCCGGCGGGTGGTCGCGGGGTCAATCCAATGTTGTAAGCCTGTCCCCAAGTGCGTGCATCACCCTGACATATTCGCCTCCCCAAAATGTCTATTGCCGGCGGCGGCTTCACGGGAATGGCACCAACCGCAGGCTGGAGAAGATCATCCGATTTCCAGTCTTTGACCTCCACGGCATACTTCACCGGGGGTTCATCCGCATAGGGGATCAAAAATATGGGTTCAGACGGCGTAGCGGAACCGAAGCTTCGGCGACCCTGGATGATCTCATTATACCACCTACCCCATAAGTGAAGGTTCTTGTGCTCGGGGTCATGATCCTTGCTGAGAGCGAGCACCTCTCGGTCCACTGGTGCCTGGGGAAATCCTCCCTCCGAGCGAACAAACGGGAAAGATAAATCAGCAAACATGTTTCTTGCGAAGGGACAAAAATCGGTCGTCGGTGTGGTAATTCCAACGCTTGGCATTTTAAGATTTATAACACACTGCAATGCAGTGGGTAGGGGACCAAAGGGGGACCCACAAAATCTAGATGACAGTGCATCAGTTAATAAGACAGCCCCATCATTGGATTAGACTGTCAATTAATGAAGAGATCCCCAAGAGAATATTCTCATTAATGGGAAATCCCTAGAGACAAGGAGAAAATCTCCTCTTTCAGAGCAAAGCTCTGTCACAGAGTGACATTTGTCAAACTCTGGTCTCAAGAGAATAAAATTCCCTAAAAGAGCCTAGCTCTGTAATAATGATGGAAAGATCCATCAAAAGAAAAATTTAACTCTTAAAAAAAAATTAAAAATTTTGGGATCTTAAAGATCCATGAAAACTCTTAGGAATTCTTCATTTTTCAGATCAAAAAGATCTACATTTGATCCATGAGCAAAGCTCTGTTCATGGGTTAAAACCCATGAAAAAAGATCTCTGTAGATCTATGGATTCTTGAGAGCAAGACTCTGTTGGTGAAACCCCAAAAGGGTTTTCTTTAGATCAAAGATCTATAAGAGCAAGGCTCTGTTGATTAAAATTAATTTAATTTAAGTTAAGTTAAGTTAAATTTTACCTAAAATATTCTAAAATTTGAACTCAGAAGTTCTTGAAAAGAAATGAGAGCAAGGCTCTAAAGTTCTTAAAAACAAGAGCAGGGCTCTGAAAGCAAAAGTTCTGAAGATGGTAGCTATTTACTGAGGACCAAGGGTCCTATTTAAAGGCGCTTGCGCCCCTTCAACTCATCAGTTGATCCAATGGCTAGGACCTTGCCACCGCTGCACTCACGTGTGCGCCATGTGAGCGCAACGGTGGGGGGGCATTTGTTTCCCCCAATCAGAGCAGAGCTCTGCTTGAATTTCAAAAATTCAAAAATTGAAGCAACGCTTCAAATTTCTTGCGCTGCGCGCAATGCACCACGTGTCAAAAGCTGATACGTCAGCGTAGCGTCCAAAGCAACGCACCCAATCAGAGCAAGGCTCTATTTAAAACAAAATTAAAGGAAGCAACGCTTCAGTTGCGCTGTGCTCTGCGCTGCGCGACACGTGTCGGCGCAGTTGCGCTGCGCGACGCGCTGCACGACACGTGTCAAGCGCAGGTGCGTTTGCGTCAAACAGAATTAAAATTCCAGTAAGATCTTTCTGTTCTTGTTAAAACAAGAAAATTGTCTTCTGTAAAACAGAAGCCCTTGGATCAAAGATCCAACGGTGAGGAAAAATCCATAAATCACTCAGAGAATGATCTCTTTAACGAATTTAACAAATTAATGGGCACTATATAAAGGCCCCTAGACCCCAATTCAAAAAGAGACAGAGATAGAAAAACAGAGACAGAAACACATAAACAGAGAGAGAATTCAGAGAACTTTTAAAAAGAAAAGTATGAAGAACTCAGAAAGAAAAATAATGTAAAACCTTTATAAAAAGAAGAATTTCTTCTGAAAAGATCATTGATCTAAGAACAAGATCAAGGATCTTCAATAAAAAAATATAATAAATAACAAAAGGCATTGCCTTTTGATGAACCATTGGTTCTGGAATTTTTAAAGATTCTTTTCTTGAATCCAAAATTGGATATTAAAACAGTGCCTTGCACTTGTAAATATGCACTGTTGCGCTCTTGGGTTGGCGCAAGCCACCAGAGAGCGCCACGTGTCAGCTCCAAAACCACTTGCGCTATGCGCTTTTAAAATAGAGCATTGCTCTCTGAAACTGGCGCAACTCACCAGAGCGCGCCACGTGTCAGCAGCGCAACAGCGCAGCGCACTGCGCTAACTGCGCCTGCGCTCACCCGAGCGTGACATGTGTCACCTCCATAAGCGCTTACGCTCATTAATTGGCGCAAAGCGCCTGACAGGCCACATGGCCACTGTCAACTAATTAATGCACTGCATTATTGAAAAGAAGGGCCGAGCCCAATCAAAAAAGGCCTAACAGGCCTAATAAAATGCAATGCATTAATTTTAAAATGGGCAGAGCCTAATTAAGAGGTCCAATGGACCCAGAATAAATGCTCTGCATTATAAAAGGAACAGAGCCCAATTTAAAAGGCCTTACAGGCCAAAATAAAATGCAGTGCATTATTAAACTGGGGCAAAGCCCTAGCATAGGCCAAAGACAAATGAAAATGTTGAACATCTTCAACTGGACTTAGCCCAATTCTGGCCGTAAGTTCTCAAATTAAATTGACCGAGCATGACTGCTCTCTTAAATAAATTTACATTTGGTTCAAGGGTACATCTCCGAACTCCTCTGACACCTATCGTTGTAATCCTTCAACGACGTCAGAGAGGTGACGAGTCCCGACAACCAGACATCGATACGGACTGTGGGGTCCTTAAACTCATGGACTTAGGCGTCCTTAAACCAATAATACGGACTGTGAGGTCCTTAAACTCATGGACTGATGCGTCCTTAAACTCACGGACTGTGGGGTCCCTAAACCCATGGACTTATGCGTCCTTAAACCAAAATACGGACTGTGGGGTCCCTAAACCCATGGACTCATGCGTCCTTAAACCAAAATACGGACTGTGGGGTCCCTAAACCCATGGACTTATGCGTCCTTAAACCAATAATACGGACTGTGAGGTCCTTAAACTCATGGACTAATGCGTCCTTAAACTCACGGACTTATGCGTCCTTAAACCAAAATACGGACTGTGGGGTCCTTAAACTCATGGACTTATGCGTCCTTAAACCAATAATACGGACTGTGAGGTCCTTAAACTCATGGACTGATGCGTCCTTAAACTCACGGACTGTAGGGTCCCTAAACCCATGGACTTATGCGTCCTTAAACCAAAATACGGACTGTGGGGTCCCTAAACCCATGGACTCATGCGTCCTTAAACCAAAATACGGACTGTGGGGTCCCTAAACCCATGGACTTATGCGTACTTAAACCAATAATACAGACTGTGGGGTCCTTAAACTCATGGACGGATGCGTCCTTAAACTCACGGACTTATGCGTCCTTAAACCAAAATACGGACAGTGGGGTCCCTAAACTCACGGACTAATGCGTCCTTAAACTAATGGACTAATGCATCTTTAAACACATCCATACGGACTGTGGGGTCCTTAAACCCATGGACTTAAGCGTCCTTAAACTCATGGACTAATGCGTCCTTAAACTAATATCCGTCCTCAAAACGGGAACGATGGACCACCATGTCCCTAAACTGGAAATGGACTACCATGTCCCTAAACTGGCAATGGACCGCAATGTCCTTAAACTACCTACGGACCACTATGTACCTAAAATGGAACAATAAAGCCCCCTCAAATGCTCTTTTGTCGGATCTAAACGATCCCGTTTAAGTTGATCTTAGCCTCAAATATGGTTAACATATCCTTAAACCTTCAAACAGACTTTAGTCCCAAATTGGACTATAAGATCCCCCAATCAACTTCGTCTCAAGGGTACATCTCTGAACTCCTCTGACATCTGTCGTTGTAATCCTTCAACGTCGTCAGAGAGGTGATGGGTCCCGATGGTCATACATTCAATGGACCACCATGTCCCTAAACTGGAAATCGACCGCAACGTCATTAAACTAAACAATAGAGCCAATTGCTCTCTTGTCGAATCCAAACGATCCCGTTAAGTTGATCTTAGTCTGGAGATTAGACTAATGTATTCTTAACAAACGTTTAAGTTGATCTTAGCCTCAAATACAGCTAACGTATCCTTAAACCAAAACCCCAAACCCAAATCTAAGAAAATACGGATTTGGACTAATCCACGTCCTACGGGCGACGACATAAATTAGTCTCCGTATACAATCCATGGGCAACCACAAACAAAACAAACACCCACGACACGAAGTGAAATTCTGGAGAAGGAGAAAGTTGCTACCGCGGTGCGGTAGCGTAATTAACTGCAGAGGCTTGCGCCTGCAGGGAAGAGCATCCCCACAATCAAAAACCCCTCAAGCGAGGGGGAATCTAACGAAGTCTGCTGCATTGGCCGCATCCGTCTAAACCTCCGATACACGGTGCCATAAATCAACTTGGCATCTTCGAAGAGGTGGACAGATAAAACCAAATAGCATCTGCCCCGAATCTCAGGCAAGATGTTCAGTCTGTGGCCGTCTTTCGGAGGGGAACAAAGGCCATTTGCTTTATATTGGCCGCTTGTTCCGCGGCCTCTTTGTCCTTCTTCTCAAGCATTCTCTGAAGGAATTCAGCATCAGTTTCCTGCTCACGGCGTTGCTCCGAGGATTCCTCTGGGCTTGCTTTTGGCCCGGTGAGTGCGGCCATCGCAGTCATCATCTCTTGAAGCTTCTGCTGCTGCTCTTAAGCTTTTGTCACGGATCGCGTAAGCGGTCGATGACCTGTGGAGATACGGCTATCCTCTTTTCCGGATGCCATATAGACGGTATACACCTCCATGCCCCCAGACTTGGGGCGTTTAGGCTCAGTGCCCTTGACATTTTTCGCAGACAGGGGGATTTTCTCCAGCCTTCTCCTCTTATAGACGGTCGAAGTTGAGGGGGCCGTTATAGTGGGCACCCAAGGGGCCGTCACCTTCTGTGGCTTAACAGGACGGTTTTCTTCCTATCGGACCTTCAGCTTCTTCTGCCGACGGGGATAGTCTTGATCAACCACCGACTCTCGGACTTGTCGCCAGATTTTGTAAACTTTGGAAGACAGCCGTTGAGGAGACTGCCCCGGCTTTATTTCTGTGACAGCCTCCACTGGTGGCGGAGATCTTTTCAGTACTGCAGTAGGCAAGTTCCTGCGCACCTTATTCAGCAGCTCAAAGTTGTTCCCGGTTGGAACAGCAGCATTAATTTCCACCGTTGGAGCTGATGAAGTTAGCCCAGAGGGGAAGTTGCCCCCAGCCTTCCTTACCCAGTGCCAGTGGCGGCGTCGAGCGTGTCGAGCTGTTGGGGTTAGTTCGGTGATGGGGATGGCTTTTTCTTGCCCCCTGTTCAGGTGAAGGGCTGTTGCTAGCGTCAGCCTCTTGAAGACTGATGTCCGTTGAGAAGCCGTATCCAACCGGTCAAAAACAGACTTCTGAGCGGGGGCGGGAGTGGGAGCAGTCAGTCTTGTAAAGACCAACCCTTTGTTAGGAGAAACCGCCTTAATGACTTCAGGAGCAGGGATGGCTATCTTCTTTGGGATGGCCACTTCAGGTATCATAGGCTTCTTGGCAGGCCTATCGGAGTTCACGCTCAGTCTGGCGAAGACCGAATAGTTAGAGCTGGACGACCCGCTGAGAGGGGCCGTGGTAGCAGCAAGCCGATTGAAGACCGACTTCTTGGGAGCTTCCGGTGCTGGCATAGGAGCGCTGAAGCTCGTTGGCGGGAGCATAGTCTCGAAAAACAATCCCGTGGTGGCCTGGGTGACCTGTTCTACCGGCATCATGAACAGGGAAGCCGCTTGGGGCCCGTAAGCTATGCCTCTAGATGAGGCGGAGCGGGAGTTGCAGTTGCAGTTGGAACACTTTGCACAAGTGGACGCCATTGATCCTTCGCTTTCTGCACCGAGCAAAACGCCAAATCTTAGTACCTCGAAACCCAAGGGCAACCATCAGCAAACCGCGATTGATTTGCGAACACGACACACGAAGTGTAGAGTGGAAAGAGGAAAAGGTCCCACCGGGCGTGCCAGAATCCGTTCCCCTCTGAATACAGAGACGCGACCGCGCAGGTCCGTCTTGCCTGAAATTCGGGGCAGATGCTAATTGGTGCTATCTGTCCACCTCTCCGAAGATACCAAGTTGATTTATGGCACCGTGTATCGAAGGTTTAAACGGATGCGGCCGATATAACAGACTTCCTCAGATTCCCCCTCGTTTGAGGGGTTTTTGATTGTGGGGACGCTCTTCCCTGCAGATGCAAGCCCCTGCAGTTAATTACGCTACCGCATCGCGGTAACCACTTTCTCTTTCTCCAGATGGTCACTTCGTGTCGTGGGTGTTTGTTTTGTTTTTGGTTGCCCATGGATTGTATACGGAGACTAATTTATATTGTCGTCCGTAGGGCGTGGATTAGTCCAAATCCGTATCTTCTTAGATTTGGGTTTGGGGTTGGGTTTAAGGATACGTTAGCCTCATTTGGGACTAAGATCAACTTAAACGTATGTTAAGGATACGTTAGACTAATTTTTAGGCTAAGATCAACTTAACGGGATCGTTTAGATCCAACAAGAAAGCAGTTGGGCTCTATTGTTTAGTTTAGTGACATTGCGGTCGATTAGTTTAAGGACATTACGGTCCATTGTTAGTTTAAGGACATCTCGGTCCATTGTTAGTTTAAAGACATCGCGGTCGAGGTTAAGGACATCATAGTCCGTGAGTTTAAGGACCCCACAGTCCAATGTTAGTTTTAAGACATCACGGTCGAGGTTAAGGACATCATAGTCCATGGGTTTAAGGACCCCACAGTCCGTTGTTAGTTTTAAGACATCACGGTCGAGGTTAAGGACATCATAGTCCATGAGTTTAAGGACCCCACAGTCCAATGTTAGTTTGAAGACATCGCGGTCGAGGTTAAGGACATCATAGTCCATAGGTTTAAGGACCCCACGGTCCAATGTTAGTTTAAAGACATCACGGTCGAGGTTAAGGACATCATAGTCCATGGGTTGAAGGACCCCACAGTCCGATGTTAGTTTAAAGACATCACAGTCGAGATTAAGAACATCATAGTTCATGGGTTTAAGGACCCCACAGTCCGATGTTAGTTTAAAAACATCACGGTCGAGGTTAAGGACATCATAGTCCATGCGTTTAAGGACCCCACAGTCCATGAAATGTGTGGTTGTCGGGACCCATCACCTCTTTGAAGACGTTGAGGAATTACAACGACAAATATCAAAGGAGTGAAGAGATGTACCCTTGAACCAAGGTGAGGTGGTTGAAAGAGCAGATATGCTCAATTCGAAATAAGTTGAGGACTTATGGCCAGAATTGGGCTAAGTCCAATTAAAATGTTTTAACATTTAATTTTTGTTCTGGCTATTAAGCCTTTATTTGGGCTCAGCCCTTTTAATAATGCTAGGCATTGGGCTCTGAAAAAGTTTGTCTTGTATCAGAAAAAAAGTTTGTTCTGACAATGCGCCACGTGGCGCGCCAGGCGTGTTGTGCCAGTCAAAGAGTGCATTGCGCTTCTGTCGGGTAGCGCACACGAAGAGGACACGTGTCGCGCTTAGCGCTAGGTGCTAGTTTGTTAGCGCATTGCGCTTTTAATTTATAAGCGCGTTGCGCTAGTCTGTTGGCGCGCCAGTGAGTGACACGTAGCGCGCTTGGCGCTGAGCGCCAGCCCATGAGCGCAATGCTCTGTTTTAGAAGCGCAAAGCGCAGATTGTGTCTCTAGTTGACACGTAGCAGGTTTTGGCGCTGAGCGCCGGTCCAATAAGCGCAAGGGCGCAATTCATGAGTGCAGGGCACTTTTCAATAGCGCAAGGCGTATCTGATCAATTTTAAGATCAAAGAACAAATTTATGTTCTTCAAAAGAGGCTTTTTCCTCAAGATCCAAGAACAAAAGTTCTTGTTTTTTATAAAAGAGTCTTCCTTTATAGATCAAAAGATCTGTGAATGAAGTAAAATACTTCTTTTAGTCTTTTTATGATTAGATCTTTTTGATCTTTTCTTTATTAAAGACCTTGATCTTTTTCTTAGATCTTTGATCTTCTTAGAAGATGGTTCTTCTTTTTACGAGATGGTTTTATCTCTATTATTCAAGAACATAGTTCTTTTTGCCTTGAAGATGAAGAAAAAAACATCTTTTTTCTTAGAGCTTGCTCTTTTTTGCAGAGGGTTTTTCTCTCTCTCTTTTTCTCTGTATTCTCTATATTTTAGGCTTGAAGTCTAGGGTCCTTTATATAGGGCCAAATGATTTGTTAAATTAGTTTTAAGAGATCTTTCTCTGATTGATTTGGGAATATTTCCCACCGTTGGATTTTTGATCCTAAGGCTTCTGTTTTACAGAAGATAATTTTCTTGTTTTAATAAGATTGAAAAGATCTTTGCATAACAGAATTTTAGTTCTGATTAATTAATAATTTATTATTAGTAGATCTTTTGATCTGACGGTGGGGGAATTTTTAATTCCAACGCTGCCGTACCTTATGCTAGCGCACCTACGTTCGACACGTGGTGCGCAGCGCAGAGCGCAGCGCAACTGCGCTAGCGCACCTGTGTTTGACACGTGGCGCGCAGCGCAGAGCGCTGGATCTGAAGCGTTACTTCAACTTTTAAATTTTGAATTTTGAAATAGAGCTTTGCTCTGATTGGGGGTGCGCTGCCTAGGGCGCAGCGCTCCTGGCGCTGGCGTGTCTGCTTTTGACATGTGACACGCAGCGCGCAGAATCTGAAGCGTTGCTTCAATTTTTGAATTTTGAAATTCAAAACAGAGCTTTGCTCTGATTGGGGGAAACAGGGGAATTTTTAATTCCAGCGCTGACGCACCTATGTTCGACACGTGGCGCGCAGCGCAGAGCGCAGCGCAGCTAGCGCACCCGTGTTGGACACGTGGCGCGCAGCGCAGAGCTCTGGATCTGAAGCGTTGCTTCAACTTTTAAATTTTGAATTTTAAAACAGAGCTTTGCTCTGATTGGGGGTGCGCTGCCTAGGACGCAGCGCACCTGGCGCTAGTGCGTCTGCATTTGACATGTGGCGCTCAGCGCGCAGAGCGCTGAATCTAAAGCGTTGCTTCAATTTAAAATTTGAATTTTGAAAAAAAGCTTTGCTCTGATTGGGGGAAACAATCTCCTGTCTTGAAAGCTCGATATTTAACCCAGGCATTGTAATATCGGTCTATCTGCTGCTGATATACGGCCATCCTTATTTGCGCCCGATCTCTTTTCTCCAATAATATGTCTAGGTTGCTTCGAAGCGCTAAGACGTTAACCTCGTCGTCGAAATGCTCGACTCGATAACTGGGCAGGCCGATTTCTGCCGGGACCATTGCCTCGGTGCCGTAACAGAGGCTAAACGGAGTTCCCCCCGTGGGTGTTTTTCTCGACGTTCGTAACGCCCACAGTGCCCGAGGCGTTCCTCGACCCAGCTACCCTATCTTCCCTCCAGGCGGGCTCTGAGCCCCCGGATGACACATCGGTTTGCTACTTCTGCTTGCCCGTTGCATTGGGGATGCGCGACCGCGAAGAGCTTCATTAATATGTGATAGCCGCTGAAAAATTCTCTGACTTTGTTATTTTCGAAGTTGGTTCCGTGGTCGGTGATGATGCACCTTGGGATTCCGAATCGAGAGATTATATTATTTTGCAAGAATTTTATCGTAGAGGTGGTATCCGGTTTCTTGATCGGCATGGCTTCTATCCACTTTGTAAAGTAGTCCACGGCGATAAGGATGTATTTGTGTCCACTCGTGCCGGTGGGGAGTTGGCCAACCATATCCATCCCCCACTGTGCAAATGGCCAAGGGGAACTTGGTGGTGTTAATTCGGTAGCGGGCAGCCGAGAGATGCTGCCAAAAAGTTGGCAGGTCTTGCACCTTCTGACCAGTTTTTCTACGTCTTGGTGTATAGTCGGCTAGTAATACCCCTGCAACAGTGTCTTTTGAACTAGACTGCGGGCCCCTTGATGTGCTTCTCCGACCCTTTCTCTCGAAGGACGTAATCCGCTTCGTCGGGATTGACGCATCGGAGTAGAGGTTGGGTGTATGAATTTTTGTATAGGTTTTTTTTCTCCACACGAAGTGACGAGCTTTCATACGGAGTCGGCGGGCCTCGATCCGGTCCTTAGAAAGTACTCCGTCCTTAAGGAACTCCGCAATGGGTTTTCTCCAATCCGGGACATCCCCTTGAGCTAGATCCGGTGTATTACTTCTTTATCGTCCACGCTGGGCCGTGGCAGGACTTCGAAGAGGGTGTTTCTTTTGTGATTGGCCAAATAAGAAGAGGCAAGTTTTCTTAGCACATCGGCCTCGACGTTCATGCTCCTGGGAATCTGTTCTACTTGGACCTCGTCGAAATTTCTCCGAAGTCTTTTTACCTCCGCCAGGTATTTCATCATTAGGGGTTCCCGGGCTGCGAAACGTTCAGTCACCTGGCCGACGACTAGCGTGGAGTCGCTGTGGATCTTGATCATCTTTAGCCCCACCCCAGAGGCAATTCGTAGCCCGGCTAATAAGGCTTCGTATTCTGTTGCGTTGTTCGACGCCTTAAAGCCAAGTCTCAGAGAGTATTCCATCTCTGCCTCATTCGGACCATGGATGATTAACCCGGCCCCACTCTCTTCCTCTGTGGAGGAGTCGTCCACATAGAGTACCCAGTCCGGAATCGAGTCGAGCGTCTCCTCGACTGAAGGTCATGAGTTAAGGCCTCGCGCCGGCGCTCCTTCTTTATTAGGAATGGTGCATTCGGCCACGAAATCGATTAGGGCCTGTGCTTTGATCACTTGCCTTGGTCGGTACTTGAAGTCGAATTGGGATAACTCCCATCTCCATTTCTTTAAGCAGCCTGACGATTCGAGGGAACCGAGGATATTCCCCAAGGGTCGTTCGGTGAGAACGATGGTCGTGTGAGCTTGGAAATAGTGCCGCAGCTTCCTTGAGGTGACGATGAGCGCAAGGACTATTTTTTCTATGACTGGGTATCTGGTCTCTGCGTCCTTAAAAACATGGCTGACGTAGTAGACCGGTCTTTGTATTCCTTCGAATTCTCTGATGAGTATGGAGCCGGCAGCTTGGTCGGAGACGGCTAGATATAGTAACAGCTCGTCCCCCCAACTGGTCGGGTGAGAAGCAGAGGGGTCACCAGGTGTGCCTTAAGCCGCTCGAAAGCGATTTGGCACTCCTCGAACCATTCGAATCTGGGGATCTTCTTTATGGTTTTGAAGAAAGGCAAGCACTTTTCTCCGGATCTGGACATGAAGCGACTCAAAGTAGCCACCCTACCTGTGAGTCACATGATATCAACATTGCTCCTGGGTGTCGCTATGTCGATGATGGCCCTGATTTTCTTCGGGTTTGCTTCGATTCCTCAGTGGGTGACCATAATCCAAGGAATTTCCCACTTGTGACGCCGACCGCATATTTGGCTGGATTCAGCTTCATCTTGTACTTTCGCAGGACGTCGAATGTCTCGCTGAGGTCTGTGGTGTGTTCGGCTAACAGGGTGGACTTCACGAGTATGTTGTAGACTTAGACTTCCATATTTCTCCCAATTTGTGGCTTGAACATCTTGTTGACCAGCCGCTGGTATGTTGCCCCGGCATTATTGAGGCTGAAAGGCATTACCCTGTAACAGTAGACTCCTCGATCGGTGGTGAAGGCAGTTAGCTCTTCGTCAGCCGGATTCATCCGAATTTGATTATAACCGGAGAAGGCGTCCATGAAGCGTAGTAGCTCGTGACCGGCCGAGCTGTCTACTAACTGATCTATCCGAGAGAGTCGGTAGTTGTCTTTGGGGAAGGCATTGTTTAGATCAGTGAAATCGACGCACATGTGCCATTTCCCATTTTCCTTCTTGACCATGACCACGTTTTCTAGCCAATCCGAGTAGTCCAGGTTCCTGATGAAGTCGACCGTGAGAAGTTGGTCCACCTCCTCCTCTATCGCTTTCTGCTTCATAGATGTGAAGCTTCTTTTCTTTTGTCGGACTGGTCGGGCTTTCAAGTCGACCTTGAGCTTGTGGGAGATCACCTTGGGGTCGATCCCGGGCATGTCCGCTGGAGTCCAAATGAACACATCGGAGTAGTTTCGGAGGAACTGGATCAGGTCGTCCTAAGCTCCCCCAGTTAAGAGAGCCGATCTGAACAGTTTGGCCGTTGTCTCCCTCCCTGAGAGGAACTTCTAACAAGGCTTCCACCGGGGCGCCTCGAATCTCTTTTTGGTCATCGCGTGTATCCAGAAACTCCTGAAGATCGTACACATCTTCGAAATTGTCAACCTCTTTCTCCCCGGGAGACATTGAGGCGAGACAGACCCTGGCGGTTTGCTGATCTCCGTAGGCCCGACCTATCACCCCATTGTCCAGAGGGAACTTGAACGCGGGGTGATAGGTCGAGATCTGAGGTTGGAAGGCATTTAGGATGGGGCGTCCCAAGAGGATGTTATAGGACGACGGGATATTGGCAACACGAAAATTCACCGGTATGGTTCGCGTTCTGCTTGCTTCCCCAATGTTGAGAGGGAGGGTGATCGATCCCTTGGCCAAGACGGAATGGTTTGTAAATCCAGAGAGGACGTGGGAGGTCGGTTGGAGGTCGGACGGATTTAATCCCATACGCTGGAAACAGTCGTAAAACAGGATATCCGCCGAGCTTCCCAAATCGACCAACATTCTCCGGACCTCGTATCGGTTTACCCGGGCTGCTATCATAAGGGGATCATTGTGCGGGAGTGGTATACCGTGAAGGTCCTCGTCGGTGAAGGTTATTGGATCGTCTTTCTTGCACTTCTTATGGGCGAATCACTTAAGGTCATGACCGGCCGGAAGCGGCGGGTGTCCTCGTTGCTCGGAGTCGAGCCTTCAGAGATGACCATGATCTGCGACCGTCAATTCTCCGAGAGGGGGTTGGTTCACTTGCTCCCGATCTGCTTGCCGTTTTTCTCGTAGGTACTTTGCCAGGTGACCGGAGCAGATCAGCTCCTCGATATAGTCACGAAGTTGTTTGCAGTTTTCGGTCGGGTGCCCTTGTAATCGATGGAAGGCGCAGTATGGGCCGCGGAGTCGTTTGCCCGGCCTTTGAATAGCAGGCGGGAGTTTGAAAAACCTCTCGCCCTTAGCCTCATCCAGCAGCTCGGCCTGGGAGACGTTCAGGGAAGTGTACTCATGAAACCTTGGAGTATAAAGTTTTGGACGGTCGGCCTTTTTCTTCTTTTCTCTGCCCCGTTTCTTTCGGTCCGTTCGATCGCCGCGGGGTAAGTTGGCGTTTATCTCTGATTCGAGTTGGATTTCCCGTTCGGCCCAGACTTTTATTTCGGCTATAGTTTTAGGTTGCGCGAATGCAAAAGAGCGGAGCCACTCTTTGTGCCTAAAGCCCGACCTCAAGGCGATGATAATAGTTTCATTGTGGTGCTTGGAGACTTCCAGAAGGGCATTATAGAAGCGGGTGACGTAACCCTTGAAAGATTCCATGTCTTCACTCTTGATGGTAAACAGGTGGTCGACCGTCCTTTTCTGTCGTCAATTACCGACGAAATGATCGAGGAACTGAGTTGCCAGCTCGTCAAAGGTTGAGATTGAGCGTGGCGCAAGTCCGCAGAATCAATCCCGGCCGGCCCGGATGAGGATGGTGGGGAAGGCTCGGCACTGGGCTGCGTCCGAGTTGTCTTGGAAGCTCGTGCCTGCCGTAAACGCGTCTAAGTGGTCCTTCGGGTCAAATTTCGCATCGAAGAGGGTTACCTTAGGTGGTTTGTTCTGGGACGAGACCCGTTCACCTAGTAACTGCTCTGTGAAGGGCCTCGTGAGCGAATCTGCGGAGTACTTTACCACTCCTCTGGCCGAACGGGCAGCGTGCCGCATGTCTTTGATTTTCTTCTCGAGAGCCTCGATTCGCTGATGGGACCCCGAGGATTCCCCGCACTCGGAGCGCCTACTGCCTCTGCTTTGGGCTTGTGCGATGGAGCGGTTTCGGCTTCGCTCTATCACGTTCCTCAAGTCTTCGGGAGGAACCCTCTGTGGTCGGTCCCGAGGTGAGCCACGTGCGCGGTCTCGATGGGCACGGGGACGTCGGTCTTCCCTGGAATCGGTGACCTCACCGACGTCTCCTCAGGAGGCGAGAGAGTGCGGCGGGCGTTGATGCGATGGCCTGGTCTCCCCTGAGATCTCGGCATCGAACTATCCGGCACCCAACGAGTCATAGAATCATTCCTCGTATGGGGGTTGTGACTGCCGAAATCGGCACCCCGGTGTTCGGTGAAATCGAGATGGGCATGAACGAGATCGAGGGTCTGAACGCACCCCTCCATCGTCCTGCGTGCGCCGTCGTTCCAGGAAGTGGGGACAGTGGTTTGGCGGGCATGGCCGGCCGTTTGAACACGAGCGAGCGCATCCACTATCGCCATGAGCCTGTCGATCCGTGCAGATAAAGCGTCGACGACGTTAGGAGGTGGAGTAGGACCGCTCTCATCTCCGTTGTGGAGAACGGGACAGCTCGTGCTGGGATCTTCATGGTGAGGATCGCTGGCCATTATATCGAGAGCGGAAGATCAACTTTCATGGGTAGAAAAGGAAGGCCTTCCTATAGATGGCGCCAACTGGTGGAGGTCGTGATCTCCCTCAGATATTGTTCTCTGTCAATCTTGATGTCAACGGAGCTGAACGATTGGGATTTGATGTGAGGATTGAGCATGTGGGTCTCAATGGGTTGTCGGTTGTCGTTGACACCGAGCCATCTGCAAGGAAAGTCCATGGGTGGGAAACTACCATAGGACGCTCCGACGATCAAGTAAGTACCCAGGAATAATTGGGCAGAATAGCGGTGTATTGGAAATGAGTTCGACGTACCTGAATCGTCTGGAGGAGGAGTTTATATAGCGGTCGTATGGAGCGAGCCGATACGAGAATTCTGCCGTCCGTTACGTCCCCGCGCCACGTTCGCGTTGATGGCGGGGGGGATACACTAGCATGAAATACAGGACGTGGAGCGGCGGAGATTTCGTCGTAGCAAGATACGCGAAGCTGTTACGGGAGGCGCTTAGGCTCCGTGCCCCCCGGCTAAACAAGAACGCTGAGGAATCTCAGTGTATAGGCCGGCTCAGAGACGAGCAGGCGAGCTGAGGAGTCTCGGCTATAGGATAGCTCGGAGACGAGCTATTTAACTGACGGCCAGCCGAAGGGGAAGGTACTACAGAGAGGTCTTCTTAGAAGGTCTGGTGCCGTCTTGGAAGCGAGGCACCGAGGCATTTCCCCAATGCATCATATTTATTCCAGCTCGGTAGTCTCCAGGAATTTAGCAGGCTTACATGGATAACACGTCACCGGCCACGTGTCGTGTTCGGGAGAATTCCTTGTCACGAGCATCACCACTCTCTCTCCACAAATAGAAGACATTTAGCTTGAATCTTTTCAATTATTGTGTTAACGCCGTCCAGAATTGCAAGGGTATATTATTCAAAACCATTGCACATTATTGATGTTTTGGCGGGAAAAAATGGGTGCCTCTCGTTCCAGTCAGAGAGAGGATTCTGAAACGTCGATCTTTTTGCATCACTAACATGGATACTGGACCTCATAGTGTCATGCACAACTTTCAATAGGTATGATACCTAGCTAAATATAAAAAGGTTAAAAACCAACAGAGAGAGTTTTGTAGATTTGCCCCATACAAAATTGAGAAGGACTAACAACCAAGGGTTAATTGCTTAATAATATCATAAGGATTTAATCCTTTTATAGAATAATACCGCAATACTCTTTTTCCAGCACTTAAATACAACAATATACTAGCTGCCATAACGGTGTTAACTGCAGAGACAAATGACCAAACTACACCCAATTAGCTTACCTAACCCAAACCCATGGCCACCACCTCCGCCTCCCCCCATAGCTTACCCAACCCAAACCCATGGCCACCTCCGTCTCCCCCCATAGCCACTACCGCAGCCTCCACCTTGTCTCATAGCCACCACCACTCCGTCCCATGATCACCACCAACCTTCACCTCCGACCCCGACCCCCATCGTCACCACCATCTCCTCCACCGTTGCCCCCTTCACCATCGCCTCCTTCCCATCACTCCCATGGCCACCATCTCCCCCACCTCCGTCCCAATCGACACCACCAGTCCGTATCAATCACCACCGTCAACCTCTACCTTTGCCTCCATCACCACCACCTCCTCCACCTTCACCACCACCTCCCCCCATCGCTCTCATGACCGCCACCTCCACCTCCGGCTCCATCGCCACCACCGTTCTGCCCCATGGCCACCATCAACCTCTATCTCGTCTCCATCGCCGCCGCCGTCGCCACCTCTTCCCCATCACTCCCATGGCCGCCGCCGCCTACACCCCATCCCATCGTATCGCAACCACCTCCTTCCCACCTCCGCCACCACGTAACCACCTCCATCCCCATCTCCAACTTCGCCGGTGCCGAAAACTAGTGCTCCTAGGATCTTATTAAGCTAGAAGAGGAAGATGGGATAGGGTTAGGCTATGGTTAGTTTCTCTTTTTGTCTTTTTTAAATTTTAGACAGCCAAGGGCAAAAATGTCCAAAGCCCCATGCGCAAAGCACGTAACGGAATATTCTAATGAAATATTCTAATGCCTGGTTAACATAAGTTATCAAACTGCAAACGGAGCTAAACATTACGGTATTTAAGTGCTGAAAAATAAATATTGTGATATTATTCTGCAAAAAGTATGAAACATTGTTAAGCAATTTACCCAATAAACAAATACCTCATTTGTTTCTTAGAAAAAGAAATAAAACCGTCCATATAATTTGATTGAAGGATCACTTCAGCTCAAATACTTTTAGTATCAAATGGAGTCTCACCAAAATTCATCTCATGAGAGAATCACAGGGGCCACATATGAGAGGCAACCATAGGAATGTGACGGGATACGAATAATTCGAGCCAACTGCCATCTCCCATCTCCGCATCCGGTTTTTATCAAATTTATGTGGTAATTTTTCACATGCGATGATCAGTCGTATCCGTTATTGCCAACAACCACTAGATATAGATATGATAGCACTTGTATTCATTCCTTATCTATATTCAATATCAAAAATAGTAACGTTAGACTTTATTTGGTACATAATTTTTCGAATACTCATTTTATATCCGTATCAGTATCCGACATTTACAAAATATTCAAAAGTAATTTTCATTTCCGATAACTATCCATATCCATCTCCGAATCCGTCTACGAGTATTGGAAACCAATATGGTAACACATACATTTGATCCATATCCGATCCGTTTACATCAGAAGTGATCATAATTTTTAACAAAACAAATTGGCGGAACTAAACATAAAGAACCAAGTTTAGATAGAAAAGATTGATACTTTATTCCCTTGTGCTTTCCCTATCCTTGTGAACAAGATGATACAATAGGAGATACAGCAGGATTTTGAGAACAGTCTTTCTATAGTTGATACCATACATACTGGGTACAAAAAACAACTATAACTTACCAAATCAATATTTGTCCAAAGCACACCACCACCAAATTATTACGTTTCTTTTTCTTAAATAAATACATAATATCACTGAATCAAACTATAAGGGCACTGGAGTTCACTCAAGAAGAAGAAAAGGATCTCGAAAAATGCTGAAAATTGCCGCCAAATAAGGAAAGCACAAATACCTGTAACATCTAATGCTGACTCCATTTGAAAATTTTCATCCCATATCTGCAATAAACATCAGAGTAATAAATCAAATGTGCACTTCCCGTAAACAATTGCATAGAGAGGGATATGTAATGCTCTATTACTCGTCTAGAGTGAATTCTGTTGAATCAGAAGCAGTAAAGAACAAAAAGAACTATTAGAGCAGTTCTTGGCTTTGTGCATCCTTATTTAAAATGCTTTAATAAAACCACCAAATCGATAGTAAAGAGGTTTATTTTGTTTCTCATTTTTTTCACCGAATTCCCCTGTAATACACCAAAGCTGCCAAGCATCACCAACCACAGAAAGAAATTGTCTAATAATTGTTGAGATATGATTATACGATTAAAACTAGCAGAAAGGTTACATAATGGACAAGTTAAGAACAACAATTTACCTGAATTAGAATGCGGAAAATCTTGGCATTTGATTGGAGACTGATGCCAGAAGCTACTCATCATCTGTTCCAAAATATCTATCTCCAAACTCGCCCATGCCAGGAATGACACGAAAATATTCGTTCAGACCAAACTCTATCTCTGATGTCACAATCTTAATTCTAGGGAATCTTTTGCATACAACATGAACTCCCTGAGGTGCCTGGTTATGCAAAATGGTGCCAACATGTTATATAGCATAAGAAAATGATTTGACAAAATATAAGAAACTTAGTAATATATAAGTTTGAATACAATAAATAATAAACCATCCTTCCACAGTGCCAGAATTAAAGAATGCGGCAGCAACCTAAAAAGATTTCGGCTCTTTCTTCCTCATTTCCTCCTGCAGCAGGTGTGCTGTGTTCTTGAAGTAGACAAACCAATAGAAAAGTTTCTCGATTTATTTTTTGCAGAGACTATTTGAAAGTCCTGTGGTTCGAATGTCTTGCATCTTCCAAGTCTATCAGGTTTCTTGGGATATGTCTGAATCAGATATGGATTTCTAGGTAAGGAATTTGATGTTGTTTTGCAGGCCAGTCTAGCCTCAAAGAAACTTTTTCTTCTTTTTTCTTTTTCCAGTTAATCTTGTCATAACCAATGCAGAATGCGACGGTGCATGGGACAAGAATGGAACGGAGTATGTGACTAGGAATGAGGCACAACAATGATGAAAGGATGTTTTATTTAGATTTGGGGTGGAACAAAATATAGTATAGATAATAGTTAGCATAGAGAATATTATACATACAATAGTTCTGTAAGCTAAGCTCCTAAAATTTTGACTGCCTTTTGATTTTTAATTATTTGCATAATATTTCAGCTTACATACTATGTCACTAAAAGATAAATAAGAACCCATACATATTATTGATGCCACATAAAGCTGCAACCACAAATTCTGTTCCTACATCAATTTACTTGAGAACACAAAATTTGGCATCCGGAAAATTGAAGTTCCATGCCTACTGAAAGCATAGTAATTAGAACGTTTTCTCGTATCACATATCAAACAACTCATGATTGGAAGAAAATAATGTAAATCCTCGTCCAGATAACTCTCTATTTTGAGTAAATTTATTGCAAAATTCCTCTTCTTCTTCTTCTTGTTTTTTTTTTGGGGGGTTGGGGAAGGAAGGGGGATTTGGGGGGTTGGGGAAGGAAGGTTCTGATTTATAATTTTTTTTATATTGTATCAACAACAAATGCAGTTTATATCCTGGTGTATCAAAACCAATAAGTCTCTAAGAATAACCCGTATTATATACGAGGTTATATGTAATTAGGATAATAATAGTGATGTAATTGCATAATGTGTTCGTCTATATAAAGAGAGAAATTAGCCTTGAGCTAATTTATCAATTACATTTCCCTAACACATTCTCTCTCTCCTAATCCTCTCTCCTCTCATTATTCACATGGTATCAGAGCCAATCTAAGCCACTCAATTCCCTCAAACCCAATCCTACCACACATCATCATCATTTCCCTAAAAAAATATAAATAAATAAAAACCCTAATCCTAGATCCAGCCGCCGAAGTTCGTCGACATTCGCCTGAACCACTGGAGCTCGCCTGAAGCTCGTCAACTTTTGCAGAGGCTCACCGGAGGCTACCGGTAGCCGATCGATGCTGATGGCTATCATCTGAGACTCGAGATCTCTCTGATCGATGTCGATCTCGACTAGGCACCGTCGACTCCATTGATTTCATCTCGAATGACTTCGACGCTGATGAAGACCCGCTTCCAGATCCCGACGACCTCTTCCTCGCCCCCGAGTTGCAGTTCTTGCTTCAATCCATCGTCGACTTTGATTTTTCTAAAAGATTGCGAACTCGATCTCAGATCTGGGTTTCTCTTGTTGGAGGTCAATTGCAAGTTTGGTTGTTGTTTTGGTTGTTTTGGAAAGATTGGTTGCCTTTTTGGTCGATTTGGGAGAGGTTTGTTGCAGTTTTGTGATCGAGTTGGAGATTTGGTGTTTTCTTGATCTGATTGAGCTTAACTTGCGCTACTCTTGGTGATTTCAACCTCGTCTTCAAGTCTTCTTGCTTTTTTGGTGGATTCATGACTATTTTTGGCTGTTGTTAGACTCGATTTGGACATTTTCTCGCTGTTGCTACAGTAATCCAAGGTTTTGAGGTAATTTCTCGATTGATTGATGTTGATTAAGCTTATTTTCATTATGAGTTGCTCGATTGATTGGGTTCTCAGAGTTTTGGAGTCGTCGGGGATTTGGTTCCGATTGAGTCGATTTCTGATTGTTTGATCGTGGATTGGATCTTGGAGATCAATTACAATTCTTTGTATTGGATCTTTAGCGATCTATTTCTTGTTATTTGGTTATTGGAATTGGTGAGCTTAGAGCCACCAACCATCAGATGTTTGATAGATTGGTTGAGAAATATCTTTCACCTTTACTGTTTACGAATAACTGTGATGGCATTAGCTGCATCTTCTCCTGATTTGAAAGGGTTTTGCGTAAATGATGAAATACAAAGATTTCGTCTTGTTGAGTCTTCACTCATTTCAGATTTGATCAAGGCAAAAGACAATCATATATCTTGTCTCTCGCCAACAAATGCTTCTTGTCCTTGAGTTATTGATTTTGGTGCTACAGTTCACATGACAAGGGAGCACAATATAGTTTTCCTATGAAGCGAGACTTGGAACCATCCCGGTCACCTTGGCAAATGGAACTGCAGCTGAAATTGTAGGTACGGGTTCAGTTCAGGCTACATCACAATTATCTCTGTTTTCTGTTCTATACTTGTATCGATTCCCTTTCAACTTATTATCCGTTAGTCAACTGACTCGGCAATTGAATTGTAGCGCCACCTGTCCCTGGAGAATGTGTTTTTCAGAAGCATGAGACGAAGCGAACGATTGGCACTGGGACAGAGATTGATGGACTATACCACCTTGATGAGGACCCACGTTCTATAGTATGTCCAATATCGAGATCTACATCAGCTTTTGATGCTTATTGCCGTTTTGATCACCCGTCCTTACAAACGTTGAAGAAGATAATTCCATCTCTTAATTCCTTACTTACTCAGAATGTGAATCATGTGAATTGGGCAAGTATCATCGCTCTAACTACCCATCTCGTATTAATAAACGAGTGGACAAACCTTTTGATTTAGTTCATCATGATGTTTGGAGGCAGTATCATGTTATTGGCCACGGAGGATTTCGATACTTTGTGACCATCAATGACTTTTTTCGAGTCTTGTGGTTATTTTTGATGAAATCCATGAGTGAAGTCTTTTCTCATTTCCAGACTTTTTTTTTCTGAAGTGAATACTCAATTTGGAGCCGGTGTACGTAGCTTGAGAAGTGATAATGCCAAGTACTTTAGTGCATCTTTTCGGACATATACAAAGCAACTTGGAATTATTCATGAATTCTCTTGTCCTTATACCCCTCAACAGAATAGGGTGACAGAAAGGAAGAACCAGCATTTGTTAGAGGTCACTCGAACTCTCCTGTTTCATATGCGAGTGCCTAAATCTTTTTGGGAAGATGCGGTCCTTACTGTTGCTTGATTAATCGTATGCCCACATCGGCTCTTGATGGACATATTCCTTATTCCATATTGTTCCCGTCGATGGTCTCTTCTTATTTTGTCCCTTTGCGGGTATTTGGATGTGTTTGTTTTGTCCATGATTTACTATCAGGGGTTCTAAACTAGAACCCAAGGCTTTTTCTTAGGTATTCTCGGACTCAAAAAGGATATCGTTGCTATAGTCCTCAATTACGTCGTCGATTTATATCAGCCGACTTGACTTTTCATGAGTCCACTCCATACTTCTCTACATCGCACACTCCTGTAGACATGGACGATGACTTTCCTTTAGATTTCTCCTATTTTTTGTCACATGACATTCTGTCTGAGTCGGTTGCTTCTTACCATTCCTATTGAGCCATCCACTACTCGTGATTCTCCACTATTGGATCCACACCACCGATTACGAGAGTATATACTCGTCGAGCCCGTGCGGCTCCCGAACTTCAGCCTGCTCCTGAGCCCAAGCCTCTTGTTGCTGATCTCCCAGAGTCTCAAGCTCCGCCGAAGAGTGATATTGATCTCCCTATTGCCTTACGGAAAGGCGCTCGAAGCTACGCTTCTCACCCTATAGCTCACCATGTGGCCACATCTCAATTATCTTCGACGTATCGCGCATTTATCTCCTCACTTGACTCTCATGCTCTACCCAAGTCTTTTTCGGATGATTTATCTTATAAAGGGTGGACCGATACTATGATTAATGAGATACTTGCCCTCAAACTGAATCAGACACGGAATTTGGTTCCTCTTCCGGCTGGAAAGAAGGCTATAGAGTGTTGCTCGGTATACACTGTGAAGCTTAATCCTAATGGGATACTTTCCCGCTTGAAAGCACGTTTGGTTGCAAAAGGGTAATCACAAACTTATGGAGTTGATTATGACTTCTGTTCGTCTACTTATGTCTCTTACCGCTGTCCATCATTGATCATTGCATCAGCTTGAGATGAAAAATGCCTTTCTTCACGGTTCTTTGGTCAAGGAGGTATATATGGAAGCAACCATCTGGGTTTGTTGCTCAGGAAGTGTGGTCTCGTTTGTCGATTGAAGAAGTCGTTGTATGGCTTGAAACAGTCCCCTCGAGCTTGGTTTGGGATATTTACTAAGGTGGTTATTTTGTTTGGCCTCAAACGAAGTGCACATAACCATTCAGTGTTCTATCGTAATAACACCAATGGTCTTCGTATTCTTTTGATGGTGTATGTCGATGACATGGTGATTACGGGCGATAATGAAGCTGGTATTGCATAGCTTAAGCACTACCTGCAAACGAAGTTTCAGACTACGGACTTTGGAAGCCTTAAGTACTTTTTAGGTATCGAAGTTATTCGGTCGAAAGAGGGCATCTACATCTCATAGCGGAAGTATGTGCTGGATATGTTGACTGAAGCCGGGATGATAGGATGCAAACCCATAGAGGCTCTAATGGACCCGAATACCAAACTACTTCCGGGACAAGATGACTTGGTTGAAGATCTCGGAAGATACCGACGATTGGTCGGTAAATTGAATTATCTTGTCGTCACTCAACCGAACATCTCATATCCTGTTAGCATTGTGAGCTAATTTATGACTGATCCTCGAGTGACTCATTGGAATACAGTGATTCACATACTTCGTTATTTGAAGAATACTCCAGGAAAGGGCCTATTGTACTCAGATCATGGCCATTCGAGAGTGGCGGGCTTTACAGATGCAGAATGAGCCAGATCTCCATCTGACCGCAGATCTACTACGGGATACTGTGTGTTTATAGGAGATAACTTGGTCTCCTGGAAAAATAAGAAGTAAAGCATTGTGTCCCGCTCTAACGCCAAGTCAGAATATCGAGCCATGGCGAATACCACTTGTGAGCTTGTGTGGATTCAATTTATACTCGAAGAACTTGGTTTTGAGCCCACCTTACCTATGCGGCTATATTGTGATAATAAAGTTACGATTTATATTGCTTCCAATCCTGTGTTCCATGAGCGAATGAAGCATATTGAGGTAGATTGCCACTTTGTAAGGGAGAAAGTTGAAGATGGGATTGTTGATGCCTACTATGTTTAATCGGCACATCAACTTGCAGACTTATTCACAAAACCCTTAGGAAAGAATAGAGTGCAATTCTTTGTAACAAGCTGGACATGTTTGATATGCGTGATCCGGCTTGAAGGGGAGAGTTAAGAATAACTCGTATTATATACGGGGTTATATGTAATTAGGATAATGATAGGGCTGTAATTGCATAATGTGTTTGCCTAAGAAAAATTGGCCTTGAGCTAGTTTATCCATTACATTTCCCTAACACATTTTCTCTCTCCTAATTCTCTCTCTCCTCTCTCATTATTCAGTCTCCATATTTGAGCCCGGAGGATCATAGGATGGAACTGATTTTCGATGGTTAAATCTAGTTCACAACAGTATTTGCTTAAACATGGAAGCATATGCACTTTCAATATTGTTTAAGTTGTAGTTTTGAGATATTGAGCCATGCCAAGGTTTCTACTTGCTTATATATGTGGCCTCTGTTCAGTGTGGGAAAAAGTGAGCCTTATAGAAGATGACAAAGGGGGGGGGGGGGGGGGGACTCAAATATATACTGCAAGAAAGGAATATAAGGGATAATATCAGAATTATACATGAGAGCTACCAAAGTGCACAGTGTAATGCTTGTTTATTTTTGTTATGGTCATAATTTAACTCTTTTAATTGAGTTGCTACAGATAACTACAGTTGTAAGATACTGAATCAAAGGGGTTCAAGAGTTTTTCTGTTAAGTTATTTTCTTGTGTCAATCTTATTTTGATAGCTCGACCATTGTCCATATGATAAACTATACATCTGAAATAAAGAAAATAAGAAACTATCACATATGGTTAGCACGGTGCTTGAACTTACAGAAATTAAATTCAAAAATATAATGTTTGCCTCTTGGACCCCCTTCTGAAGAAGCAATGAGATAGCTTGTACAGCTGAGTTCCCTATAACGGAAAATTTATGCTCAATATGCAAACACTTTGGCAGATAACACTAAATATTTGTACATAAAAGAAGCTGAAGCTTAGCTTGAAATGTGACAATAATACCATTGGAACTACGGTATTTCAAACTAGTGACTAGTGGTAGAAAACGGTCTTTAAAGCCAATATGGCATGTTTGTTTGCACGGAAGTAACATGGAAGTACCGGAAGTAACCCTACTTCAAGTACTTTGGTTGTTTGAAGTAGAGCTCGGAAGTTATTTCAAGATGGTGATATGGATCCCATATGGTATGGTTACTTCCAAAATTTTATTTCCATCATTTTGGATGGGAAGTAACTATAGAGCACAAAGAACCAAAAAAAAAAATTATAATTATTTAATGCTTCTCTTTATTACTTTCAATAGATAATAATTTATTGCTATTAAAAAAGTAATTTTTTTTTTGTTTTGCTTATGAAAGAAACATAGGAAGTTGTTTCATTTTGTACTTCCATCTTCAAAAAATATACAAACAAACACTAGAAGTGAGATTTAAGTTTACTTCCATGACATGTTTTTGGAAGTTACTTCAAGATTTCTTCTGGCACTTCCATTACTTCCGGACAACCAAACGAGCAGTTCATGACAAGAGCAAAGGGGCGCACATTAACAAGATTTTCTCTATCACTAAAGTGTCTGTCACTTTTGTTTGTTTGTGTCAGTTCACAGCATCCTATGACGTTTAATCACTCTTCTATGAAATTACCTCTTGAATGTTCTCATCTCGATTATTCCCCTCGAGCATCATCCAGATTTCTTGCCTCATATGAAAAAGAGAGATGTTTCCTGGCAGGTGAACTTTTCCTTCTTGATTACTGTGGCTTGCTTCATACTAACCATGACCTTTTATAACAATTATTTCCGCCTTAATAAGCGTCAAGCTATCTTAAGGTGGCTTAAGGTTTACCACGCCAAACATACATGGATACATCTCACATTTGGTGAAAGATTTGTGGTTGATGCAAGTGAATTCATATAACTAAGATCCTGTTGTTTGAATAATAGCAAGTCTTATATATAGCTTTGGCTTCTCAGGAAAGGGTTTGCTAAGAGCATTATATTGCAGAAAACATGATAATGCTGGATGCACCATAGATTTGTTGTCACAGAACATACTTGATCACTTTTGTCTTCTAGTTTAAACAGACAGATTGAAAAGACAAGAAGTAATGACCTTTCTTTTCTTTTCTTTTCGTTTTAAAAATTTATTGACATACTTACAACAACCAGTTATAATGATTAAGAACAAGGCTCAAGAATCAATTATCAAGTACATAATTACATGAGCGGAAACTGATTTAATGAGCAGATATCAAATAATACAAACTGCTGCTTTTAGGTTTACAATTGGAGCCAGAAGGAACCATTAATACCAAAAGAACCTACAGCCAGAAATAATTTCATAAATTAAAATAATTGCAACTAGTTCGAAGCATGTAATGTAGGGATAGCGAGACTTGCACCCACGTAAATAGGGGGGAAATAGGGGGGAAAAGAACTTAATGTGATTCGGATTGACAAAATAACTTGTGGTAGCAAACTATTTAAATCAATAATTAATAATTCTCTTGTTTAAATTAACCAACCTGTGCCTAGTATAGGATCCAACAGTAGAACATGCCTATCAGAGATGTCTCTTGGCAGGTTCTGATAGATTAGCTATAAAACAATCGAAATGTCAGCCAAACAATTAGAGCTAATTGCAAATGAATTATAAGATTCAAGAGATTCATGCAAACCTGCTGACCGTTATCCCCTTCCCTGTGAATGAGAATCTTCCCTATTTTGATTCCTTTACAACATGCCCTCAGTGCATTTTCCATACTTTCACCACTGAAACAAGCTACCAAGATATTAGCAAAGTAGGAAGAGCCTTTATTGATTATCACGATTATAGTCAACAACAACGTCAAATATGGCAGTTATAATGCCAAGAAATATTGCTTTAGACAAAATTGCATCTCCAAATATTTGTAAAATTTGCGTATGTAAGGTAAAAGGAAATTGCACGGTTCCTTGGATAATGGAACTTTAAACTATATGCTCTTTCCCAATAACCATTATGTTTCGTGTTACGTCTACCTTCGTATATATTACAAAATGCATTTGTATATTAAACTTGATGTGATAGTGATTATTAAGGTAAAGTTTATTAAACACAATCACTTTCCAGCGTTTTTGAGATAACCCCATTGATCTATGAAAAATACAACTTGCACCGATGAACTTTCCAATTTTCATTTAACCCCATCACGGTGTTAACAGTGAAAGCAGTGCAGAAAACAAATATCCCTTCTTCCTCCAATTCTTTTTCTTGCTCAAATTTTTGACAAGAATCCCAAACCCATCTCTTTTCTCTCTCTCTATTTTCTTCTTTTTCATTCTTTATTTTTCCTCTCCCTCTTCTTCCTCCAATACGGAGAAACCCATTGTTCTTCTTCTCCCTTCTCTTTCTCCAAACACTTCAAGATCATCAACAACTTTCCACTTCCCCTCTGTTTTTTTCCCTTTAATCCAAAGAAACCCATCTCATTTCCTATCTCCTTCTTTAAACTCCGAAATCTTTCTCTCTCTCTTTTCTCCCACTCACATTTCAACTAACTGATTGCTCTCATTTTCAAAGAGTCTACTTCACTCTCTGTTATTTTTCTTCTTCTTTCCCCTCCCATTTCAACCAAACACATCTCTTTCTCCACAAGTTTCACTCAATAGTTCAACTACATGATAAGAGGACTTTATTTTTGAGTTGATTGAAAAGTAGAAATGGGTTTGACTTAAAGCTTGATTTCAAGTTCGATTTAAAATTTGTTATTGGGTTATTGGAAATGTGAGACATTAATGTTTTCCATTTAGGGTTTGAATTAGAGCTTGACTTATTGTTTGATTTTTGGTTCATTGGAAAAGGGAGTAATGTGTTTGAATTAGGGCTTCATTTAGACATTGATTTTGGGTTTAATTTTCCATTAGATTTCGGTTTGAAATAGGGTTAATTGAAAAGGATTTGGGATTTGATTGGAGAGGATCTAAGGTTTGATTGAAGATGAAAAATAATTTCCAAAGATTATGGTTTTCATAGAAGAGGGGGTTTGGGTTTTTGATAAGAAGATTTGGAGCTCTTTTTCCCAAATAAAAAACATTTAAAGTTTCACTAAAGAAGACAAGGGTATTTTCGGAATGTTTAGCGCACGTGCAAGTCATAAGTTAACAGGGCTAACTTTTCTAGATGGCAGTAGTAGGTCGGTGGGGTTTAGTATAATTTTTTAAGTTCAGTGGGGGGTTATCTCAAGAAGTCGATGGTTTTTAGTAAATTTTACCCTAATTATTATATTATCCATGTCTTCGAACTATCCGACCTTGGTCCTTCACAATGCATGTTTAGTTTTATGAGCTTAATGGGGCTATGAATGCATTAGCTCTGACCAAAGGGAAAGATATGGGGAAGTGGGTCTCTAGTTTAGGGTGTGGCGGGATCCACCTCCTGGGGCTGTGAGTACGGTTCACAGCCAGGGCTGTGACATTCACAACCCCATTTTTGCTTAGTTTTACCCAAGTGCTGAATCCTGAATATACCAACTCCTCAAGTTGTAACTTCAAGGGAAGTTGGTTTAGGTCCTTATGGCTCAAAAGCAATAAGTTTAGTCCTTGGACCAAAAAAATTACCAAAAACTTCCTAAACACAAAGATTCCTTTGTTTTAGTCTTTATAGTACATTAACTAATATGTTGTGCCAATACTGTCTGTGAAATAAACTACTACATTTATCTTTTAAAGTAATATATTTATCTTATAAAATACTACATTTATCTTGTAAAGTACTATATTTATCTAATAAATAGATGTAGCGGTTTAGGTTAAATGTAATATTTTAACATAAGTATAGTACTTCGGTATAAATGTAGTATTTTATATGATAAATATACTACTTTAAAAGATAAATGTATTCCTTTCTCTGAAAGGGTGGTATTGGCATAACATATTACTTAATGTACTATAAGGGCTAAATCAAAGGAATCTTTAAATACGGAGAGTTTTTGACTATTTTTGACCTAGGGACTAAAAACCTAATGCTTTTAGGCCCTAGGGACCTAAATCCATTTCCCCCTAAAGATTAAGATTATGTTAATTAAGACTTTCAGTGGAAATGATAATTGATTGTACTATTCTCCAGATAATATTAAGATTGAACAATAATTTAGTGATGCAGTACCAATATGCAGTACCTTCTAATAACTGAGACACCGCATAACCTCTTACAAAATTCCACCCCAGTATATACAGACCCTGCATATAGCAAATACCACGGATCCATGAGAAGTATTCTGTAAGAAGTATATAGATAAGCATAAACACAGATACTCAAGAGAGTGTTGCAATATACTACAATAACATCATATAGGAGCAAGAGCATAATTAACATTAAATATGATAACAAATTACAACAAAAGAATGAGATGTTAAATGCATTTACTTTACGCCCAACAGCTCTCAGGCCTCTGGAACACAGTTAGGACCTTCGTGAATGAAAACTGTATAGAAGGTCAAGCTATGAGGGCTCTCATAGACATGGATAGTTTCAATGTGTTCATCAGCACCTGACCCAGATATGCAGATCATTTTTCAAGGTAAATCGTCAATCTCCTCTTGTTCATTATTCAAGGTAAATTACGCTCACGACAGTTTAAACCCAGAACCCAGTCATTGTATACACTTTAACATCCAACACACCTTTGATATGAAAAACATGTAAAAAGAAATATATCATACTCAAGAGGGTATTTTCTAATGATATCCACTTCACCCAAAATTCAGATGAGTTGTAGGTCAACGATTATTTTACCAAAAGACGTACTGCTAGACAAATCATGTCTCGATATAGATTTACAATGGATAATGATTAATGAATATTAACATGTTATTCTTCTAATCTATTTACAGTTGGTGAAACTTCATTAGGTAGGTGCAAACATAATAACTGAAGCATGCTTAAGCATGTGGGTGCTTTATACATTGCATAAGAGAAGTTGTATAAGAGAAGTTGTAGACAGCAAGCCATTTAAAGGTGCTAATTTTTAAATACTAGTCACCAATTGAGTATAATTGCAAATTTCCTGTTTCAAATTACAATTACAATGGGATTTACAATGGATAATGATCCATTGGCCTTTATATGAAGTAGTTTGTCATTCATAACTAGCTGGTGCATCTCTAGTCTTTTGTTTTCTGTGGGACATATATCTTTCCTCATATGCAAGTTGTTCAATTGCAATGGGGGTTTGGTCCTTGAGATTCTTATTTGCTTCTTTATAATAGAAAAAGGTTGGGTCTTCAAGTTAGACACCATCTGCTTGTATGCTGGAAAAAGGTTGGGTCTATATGATACCATCAGCTTATAAGTTGGAAAAAGGTTGGTTCTGTTTAAAATTAAATGTTATGACACCATCGGTATATTTTGGCTTTTAGTTCTCTTGGTTCTGTCCCGCAGCTTATTCCCTGTTATATATCAGAAGCATTATATACATAAGTTTCTGTCCTATGGATAATGATGGATGAGATGCTCAATTTCTTTACTAATGACATCTTTTCTCATACAAAGGTTTCATGTGGTTTCCCCAGTTTTTCTTAACTTCAGGTCTGTTTGACTATGAAGGTGGATGTGTTGCTCCTTGAGATTTTGCTTGCTGCTAAAATTGAAGACATCCCATTTCATTATTTGTCTCCTGTTTACTTAGAGTTCAAGTGCTTACTCTATAAAACTGCTCTTGTTCTAATATTAACCATGTAAGCTATGATTTTACTGTAGTACAGGTCACTGAAGCATTCTATACCTTGTTTATTTTTTAGACAACAGCCCCAGTAGTTTTTCATGATTCATTTTGTTTTCCTTTGCCTTTTTTCTCCTATTTTATCTCTCCTTTTCTTATGACCCTTATTTTAAGGATTGAACTTGGGATACTTGACATTTTTTTGGTGTTTTTTTAAGGTAAAATCTTGGATGAACAAGTGGTCATCAAGTTATGGAGACGTGGCATTTGGTTGGAGACTACAAGTGCTTGGATGCTTATTTGAGTGTGAACCTGCCTTGTTCCATTGGACGTTCTTTCTTCCTTCTCCTTCTCCTTCTCTTTTTCTTTTTATTGTTTCTTTTCTGCCTCCAGTGTGTGGAGAGGTAGTTAAGCTGATAGTTTTATTGTTCATTTTGTTTTGTATAAACACTTGGAACATCTGTATAACTTTCGCTTTAGTAATATTTCTATGGGATGGGTTATTTAGCCCTGCTCTTATCATCAAAAAAAAATTACAGTTACAATTTCATTGTAACAGCATACTAAGTTGAAAAATAAGTTTGTAAATAATTAAGTCAACCAAAGGTACAAAGAATAAATAATTAAGTCAACCAAAGGTACAAAGAAGTTCTCAAGGACCAGTATGAGAGGCAAAGTATTGTATTCAATATTGCAGCATGGTGGTATGAGCTTTCAGAGTTGAATGCAGTAAGAGATCTTAAGTGATCGACTTCAAATTGTTAAGCCTTTAAGGAATAAAAGCTACAACTAACACAGGAGTCTTGGCAAGAAGTTGATTCAGAAAGGCTCAGGGTCCAATATAGTTCATGTATGCCCTCAGCATTTAACCAACTCAAAATGCATAATGTCAGGAGATACCTATAGAAAAGGGGTAATAAATTTGAAAACCCAGATTGCGGAAAGTTGTATCAAATTAATCACACATGGAAAGGTTTTGGACAACCTGTACACATCCAGATATTTAGTAAATGTGCTTTCTGGGTCTTACTAAAATCAATTAATTGTGCTTAAACAAATAAATTCTGCTCTCAGGTATGTAAGCTAGAAAGTTGGATGCTTCAGGCTTGCTAATTATAAGACATGGAAATATATCATGCAAATTCACTTGCTCTTGTTGCATAAGCTCATGAAACTAACAGATCAAAGAGTTATGGGTTTGAAGATTAATTTGATTGAGGTGTTCGAATGTGTCTATCGTCCTATCAAATGTGGAGAAATACTCTAGTTCAGGAAATTGTCGAGTTTGGTTAATACAGAATTTCATTATGTATTGGATATAGGTAAAATAGGTTTGGTTCCTAAACTCCATCAAGGATTTCCCTTTTGTATCAATTTGGGATTCAAGGCTATCAATCAATCCTCATGTCCTCAATTGGACCTTTCCAAATCCTTGACATGGAATCAGAATTGAAGACCGAACTTCAAGAAAGTCATTTTATCCTTTTAAGTCATGTCATGCGTAATAGGAATAGAGAGAGATGCTAAACGTTTGGGGCATGTGCATGTTTTAAGGCTGCTGCTAAGACATGTTCATTTTTCCTTTATTACATTCTATTGCAAAAGTGATAAAATTCAAGATATGCAACACACACACACACTTGATCTCTATGAAAATTAACATGACAAAACAAACTAAGAAATTCCTGGTCAAAATATGAGCATGCAAAGCCGCTTACCGGTTGGAGTGATCACCTGCCTTTCTGTAAAAGGAAGATGACCCAAACCATGCTCAACAACCTATACATGAGATTTGATCTTAGCCTGAGTTTGTTTTTTATCAGATATCAATTGCTAACTAAATTGACGGATACTCACCAAGCGAATTAATCGATCCGAGTAAAATATGAAGTCATGCTTTGCTGCCTGGGCATCACGTATTAGTGTATGCATCCCACGTATCTTGGAAAAACATGCAAGGGTTTCAAAAAACAGTCAAAGTCTAAGAGAAAGAAACTAAATAAATAGCGTGAGTACCTGAAATGTCGAATGGATGACAGAGAGATTTGGATATATTTTACAGAGATCATGCTGCCCAAGTTTTGTACAGATATGTTGCACAATTAAGTCAATTGCTACATGATTATCTCCACCGCGGGGGATAATTATATCAGTAAACTTCTTTGTTGGGAGTATGAAGTCATCAAAAGCAGGTTTCACGAACTTTGAGTACTGCATCAGTGGACTCCAGAACCAATGAGTAATAGATTACAGTGTGTAATAAGAAAATTTTAGTATCAAAAAATTAAATTCGAACCATGATAGCATCTTTGTCTAAGAGACGTCACATTTCAGGTGGAAGTGTGTCAAAAAGCTAGAAGTATAACTTAAAAGCTAAAAGTCAACCAGAAAATCAGCGAACATAGGTATTCTGCACCTTTCCTAAAGACTTCCCAGCAGACTTTTTCCACGCGTTCAAACCTTATATAGGAACCAAAGTCCCCCTTGGAAGGCGCCTCTTTTAGTTTCTACTCCACATAGCATACCACTCGAATTCTTAGTTCGCTTTAATTTCATATTCATTAAGTTTCCACTTTGTGCGATCACTTCAGGCTCTAGCCATTTTTTAATTAACATATATGTACTCCTGAGTTCCCAAATCACATGACTAATTTGCATTATATCCTACTGGTGATGCACGAATACATACTAAGCATCATATTTACAAAGTATATTATCAAAAAGATTTTTGCATATGCAATTTAGCGATTATTTTTAACAAAGCTATTAAGTAGGGAGAGGGGGAAAAGGAGCAAATACCTCTGATATAGAGCAATCAGGAAATAAATGGAGCATTATTGTTGATTTCATAAAGTAAGATTTCGTCATGACATCTAGATTTAGAATAATTTAAAATAAGAAGAGGTAATCTTGTTCTGGTTAAATGGTCTTGGAAAAATAAGCTTTAAGAAAAGGAAGAAGATTGTTATTAATTAAAAAGAGGTATCTGGCAAAAGATTGGCAATAATCAAATTTTTTCCTTTATCCAGTAATGTAATATTATTTATTTGGCATAAAAAATTCTGGGGAAAGTAAATGAATTTTCTACATCACACATTGTGCATTTTATGCCTAATATATTAGGAATCATGAATTTCAATATTTAAATTATTAGAGGAATGTGTGTTTACAATGGAACATATAATGAGGGAATAAGGGGTTATGTATAATTTGGTTTCAGAATCCAAAATGCGTGGGTGCCTTCTTTTTTTCCTTTTTTTCTTTTTTCTTTTTTTTTTGTGGGTGGGTGGGGCAGCAGGGGATGATGCAGACAACTTTAGGGTTTAGAATATATGGTAGAAATTTTAATATGTTTTTGAATTTTCTAAAAACAGGACAAAATGCCACATGTCTTGAGTTCTAGTTATAATTATAGAGGTATTTAGCATATTATAGCTTACAGCTTGCATCCTCCATTCTCGCATTTCTAATTACAATGTTGACAATACCTTCAAAGTTCAATCAGTGGGTTTTGTAATCTTCCTTCATTAATTGTGTTTCATTCCTTCTTAATCTTCTCCCTTCATCAACATGCTCATACACTTACATCAGCTCGAAAAACTTGCTGCAAATAGGAAAATCTAAAGAAGTTTCCATTCCTAACTCTAAGAAGTTGTCATTCTGTATGTTTGGTTTATAAGTGCCGCGCCACTTATCTGCTTCATTTCCAATCCTATTCAAGCCGATTATGGGGTTCCTCATTGTATTTCTCTTACTATCATTTCTGCGATCATAAGCCATCTATTGAATCGCCCTTTATCACTTCATCCCTATTCGTTGCATGCTGCTTTTCTGTCAAAAATGACACTTAGCGTCCTTTAAGCCAGCCCTACACTTATATTGTATATGCATTTTTTTTTTCTTTTCATTTGTCAAGCTGAAGAAAAATTCCTAGAGCCCTGCTAACAAAACAAGGGAAATCAGAATCCTTGTTGGAACTGATTGCATAGGGTCAAACATTTTTTAGAATGCCCCAAGCCTTAATATAATTTCTTAAGAAACAATGCTGTGGTTTGCATCTTGTTTGTCTAGGTGTTTGCTTAGTTGTAAGTCTATTCACCAATTTAATACAAGTTGCTTATTCCATCTTCCTGCTAGAAATTTGCGTATTTTCCTATGATACAAAGTACCCCCCCCCCCCACCCCACTCTTCGAGCTACCTAATTCCTTCTGCCCTATTTCTGCTGGATCATTCTCGGTGCAGGGGAAGAAATAGTGATAGTGAGAATTTGGTGGAAACCAGAAGCAACATCATTACATAAAATATCCTGACTGATACTTTAACTAAAAAATAAAAAATAATAATGGTGGAAATCATGAAAATGTTCAGCAGAAAGATAATTTCCAGACCTGATCAAGTACTGTCCCAATATCTCTGCCCTTAGCAGTGGTATCCAACCGAATCCTCCTAGCTAATCGTACATCAGCATCTGTACGAAAAGAATACAATAAACAAAAAGAACTTATTTGATAAATTCGATAATAACTAAATATCAAGAAGGATAGCATAGTTAAATCAGTCAACATATATAGAAGACAAGCAATATGCAGATCTCATTGCCTTTGAGTTATAAGGTTGGAACTTTGCAGGACTCATGACCTCCCCTACAATTAAATTCGTTGTTCTCTCCTTTGTTAGTTGCATATCCTGAACATCCTTATGATTATTCTCGTGCCCTACCAATTCTTCCATCCATAAGTAGTCTCATTGGCAATATTGAGCACTAAATGTGTATCAGATTGGTTCAAAGTCCACACAAAGTAATGTGATAAATATCAAGTACTTTAAGAGAATAAGCGATTATAATTTGAACGGTGTCGTAAGGATTCTTCATCAATACAAGGTATGCACCCAGCACCCTCAACAAGGTTGTTGCCTGTACCACCGATGATTTATGACAATACTTCACAATTGGCTCTGTAGTTTTTTTTCTTTTTGGGTGAGTTTTTGTACAATCAAGTGTCCTGTTGCATGGCTTGATGCATAAGGGTTTTCTAACAAGGAGAAGATCATCAATTTGAAGAGAGGCGCCTCGCTTAAGGGATCAAAAACCACATTTTCGGCACCAAGAGTCAGTCGGAGAGCTAATGATCCTTCTCACCCTCTTCCTTTCCAAGTTCCTCACTTTTACTACCATTTATCAGGCTACTTCATTTGCTCCAGTTGCATCACAACACTACCAAAACCACCTCCATTGATAAAAATGCCTCTAAGAGTGCGTTACACCTTTACCATTTTACATGCCAGTGGAGCACCTTAAATATCACCACAACCACCACCTTCACCGCCATCTCCATCTTTTCCTCCATTGTTATTATCCAAGCGAAGAAGTTGAGCACATTGACACTGTAATAACATATCAGATAATACGTACTCCACTTTTGTAATGAGTCTTGGTATGCTCTCTTTTGTGCTAGACATTCCCTTTCTTCCTTGATGAGGGACGTTCGGTATAAAGAGGGGGAGAATGATTGCGAGGCAAATTCCCACATGTATGGATCCAATCCAAAGTCAATATCAACATCAATGTCAGTTGCATTTACATGGCTAGGGCTTCATTAATGGAGTGACATTGGGTTCGAATTCACATTGCATATCCTACAGTGCTCGTGCTGCATTTTATGTATAAGGATACTTGCACTGCAGTAATTTTTAGCTTTTAAAGATAAATCATTCAATCCCATTTGATCCTTATCTTTGTTTACTTTTAGTTATGACGTAAAAGGATAAAGACAAAAGAAATACAGATTAATTTAAATTTCATTTCAAGATTACAAGTTTTATCAATCAGAGGTTCTATCCAGTATTTAAATTAGGCTAGAATTCTTACGCAACAAATTTTTCTCTGCTTAAAGAGCCATTGGTTATCCACCTAACTTAGCAAAGAGCACATGAACTATAATGAAGATCTTAAATACTTTACAAACAGGCATGCTAAGATGTAGGTTTGATCTCATATTCAATACATATCTCTCCAGGCTTCTTCATACAACTAATCATGCCCTCCAAGGGATGCCATACGAACTAAAGGCTAATAGATCATACTCAATAAAATTCAATCGGAACTCAACAATTGGCCTCATTGATTTGGGCATTTGACAGGAGAGGCAGAGGATGGGCCTATGCAAAGAGTTTTTGGGTTGTGATTGACACAGGCACTAACCAGCAAAATGGATCTGTATAAGCTAAAGGCTTACAAAGATAAACGCTTGGGAGTGGCATACTAGGAGGCAGTAATGCCAATGACAATTGGCTGTGGTTGATAACAGTCGAGGAGTTGGCAATGCATCCACTGGTGATTGGCTGCCATAAGTGAGGGGGCCGGAGGAAACTTAGATCGATTAACAAATGCTTGTTGGTTATTTGCAAATTTTTATCTCTTTTTGAACAATTCTGATTTAATTGGATTTCTGGAGCTATGGTTTTGTTTAAATGAGGAAATAGTGTAAGATTTGGTGAACAAAGAGAAGATAAAGGGCTAAATTGCAAGAAATCCCATATAGCATGACATCGTCGTCTCCCAAAAAAGAAAAAGGAGAAGTGCACTTTACTCTTGAATTTAATGAACCAATACTTTCGTTTCTGTAAAATGTCTAATCCCAAAATACCCATAGATCAGAGTACATGAACCGTTAATGAAATAGTGACAGAAAAATGGCATCAGGTTAGGAGTATTTAGAAATTAAAAAATGATAGAAAAAACAAACAGTTATGATAAAATCAGAGGCAAAGTGCACATTTTTTAGATAGAGAACGGTATTCTGCTATGTACGAATGGAGATTTCCTGAAATTTAGCCCAAAAAAAGTGTTTTCTAATAAAGTCTTGGGCTATATGTATTATGTACAAATGGAGATTTCCTGAAATTTAGCCCAAAAAAGTGTTTTCTAATAAAGTCTTGGGCTTCAGATCCTACCTTCGAATCCAAAACCTGAATTTTCGAGACACATGAAAATTTCTCTATATACATGGAAACCCGACCGATAAAGAATAAAATCCTTTCATGTTGCACACTACTACTTGAAATATAGAGTTTGCAGCATAATCAATGTAAAAATGCACAGAATTGTGAATTATAACCTATTTGGAAACAGAATAAGAGTAGTAACCTGTATCAACAAAAATCTTCATGTTCATCAACTCCCTGACACGAGCATCATGGAATATTAAAATCCCTTCCAAAATAATAACATCTGAAGGATTAACCTAACAAAAATGACAATAGCTTCAATTGGTATTTGCATGAAAAAGGAAATGAAAATTCAAAGAAACATGACTGAATAGATGTGGAAAGAACAATCATATTCGTGAGGATAATCAGAACAAACCGCATACCAAGAAGATTCCAACCATTTGACCACAACAGAAATTATGGGATTGACTAAAAAGTATAACAGTGAATCACTTCTTTAGAGAATTAAAATGCAAGTGAAATCAAAAAATAATGTGTGAAAGAACATTGATAAGCTAAATATTTTAACAACCACGTGCATGTGCAAGGATAACTGTACTTTAGCAAAGTAGACTAGGTAGTATTGCATACAAAAAGAATTGATAGAAACAGAAGAAAACAACAAATAATTGGAAACCGCTCCGGAAAGCTTTATGCAAACACATAGTATAAAAATGCTAGAAACATCACAATATTCATGTTATGCTCAAAGAACAAAGGGAGTTTCAGTAAAACCAGCTTCAGAAACCATAATTACATATATAATGTATAAACACCTACGGTCTGACAATACATTTTTTAGCTTTTGCAGATTCTTAAAGCTAAACCTTTTTTTAATGGTAAATAAATGCTGCAGGATGGCTAAACCCAGGCATATAACGTGGAAACTCCACTTCTGCATACAGCAGTAGGCCATAGACCCCATAGAACTAAAACCATTGAGTAGACATGTTCTTAGTTATCAGGAGACTACAAGTACTTCTACAAAATGTGTTCCTAAAAATCACTTACAACTACAAATAAGTTGACCATACCTTCCTTGCAGGTAATATTCTCTTGTATGTTCTGGAATCGTAATTAGGAATATCAACAGCCTTCCCATGCTTCAAGCTCTCCATACAAAAAAGTAGCTTTTCAGTGTCGAAGGCATCTGAATAATTAAGATAATAGTAAAAACCGGAAAGAACCCGCACACCATGAAAAATAAATGTCATTTTTAACATAAAAGTTATTGCGTTTTTTTTTTGTTTACTTTCAGTCGGATGCACAACAGGTGCATGGTCATGGTTCATGAATTTCTGACGGATAAATTTCAATCGAAAGCATTAATTGTGTCAAAAGCTATGATTCAAAAGGCAAACAAAATGACCAGGTCCTATAAAGTTTGTTAGGATGGAAATAGGTGACTATAGGCTCAAATAACTACCAACAAACCCTATTAAGGAACACACTTAACAACTGTGCTAACCACATAACGAGATTGGATTAATATATACGCATGAAGAGGAAGGTTTCGTCTAACCTCTTCAGCTATTCCAGCTGCTACTGCGAATAGAGGTGTAATATATTATGATTTTCTCGGTAAACAAAATAATTCCTACAAAAATGCAAAATTTTCCCCTCTATAATGCCTATATTTGTATTTATTGAGTGTGATATAGTAAATAACTTAGTTAGAACTCCATTGAACTTGAAAACTACCTTTTTCCAAAAAGAAAAAACAAACAAGGAAATAGAAGAAAAGACAACTTGATGCCTTGAAGCTTAAAAAAAAGAATAAAATTGATATCAAAATAACAGACAAAAATTAAGTAAAAAGCCACAAACATTTGCAATAATCTTTTCCAAAAGAAAATAATACTATGCTTTTTAAGGGGAATTATTAAGTATGGCGCCCTCCTTTATTTGATTTTAGCATTTTCTTCTATATATTTATCTATGTGATTAAATATATAGAACTTTCTTGATCTACATACACAGCAAAAAAACAATTGAAAACTATATGAAATGAGTTTATTCTACAATTCTTATACTTTATATTTCTTGGCATACTTTGAATACATGTGTGTTAAATCCTTGTCAAACAGAAGGTGGATTATGTTTAATTCTCTTCTTACTGTATTGCTTTTGTTTTCATTGGACCTCACGATTACATAAGACGTTATAAGCTATCCTCACATGTGCACAAATGCACAGGCACACACACATGTCACACACGCGCGCGCGCGCGCACCCATTCACCTTTCCCGTGCCCATAATTGTAATGTACAATTATAAAACAAAGCATTAACTTATTCAGAATTTCCAAGCAATTTTATCTACTGTGTCCATTGGCCTAATTTAGATCCCCACTAGTCAAATACAAATATAACATACGAATTTGTGTAAATCACAATCAGCTATACACTAATCAAAAAGGCATAAATTTGATTGATAAATGGAAGTTGTGTAATAATTTAGTAACAAATATGATATCAAAATCTTGAAGACGAAACTCATATGACTACACCCAGTTCATCAACTGCAATATCTACAAAGATTGCTCGTAATAAGAGCAAACATATTAAGAACTCAAATTTACTTGAGTATCCTTCAGATGAAGAACAGCTGAACAAATGGACAATTCCAAATGTTCCAGCTAAAAAAATTTATAATATTGGGACGTTTGATCTATCGTCCAGACTTTCCATCAAAAGTATGGAAAACACCATCTCTGTGGATAGCACTGAACAGACTATCCAACTCCTTTCAGAAAAGGATGTTTACAGATTTGAAAAACAATACAAATACCTTCATATTGATCTAATTCAAGTGGCCTTTAAACCACTTACTCTCCAAGGATTAAATGCCTCCATATTAACATCCTTAAGAGATGCAATATGATTGGACTGGATTCCTTCCATAATGGGAATTATGCAAACAAGTCTGTGTCATGGACCAGTCTACTTTGATGTTTATCCTAATTTGACCTTATCTCTAACTGACCCCAATATACTTGAGGCAGTAACTTTGAATCTAAAAACCCATGGCTATAACTTCATGAAAGGATCTGAAACTATAGCTATAATTTATAGAATCCATTATAAAGTTTTATCCACAATGGCATCCAAGGTAAAGGTTAAAACTGAAAATGGTAAAACCACGGTTATTGAAACCAATCTTTTATCCTCTGGTGTTGCTACAAATAGGATTATAAAATGGAAAGAAATTGACTTTCCAGAATCTTGGGTTATAACCTCTGCAGTTCCACCTGCACCTATAATTGATACTGACATCGATCAGATAATACAGACTGACGATGGAAACATTGAAGTAAAATTTGGCTCTAATAATATAGCCAGAATATCAGGAAAACCTTATATGGAAGGTGGTTCTAGTTCTTCTGTTAGAGATGTTAAAGGGATTAATATTTCCCAAGATAATATTTCTCATCCCATCTATGAGAAGAAAAATAAAACTTCTCCTACCTCATCAGAGATGAGTTTTCACATATAATTTTATGGATTTAAGACCAGATAGTGATCTGAGAAAATTCCTTAATAAGGAATTTATGAGTAAAAAGCATACTGCTTTTAGAGAATGGTTTGGAAAAACCTTTTCTACAGAACAAAAGTATCATTATAAAGATCAATATTATAAACATCTTAAAGAAAACCAATGTCTGAAATACTTTATAGATTGGTTTGTTGAACACTTTCTTAATAAACAAGAAAGTAAAATTAATGTTTTAGAAGAACATTATAAACAGTGGACCACACAAAATGGTAAAACTGTGAGATCAATTTATCCACCAACAGAATCGTTAAGGTTATCTGATGTTTCTACCTCTAATTTAGAGGCAACCGCTTTTATAAAGCCTCTTATTGATGATAAAATGGAAAACACTTTGAAAGAACTTCAAAAGGTTTTCAAACAAAATAATTTTTCTAATATTTACATTCAAGTGATTGGTCAACAATTGACCAGAGTAGAATCTGCTCTTGAAAGTCTGAATAATAGACTACAGGCTATGGGAGTTATAGAAGCTCCGGTTATTAAAGCTGTGAACGAGAAAAATTATATTCCTATAAAACCGGCTTTAGAAATTTCTGGATATAAATTATCTAAAAATAAAGATATATCTTCAGATATTATAAATGCTCTGGAGAAAAAATTCAGCAATGCAAGATTAAACATCATTGAAAACTTACACAAGTTTTATTTATGATCTTCAACGAAGTACAGTAGTAGTTATCAGAGTACAAGAGAGAGAGAGAGATGATTTTACATGCGATACCTTCTGAATGCAAAAGGCCTCCCTTTATATAGAGGGAGAACGGGCTCTATGAGTGCCTCACTGATTGGGGGTGAGCTGTCCTCAATAATTGAGGGTGAGCTGTCTTCAATTATTGCTCTGCACTGTAGCTCTATTATTGCTTTGCACTGTTGGCGCGCTGTCATTTTGTGCAACGTGGTTTGCGCAGTACTGTTGACGCGCTGTCCTCTTGTGCAACGTGGTTGTGCTTCTAGAAGTTGCGCAAGTGTACTGTGGCGCAAGTGTACTATTCTTCTGGTTTTATAAAAACCTTGGGCCGAGAATACTGACTCCCGTGTGCTAGAATGCTGCAGTCGTCTGCTTCAGTATCGGCTCTTACTGTAGATCGCGCAGTTACTGTGAACTGCGCAGTACTGTAGCAGTACTGTAGATCGCGCAGTTTTGTTTGCGCAATTTATACTGTAGACTGCGCAGCTTATGATTGTGCAGTTTTGATCGCGCAGTTTATTTCATCGGGCCCTTTCCTTTATCTTGACTCAATTTTGAGCCCATGAGATCCTCCCAGAGCTGGTCTGCTGTCTTCAAATCTTCTTCTGGATCTTGGGAGTGCCCTTGAAAGCATTCTTTCATTTCTACCGATCTGGTAGTTTCTTCAGACTTTGAAGAACTTGTGTCCGTATTATCGAACGTCTGCTTAAACTGCTTCTTGATATGTTCTAAGCAGCGTTTCATGAGATCTTCCTCAGAGATGTTAGGATACTTTCTTCTGAAGGAAGCCTTTAATTTTAGCATCGGATTTTCCGTTGCTAATTCTTCATTAATTTTATTATCCAGAGCTTTATTATTGCTCTTAATGGCTGCTTTTATCTCAGCCGTTTTTTCTTCTTCATTAATTCCAGACCACCATTTTATGAGAAATTTTCTGGAAAGAATAGGAATGTTCTTATTATTGAACTCAGAGATGATGGTCCATCTGAATATAAATGGCATCTCATTTTCTATAAAATAATGGAGAGTGCTTTCTCCTTCCATGATGGATTCATCATGAGTATTATGAAATCTTGGATGTGATTCTATCCAAGGAACAAATAGATTAAAAATAGATTTTGGCAGTATGGCTAGTTCTGCCCCAATTTTTTGCCATAGTTGGATAAACCAAACTGGTATACCTGCTTTTATAACCTCAGGTTTTATAATTATAAACCAGGAATGCTTTTTCGCTGGGTTTTCATAGTATAAATTTTTTTCAAAAGCTTGGATATAATCCCAATAATTGCTTTCGTGTCGTTCTTCCCCTACTTTGAACGACCTCGCCCTATTAGGGTGTAAAGCCCATTCATGTGGGCTAAGAATCTTTCTAATAATTGCTTTGGAGAAGTTTATAATTTCTCCACCTTCTTTTCCATTTGGATAGTAGTGTTTTATCTCTACTGATCCAGAAACAATTAGCAAGGCTTCATAAACTTGCCTTGTTTTTCCTGCTAATGCAGCAAAAGAAATGGTCTCAATATATTTTTCTTTTAAAGACCATGGATCATGCATCTTAGGAATATCATTCCTTTCCAAACATATAATTTGTTCAGAGTTATCTTTTGACGTATAACTGTCATTAGCATCTTCAATTGCCTTTTTAAAGGATTGTCCAGGAATATTTCCTGTTGAAGATGTCTCAGCCTCGCTTTGAGGGCTGTAAATACTTATATTAGAAGTATTTTTATTCGCCTTTTTCTGAGGCGTTTTCCATTCTGATGGGGCGTATGACGCCTCTGATTCCATGTCGACTTGCGTGGATTTTGGCTTTTGCATTCTAAGCCAGTTTGCATAAGGGGAGTTGTTAGGAGTATTACTCCTTCCCCTTCCTCGCCCTCTGTCGGGGCCTCGTCCCCTCATCGGGATCTGCATCTGCAGTGTCCTGCAGAAATTCCCTGGTCAAAAAATCAGGAAGACAATTGTTAGTTCCTTTGATATAATCAATATCAAAATCAAAAACAGATAATTCTGCTTGCCATCTAGCAAATATTTGCTTTGATGTTAAATTTTTAACATCCTTTTGTAACACAGATTTGGCTGCACTACAATCAATTCTTAATAAGAATTTTTGATTTAATAAATCATCTTGGAATTTATAAATACATTTGATAATAGAAAGAATTTCTTTCTTAATAGTTGAGTAATTCAACTGAGCTGGATTCCATTTTCCAGAAGTAAATCTTACAAGTATTTCCTTATTATTAGTAGGATCCACTTGTTTTAAGATGCCCCGTAACCTATGTTTGAAGCATCTGTCTCAACAATCTTCTTCCAATTAAGATTGGCAATATGGAGACATGGTAAATTTTTTACTGTCTCTTTAATTTTTTGAACAGCTTTAGTATGATCATCTGTCCAAGGTGATGGATTCTTTCTTAGCCTAGTGTATAATATGGCTGCGTCTGAAGCAAGATTTTTATAATAATCTGCTACATAATTTAAAGCACCCAAAAATCTTTGGAACTGCTTTACATTGGGAATATAGTTAGGAAATTTAGAAGCAAATTCTATACTTCTTTCAATTGGAACAATAGTTCCATTATTAATATTATGTCCCAAAAACCGTATAGCTGTTTGAAACAATTTTATTTTAGGAGCAGATATGACTAGTCCATTTTTTATAATGAGATGTTTAAAAACATTTAAATGTTTAAAATGTTGATCAATGTTCTCAGAATAAATAAGAACATCATCAATATATGAAAGGATAAAGTCCGTATAAGGATTAAATATCGAGTTTATAATATTTTGAAATTCAGATGGTGCATTTTTTAATCCGAACGGCATAACATTCCATTCAAAATGCCCAAAAGGTACTGCAAAAGCAGTTTTATATTTATCAGATTCATGAATCTGAATTTGCCAATAGCCTGATTTTAAATCAAACTTAGAAAATATTTTGGCCTTGCTTATTCTATTAAGCAGATCCCTTTTATTAGGGAGAGGATATCTTATCCATTTAAGTACCTTGTTTAAAGGTTTATAATTAATGACAAGGCGTGGTACCCCCCGCTCTTGTTCAGCAGCATTGTTAACGTAAAATGCTGTACAACTCCATGGAGAAGTTGGTTTTCTTATTAGCCTTTTGTCTATAAGACTGCTAATTTCCTTTTTACAAAGATCAAGATATTCTTGATTCATTTGGCATGGTCTTGCCTTGGTAGGAATATTTTCTTCAGAAAAATCTTCTATATAAGGAAGATTGACAATATGCTGTTTTCTTTCCCAAAATGCATTAGGAAAGATACTGCAAGTTTGAGTTATAAACTCATTTTCTAGATTTTTAATTCTAGTTTTTATTATACTAGAATCAAGTTGTTTGTTTATTTGTAAAGAAGTTATTTCTTCTTTAATAAAATTTATCTGATTTTCTTTTAGGTAAATATCTTTTACCTCATTTATGATTTTCATCATAGGATCAGTTATAAACTGGAACATAATCTCTTTTCCTTTATAAGAGCTATAAATGCCTTGTGAGTCTATTTTATGTATAGGCATTATCTTAGTGAGAAAAGGTGTTCCGAGTATCACATGTTGTGATATCTCCTTTACTATAATTAAAGGAGAGGGAATACAAATGTCGTTATTACAAATATTTGCATTCGACACCTTATAAGGTGTAGTAAGAGTACTATTATCAGCTGTACTCAAGGTTTGTGTAGTTCTTTCACAATACCTTATAGGAATAATTCCTTCTTTTATGCAGTTTAAATCTGCACCACTGTCAACCAGTGCAATAAGATCGGGTATAACCAAATCATTGTTTATTATCAAGGTAATTCGAATATACCATTTTTTATTTAATACTAAATCAATGGTTTGTAGGAATTTATCTGGGACAATTTCCTCAGTAAATTCATCTTCATTATGTGAAGATTCACCTTGTATAATGGTGTTTCCTTCAATAACAGATATTCTTTTCAAAATATCTTTATTTTGAACTTTTAGTTCTATAATTTCGGTTTTGAGGTTATTAACCTCTTTCTGTAAAGCTGCAATTGTTACAGGCTTACTTTCTCTTAATTGCTGTCTTTTAAAGACTTCTGATAATCTATAAACATTATCAATAGCAGGAGATTTCTCCTTATCTTCTTTAAGAAGAACTTCAACCATCTTAGATTTTAAGTTCTGGCTGAATATGTTCGTCTTCAATGATTTTAAGAATGATCTTTTTGTCATCCTTAGTTATGACATTAATAGTAAGACCGTTCATCTCAACTATAGATTTCCAGTAATTTTCTCCATTGTTGATATTACAACATTTACTAGAACAAATATTTTCATCATCTGATGAGGAATCTGTTGATTCAGATTCAGAGAATCCAGAAGATTCTGATGAATTAATCATTATTTTATATAATGACTTTCTTAATTCTTCATCTTCTATTTCATTAATTCTCTTTTTTGTATAACACTTGTTGGCAAAATGATCAACTTTTCCACACTTGTAACAAGTGGCCGAAGAAGTAGATTTCTTCTTAAACCTATAAGGTTTTTTCTTTTTATCTCCTTCTTCTTTATGTTTAGAAGGTTTATATGGTCTTTTATACCTCCTTTTATAATGAGGCCGTTTAGACTCCGTTCTTTTGGTCTTTCTTTTGTCTTTTCGATCCATATAAGGATCTTCCATTGCGAATTGGCTACAAAATTCTCCCAATTCGTGTTTACCAGTCAATCTCTGGCTTTTCAATTGGTTTCTTAACTTTATGTCATTACATAAAGATAAACCTTCTTTAACACAGGTGCTTATTAAGCGACCATATGTAAATGTATTGTAGGGTATAACCCCATCATGTTGAGCTCTCAGGTTAGTTCGAACTCTCTCAGCAAATAGGTTGGGTAAGCCATCTATAAATTTGGCTTTCCAATGAGAGTTATTTGCATCATCTAGTTGCATAACTCTGCTAAGAAAGGTATCTTTGTACCATCTAAAATGTGTCAAAGTAGGACATCTTAGATTTTGTAACAAAGTTCTAACTTTCTCAGCTTGATTACTTACATCCCCTGTGAAATGATCGAGGATTGTAAGTATTAGTGTATATACAGCATCAGAAACAGGAGTATTGTTCTCCATTTTTGCTGCACCCCAAATTTCAACCTTTTGTGCTGGGGATAAGCAATGATCCCACCAGCCTTTCAGAATTCCGGTAAATCCACATGATATGAATCTTGCAACATCAGCATCAGAATTTCCTTGCTGTTTTGATACAGTTGCATACATCATCATACGATGTAATGTGTCATGGATCTGCTTATCAGGCATTCCATCAATATTCCATTCATAAATGGAACGTCCTGAGTATGAATTTGTGGTAAGAGCTTCGCTTTCTTCATACAGGACATCTAAAGGAGTTGGCCTTTTATAATAATGCTTGTCCAACGTCCTTAAAGGATATTTTATCGTATTTACGATATTATTGTCAGACATATTAATCTGACTTTCTGATGGCTCAGTTATTTCTGAGTCTTCTTCTGATATTTCAGAAGGTTCTCCATCAATGATGTTTAATCTTGCATTGCTGAACTTTTTCTCCAGAGCATTTATAATATCTGAAGATATATCTTTTGATTTGGATAATTTATATCCAGAAATCTCTAAAGCTGGTTTTATTGGAATATAATTTTTTCACTTACAGCTTTAACAACAGGAGCTTCTACAACTCCTATAGCCTGTAATTTATTATTCAGGCTTTCTAGAGCAGATTCTACTCTGGTCAATTGTTGACCAATCACTTGAATGTAAATATTAGAAAAATTATTCTGTTTGAAAACCTATTGAAGTTCCTTCAAAGTGTTTTCTATTTTATCATCAATAAGAGGCTTTATAAAAGCGGTTGCCTCTAAATTAGAGGTAGAAACACCAGATAACCTTAACGGTTCTGTTGGTGGATAAATTGATCTCACAGTTTTACCATTTTGTGTGGTCCACTGTTTATAATGTTCTTCTAAAACATTAATTTTACTTTCTTGTTCATTAAGAAAGTGTTCAACAAACCAATCTATAAAGTATTTCAGACATTGGTTTTCTTCAAGATGTTTATAATATTGATCTTTATAATGATACTTTTGTTCTGTAGAAAAGGTTTTTCCAAACCATTCTCTAAAAGCAGTATGCTTTTTACTCATAAATTCCTCATTAAGGAATTTTTTCAGATCACTATCTGGTCTTAAATCCATAAAATTATATGTGAAAACTCATCTCTGATGAGGTAGGAGAAGTTTTATTTTCCTTCTCATAGATGGGATGAGAAATATTATCTTGGGAAATATTAATCCCTTTAACATCTCTAACAGAAGAACTAGAACCACCTTCCATATAAGGTTTTCCTGATATTCTGGCTATATTATTAGAGCCAAATTTTACTTCAATGTTTCCATCGTCAGTCTGTATTATCTGATCGATGTCAGTATCAATTATAGGTGCAGGTGGAACTGCAGAGGTTATAACCCAAGATTCTGGAAAGTCAATTTCTTCCCATTTTATAATCCTATTTGTAGCAACACCAGAGGATAAAAGATTGGTTTCAATAACCGTGGTTTTACCATTTTCAGTTTTAACCTTTACCTTGGGTGCCATTGTGGATAAAACTTTATAATGGATTCTATAAATTATAGCTATAGTTTCAGATCCTTTCATGAAGTTATAGCCATGGGTTTTTAGATTCAAAGTTACTGCCTCAAGTATATTGGGGTCAGTTAGAGATAAGGTCAAATTAGGATAAACATCAAAGTAGACTGGTCCATGACACAGACTTGTTTGCATAATTCCCATTAGGGAAGGAATCCAGTCCAAACATCTTGCATCTCTTAAGGATGTTAATATGGAGGCATTTAATCCTTGGAGAGAAAGTGGTTTAAAGGCCACTTGAATTAGACCAATATGAAGGTATTTGTATTGTTTTTCAAATCTGTAAACATCCTTTTCTGAAAGGAGTTGGATAGTCTGTTCAGTGCTATCCACAGAGATGGTGTTTTCCATACTTTTGATGGAAAGTCTGGACGATAGATCAAACGTCCCAATATTATAAATTTCTTTAGCTGGAACATTTGGAATTGTCCATTTGTTCAGCTGTTCTTCATCTGAAGGATACTCAAGTAAATTTGAGTTCTTAATATGTTTGCTCTTATTACGAGCAATCTTTGTAGATATTGCAGTTGATGAACTGGGTGTAGTCATATGAGTTTCGTCTTCAAGATTTTGATACCATTAGCTTACACTGAATAAATGTTCTTCTATTACATGCAATTCTGTATATTCTTCTTTTAAATGGTCACTCAAGAGATATCCCTCTGCAATTTCAATTACACGACTGTCAACGATTTATGGGCTACCAACACGCCAATCTCTGGACTTAATATGGGATCCCCTACGCGACTTTGGTGTCGTTCCATAATTAACTTTGCTGGGAGATATTTCTAGAGTGGATCTAGAAGAAGAACTATACCTGATTGCTTGGCCTAAAAGAACATTTTCCTAAGTAGGCTTATGGATCTCCATCTTGAAGAAGAAAGAGATTTAGCCAATCATGGCTCTGATACCAGCGAGGCGAGGGTGGATCAGTTCAAGAGCAAGGCTCTGAGAGTATATATGCAAGAGCAGAGTATAATATATATGAGTACTGGTTCAAGTATGCATATGACCAAATTTATTTTTTGACAGATCCGAGCAACAAAAAATTCCATGAATATTTAGGTGTCACAGGGTACCTGGATGGTCAAAATTATAATCATGTACTTGAGCAAGCTCATCTTCTGATAGGTTGTGATAGAATGATTCCTGCAATCACAAATATTAAAAAATTCGCTAGGTTGTGATAGAATGATTCCTGCAATCACAAATATTAAAAAATTCGCTATAAATAAACTTGTTAATTATTCTCTCTAGATGGTGCATGCAGAAACTAATACATGTTTTACGTTAGAGTTATCCAGTAGATATGATGATTGAATAACCATTGTATAAGAAATAGATCATTTTACTAACCAATAAAAGAGCCAAATAGTTAAAGGGGTGCCGTAACGCCAACTTTTTGGATATTATACAATAATTAGCACTATCTGCATCCTGCTAGAAAGCCTTCACTAATATATGGTGCTGAATTTAACCGAATTATTGGAAGATTATGCACTCAAGTGAAATACCTAATAGAATCTTCCATTTGGAACTAATCTACAAGAATAAATAGCTGATGGCACCCTATAAAGGGTCGACACATATGATGCTTAGGCCTTCAAAAATTCAATTGTGGAGCCAACTCAGTCACACCACTGACCTAAAGCGAGACTTCCGGACTGAGGTTTAAAAATTAAACCAACAATTCAAGATATCAATGATGAAAAATAAGTTTAAACAGTGCTAAAATAGTGCCGAAGAGACTCTAAACAACTAAGGGTTTATATCCCTGAAACATGTTTTCAAATATGTTAATAAATGCAAGATATCATGACTGCCTCAATGATTCAATGAATTTCTGAAGAAAAGTTTAAGAATCTCATAAAGAAGGTTTACTCTTAGATCCAAATGCATATAATCATTTAAGTAACACAAGTTTAATTTGATAAGCTTTTATTTGATCGACTTATCGGTAATGCATCATACATCCAATATCACATGCCTGGCATCTATTTTGATAGGCTTTAATTTGATAAGCTTCTATTCTCACTGGAGGTTTCCAAGTTCTCTAAATCTCAATGTATACAATATGCAATTGCATTGCACATCTCTGTGTTGATAGCATAAAATGAAGTTGAAAAAAAACTGCAAGATGTAGGTAATTGATATTAGAATCTAGGTGGCATTCCATACTAGTAGTTGCCTCGTTGATAGTGCAAAATCTTGTTACTACAGTGGAAATTCTATCTTGCTTAACATTTCTAATGCGTAAAGATATCAGAATTTTTTATTAGAAAAAGGCAAACTTCATTCTAGGCATGTTGCATTATGCCTGATCTGTATGTGACTAGATGTGCTAATAGATGTTACAAAATAGAATCGAGCATTGGAAATACTTGATTGATAAGAACAACACGTTGGTCATGAAGCTGCTCAATGATCATATCACAAACAGTAGTCTTTCCTGCAGATGCACCACCAGCGACACCTGCAAATGGTGCAATAACTTTTGAGAAATAAACATAAAGCTCAAGGCTAGAGCCTAGAAGGCAGTAGAGGGAGACAAAATCGTAGCGTCATGAAATATTGAAAGCATACCAACATCAATGACAACCACCCGCACAACAACCTAATATTGCCGCAAAACAAAAAAAAACACAACAACCTATTGCCCTCTTAGAACTAGAACTTTGTTTATATTTTGACAATTCCTTGACATTTAGGGTAAAAGGTAATGAAATAAATTAATGGTGTCAATGATTTTATCATCCAAATTCATTTGTGTCCAAAGCAATAATCTTATTTATAAGACATAAGTCCCTAAGAAATCCCTTAATTCATGAGTAATACCTCACAAACTAAAATTTGATATTGGTCCACCAATAATGCAGGGCCAACCTATCGATCCCTCCCGTTAATCCCCATTCGAAATAGTGGGAATATTACGCTATATAGTAATAAGAGGACAATTTACAAAAAAATGACTTCATCTTCAACCTCTCTTAAGATCCCTCTTTCCTCGACCATTTTTTAAGAATCTAACTACTGCCATCCCTTAGTCTATTCCTTCAATCCCCACACATGACCCCTTCACATTGTCTTCCATTCTCATTCCCAATTTTTTCCCCATTATCATCTTTGGTTCTTCCTGTGTGTTCTAGGTCCGATTACAGCTTGACCCAAAAGCTTGAGCTTAGGAGTTATACATACCTAGCACAGCGTAAACACTTCAACATGTTGGGCATTTGATGTTGGCCATTAGGGGAGGGGTATAATACTATGTTAGCCCATAGTGAATACCATAAGGCATAAGCCCCAAAATAAGTGGGCGGCTACCCCAACAACAGGTTATTAAAGCACTCATTTAATTTGGACGTATGGGCTAGACCAGACAAAAAGGGCCTAGTCTTAGCTCATTTGATAATATAAAAAACAATAAAATCCCTACTTTAAAATAACATGGGGGGAAAAAGAACTCCTAGCCATACACCATATTCTGTGTCTGAGGACTACATCCTGATAAAAATCTACTCTTATTTGTTCATGCACCGTCAGAAACTATGGTAGGGGGTTCGCGTACCAGTGGCAGGATTACTTTGGTTGCAGGCAGGACCGAGAGAGTCAAGACTTTTTAGGCAGAGATCACTCTCGAATCGAATCCCACATGCCGGTTTTACTTTATTTTAAAATGCTCCGAAAATATCCGTGTCGAAATATTATCTCTTTTTTCCTTTTTTTATTGGGGGTAGGGGGTTTAAATATTCCTATGGTCGTAAGCAATTAGGAAATAATATTTATTTTTTCTATAATTTAATATTATAGTTATATAGCGAGCATGCACAGAATAACACTGTGCTTCCCATAAGCCTTTAAGCCACGTGGAAAAGCCTCCAATGGAACAATCTATTACTTGGAAAGAATTAAAGAGGTAATACATTTAAAATATCCAAGAAGTTTGGGCTATGACCTCTTGAAAGATTGAAAGGGGGGAAAAGTTGATGCTCCTATATCATGTCGGCTATGCACTTTACTCATAAGCTTAATCTTATGGGTTTTGAGCGAATAATGTATGTCAAGTAATCTTAACACTCAGTTTTCAGTCTAACTTCTGAGTTTTGATTGAGTGGAGTGGCATTAAGATGGTATCATGGGCACCCAATTAAATCCAACACGACATACATTTAAGCGGATTTGCAAAAAAATTAGTGCTGTGTAGCTCAGGTTTCGAACATAAATTAGGGATTTTAAGTATTATCGTGAGGTTAGTATGCATTCACAAACCTGGCAGATGCATTAAGACAATTCAACTTCCATTCTACCAATTTTGTCTTAACTAATTTTCTTCCTCCTTCGGAATTTAGGGGATGAGTGATGAGGGAAGGGATGGGTTTCTATAAAGAGAGGGAAGGAATGAGCGCAAGAAAAAGAGTGCATTATTTTGTGGATATTCATGGTTTGGATAAACCATGTTGAACCCTTAATCATGCTTATTAGTTAGTTTCAGAGGTAAAAATGGTCCAGAAAGACTTATAAATAGGCACAACCGCAACCAAAATTTTCTGTTGTGAGGGTCTGATATCAGATTTAGGAATTTGTTAGGAACTTACATCCAAAAACCTTACATTAATGAAAATTGGTAAATAGCATCACACTATGAAAAAAATAGTTTTGGGAATCAAGAATTTATATTAAACTATGTGTAAGAGTCTACTTATCCAACAACATAGTTTGGTTTCAGAACCCCAGATCCATATACCATGGTGAAGCTACCAGGATGACTAAGATATGGCGGTTTGCTTTAATCTGTTAAAATGATTTAAAAGATGATGCAAGGTCCTGCTTGAGGCTGAAATCCAACTCCCACCCCCACCACAACCACCATCCCCATCTCAATTCCATTAATGACCACCTTTGGAAAATAATCAAAAGTTAGACACGTAAATATGCACCTAAAAAGCATGTTACGCCATGGACAATAGCCATCTAAAAAGGGGGAAAAGGTCTTAGAAGTTGAAACACTACTACACTGCTTCCATGAAATATGAATACTCCCCGGAATTGCGGCCACAGGCCAAATACAGGCCAAATACCAACCTATAACAAAGGGTTCCTTGCGTCCATTCTCAGTTGAAGTTGTTGGTTGCTCGGATGCATGGGTCCTTTGTGCCACTTCATTGAGGCGAAGTCTTGAAAAATGAATTACAGATGAAGTTTCATGCAACTCATCTACTGATTTGGATCCCATTTTGTTGATGAACCTAAAGAACATGAGATACAAAATTTTAGAGAGAAGGGGGGGGGAGTACCCATCATTAATCGGTATTCACTGTGCTGAAGAAGTTTGGAAACATAACAGCAATGCGATAGCTAATATGCAACAATATAGCTGTAGCAATCAGTATAAATACAACAATATAGACATGTGGTTAACATATGTGCTATGCAGTGAATCGTAATAAGAGCTACACTCATCAATATCCCTCAAAAATCAATATCAGAATACATTGATAAACAATATATTCAGACTTAATAGCATTTAAATGGCCTAATTGCTAAAGGTTCAAACAAAATAATATTAACTCGCTCTGCATTACCCAGGCAGCTGCTAACAAAGGAGCAAACTTGATTAATATCCACTAAACCACTGTTTTCTTGGAAAATGAAAGCACACTTACACGTAAAACAATAAACACATGTCATATAACATGAATCGTATAAGAATACTCACGACCAAATGCAAGATCAAATCCAAAAAGGTCTGAATTGAAAATATATTTGGAACTACAAAAATATCAGAAACAGCAACAAAGTTTTAATCCATTCCCAATTGTCGATGAGGATGATAATTTCAGTGTTGATGGTGGTGATTTCGTCTGCATGTCAGATATCCATGATAGATTAAGTAGATACAACCACAATTGTAACTGAATTTTTCATCGCAAAGGTGTATGCCAATCTAGGATCCCATCAAAACTCTTGGATGGCAAATATAGGAAGCGATAGGAAATTGTTTGGTAGTTCGAATTATTTGCAAAATTCAGGAAGTGAAAAGTACAAATGAACTGGACAGGTTGGAATAGAACAGGTGAGTATTGATGTTCATGTCCACATCATAATTTGCATAGGGTGATTGAAAATTTTACTTGCTTCACATAATTGATTCGTAATTGGTACTCTTTGTCGGTTAAATTTGCATAAGGTCTGCTTGATTTCAGTTGGCTAAGATATATTGAGTTAAACTTCAATACGCAATTTTATTCCTATGTTTGTGATCAAACAAGACAAGCCTTTCGGAATAAAGAATAAATGATAAGATAGTGAACTTCTACAGCCTAGCCCCTTATAATATATAAAAGTCGCTATTCAATAATTCAAGTGTATAAATTTTTCAATTCTTTTTTCATCTGGTTAACTTATGAAAATATGAATTAGACAGAGAATACACCTACTGAAAAATTAATAAAGGGTAAATTACACTAAGATACCCTAAACTACAGTGTTTTTTCACTAAAATATCTTAAAGTTCCTTTATTACAGCAAAATACCTCAAGTGCTACTTTTACTTTTGGAGGCATCTTAGTGAAAATAGATTCACTTAAAAACCATAGTGTGGTTTACTGTAATAGAATAACTTAGGTATTTTAGCCAAAAACCAAGTTAGCCATTAATAAATTCAGATATATGTCTAAATAATACTCTACCACAATAAAATAACGCCGATTAAAGCCACACAACAATCAGTTAATTAATCCCAATGTCAAAACACTTAGCTTTTACAACGTCTTTATAAATAAAAAAAAGTAACTTTGCAATCGAATTTTCATAGTAACCATTTACCGAGATCAATCGCAGTCTGATTAATAGCATGAATAGCACCACCAAATATTAATGTTTATAATCAATAATCGATGGCATTATCGAGATCTCGAACAGTAACGGACTCTAATAATCAATTGGATCGGATCCAGATCCAATAATAGAGATTACCGAATGAGCTTACCACTCGCTGGTCTGCTCCTTCGCCGGTGAAATCCAGATCCCGTACGATCCTCCGCCGCGCTATCGGATCCGACGAGATCCGAACTCAAAGTCTGATGTTAACGGCGGACGGCTGACGGTGAAGAGCTTAAGAGAGAGAAATACAACGATTTTAAGAGAGTATATAAGTAAGAGAACTGTTCGAAGATTTACGTTCCTAAAAGATCCTCGTTTTTACCACTATTTACGAAACGGGGACAGGGTTTGGCTTTTTTGGCCTCCTTTCTTACAGCTGTCAATTTTCTAGGGGTGTATTGTGAATAATTTATTATTGGAGGGGCAGCGGATTAGTTTACGGTAATATCCACGTCAGCGCCAGCTTTTGGTGGATCTGGGCCGTATGATGTGACACGTGTCTTCCATCGAGTGTATGTCGATGTTTCGGAAGAAAGAGACAGGGGATCGCGATTCCGCACGTGCAAGAAGCCTGCTAATTTTAGAATGGGGCCCACCTATCGATGACGGGTTTGGTGAGTAAAATATCAGATCTATTGTTTTCGCCAAGATTTTTTGAATGAAAGGTATGCATTTCACTAAACTTACCTGATTTTACGGGCGTCCACGAGGAAACCGACCTTAGCTTGCTATATTGCTTGTAGGTACATTGAAGTATACTTTTTCTTTCAAGGAAACCGTCTGTCGTCCATTCTTCGGTAAAAATAATTGTTGTGCGCTAAATACGACGTGCACATTTGACTAAACACCTGATGATTGATAATTGAGATTATCTCGGTTCATATCAATTTTGCATCAACCTCCTCTCGATTTGGTTTTTCATGATTCTAAAATATGATTTATTTTTCATCATTTTATATAATTTGATATTTTTTAAAATATTGTTTTGTATTGTAAAAATTAGGGTTTCCCGGGATGCTTTATTATGGAGGGTATGATTGTTATACAATTAGAATTAGCATCTTTTTTGTAAGTAAATAGAGGTCGAAAAGCTTTAAAGAAGTTATGGATAATAAAGCAAGATGAGGGTGGTTCATGCAAAAACATTGGTAATTCATGATGGTTTGGTGAAATTTGCCAAAAATAAAAGCAGCTTAAAATGTAAAATACATGCAAATGGTATCCGAGAGCAAAAACTGTATTGGAAAAGGGATCATAGGCTTTACTGCTTAAATAAAGAGGTAAAAGATGTATCTTTGGTATGAGGCCATGCATGTTTAGCCAAAATATAGCACCGCCTCTCTACTTAGTATATGCATTGATTTCGGCATTTTAATTTTTATATATACTTTTCCACTAGAAATCAATAGTCACTTTGTCCGCTAAGTTGTTCATGCAGTAAATGAAATAATATACCACGCAGACGCAGGCATCGCGTAAATCCAACTGAAAAGCAAGGATACTGTGCTGACTTTGTAAAGTAGATGCATGGTGTTTTGACGTTCACGGGACGAGGGTTTATAGGCACCAAAGTAAAATAAATATGTGTGGGTTTTATGTTGCCGATCCTTGAAGCCCCCCCCCCCCCCACCCCCACCGCCAAAGCACCACAAACGCGAGCTAAAAGGATAAATTGTACAGGAGCCATATAGCTCGTTGGCTCATTGCAAGCAACTTGTCCGCACGGCACAGGATGATGCTCATAAGTGGGAATTCCTCATATCACGACCACGTAAGCCCGCTGGATTTCTGGGGGTTACGGAACTAGAATAAGTATGATGCATTGGGGACGTTCCTCGGCATCTCGTCTCCGAGATTGTATCCGACCTTTCGGAGACCTCTCCGGAGTACTGTCACAACCCGAAATTACGAATCATGACCGGCACTTAGACTACGAACATCTCAAGACGCACGTATTCTAAGTAAGCCGAAACCCAGAAATCCAAACCAAGAGAAGTAGTAGAGTGTAGGAAAAACCATACCAAATCAACCTGTATGCATCATAATATACAACGCCTAAAGGCGAGGATCACAACAGAAATGAAACTCAACCAGCAAGAACCCATCGAAATATAACCCGCGACTCTAAGGTCGAAAGAATAAACATCACTGGTCTCTATCTCAAACAAGTACATGTTTTGGTTGATGGAAATTCTAGATACAACTGAAATATAATATACAAAGTATAATGATGGGTAAGATACAATAACCCACCTACTAGCAAGTCACCTGAAAGGTACAGTGCCCGCAAAGCCGTAATGAAATCCGTACGGCAACACCTGCAAGAAACTGGGGCACAACGGGGGTGAGTTGCCAACTCGTGAGTAGAAAAAGATCTACGAACAGAAAATCGCATGTATGACGCAACCTAGGTCATACGATCATAATATATATAATCCTCAAATATATAATCAGTAATCTCTAACCATGGCTAGTGTAAATATCTAACCCAAATGTAATCCCATAAGTCTGTGCCAGTGCATCAGGTGGCAATATATCATATGAATGATGTATGAATGCATGAAACAGAATGCATGTACTGGAGAAAACTGCTTTTGTAACTTTGTCAGATTTCTGTATTTTTAAAATGAGGTATCACGATGAAATCAGTATAAAACAGTGCCTAGCATCAGCACAAAACATAAGTCTCAGTATCTCGATACCTTTGTATCACAATCTCTGTACCTCAATATCTCGAAATCTCAATGTCTCAATCATAAAATCTAGGGCGCCGTCAGTCCAGATCGGCCCCTACCATCCATCTCATGACTACGACGGTATCCTCCGGATATCCGACGTGTCGGGTAATATCACCGGTAGGTAGTGCTCCCCTGCACAGGCTCAACGCCATCATCTGCGATCTTCTTGCCCCGGGATACCGCACCGGGTCCACCATGTACCCGCAATCGGTCTCATCCGCCTCCTCGATTTGGGTTTCACATGTCACTCTCAGCACCGAGAAAACACATGGTGAACGCACTGAAATATCATATCAAGGGTAACCGGATTTTTAAAACATTTACATAATCTCTTTGAAATACCCACGGTTCCCAAATCCAGAATAACATAGAAACAACATATCTCAATGCGTATAATCAGGAAGCATGATGTATGTGACATATAAATAGAATGCAAGTATAACTGTATGTCCTGCAATATAGAATAATAGTATGCACATACAAGGGTCATATCCTGATGCAATAATACTACTGTGTAGTGACATGGCAATTACCGATGAAGAAGTGTGTGAGCTGGCAAGTAAGTGTATGTGGAACATACGCATCATCGGTAATGGTGCTGGTGTCCTAACAGCATGATATCAATAATAGAATATGAATCATAACAGTATGCGATGCAGAGCAACAATAATAATATGCGGGAGCTGAAATACTGAACACCATGATCGCTAAACTGCATCTAATGTCATAAAGGTCATATAGCTACACCACTACAAGGCTGAGCTAAAACTAACAATTAGGTAAGGGAAACCGCCTAACCTCTGAGTCAATACATATATATATACACATATATAGTCGGTGATCCCGCCTCAATCATATCACATCCGATACCGTATCCCTATAATCGGTTATTCCCAAGTCAAATAGGCGGATCAAACATCAAAATATAGCTCGTACGTAAATCCGTCGTACGGCATCCTCAAATCTGGGTACGGGTCAATATCACATTTGTCATATCATTCATCTGGTATTCTCTTTATCAATATCGTATCTGGGTACTGACCTATGTCTAGTACAATACTAACATCATTACTACAATCAAGATCTAACTACTGGTCGACAATCCCGTATAAATCGATATCATCAGCACATATCATCTCAAGGAGTATACCCCGCCCAAGGCGGCTTATTATAAATATCATGTCATATCATATCACATGCCGATCACATAATATATATGTCGCCATTACTATGGCATCATCATCCCCAAAATCCTCTAAAGTATCAAGTGTATCTAAATCATGAATTTTACCATCATAACAGGTTATATCGCCGATATCATAATCTCAGGTCAACTCATCGACTCATATCAATCCCATGTATCATCCTCAAATCCTTAATAAACACATAGCCTCATATCCAAGTGAACACATGTCCATAACGAATCCCATAAGAATATATGAAGTGAGGATGTATGCAAATATGCATATGTGTGCATGTACGTGTAGTGCACCCACTACCCTATGGTTTCGTAACTTTTCACCAATCTAATATACCAATATCCATCTTAAATCATCAATAATTTCCCGAACAACATATAATAATAATTGTAGGTGTGTATACGCATCCGTATACATCACCACGGACTGCGGGGGTGCTATACGCCATCCACCCGACTTCTCCCCATAGATATAAATCTACTCACCTAGTTATGTGTTCCGGTGCCGATGTCGCCATTTGCATCTCCAACGCTTCGACGTCACGTGAGTACCTACAAGGATATCACATGCTAAAACTCATAAAAATCACATCGGAAACCAAAATGGTGCACACTACGCCCATAGGTAAAAACCTGTGACCTTGTGTGCAAAAACAGCCAATATCCTCTGTCGTCGACGTCCGAACGCCACCCGACAGATACGAATCATCGAATATCAAAATCCATACGAAAACACGTCGTAAAACATACGCCAACTCACAAAAATGAACCCAGATTTTATCCTAACAGGAACCAGTCAAAACTAGACATGCCGAGGGTCAATTTTACATGAAAAAGGGGCTGTGCACGCAAAACGAGGCAGTTTTATACTGGTCTGGCCTCAAAATTGCGGCCAGAATGAGGTAATTTGTGGCCGTAACTTTGAGAGGGTGGCTAGGGCTTTTGGTAGGGGTCCCAGGGTGCCTGCACAGCTCACTGACATGTCTACTTTTCTCTAGGAGGCCCCGGGTGAAAGCAGATCTCAGAAAAGCCTCAAAATCGACAAAAACGGTAAAATACGCCAAGTCGAATAACTCTGGTAAATACTAGGATTCTAGAGTAATATTGGTTATAATGGTCTCAAAAACACCTAATAAGGTTACACTAACGATCAAAACCAATACTAGGTCAAGTTTCACTCAAAATTGCCTAAACTAGCACAATGTCACAAATAAAACAGTGAACGTTCAGATATCTAGCCAGAACTGAGCAAGAACTGAGTTGGGATGTGGGATTATACCTCCAGGGTCCTAGAATGAAGGTGAAGGAGGAGGGGGTGGGTTGGTGCTGTTGGAATGCCCTGGTTGAAGTTGTTGTTGCAACAGATGCTGTTGCTGCTCCCGTGGCTGCTGCTGCTTGTAAATCCTTTCTTCCTTTTTAATGAGTAGCAGCAACTGCTGTTGTTGTTTTTGTGTTGTTGGGGTTGTGGTGTTGAGGCTGAAGTATGATGATGGTGTTGTGGGGTGTTGATTTGTGGTGTGGTATGGTTTGAATGGGGTTGTTGCTGTGGCTGATTTTTTTTCAGCAATGCTGATGCTGCTTACAACTCTCTCTCTGTTGCTCTTCTTTCTCTCTTTTTTTTCCTCATGTGCTGCAGGAGAAGAAGTGTTGGCTCTTGCTTATGATATTGTGGTTGTTGTTGTGGGAGTGTTGTGGCTGATATGGGGTGGTGTATTGTAGCAACTATTGCTGACTTTGTGGCTGAAGTTGGGCAGAAATTAGGTGATGCAATGATGGTGCTGCTGCTTTGTCGATACCATGGGCTGAAGTGCATGGTTTCAGCTGCTGGTGTGAGGGGTTTGGGGTGTAGGTGTAGGGAGGGGGGGCTGTTCTGATGCTGGAGTCAGCCATTGTGGCTGAAGGTGTTGATAAGGGGGTGTCTAAGTCAGCTATGGGGGCTGATGGTGACTGAATTGATGATGTTGGGGGCTGAAGTTTGACATTGGGGGCTGAAAAATGATGATGGGGTGGGCTGATGTTTACATCAGCTGCTGTTGCAGCTCATGTATTTTTTTTGGAATGTTACAAGTACCTTCCATATTCACCTAGTAACCGGCCAACAACTCACCTCCGAGCAATCCAACAACCGAGCTTCCACAGACTTCTTGCTCGTCTCCGAGCTGTTGCAGAGCTGAGCTTCCTCGGCCTTCTCGCTCGCCGTCGAGCTATCCACCAATCTGAGCTTCCTCGGCTCCCCTGTTCAGGCAAGAGCACGGAGCCTAAGCGCCCCCGTAACATCTCTGTATATCTCTCCAAAGCGAGATCTCTGCCACTCCACGTCCCACGCTGGCACGTCCTTCCATTAATGAGCGCATCCCGCTATTAATGGACGTATCTCGCCTTCTACGCGAACGTAGGACGTAACGGACGGCGAGAATATCGCGCCGGTTCACCTCATGCGACCACTATATAAACCCCCTCCGCCCAACGACTCGGGTGAGAGGGAACTCATTCCAATTAGCCGCTATCCTGCTCTTATTCCACATTACTAACTTGATCGTCGGAAGGTCCTACGGTGATTTCCCATCCGGGAACTTCCCTTGCAGGTAGCCCAGTGTCAACAACATCCAACAACCTATTGAGATCCACACAACAATTCTCATACCCAATCTCTACCGTTCAAGGATTGTCATCGCAGGATCGATGGAGAAAAACATCTGAAGGAGATCTCAGCCTCAATCAACACACAAAAATGTAAAAACCATGATGGGTGGCTGACTGGCTCTGGGAGCTTGCCACCCATTTGGCCATTTTCATCTTTTCTTGTGTGGCAGACGCAGCAAGTTATGGTCAAACACAACTATATTTTCGGCACTGTACAAAATAGCTGGTTATTTTTGAGATGGAGGGACGCTACAACACTCATCTATCAGTCAATATGTCTGCAAGCCATGAGCGTTAAGATGATTATAAAAGTGAGTGCGAGAGTGGTTGAACTGTTGTATGAAATGTACATGAGTCCAATTGCAATGATTGGATTTTTAGTGGATTGTTCTCTTGTCCATCGGAGTTGTCAAAATCGAACTTCAGTGCTGATGATACTCACAAATGGTGTCTCCTCAGATTATGACACGTGGCGGATGACGTGTCCCGAAAGCTACGGGGATGGAATAAATGATTTGCATCAGGGACATTCCTCGGGATTTTCTTCTCGAGGAACGTATTTGACCTTTCGAGAGACCTATATATACCACCTCCACCTAGGAAACTTCCAGCAGCTCGTCTCCAAGCATTTAGCTCGTCTCTGAGCCGTCTGACCCAGCTCGTCTCCGAGCCTCTGACGTGCCGAGCTTCCTCGGCCTCCCAGCTCGTCTCCGAGCTCCTGACGTGCCGAGCTTCCTCGGCCTCCCCCGATCAACCAAGAGCGTGGATCCCATGCGCCCCGCAACGGCTCCACGCATATCGCTAGGGCGAGATATCCGCCTCCCCACGATCCGCGTCCCACGCTAGCGCATCCTCCCATTAATGGGCGTATACCCCCATTAATGAGCGCATCATGCCATTCAAGTTGAGAATAACGCTGGGGCGAAACTGACGGCGGTGATCTCGAATCTGCTCGCTCTACACGACCCCTATATAAACCCCTATCTTAGACGACTCATGTATCTCGAATTTATTTCCAATATGCCGCTACTCTGCACTTTTTCCTTGGCTTTAACATGATCGTCGGAGGGTCCTGCGGTGGTCACCTACCCCGGGACTTCTTTGTAGGTAGCTCGGCATCCAACATCAACCCATTGATATCCACACTCAGCAACTCCCAATCAAATCTCAGCTGTCAAAGACCGTCATCAAAGGATCGACGGAAGACAACATCTAAAGAAGATTCCAGCCTCCATCAGTTGGCGCCGTCTGTGGGAACGAAAGGCTTTTTTGTTCCACCATAAAAGTTGATCTTCCGCTCTCGACCCAATGGCGAGTGATGACCGCAACGATTCGAATATGAGCCATCACAACGGAGGCGAGAGCGGCTCGCCTCACCCTCCTAATGCCATCCACGTCTTGTTTGTCCGGATAGACAGGACCACGACGCTGGTGGATGCCCTCATCCGTGTTCAAGAGACGGGCCCTACCCACCAGACTGCAGCTCCCCCTTCCCGGGATAACGACGTTCGCCGAAGGACGGACGGGCACACTCAAGCTCTTGATCTCCCTCACCCTCATCAAAGCGCCACCGAGCGCCGGTGGGTCGACTCCGGCCACCTTAACCCACACGTGGCAATTGATTCCATGACCCGCTGGGCGCCGGACAGCCCCACACCACGGTCCCAGGGAAGACTGGGCCGTCGCTCCAATACCCGTCGCGCGTTCTCTCTCCATGAGGAGGTCTCGGTCAGCTTGCCTGCTTCCAGGCATGACCGGCGCCCCCACACTCGCAAGGACTGCGCGAACAACGAGCGCAGAAACTACTCGAGAAGAACCTTGCCCGAGGATTTGAGACACCTGATAGAGCGAAATCGAAGCCGCACTGTAACAGCTCCAATTTCAATGTACAGAAAATTGTTTAAAAGTTAATGTACAATTGGGGTATTTGCAAATCCTGTGTACACTATAAGTATTTGTTTTAGTTTAGAACAGCAAGAAAGTACTTATAGCACATTAGTAAAGCCTTGCACTGCTTTGACGTAGCCCCTGTGATCGAATCCCCCCAGCTACATTATCTTTTTATTTAATTTTCTTTTAATTTTTTAGAAGCCCAAGAGTTTGCACGTGCACTACACGTAATATGATAAGTTACATAATAAATAAACATGTACACGAGGGTATGTGAAGCGTGTGGGACACGTGGCGACGATCCAACTCTGTTCCACCGGATTTCGACCGGCGAAATCAATAAAAAGCCCAGTACCGCCGGTTCCCTCCGTAGGTAATGCTCTGATATTTTTGCCCGAGCATCCCTTGGCCTACCCCACTACCCCCATGTTGTTTGTTTACTCTGCATTCATCCAGAGAACAATAAAATGCCTTTTAAATCAAATTTTAATGTATTCTTTAACTCTCTAAACCCCAATTTTACCTATAAATATCGCACTCCATTTCACACATCCTCACTCAAAAATTTCCTGTCAAAATTCTAAAAAATTCTCAAGTCCTTTTAGTGTGCAAGTGGAGTTAGCGAAGGGTGAAGTTCCGAAACGACGTCCCGACACTTCCCTAGCCTTCCCCTCTCCCTCCTCTTGTTCCCTAGCCAGTAAGTCCCTTCTCCCCTCTCTTCTACTATCTTAAAAACTTTCATTTCTAAAAGCCGACGGAAGCGGAGTTAATCCGACTTCCGATTCGGTTTTCCTTAAAAAAAACTCTATTTTTCTTAAACAAGAAAATACCATACTCTCATATATTGTTTAACAAACATTAACAAACGCCTTAAAACAAGTTTCATATCAAAATAATCTTTATTGCGACTTTTATCGTATTTTTACGGTAAAATACCGCATACTTTACTTTTGATATAAAACAACATATTACTTGTATTACTTTTAGACAACTTACGAGGTAATGGCCTACCTCATCACAACACACATCTTTAACATAGCACGATGAAGTTTTGGGAATAAAATTATGGGATAACACGACATTACAAATAAATACCATAACTTGTAAAACCATTTCTTTAAAAAGTGTATTAAACAATTCCTTGCAATTGCGCCTCTACAACCCACTTTTGGGGACTCCGTTCTGGATGGTGCGGGTTATCGCACATCCTCAGGCCTAGTAGAGCGAGATGCGGACCTCCGAAAGGAGCATTCGATCTCAATGGAATTTTAATGCATTTTTCTTTAGAAAATCAGATTTCTACAAGAAAATAAATAAAATTTATTTTCATTAAATATATATGTATATAACTATTATTAAAATATCTATTTTAATTATATTATATAAATATTCTAAGTTTTCTAAATCAAAAGAATCACTATTACATGAAAAATACCATCCAAATACAAAATAATACCGATATTTCAATAAAATACCATACACTAGGAAAACCAGGTTCTACTCACTAGAAATTTCACATTTATAAAATATACATTTATAAAAACCTTAAAGACGATAATTAAATACTTGAAGTGTATTTTGAAATTATACCAAAATTATTTTTACATAAAACCCTCTCAAGTTATACTAAATTACAATAAGCACCCTAGTAAACATATGTTTAAGTGGGATCGGTTCTCTTGAGCCTCAGAGAGCCGGAGAATATGGATGCTTGCCTATTTAAGGTAAAAAATCTAACAAACGGTGTTATCAACACGGTAATTGTCTTGGAAAAAGACACAAATCCTGCCGTCCATGTGCAGCAGTTACCGATAACACCAAAACTAATTCAGGATTTCAAGTTCTTTTCAAAGTGTCTGACTCAGACTGAGTCTCAATCTAATCAATCTAATTTGAATGTGATTCAAGTATAAACTACAATACTACATGAATCCATGAATCCGTCTATTCAATCTATCTCAATCTATATTGACCGAACCGAACTATGGATACACTCCGTCTACATGACTCTCCATTTATATCCATTCCATTTACTGATATCATGGTTTCGGCAAGTCAATCATCTATATAACAAAACAATACAATCAATACAAAAGACACCGCGGGGTTTATAAGGGACGGATTGGTACAGAAGGTGTTAGAAGTGGCACGAAACTATAACCATGAGACTATAACCATAATACACCTAACCTGAATATCCACTGTCGTTGTACCATGGATGAACGGTTTCTTGTGCTCTGTATACCTTAGTCTCCAGAATAGTGAGACTCTTTTCGGATACACTGGCATTTTCTATACCAAGCTACAAACAATAGCGTTAACAATATAATCAAACATTATAAGTTATATTCTTTTTCTGTCTATTCTATCTCTACTCATCTTTGGGACTTACCGAGCGATTGTTCGCTGACGACATTTCTTTTCTTCTTTCTTTGGATAGTTGTCAGGTGTTTCAGACTCGTTGGAGATCGAGCCCAGCACTGAAGATTTGGAGCAGATACCATTTGATCCAGAGCTGTAGGCACTTGTACATATTTATTTCATTTCAGTTATGCCATTATTTAGGCATCGCTTTCTACTCATGTATTTACATTTCAGTTGTACCTGTAAAAGAATATTTGATAAATAAAGTTGTTGTTCATTTACATTCATGTCTCTTGTGTACTTTACTTTATATTGCTTAGTTACGCTTAGCGTATTTACTTCTGAGTAAATACGTAGCGGCCTCGTCGCGTCCTCTTGCCGTACACCGGGAAGCGGGACATGACAGGTTTTGTTGGTGGCCCATGCAGGTTAGTGCTGCATGGACATGCGGGTTAATTCTGTATGAAGTCCTAAGCAATATAACACAAGAATCAGCAAGTAAAAACATTCTTTAAATATTCCTTGAATCTTCCAATTTTATATATTTTGAATCTGTCCTAACCCAAAATTTTTCTTTCAAGGTTATGGATTTCCCAAACAACACCAGCACCAACTTCAACAACACTCCACTACCTTTACCGCTTACACCTACCGTCGTTGCTCCGATCAATGAGTAGACGATACTGCTTAAGGCGATCTGCAGCCTCCTGGAGGGACAGCAGCAGCATACTGCTATTTTGATGAACCGCCCAGAAGCGGAAGCACCTAGGTAAAGCAATTCCGAGCTTTACACCCCAAAAAATTCTCAGGAAAAGAGAGCCCTCTGTAAGCCGAGAAATAGGCTCAGAGCATTGAGGATGACCTGACAGCGGCACAAGTGCCAGAGATCGCTTGGGTTCGAGTTGCAAAGCTACAGCTCACTGACAACGCAAGGGTTTGGTGGAAGGCTGAAGAAAGTCGTCTTGACCAACTGATCGAATGGAGGACTTTTCGCGACATGTTTGACGCGAAATACTTCCCTGAGACTGCCCGATTCAACATGGAGCAGCAATTTATCCATCTACAACAGGGTTCGATATGGACCAAGTCAGTAGATGAGTATGATACTGAGTTTACCATGCTCAGTAGGTAAGATATGTCTCAATATTCAATTTTCAAATATCACATACTACACAACTAACACAAGACCTTAACAGGTTCGCGGCGTATTTGATACCAACTGCTGAGATCAGATCTAGATGGTTTCAGCAAGGGTTAGGTTCGGAAATCCAAGCTGCCTTAGCTACCGGGGATTTCCCAACCCACGAATGGGCCCTGAAAGCTACCCGCCAATATGAAGCAGTGGTGAAAATGAGAGGCAGACCTCAATCTGCCGGGATGAAGTGCCCTGCCACTCAGATGGCAGGAGGAGCCTCTTCAGGGCCAATATTTGTGCCCAGGAGACCGGGAGTACCGAACAACCGGCCCAACCCAGCCTTTTGCACCTCCTGTAGGAGAGATGGACATTTGGAAAAAGACTGCCGGCGTGCAAATCGCCTTTGCTTAGTCTGCGGCTCAGCTACTCATGACATCAGGTCTTGTCCTCGTAGACACAACCCAAATGCTACACCCAGGCCTGCAATCACTTATCAGCAGCGCCCAACCATCCAGGCACCTGCTCCACAACTTGCACTACCTGCTCCACCTTCTCGTGGACCGACTGCACCTCCTCCTTGTCAGTTCCATCAAACAGAATGTACCTCAAGGACAAAGGAACAGATAGAGGATTGCTCCTCCAGCAAGGAAGAATGTGCCGAGGTGACAGGCTTTCACAATGACTGTGGAAGAGGCTGAAGTCACCGGCCAAGTCATTACTGGTAACACTTCCCCATCAAGCTTTATCATACCTATATATTTTCCTTATACCTAAAACCATCCCACATAACTTAGGTACAATCTTAGTAGCCTCACCCCCTGCACTATCACTCTTCGATACTGGAGTATCTCATTGCTTTATGCCGCAACGGTTCGTCCGAACTCATGCGATTCCAATCAAACCTCTTGTATCCAGATGGAATGTTAGTTTAGGGAACGGCATTCTAAAGGCAGTAATGAGATACGATCTGTATCCAGTGGTCTTCTGTAGTAGAGAATTCTATGCCGACTTCAAGGTGCTGGACATACCAAATTTCGATATCGCCTTGGGTATGGATTGGCTCGGAACATTCTATACTACTATTGACTGTCGTCAAAGGAGGGTGGTCTTCGAGATTCCAGAACATCCGGTCTTCTATTTCAAAAGTGGAGACCGTACCCTGGATCCAAGTACATACAAGGCAAAACCGAAGAAGGCAGTAATTGCAACACTTCAAGCGGAGGAAGGATCAAAGCCAGAAATAGTTCGAGAGTTCAACGATGTGTTTTCTAAAGACATATCAGATTTGCTTCCCGATCGAGCTCTTGAATTCAGCATTGATTTAGTACCAGGATCACAACCGGTGATCAAAGCACCATATCGGTTAAGTCCTTAAGGATTGAAGGAATTCCAAACTCAGTTTGACGAATTATTGGCGAAAGGATGGATTCATCCCAGCACTTCAAGTTGGGGATCACCAGTTCTTCTTGTAAAGAAGAATGAAGGTTCATATCAAATGTGCATTGATTATAGAGTTCTGAACGATGTAACTATAAAGAACAAGTATCCACTCCCGCGCATCGACGACCTGTTCGATCAGCTAAGTGGATCTTGCGTTTTCTCCAAGTTAGATCTTCGTTCGGGTTATCATCAGGTGAAGGTTAAAGAATCTAATATCCATAAAACGGCATTCAGAAATCGCTATGGTCATTACGAATTTCTTGTGATGCTATTTAGAGTGACCAACGCATCGGCTATATTCATGAACCTGATGAATCAAGTTTTCCGAGAGTACCTAGACAGGTTTATTGTCATCTTCATCGATGACATCCTGGTGTATTCTAAGAGTCGGAAGGAACATGCCGAACACTTACATATTGTCCTGGAAACTCTACGACAGTATCAACTCTATGCCAAGTACAGCAAATGCGAGTTTTGGCTAGATCAAGTTTGTTTTCTCGGACATATTGTATCAGGCGATGAAATCTCTGTGGATCCAGCTAAAGTTTCAGTAAGCGAATGGCCGACACCGAAATCAGTGAAGGACATTCGAACTTTCTTGGGTCTAGCTGGATATTACAGAAGGTTCATTGAAGGATTTTCAAAGATTGCAACACCCCTGACAAAGCTCACACGTAAAAATGAAGAATCCGTATGGTCAAAAGCATGCGAACAAGTTTTCGTAGAACTCAAGTCAAGATTGACATCAGCACCTATTCGCGTTATATCGGACCAATCTGGAGGTTTCGAAGTGCATTGCGATGCATAAGAGATTATGATGTGTTCTACATCAGTACGGTAAGGTTGTGGCTTATGCTTCCAGACAGCTGAAGATTCATGAGCGCAATTATCCGACGCATGATTTAGAGTTGGCGGCCATAATCTTTGCTCTTAAGATTTGACACCATTATCTTCTTGGTGAACGAGTGGACATATACACAGATCACAAGAGTTTGAAATATGTATTTACTCAGAAAGAGTTGAATATGCTACAGAGAAGATGGTTAGAACTCATGGCGGACTTCGACATCAACCTGCAATATCACCCAGGGAAGGTGAATGTAGTACCTGATACACTTAGTCACCAACCATTAGCATTGAATCTCACCGCGCAGTGGAATCTTCAACAAGAATTGCATAAAATGGAGATTGAAGTAGTCATGCCAGGTAACGCTTCAAGTTTGATGAACTTACAAGTTCAATCTACCATTATCAATCAGATCAAAGCAGCTCAAGCATGTGATACTAAGTTGCAAAAGATCAGAGAACAAATGGAAAGTGGACTTCGAACAGACTTCATCATCTATGAAGATGGATCTTTGAGATACGGCAGTAGATTGTGTGTGCCTAAAGGTTCTGTGCGAGAAAAGTTGATGAAAGAAGCTCATAGCTGTCATACCCCGTTTCCCGGTGTACGGCGAAGGCGACGCGACTGGGCCGCTACGTATTTACTCTGAAGTAAACACGCTAAACGTATCTAAGCAATATAAGTAAAATGCAAAATAGACAAAATCAATGGATATAATTGAACAACAACTTTATTTATTAAACATTATTTTTACTATACAACCGAAAAGTAAATACATGGAATGGAAAGCAATGCCTAAACAGTGGCATAACAGAAATGGAAAATACAGAATATAAATGTGTACAAGGAATCTAAAGCTCTGGGTCGAAAGCTAGCTGGTCCAAATCCTCGCTGGTGGGCCCAATCTCCAGTGAGTCCGAATCACCTGACGACATTCCAAAGAAGAAGAAAGAGAATATCGTCGGCGAACAAATCGCTCGGTAAGTCCCAAAGATGAGGAAGAAGTAGAATAGACAGAGAGAGAGTGTAACTTTTAAAGTTGTATTATATTGTTAACTCTGTTGTTTGTAACTTAGTATAGAAGAGGCCAGTGTATACGAGAGGAGTCTCACTAGACCAGAGACTACGGTATATGGAGTACAAGGAACCGTTCAGCCACGGTACAACGGCAATTGAATTCAGGTTAGGTATCTTTATGGTTGCTGTCTCGTGCCACTTCTAACACCTTCCGTACCAATCTACCTCTTATAAACCCCGCGATGTCTTGATTGTATTGTTTGAATTGTATATTGTATATAGATTGATGACTTTCCAAAACCATGATATCAGTAATGGAACAGATATAATGGATGATCATGTAGATGGAATATATCCATGGTTCGGTTCGGTCAATGTAGTTTGATATATATTGAATAGACGGATTCATAGATTCATATTGTATTGATGTTTGATACTTGAATCATATTCAAGTCAGATTGATTATATTGAGACTCAGTCTGAGTCGGACAATTAGAAAAGAAATTGAATCCTGAATTAGGTTTTGGTGTTATCGGTAACCGCTGCACATGGACGGCAGGATTTGTGTCTTTTTCAAAAACAATTACCGTGTTGATAATACCGTTGTTAAGTTATCTATCTTAAATAGGCAAGCACCCATATCTCCAGCTCTCTGAGGCTCAAGAGACTGGTCCCGCTTGAACCTATGTTTACTAGAGTCCTTATTGTAATTTAGTATAACTTGAGGGGGTTTTATGTAAAAATAATTTTGTATAATTTTCAAAATACACCTCAAGTATTTTATTATCGTCTTTAGAGTTTTCATAGATGTTTTTTTATCAATGTGACATTTCTAGTGAATAAAATCTAATTTCATAATATATGGTATTTATTTGTAATATTGGAATTGTTTGGTATTTTCTTGTAAATGAGATGTTTTTCTTGAATTTTGGAAATGTGGAATATTATAAATATTAAAAATAGATATTTTTGATATTAATTACATATATATTTATTTATTAAAAATATAAGTTTTATTTATAATAGAAATCACATTTTCTAAAGAAAATTGTATTTTAAATCTTTTGAGATCGTATGCTCCTTGCGGAGGTCTGCATCTCACTCTGCTAGGCCCGAGAATCTGCGATAATCCACACCATCCCGAACGAATTCCCCGAAATGGGTTGTAGATGCACATTTGCAAAGATTTGTTAAAATACACATCTTGTAGAAAAAGGTTTTTATAAGTCGGAGGTAGTTATGTGTAAAGTCGTATTTTTCCCATATCTATGTTCCCAAATTACATCGTGCTATATTACATATGAGTGTTGTGAGGAGGTAGGTCATTACCTCGTGAGTTTTCTAAGATAATACGGTTTAAAAAGTTCAAGTATGTCGAAATGAAACATAAGGGTATTTTAATGTAAAAGTGGAATAAAACTTGCTACGATTATTATTTTGATACCAAACTTGTTCTATTATCTTCGTTAATATTTAATGGTCATGACATAAGAGTTTGGTATTATTGTGTTTAATAAAAATAGAATTTTTTTAAGGAAAACCGAATCGGAAGTCGGATTAACTCCGCTTCCGTCGGGTTTTAGTTTTAAATGTTTTTAGAATAAAGAAAAAAGGAAGAAGTAGGGACTTACGAGTTATTTGACATGAAGGGAGAAGGAGGAAGAGGTAGGAGGTGCCGATGCGTCGTTTCGTCGTCGGAATCTCCTCGGATCGTCGTCGGAAGTTCGTCGGAGCTTCACCCTTTGCTAACTCCACTTGCACATAAAAGACTTGGGAATTTTTCTTGAAAGTTTGGGCAGGAATTTGGGAGTGAGGAGGGGTGATTTTAGGTGTGGTATTTATAGGAAAAATCTAGGGTTTAGGGTAGTTAAAGGGTGTGATAAAAATTTTGTATTAAAATGGATTAAATGTGTGTTTTAATTTGCTCTGTAAATGTGCAGAAAATTTAAATAATACAGAGGTCATGGAGGGAGTTCAAAGGTCGCAACAGGTAAAGAGAATTGGGGTTTCGACTGAGTCGGACCGGTGGCGCCGGCCGAGTTGGGCGAGTCGCCGGCCCGAGTCGGGCGAGTCGCCGGCCACGTGTCCCTATCGCTTTGTCTTGACTTGTGGACCAGTTTGTTTAGGTTGTGACTCTTGGTTTTACGGGTTATGCACGTGTAGACTATTCGACTTCTAAAAGATTAAAAGAATTTTAAATAAAAAGAATGTGTGGCTGATGGGATTTGAACTCTGGTGCTTTGGTTCAGCAGTGCAAGGTCTTACCAATGAGCTACAAGCTCCTTTTTGCTGTTCTAAAGCAAAACAAACTTATAACTTATGCTCAGGCTCAAGTATCCCTTTCTGTATTTTTTTTGAAAAAAATGTACAGAAAGTTTAGGGTTGTTACAATAGCTCTCCTTATTCAGTACACCCTGGAGGTACAAAGATGTATAAAGATCCGCGTCAAAATTACTTGTGGCATGGAACGAAACGTGAAGTAGCCAGAAGCGTCGCTAAATGTTTGGTGTGTCAGCAAGTAAAGGTTGAGTATCACAGGACTGCTGGATTACTTCAACCGTTACCTATCCCATAATGGAAGTGGCAACACATCACAATGGATTTCGTGACCGCACTTCCTCGCAGCACAAAGGGTAACGATGCGGTATGGGTTATCATGGATCGGCTCACAAAGTTGGCTCACTTTATTCCATTTCAAGTTGGCCAATCTACCGAGACCCTAGCAAAAAAGTACATGGAGGTAAGAATCTAAGTAAGATTTTAAATCTTCAAAAATGTACTATCTCTGATACCCATGAACTCATACAGGAAATTGTGAGATTACATGGAGTACCGGTTTGCATTGTCTCCGAACGTGACACTAGATTTCGATCGCAATTTTGGCAAAGTCTGCAAGCTAGTTTGGGAACAAGTCTGAACTTCAACACAACTTATCATCTACAAACAGATGGCCAGTCTGAGTGAACTATTCAGATCTTAGAAGATATGCTAAGAGCCTGTATGCTAGACTTTGGAGGATCGTGGAAAAATCACCTATATCTTGTGGAGTTTTCATACAACAACAGCTACCAATCAAGTATAGGAATGACACCTTTTGCAGCGCTTTATGGAAGGAAGTGTCGATCGCCATTAAGTTGGGACGACATCGGAGATAGAGAACTCCTTGGATCTGAGATGATAGTAGCAACTGTTGACGTAGTTCGTACTATCAGAGAAAGAATGCGCATAGCCCAAGATCGACATAAGCACCGGGCTGATGCAAAGAGCCATCACTTGGAGTTTCTACTGGGAGAACATGTATTTCTGAAGATATCTCCGAACCGTGGAGTGATTCATTTTGGAAGATGAGGTAAGCTTATTCCGAGGTATATTGGACCGTTCGACATACTCGAACGAGTCGGTGAAGTGGCATATCGCTAGGCACTTCTACCTTCATTGGAAAGAGTGCACAATGTTTCCACATATCCCAACTTAGAAGGTATGTGAGTGACTCCAGCCATATTCTTGATCACTCCGAGCTCACTGTACAGCTAGACTTATCTTGTGAGCAACAACCTGTTAAGATCCTGGACAAGAAGGTGAAGTCACTTCTGAACAAGAAAGTCAACTTGGTTCGAGTGATGTGGAAAAAAGATTCACCAGGAGAATCAACATGAGAACGTGAGGACGACATGCGTGCAAGATATCCTCATTTATTTATAAACTAGTCCTTAAAATAAATTGTAAATTTCGGGGACGAAATTTTTGTAAGGAGGGTAGACTGTAACAACTCCAATTTCAATGTACAGAAAATTGTTTAAAAGTTAATGTATAATTGGGGTATTTGCAAATCCTGTGTACACTATAAATATTTGTTTTACTTTAGAACAGCAAGAAAATACTTGTAGCACATTGGTAAAACTTTGCACTGCTTTGACGTAGCCCCTGTGATCGAATCCCCCCAGCCACATTATCTTTTTATTACACGTAATATGATAAGTTACAAAATAAATAAACATGTGCATGAGGGTATGTGAAGCGTGAGGGACACGTGGCGACGATCCAACCCCGTTCCACCGGATTTCGACCGGCGAAATCAACAAAAAGCCCGGTACCGTCAGTTCCCCCCATAGGTAATACTCTAATATTTTTGCCCGAGCACCCCTTGGCCTACCCCACTACCCCCATGTTGTTTGTTTACTCTGTATTCATCCAGAGAACAATAAAATGCCCTTTAAATCAATTTTAATGCAAATTTTAATGCATTCTTTAGCCCTCTAAACCTTAATTTTTCCTATAAATACCACACTCCATTTCACACATCCTCACTCAGAAATTCCCTGTCAAAACTCTAAAAATTTCTCAAGTCCTTTTAGTGTGCAAATGGAGTTAGCGAAATATTCTAAGGAGATTTCGATGGCGAAACGACGCCTCGACACTTACCTAGACTTCCCCTCTTTCTTTCTTGTTCCCTAGCCAGTAAGTCCCTTCTTCCCCCTCTTCTACTATTTTAAAAACTTTCATTTCTAAAACCCGACGGAAGCGGGGTTAATCCGACTTCCGATTCAGTTTTCCTTTAAAAAAACTCTATTTTTCTTAAACAAGAAAATACCATACTCTCATATATTATTTAAAAAACATTAGCAAACACTTTAAAACAAGTTTCATATCAAAATAATCTTTATTGCGACTTTTATCGTAATTTTACGGTAAAATACCACATACTTTAGTTTCGACATAAAACAACATATTACTTGTATTACTTTTAGACAACTCATGAGGTAATGACCTACCTCATCACAACACACATTTTTGACATAACACGATAAAGTTTTGCCAATAAAATTATGGGATAACACGACATTACAAATAAATACCATAACTTGCAAAACCATTTCTTTAAAAAGTGTATTAAACAATTCCTTGCAATTGCGCCTCTACAACCCACTTTTGGGGATCCCGTTTGGGATGGTGCAGGTTATCGCACATCTTCGGACCTAGTAGAGCGAGATGCAGACCTCCGAAAGAAGCATTCGATCTCGATGGAATTTTAATGCATTTTTCTTTAGAAAATGAGATTTCTACAAGAAAATAAATAAAATTTATTTTCATTAAATACATATGTATATAACTATTATCAAAATATCTATTTTAATTATATTATATGAATATAATATTCCAAGTTTTCTAAATCAAAGGAATCACCATTACATGAAAAATACCATCCAAATACAAAACAATACCGATATTTCAATAAAATACCATACACTAGGAAAACTAGGTTTTACTCACTAGAAGTTTCACATTTATAAAATATACATTTATGAAAACTCTAAAGATGATAATTAAATACTTGAGGTGTATTTTGAAATTATACCAAAATTATTTTTACACAAAACCCCCTCAAGTTATACAAAATTACAATAAGTACCCTAGTAAACATAGGTTTAAGCGGGACCGGTTCTCTTGAGCCTCAGGGAGCCGGAGAATATGGGTGCTTGCCTATTTAAGGTAGACAATCTAATAAACGGTGTTATCAGCACAGTAATTGTCTTGGAAAAACACAGATCCTACCGTCCATGTGCAGCAGTTACCGATAACATCAAAACTAATTCAGGATTTCAAGTTCTTTTCAAAGTGTCTGACTCAGACCGAGTCTCAATCTAATCAATATGACTTGAATGTGATTCAAGTATAAACTACAATACTACATGATTCCATGAATCCGTCTATTCAATCTATATTGACCGAACCGAACCATGGATATACTCCGTCTACATGACTCTCCATTTATATCCATTCCATTTACTGATATCATGGTTTCGGCAAGTCAACCATCTATATAACAAAACAATACAATCAATGCAAAAGACATCGCGGGGTTTATAAGGGGTAGATTGGTACGGAAGGTGTTAAAAGTGACACGAGACTGAAACCATAATACACCTAACCTGAATATCCATTGTCGTTGTACCGTGGCTGAACGGTTCCTTGTGCTCCGTATACCTTAGTCTCCGGAATGGTGGGACCCCTCTCGTATATGCTGGTATTTTCTGTACCAAGCTATAAACAACAACGTTAACAATATAATCAAACATTATAAGTTATATTTTCTTTCTGTCTATTCTATCTCTACTCATCTTTGGGACTTACCGAGCGATTGTTCGCTGACGACATTCCTTTTCTTCTTTGTTTAGAATATTGTCAGGTGTTTCGGACTCATTGGAGATCGAGCCCAGCACTGAATATTTGGAGCAGATACCATTTGACCCAGAGCTGCAGGCACTTGTACATATTTATTTCATTTCAATTATGTCATTGTTTAGGCATCGCTTTCTACTCATATATTTACATTTCAGTTGTACCTGTAAAAGAATGTTTAATAAATAAAGTTGCTGTCCATTTATATTCCTGTCTTTTGTGTACTTTACTTTATATTGCTTAGTTATGCTTAGCGTATTTACTTCCGAGTAAATATGTAGCAGCCTCATCGCGTCCTCTTGCCGTACACCGGGAAGCGGGGCGTGACACGCATCTTGACACAAACCCGAAGCGGGGGTAGCCACCACTCTGACTGTGCAGAATCCTCGGGATACTACCACCGACTCGAGGCCCTCGAGAAGAAAATCGAGGGCATACGACGGGACGGCCACGCGTCCGGCGAAGGGGCCAAATACTCCGCCGATTCACTAACGAAGCCATTTACGCAAGAGCTGCTGGCCGAGCATATCTCATCCAGGAACAAGCCATCCAAGTTGGCCCTCTTCGATGGGAAATCCGACCCGAAGGACCACCTAGATGCATTTTCTGCGGGCATGAGATTCCAGGATAACTCCGACATAGCTCAATGCCGATCTTTCCCCACCACCCCCATCCGGGCTGGCCGCGATTGGTTCCGAGGACTCACACCACGCTCCATCTCGACTTTCGATGAGCTGGCCACCCAATTTCTCGACCATTTCGTCGGGAATCGATGGCAGAAGAGGACAATCGACTACCTGTTCACCATCAAGAGCAGAGACAAAGAATCATTCAAAGGATATGTCACCCGCTTCTATAACGCGCTCCTCGAGATCCCCGAGCACCGTGATGAAATGGTCATCACCGCGCTAAGGTCGGGTCTTAGGCACAAAGAGTGGCTCCGCTCTTTTGCATTAGCGCAACCTAAGACCATGGCCGAGGTGAAAGCTTGGACTGAGCGAGAAATCCAACTCGAGTTCTAGGTGAACTTAAACCTGCCCCGAGCTAACCAGCTAGACAGAAAGAAAAGGGACAGGGAGGAGAAAAAGTAGGCCGATCGTCCGAAGCCTTACTTTCCGAGGTTTCAGGAGTATACTCCTTTAAACATCTCCCAGACCGAGCTGCTGGAGGAAGCTAAGGGTGACAGGTTCTTTAAGCTCCTGCCGGTCCCCCAAAGGGCAGGCAAACACCTCCGCGACCCATACTGCGCCTTCCACAGGACGCAGGGCCACCTGACCGAAAACTGCAAACAACTCCGTGACTGCATCGAGGAGTTGATCCGCTCAGGCCTCCTGGCGAAGTACCTGCAGGACAAGCGGCAGGCAGGGCAGAAGAACAAGAACTAAACCCCTCCTGGGGAATTAACGATCGACCACATCATGGCCATTACCTTGGATCAAGTTTGGGAAGGCGGGGGAAACCGTCGCTCCCGGCCTTACAACGTTGAAAAACTCAAGTTGTATAAATAAGAAAAAAATGTGTACCTTCTTTTGGAATATTATAATTCCTGTTGGCGTTTAGTTATGTCCATTGAATGTGCGAAGAGAAAAGAAAAAAAAAAGAGACAACACACTACTGCGAAAAACATTGTTTATTTATTGACTAAAGGGTATTATGGGCTCCCCAGCCTTACAACAATTACAATAGAGTGGGGCGGGGATCAAGGAAGCACTGTTGATGGTACTCCAAGGAAATCTCCTGTAGCCGAGCCCGAGCTACCTCAACCCGCTCCCTCTGATGGTGCCCGCGGACCCTAGATGCCACAGAAGCGCCGGGGACCCTATCCGCCGGACCGGAGGCAACGATTAGCCTTTTTTGGAAACACTCCAGAAGAAGGCACATTGATCTCTCCCGTCTGCTCTGCGAGATCAGACCGAGGTGGTAGAGGGTGTGCACCTTGTCAAGCGTCTTGTCCCTCAGCTGTGGAGACAGGCCGTTGTGCAGACCCGGGGACATCCTCCAGATTGCATAAAGAAGCACTTGAAGGAGAGCATATCGCCGGAGAAGTAGGCGACCAAAGTGATCCTCCACACGGTCTATCACCACCTTATTCGTCTGCTCGGAGTGATTAAGGTAGTAAAGGTATAAGTCATCACGAGAGATGATCTCCCTGATGAGGAATATATGCCCAGACATCTTCGAAGGAACACACGATTAAGAGGAAACCAACACCCCTTCAAGGATGCACCTGCGGTATTTATAGCTTCTACAAAATCTTCCAACGATCGAAATTTACTCGCGTAGCGACGCGAATCACGGGACGTCTCAATTTCCCGATATAGAACTGCCATGTGTCGGTCATGCCAGTCTTCATGAGCGGCTATGCGGGCCTCGGAAGGTTGAACAACGCCATCACTCCTGCCTATGTGGGTCGTGTCCTCACTCTTGCCTATGTGGGCCGTGTCCTCACTCCCGCCTATGCGGGCCACGGAAGGTTGAATGACGCCCCATGAAGGCGCAAAAGAGTCTCTAAAGCCCTCCTCACGAGGCGACCAAGCAGCTTCCTGCTCGGTCATCCACTAATGGGTAGCTTCCTGCCCATCAACACTGTGGATCAAAAGTCCTCATCACGAAGCCGCCGAGCAATCTCCTGCTGGCCCATCTGCAGTGGGTAGCTTCCTACCTAACAACGTTGTGGATCCAAAGCTCTCCTCGCGAGGCGACCGAGTAGCTTCCTGCTCAGTCATCCACCAGCGGGTAGCCTCCTGCCCAACAACGCTGTGGATTAAAAGCCCTCATCACGAGTCCGCCGAGCAATTTCCTGCTGGCCCATCTACAGCGGGTAACTTCCTGCCCAACAACGCTGTCGATCCAAAGCCCTCCCCGTGAGGCGACCGAGTAGCTTCCTGCTCGATCGTCCACCAGCGGGTAGCCTCCTGCCCAACAACACTGTGGATCAAAAGCCCTCATCACGAGGCCATCGAGCAATCTCCTGCTGGCCCATCTGCAGCGGGCAGTATCCTGCCCAACAACGCTATGGATCCAAAGCCTTCTTCTCGAGGCCGTCGAGCAGCTTCCTGCTCGGACATCCACCAGCGGGTAGCCTCCTGCCCAACAATGCTGTGGATCCAAGCCCTCCTCATGAAGCGACCAAGTATCTTCCCGCTCGGTCATCCACCAGCGGGTAGCCTCCTGCCCAACAACACTGTGGATCTAAAGCCCTCCTCGCGAGGCGACTAAGTAGCTTCCTGCTCGATCATCCACCAGCGGGTAGCCTCCTGCCCAACAATACTGTGGATCCAAATCCCTCCTCATGAGGAGCCGAGCAGCTTCCTGCTTGGTCATCCACCAACGGGTAGCCTCCTGCTCAACAACGCTGTGGATCAAAAGCCCTCATTAAGAGGCCGCCGAGCAATCTTCTACTGGCCCATCTGCAGCGGGTAGCTTCCTGCCCAACTACGCTGTGGATCGAAAGCCCTCTTCACGAGGCCACCGATCAGCTTCCTGCGCAGTCCGTCCCTAGCGGGTAGCTTCCTTCCCAACAATGCTAAGAATCTAAAGCCTTCCTTTCGAAGCCGTCGAGCAGCTTCCTGCTCGGACCATCTGCGGTGGGCAGCTTCCTGCCCGTCAATGCTATGGATCAAAGCCCTCACCACGAGGCAGCTGAGTAGTGTCGGATTACCTAGCATGAAAACAAGGTTTCGGAAGGCATCGTCCATACCATTTTCAAAAAATTTCCATGCTACATAACCCTAACCCTAGAATCTTAACTTGAGAATTAGACACAGCAACATGTAAACAACTTTACATCTAAGTGAATATAGAATACAACCTTTGTCGATCGGTCCTTCACTTCAATAGCTCCGTGTAGTAGTCCCTTCGCTCCAAGTAGTGATCTTCCGGACTCTAGAATGGCTCCACAAGATGAAAGGAACAAGCTTGCACGAAGTCTTCGAGGCCGAAGATGATCTACGCTGAGGAGACACTAACCTAAGCTACATCTTCACTAATTAGGGATTAGTGAAGATAACACCCTAAACTAAATGGCTAATCTAATAGAGGATGATGAAGTAGAAATTTTGCTAACTTTAGAAATTTTTTCTCACTATTTTTCCTCACTTCCTCAAAAGCTAGAGAGCTTTCTCTTGTTGAAGATGAAGATGAAGAGAATAGAGTGAATGAATGAGAGAGGCAACCATGGGTGAGATAATATCTCATATAACTCATGTAGATACTTAACTATGGCTAATGAGAATGGTTGGGTTAATAAATATCTTAAGTAAAACAAAATTAGTGGACTAAGTTAATGGATCAACAAGCTTCTACAAGCTTCAACCATGAGCTAATTTCCAACTAATTTTTGATTTACTTTAAATAAATAAACCCTACATTATCATGAGCATGGTGTGAGTCTCATACATCCATGTTGCGTGTATAATCAAGCATGACACAAAAAAGAAAACACAATTAATATATATCACATATATATTAAGTGTGCACATGTGAGAAAAAGAAAACACAAGTGAGCAAATATTAGTTAATGTAAATTAATATATTAAATATATAATTAAATATTAAATTATCAAATCAACACTTGATTCAATAATCCGGCTATATCACATATAACCGACTAATATTATATGTATCATCTTATCGAATCAACACTTGATTCGATAACCCGGCTATATCACATATAATCGATCGATATCATATATAGCGAGAATAGAATACGGTATCACATACACGTATTAATCTCGGTCCCACACATATCACATATGTGCTCCTACTTCGTTTCTCCTGAGCCAGGAAACCTCTGTGCAGGACTCTAAAGACTCGTCAATACGCCGGTAGTCGGTGATGATCATATCAGGCACCCACAAGCCGTCAGCGGTACTAGCTGGACGTAATGGCTACCCGGGTATTGTACTCAGAAAATCAACAAGCAAGTCTTCTCATACTCCTGTAAAGCCTGTCAGTAACACTACCGTACAGTCCGGTCTCTTCATCTGATATGTCGTATATCCAGTCTAGGGATGGTAAACGTCAGACCCCAGTAACCGATAAGTCGTGCCGATGTGAGGCACATAACGGGTCGAGAAACTATTGATAACACTTACCAGTAGATCTCCGTATCTGCCCTGGCCAGGGACTTCCTGTTATTGCCAATCGAGCATAACGCAACATCAACCCCCAATACCGGGAGAGACGAATCCCCTCCTATCGCTCATTGCTTCCATGTGATTTAGGATTGTACCCAAAAGCCACCGTTTTGCACGTTCTCTTGAACGTGGTAAGGTGGAAATCAAAGTACAGTAGGAATCACACAAGACTCTATGACGATCTCGGGTCTACAGACTAACCTGTACCAGTGTCACTAGAGAACTGCTATATGACGATGGGTATAATACCAACTAGGAGTTCTCGGCGAGTCCGTTCAGTGTACCCAGTCTCCACTGAGCACCCGTATACCATCTTTGATGTCAAACACCAATGGATGTGGGATCATCCATCACCCGTCATATGGGTCAAGAAGCGTATACGCTAGTCTAGTCTGGAATATCGATGCCCTGTCTTGATACACCCTCGACTAGGAATAATTAAAGGATGTACTTATGGAGTACCCTGACCCCACTAGTATGATCTCCATCATAGTCCTGGTAGTCAAGTACACATCCTAAGGGCTTTATCAACATGTGAGAGCAAGACAGTATCACAATACAAGTCCTCATGTTAAGATAAAGAGCAATCAAATAGCATACTATCATGTCGAGCAAGAAAGTCCTCTCTATATATGTCCAAGCATCCACTGTAATATACATCATATGTACAATAATGGCCTCCAGGGCATATACATAACTAACAATCTCCCACTTGCACTAAGGCCAGTTGTAGTAGTATCTCATACCCAACATCCCGAAGAGTCTCTTAAATTGTATCTGGGGTATGGCCTTCGTGAGTGGATCCGCCGTGTTGTTCTTCGTGTCAACTCTCCTGACCTCGATCTCCCGGCGATTAACTATCTCCCGGATCAGGTGATACCGCCTCAGAATATGCCTGGATCGCTGATGGGACCTGGGTTCCTTGGCCAAAGCCACTGCTCTATTGTTATCACAATACAAGGGTATTGGATGCTCGATGGACGGAACCACACCAAGTTCATTTATGAACTTCTTCATCCAGACAGCCTCTTTGGTAGCATCGTTGGCAGCGATGTATTTAGTCTCCATGGTCGAGTCTGCCACGGTTTCTTGCTTGTAACTCTTCCAGCAAACCGCCCCTCCATTGAGGGTAAAGACAAATCCCGAGACCGACTTAGAGTCGTCCTTATCACTCTGGAAGCTCGAATCGATAAAGGACTCCACTTGGAGTTCACCATTACCATACACCAAGAACATCTCTTTAGTCCTTCTCAAGTATTTGAGAATGTTCTTCACAGCTGTCCAGTGATTCTCTCCTGGATCTGCTTGATACCTACTCACTACACTTAGTGAGTATGCTACATCGGGTCTGGTACATAACATTGCGTACATGATAGAGCCTACTGCCGAAGCATAGGGTATCTCTTGCATGCGAGCTCTCTCCAAATCAGTCTTGGGAGACATCTCTTTGGAGAGAGCGAGTCCTGAGATCGTGGATAAATTCCCACACTTGGAATCTTCCATACTAAATCTCTTTAGTATGGTGTCAATGTACCTGGATTGGGACAATCCTAGTATCCGTTTAGATCTATCTCTATAAATCTTAATACCCAAGATGTAGGAAGCATCACCTAGATCTTTCATTGAGAATCTTTGTGATAAGAAGAGCTTGACCGAGTGCAGCATAGGAACATCATTTCCTATCAAGAGTATGTCATCCACGTACAATACGAGGAAGACAACCTTACTCTCTGCCACCTTCTTGTATATACAAGGTTCATCTACGTTTTTGATGAAGTCAAACTCTTTGACTACCACATCAAAACAGATGTTCCAACTCCGCGATACCTGCTTTAACCTATAGATGTATTTAAGCAGCTTACACACCTTCCCGCTGCTCCCACTGTCTACGAAGCCCTCTGGCTGAGTCATGTATACGCTCTCTTCTAAATCACCATTTAGAAAGGCGGTCTTAACATTCATTTGCCAGATTTCATAGTCATGGTATGCAGCGATGGCAAGTAGGATCCGGATGAATTTAAGCACAGCCACTGGAGAAAAGGTTTCATCATAATCCACACCTGGTCGTTGACGAGAACCTTTTGCAACAAGTCTAGCTTTGAAAGTCTCAACTTTTCCATCTACACCAAGTTTCTTCTTAAAGATCCATTTGCTCCTAATGGGTTTTACCCCTTTAGGAGCAACTTCTAAAGTCTATAAATTGTTGGTGTACATGGATTCCATCTCAGATCGCATTGCATCCAGCCATTTCACAGAGACCCCACTCGTGATGGCCTGCTCGAATCTAGTTGGGTCATCATCTTCCATGATGCAATCCTCGCTCCTACCATCAATGAGAAAACCGTAGTATCTCTCAGGTGGATGAGGAACCTTACTAGATCGGCGGAGAGGCTGAGGTTCGTTGGGAACTATCGAATCCTTTGGTTCTACTAAATCTTCTGTTGAAGTTTGTGTAGCTAGAACTTCTTCCAGTTCTACCTCCTCGCCAAAAATTTCTTTCACAAGAAATTCCTTTTCTAAAAAGGTGGCATCCTGAGCAACAAACACCTTTTGTTTCTCAGGGTGGTAGAAGATATGTCCTCGCGAATGCTTAGGATATCATACAAACTTGCACAGAAATGACCTTGCATCGAGCTTGTCCGGATTTTTCTTTTTAACATAGGCCGGTCAACCCCATATCTTAACAAAATTAAGACACGGTCTCTTCCCCTCCCATATCTCATATGGAGTGGTAGGCACTGATTTGGTTAGAACTCTATTCAATAGGTATGCTGCTTTCTCAAGCGCATAACCCTAAAAGGAAATAGGTAACTCAGCGGTGCTCATTATAGAGCGCACCATATCTAATAGGGTGCGATTCCTCCGTTCCGATACACCGTTGTGCTGTGGTGTATACGGAGGAGTAAGCGGAGAGAGAATCTCATTCTTGTTTAGATAGTCCAGGAACTCATTGCTCAAGTTTTCTCCTCCTTGATCAGATCAAAGGATTTTAATACTTGTACCCGTCTAGTTCTCAACTTCATGCTTATATTCTTTGAATTTCTTAAAAGTTTCAGAATTGTGTTTCAATAGGAACACATGTCCGTATCTTGAGAGATCGTCAGTGAATGCAATGAAGTATGAGGAACCATTCCTGGCATGTGTAGACATGAGACCGCATACATCACTATATATCAGTCCCAAGAGTTCGGTAACTCTTTCTTCGTGTCCAGTAAACGGAGTTTTGGTCATCTTTCCTTTGAGACATGACTGGCAAGTTTCATAAGATGATAGTTCGAATGGATTCAAATATCCATCCTTATGTAACTTACCTAGTCGTGTCGCATTGATATGACCTAGTCTACAATACCACAAGAAGGATTCGTTCATTTTTGAACTTTCCCTATTGTGTGTGTTTTGTACATTAAGAACTGTGGTTTGATTTAGAACGTAAATACCATTATTTAACGAGCCTGGTCTAATCAACTTTTGATTCAAAAAAATTTTCATAACATTATCCTGTACTACAAAATTATATCCTTCTTTACTTAATAAAGAAACTGATATAAGATTGCATATCAGGTTTGGTATTTAATAGCATTCGTTCAGAATCAATGTATTACCATTTGGTAATACAAGGTGATATTCGCCAACTGCTTTGGCTGCAACATTTGCATCATTCCCTACTCTTACGGAATGATCACCCATTCCCAGTTCTCTACCTTTTCTTAGCCCATGTAACATATTACATATATGGGATCCTGATCCGGTATCTAATACCCAGGACGTAAAGTGTACTGAGAAACAGTTCTCGGTAACTAACACACCCGATGAAGATGCATCAACATGCTCATTCTTCATTTGGGTGGCGTGGGATTCCGGATATTCCCCTATTTCCTGCCCAGTCTTATAACAATTATAAGAAAGAATGAAACCAACGTTCTCCTGCTCAGTATAACAAGCGGGTTTGGTCAATACATCCATATTATTATCTTGATTAAGGCCTGACATGGTCGCTACCTGGAGAGAGAGAGAAGAAAACACTTAGCGTATGCTCTTGCAAGATTAAATTGGTTATTATCTTATCTAATCAGGATGGCTCCCAGTGTTTTTATCAAATCTTCCTTCAAACCCTAAAAGGTAAGACTAGCCGGGATTAATTACACCCTACAAGTTCGTCAATCTTTCATCCACGCCAGTGTCGGTACTTTGAGGGAGGTTCCCCGTGCTTTCACACGGACCTAATTAAAATAAACCTCGTTTTCCCAGGGGCGTAACCCCGTTAATACCTTTTTAGACACCTACTTGATCGGCTAATTGTGATGTGTAAAACTCTCCCAGGAGTAAGTCTTACTCGCAGTGGGTATCGGGATCCAACTATCTCATAGAAGGTATGCAATCTCATTGCAAATTTCAACACTTGAAAATCCCGATAATGTTCTGCCCCTAGCGTCCTATGACCTTGACGGAGGACAACAAACCATAGGCTGCTAGTCAAGTTCAATCCGTACGTTTCATGATTGAATTAAACCCACCCGTATAACCCTTGACGGAGGTCAACAAGGTCGTACGACTACCCTAATCCAATCGCATCATATGCAACCGATAAGCATTAGTCAGCTACCGCACACTACGCCTTGACGGAGGTCAACAAACGTAGCATAAATACCAAGTAGCACTTATCTGAAATAACGGAGGGCTACGACAGGTTTTTAAGAGAACCTTTTGCGCAATGAACTTGATATCGCTGTAGAATCGAGTGATTTTGAAAAGGAATGTTTTTGAGGCTTTTGCTAGTTTCGCTAAAGAGATTACTCCCGGTGAAGGGATCTCGGCTCTTTTCTTATCGAATAAGGTGCATGATATTTCACAAATACCATTATGCAAAGCAAGAACTAGGGAAGCAATCAAAAGACAAAACCGAGTGGGTTGTAGCATCTGCTAGTTTCGCTAAAGAGGTCACTCCCGGTGAAGGGATCTCGGCTATTTCTTTTTCGAATAAGGTGCTGGATATTCTATAAGGAATACCGCTATGCAAAGCAAAAACTAGAGCTACCATTTCTGAAAATTTGATTCCACAACATCTTTTAGGTTTCTTTTCATTCATTAATCTCATTAATGAAGTCCCATCATTTATGCTTCCTAAGCATCATAGAAGAAACAAAAATACAACGTACGCTTATGTCATCCGCATTCGCCACAGTGTCCCGTTATGCACTGTTAGGTTACTTAATTAACGGCATAGCGGGTCGGGGCTAGCACGGGTGCAAAACATAAGTAACGTTTATCATATATCATATATATAATAATAAAGCATTCGTCTCACGCATATAAAGTGATCACATCACAGAATATCAGCAACAGAAGATAACATATGAAATATTGGATATACTAGGAATTCCGTGTTTTAAATTAAGCCAGTATAAAACATGGATTCCATGGTCACGATGAATAGCCAAACCTATATCCCTAGACCCCTACGAGAGCGGCAAGCAACCCTTCCAATTCTAGAGTTAGGAGACCCGGTCTTGACTCCTCGAGATGGTCTCCCACTGGACTCTAGAACCCGGTTACATGTGCTCCCCATCTTGGGTCTATCCTAATGCGGAAAAGTAAATAATATACATCGTTGGTGACATCATCCTCATCCCGAAAGTGCCCCAATAAAAGAATATTACATACAAGTTTTTACATGAATGAAAATGAAAAAATTCTCATCTCACATAAAAAAACCCGTCTATTCAAAACACGATGATCCAATATAATATATCCCAGCAACACATAACATTACCGTTTCTCCCCAATAAGAGAGCAAAGCTCTGTTCAAAATTTGAACTGAGGCAGCGCCTCACGTGCAAAGCACAAGAGCGCTCACGCCAAGAACACCAGCGCTAAGAGTCAAAGACTCTGAGGCAGCGCCTCATGTGCAAAGCACAAGAGCGCCAGCGCCAAAAGCGTCAGCGCCAAGAGTCAAAGATTCTGAGGCAGCGTCTCACGTGCAAAGCACGAGAGCGCCAGCGCTAGAACTAAATGTTCTTCACCATTGGATCAAAGATCCAATGAAGATGATAAATCATCAAATTACCAAGATAAAATTTTGTTGAGGAAATACTCCTCAAATCTTTCCAAACAAGAAAGATTGTGCTCTGTAAATCAGTGCACCGTTGGATCAAAGATCCAAGGGTGATTAAAAAATCACCAAGATACAGAATAAGTTCTGTTTGGGGAAAATATTTTCCCAATCTTGTTAAAAACAAGAAAAATGTCTTCTGTAAAACAGAAGTCCTTGGATCAAAGATCCAACGGTGGATAAATTCCACAAATCAATTAAGAAATCTCCCAATGAGAGATTTCCTTAACTGATTCAACGAATCAGCTTCCCCTATATAAAGGACTCAAGACTTCAAGTCTGGCACAAAAGAACCCCCCATAAACTTTGATCTTAAAGAGAAGAGCAAGCTTTAAGAAGAATTTTCTTCAAGGTAAATAACAATAAGTGAGATCATAGCATCTCCTCTATATTTGAGAGTTTAACTCTCATATCAGAAGAACTTAGTTCTTTTTCCAGATCACGGATCTATAAGACAAAGTCTTTCATAAAAAGAAGAGAGATCATAGTATCTCCTTCACATCTAAGAGTTTAACTCTCACATCAGAAGAATTTAGTTCTTTTTCCAGATCTCAGATCTATAAGATGAAGTCTTTCACAAGGGAGAACCAAATTCTCAGAGAATTGAATTGGGTAGAACAAAAAAACTCAGTGCTTAGCACTCAAATCTGGCGCTCAGCGCCGAGCGCTCCACGTGCTCCTCACGTGGGCGCTGCTCAATAAAGAGTGCTCAACACTCAAATGCCAGCGCTCAGCGCCAAGCGCTCCATGTGCCTTTCACGTGGGCGCTGCCCAAAATAAAAAGAGTGCTCAACACTCAAATGCCGGCGCTTAGCGCCAAGCGCCCCATGTGCCCCTCACGTGGGCGCTACTTAACATAGAGCGCTTTGCACTCCTCAAGAAGAGCTTAGCGCCATGAAGAGTGTTCAACACTCATAAAAACAAAAAGAAAGTGGGTGTCAGTATTCATATAAATGTTTAGCATTATGTGCACAGAGAAAGGACCGTGTCCTAGAAAGTGTCTAACACTTTATAAAAAAAGGGAAATGACAAAGACTAAGTGGGCTGAGCCCAAGATTGGCCAAACCCCAAAATCGACCGAGCCCAAAGGTCTTCTTCTAAATTGGACTTAGTCCCAAACAAGGTTATCAAATCTTTGATGAATATTCATTGGTTCAAGGGTACATCTCTCCACACCTCTGATACATGTCATTGTAATTCTTCAACGTCTTCAGAGAGGTGGAGGGTCCCAATAATCAATAATTCTTGGTATACCCCCCTAAACCAACAACTCCATGGACCGCAACGTAATTAAAACTAAATTGTGGACTGCAACGTTCCTAATAACTAAATTCCACGGACCATGATGTCCTTAAACTTTGGACCTCAATGTTCTTAAAACTAAACCCAATGGACCGCAACGTCCTTAAAACTAAACCCAATGGACCACAACGTCCTTAAAATTAAATTGCGGACCGCAATGTCCCTAAAAACTAAATTGCGGACCGCAATGGCCCTATAAACTAAAGAAAATCCTGTTGAGTAGATCTTAGTCTAAAATTAGACTAATGTATCCTCAAGAAACGTTTGAGTTGATCTTAATCTAAAATAAGATTAACGATCCTTAAACTAACCCAAACCCAAATCTAAGAAAATACGAATTTGGACTAATCCATGCCCTACGGGCGACAACATAAATTAGTCTCCGTATACAATTCACGGGCAACCGAAAATAAAACAAACACACGCGACACAAAGTGAACATCTGGAGCAGGAGAAAGTGGTTACCACGATGCAGTAGCCTAATTAACTTCAGGGGCTTGCGCCTGCAGGAAAGAGCGTCCCCACAATAAAAAAACCCCTCACAATGAGAGGGGGAACCTGACAAAATCTGCTACAACGGCCGCATCCTTCTAAACCTCCGACACACGGTGCCATAAATCAACTTGGCATCTTCGGAGAGGTAGACAGATAAAACCAAATAGCATCTGCCCCCAAAATTTAGGCCAGACGTCCCAACATCCCGGTCGCGTCTTTCGGCGGCGAACAGATTCTAGCACGCCCGGTGGGACCTTTTCCTCTTTACACTCCACACTTCGTGTGTCGTGTCCGCGAACAAATCACGGTATAATATGGTTGCCCCTGAATTCGAGGTACTAAGATTTGGTGTCTTGCTCCGTGCAGAAGAGAAGATGGCGTCAATGGCTTCCAACTGCACCAACGGCAACAACAACTCCCGCTCCGTCCTTTCCTGAGGAGTGACCTATAGTCCCCAAGCAACTTCCATCTTCGCAATGCTGGTGGAACAGGTGACACAGGCCACCACCGGGTTGTTCTTCAGGACCATGCTCCCGCCAATGAGCTTCAATGCTCCGGCGCCGTCACAGGAAGCTCCAAAGAAATCGGTCTTTGATTGGCTTACCACTACTATGACCCCTCTCAATGGGTCGTCCAAGTCCTGCGCCTCGGTCTTTAACAAACTAAGCCAAAGCTCAAGCAAGCCCGTGAAGAAGCCTGCAATACCCGAAGGAGCTATCCCGAAGCGGATAGCCATTCCAACTTCGGTAAACGAAGTCATCAGAGGGGCTTCTCCTGCTAACGGGTCAGTCTTCGCAAGACTGGCCGTTCCAACTCCCGTTGCGGGTGGAGTCGTCCAAACTACTTCCCCTGCTCGAAAGTCGGCCTTCGACAGATTAGACGTTCCCCCTCAACGGACGTTAGTCTTTGACAGACTGGCACCAACAACAGCCTCTCCTCAAAGCAAAGGGCATGATGAAGCCACCCCCGTAACTAAGCCGATCCCGTCTGCAAGACATGCTCGACGTCGCCACTGGCGCCGAGTGAGGAAAGCCGGGGGTAGTTCCCCTTCTGGATTGACTCCACCAGCTCCGATGGTGGAAATTGATGCTGCTGTTCCAACTGGGAATAGCTTTGGGCCGCTCAAGAGGGTGCGTGAGAATTCTCCAACTGCCTTACTAAAAAGGTCTTCTCCACCCGTTGAAAATGTCACAAAGGCGAAGCCGGAGCAGCCTCCTCAGCGGCTGTCCTCCAAAATCCACAGGGTCTGGCGAAGAGTCTAAGACTCTGTAGTTGACCAAAACTACCCCCGCCGACAGAAGAAAATGAAGGATCGACAGGAGGGGGACCATCTCGCCGCCATGCTACGGAAGGTATCGTCTATATGGGTGCTCGCTGTAACGGCCCCCTCAACTTCGACCGCCCATAAAAGGAGAAGGCCGGAGAAGATACCCGTGTCTGCGACAAATCTCAAGGGTGCTGAATCCAAATGCCCCAAGTCTGGGGCCATGGTAGTGCACGCCATCTACATGGCTTCAGGGAAAGAGGATAACCGTATCTCCACGGGTCATCTACCACTCACCCGGTCTGTGACAAAGGCTCAAGAACAACAGTAAAAACTCCAGGGGATGCTAACGAAGATGGCCACGCCCACTGGGCCGAAAGAAATCCCGGAGACGTCGTCGGAGCAGTGCCAGGAATAGGAAACCGATGCCGAGTTCCTCCGAAGAATGCTCGAGAAGAAAGACAAAGAGGGCGCGGAACAAGTGGCCAACATAAAAAAAATGGCACTCTTGTTCCAAGATATGGTCGATATGATGATACAACCGGATCCTCCAGCTGAAAACCTTCCAATAATCCTTGAAGACGACAGAGGGGAGATATCAAACCCTCTTACGGCTCTATCAGCAGCCAAGGAAGAGATCATCTCCAAAGCCGCCCTTGACGACTATATAGCTCGACAGATACGAGCTCATCAGGCTAGCGAAGCGGTCAATCAAATCGTCAAGATTGGACGACCCTATCCGGGTTAGTACGATCAAATAAAGTACCCTCCAGGATATACGATCCCTAAATTCCATGTGTATAAGGGGACGGGTAATCTACACCAGCTCGTTGCTTAATTCAGGGCTCTGTGCGGTAATACTGGGGGTGACGACAAACTGCTGCTTCGCCAGTTTGTTGGTAGTTGTTCGGAGACAGCATTCGAATGGTACTCCGAGCTCCCGAATGACTCTGTCAAGATATTTGCAGAAATGGAGCTACTGTTTACACAATGATTCGCAAGCGCTAGCGAGCTTATCCCGATCATCGCACTAATTAATGCTAGAGTGAAGCCGGGGGTACCTGGGTTCAATACGCCATTCGGTGGCGGAACCTGTGGTCAAAGTGTGAACAACGCATAGAGAAAGCTCCTGCCGTGGGCATGTTCGTGGGGACCCTTGACCCTCAGACAACCATTTCCCAATTCATGATGTTCTTCAAGCCGACCACTTTCTAGGCCTTGATCGACAAGCTAGCCCAAATGGACCAGATGGGCCATAGACCGTCCTCCTCAAAGACGGATCCTCGGAATGAAAAGGGGAAAGGGAAAGCGACCTTCGTCGCCAACGCTCAGCAACAACCGAGTGGCCTGAAGCCGGTCACTCACTAAAACGATAAACAGCTGTCACTCGGAGAAAAGATGAGACGCCCTTACTCGTTCCCACGGGATAAGACGAAGAGATTATTCGAGCTAGCGCTGCGTAACAGGCCCATCACTTTGCCAGAGCCGAGATGCCCAACGCAATCAGGCGACGTTAACAGCCCCAATTACTGTCCTTACCACCGAATATTGGGTCACCCAATCGAAGATTGTTACATCTTCAAAAGTTGGATCGAAGACCAATACCAATAGGGCAAGTTCGCGCTGTCTGAAAACTGGAGAGTGAACCTGCCACAACCGCACGCTCCTAAAAAGGTGGACACGCCGAGGGCATCATGCTCACTTATAGAGGAAGCCCCATGGAAGGTGGCCCTTTCAGCTAAGACTAAAAGAATGCTGAAGGACCTTCAAGCAAGTCCGGCGATTAGGTGGAAGAGCCCGCTGGAGCCTGAGATTATCGAGGGGATGCTGAAGCCGTGCCCAACTTTGAAAGTTGGTGATGATGGACAGAACCTTCGGGCCAAACCTCCGAAGTCTTTAAAGAAAAAGAAGAATGCCAAGAAGCTCGTCCAACCCGACGACAACCATACAGGTTTGCAGAAATACATCGATGCACTGGAAGAATATAACCAGAAGGCACGGACCCCAATTACATTGGACGAATTCTTCAAGCATGTTCTTAAGAATGAAGACGGTAACGCCGATGAAGGAGACAATTCTTCAGAAGAGCCCGAGGATTATGTGGCGAGCTACCACATGATCTCTCACTCATCAATAGATGGTAAAGAAACTCCTGATGCAGAGAGACTGGGGGCAGAAACGGAACCAAAATCCCTGGAGCCATTAGATGAATTGATTGAAAGGTTGTTGAGCGAAGCTCTTCAAATGAGCAAAGCTGACTGAAAGCGTGAAACGACCATATACGAAAAGGACAAGCGTCGGCGTCAAGCTGAAGAAGCTCCGGTATGAGAAGCCATAAAATACCCCAACCGGGTCAAAGTGCCCTTGTTACCGGCAAAAACAGGCTTAAGACGAGGAAACGGTTCGCTAAGGCCCTGTCGATAGGAATAAAGCTGCTACCTTTTAAAGGAAATACTCCTGGCAGTATACACCTTGACAAAGCGGATGGGCATCCTAGCTACTGCTTATACCATTGGAGGATTACACATCCTACCGAAGAGTGCAATACCTTCAAGAAATTGTGGCAAGGATACGTTACACACTGACAACATTTCAAACAGTTGAAACGCAAAACTCGTCGGGAGCAGAGAAATGCGACAGATGAGCACAAAATAACCGCCGACAACTGTCACATGGTTGATACCAGGGGATCGCAAGTTCTCACCTTCGGAAGCGATTCTGACGAAGAAATACCCCTCGGCCCTCTCTTCAAAGAAACCACCTCAGAAAAAGAGGAGGAGATGAAGAACTGCGAGAACATTCAGCTGCGTTATTCCCCGCCGAAATACGGGGACGAGACCGCATGGGTCCGTCTTGCCTGAATTTTGGGGTAGATGCTAATTGGTGCTATCCGTCCACCTCTCCGAAGATTCCAAGTTGATTTATGACACCATGTATCGAAGGTTTAAACAGATGCAGCCGATATAGCAGACTTCGTCAGATTCCCCCTCATTTGAGGGGTTTTTGATTGTGGGGACTGATTGACACGAAAGAGTGTGTGTTTGTAGTTTAACCGCAATCAATAACGGTGTCGCACGTAGCTAGACCGAGATGAGTACGGGTCGTCCTCTGGGAAACGTGGAACCTTTTACTTTTACTTTAGATGTGTTGAGAAAGAGGAGGAAATAAGAATTTTATAGAAAGATTTCTAGATCTATGTTAAACAAGAATGTAGAATATAGATCTAGATTATTTTAAAGATGTAATTAATATAATAAGAAGGCTTGTAGGGTTCGTTAGGATTTAGTAGTTATGGACGATTAATTAAAAGTTACCCTTTTTATCCATTAATAAATTTAGAACTAGAACGATGATGATGCGTGTAGATTAGGGTTTCTGGAGGGAAAAGGAATCCCACTCTTAACCCTTATCTCGACACGGAACTCCGTTCATATCTAGCCTTTACCAAAACAATTATTAATCTAATCTCTAATCGCGGTCGGAACTAGCAAAGAATTGCTAGCGCGCCCGATTAGGATGTTAATGATTCTTTTGATAAAGTTTCTAAACTTTATAGGACTTAAAAAGGGTTTAATTATTTTCATCGTCCATTAGCCTACCATAATCCTACGAACCCTAACAAGCAGAGAATTACTCGCGCATGTTGGGAGAAGAAGATGAAAAGAAAGAGAGGGAAAACATAATGTAAAATGCAAAAGAATTAAATAAAACAACTACCTTTATTAATCAACTTGAACAATCTACACTTTATTCCTTAGAAAATGATTACAAAGACTAGTTTGCTTCTCGATCTCTTCCAAGGAGGTAGACGAACAGTTGATGATCAGCCTGGATGCGTGAGCGTCTGTGGCTTTGTGATCTCTTCGGCTTGATAACTTTTCCAAGAGGCTCTCGGTGCTCTTTTATAGTGCAAAGCCAGAATCTTTAGGTTGAAAACTTGGTAAAATTCATCAGAGATTCATGCCAAAAAATCTTGGCTCCTAACTCCATAGAAGTGCGGCGGATCCGCGGCCCAAGGGTGGGTTTGGCCGCGATCCGCGCTCAATGGTAAAGATCACTTCGTCAATTTTCTTGGGCTTTCTGATTGTGACATTTGGCAATCCAAGGCACCTTTAGAATTAAGAAATCTTCTCTCGGTTGCTTCCAGACTTGGTCTCCAAGTTTTGCTTCTTAATTTGGCAAGATTTCTTCAACAACTTGATTTGCTTGATTCTAGCCTTGGAAAATTCTGCACAACTTGGAAATATTCTGCACAACAACTCAAATAAGATTTTAGTAGACTTTGTTCTACTAGGATTAGGTCAATAATATTATTTGCATAGATTTTCCTACCAAATACTAATTAAAATATATTAACACATGGAAAATGGTGTTTTTACACATAAACCCTCATATGTATAATATATTATAATAAAGTCCTTTTTTAATATGAAAATGGTAGGAAAAATATAACACAAATGTGCAGTTTTATCAACTGAACAAATACCCCCAAACTTATCTTTGCTCGTCCCGAGCAAACTAGTTTATTTAAGAGGAGGGAAAAAAAAGGAGAAAACTAAGCACACTTTCGTAGGCAGACACGATTGCACTGAGCACGTGCAACAAGCCGTTAAACCTCTAGGTGTCCCTAGTAGGAGGAGTGTTGTCTCCTGAGGGTTTTCAGCGGATTACACCCACAAAATCCTATAACAAAAGAGAGATGGTGAAATTTACATATAAAGATAAGAACCATAAAAGAAAGGCCTTGAAAAGAAGAGTTTCCAACTATACTAGCTTTTCAGTTGTCATGAGCCCTATCTTAATAGTCATGAAAAAATGTTAGAAATCACATTATCCCTCAATAAAACATCGTCTTTATTCTTCATTCCTACCTTTCATCCAAACATTGATCATATAACCCCACGTGTGTGTAAAGAACATCCCTGCACTCGGAGAATTCAATTCAAGCTATCATACTCTTGTCCATCTACCTTAGTACATTTTAATTTGATGAATATTAATATTTGCTCACACATTTTCATGCGACCGCTAATACTTCTTGAGGTACTAACCGACCGATTACTCATGTGCTTGCTGATTCGGTGATAATCTTTTCCTCGTCTTGCACCACCTAAGGCTTAGCAGTGACTTCCAGACCAGTTGGCCTTAGGGCACTAGGTGAAGAGGCACCCTCGCTATATTTTTTTATTGCTGCCTTGGCGATAACAAAACCAGTGTTTATTTTTCTTTTCACCATTTTTATATTTTCTTCATTTTTTTTCATTTCCTTCATACTTTGGCTTTTAGACAAGAGCATTTCAAGGTATCCTCTACTATCCCGAGTTTCAAGACGTGTGTAAGTGCATGTAGTAGGGTATCAACATTTAAATATTTGGCTTCCAGAATAGAAACTATTTTTCAGACTTATTTTTATCCTCAGATTAGTGACTTCCTCCATCTTACTAACCCTTGGGACAACAGCTCATAACTACTTATTACTAGTTCGTGTAAGAAAACTTCTAATTTTCTTGGTTTTCTTAAACTATTCCTATCTTTTGGATGTAATTTTTCACTTTCTACTCTTTTGTTATAAAAGAAAATTTTTGAATTTTTTTTGAAATTATTGTGCTTATGCAAAATATGATGCAAATTGATGTGTAAATAAGCACAAACCTCCCCCAAACCTGTTTACAGCAGTGTCCTCACTGATGTCATCCGTTAAGCTCAAAAACCTGTAGACTTGGGAGGAAATTATTAATGGGGGCAAGAATATATGAAAGTGAAAATCCTCTCCCAAACTTATTTTAGGTTCACAAATTTGTAAAAATCATTTTCTTTTCAAGAGCCAAAATATACCCCCCCAAACTTTAAACAATTTTAATCTTTTAAAATCACATGAGGGGGTCAAGGTTATTGGTCAATGCCAAGCTTTGCAAAGACCGAAGGTCAACACCAACCATTCAAAAATTTTATCAATGAAGCACCAAGGTTGGTGGAAGAACATGTCACCTTTCGACGTGAAGAAGTGGGGAGGTGATAAGAGGTGTAATGGAAAAGGATTGCGTCTCAATTTGGAGAGACGACACACTGATAATGATGATGGATTACTTGCATTATCATGATTGTCCAAAAGAGGGGGTGGAGGTCCAATTTCTTCATCTTGGAGTTGATTCATCTCAACACTCGACTCTTGTAAAAATGCGAGTTCATCAGCGAAAATTTGCTCAAAGCTTTCATCGATACCCCGAAAAATAATGTCATCAGAAAAAATGGGGTGATCGTCAGACTCTATAAAATGTTTCTCATTAGATGTTGACCCGGACAACTCGGTGGAAGAGTAAATGGTTGGGTCAAACAACAACATATGAAAAGAGTCTGTATCATCAGGTTGATCAAATTCGCTACTGTCGACATCCATTAATTCGACAGAACACACATGAACATAGGGTTCGGAGGGTTCACTTCCCAACTTGTAAATATTAAGCTCAATTGACTTCTTTCCAAAGGATAGGGTCATAGAGCCGTTTCTACAATTAATTACTGCGTTGGAAGTGGCCAAAAAGGGTCGACCGAGTATCACCGGGATTTGATTGCGTGGGTTTGCAAAAGGTTGTGTATCAATAACGATAAAGTCCATAGGAAATATGAATTCCCTGACTTTGATTAACACATCCTCTAGCTCACCCCTAGGTTGGGTGATAGATCGATCGGCCATCTGAAGAGTGCAATGCGCAGGTTTTAACTCTCCGATCCCTAATTGCTCATACACAGAATACGGAAGCAAGTTAACACTAGCACCAAGATCGAGTAGAGCACGATTAATATTTTTACCCCCAATGGAAATAGAAATTGTAGGACTTCCGGGGTCCTTTCGTTTCTTGGGTAGTTGTTGTGTAAAAGCAGTGCTCACATTACTCGCAAGGAAAACTTTTTTAGGTACTTGAACTTTTCGCTTCCTAGTGCACAAGTCCTTTAAGATTTTTGCATATGACGGAACTTGTTGAATAGCATCTAGGAGAGGAATGTTTATGTTAACTTGCTTAAAAATTTCCACAATCTTCTCCATTTGTGGACTTGGTCTGTTGCCCCTCAACCTGTTTGGATAAGGTGCTTGATCAATAAGTTTTGGGTCCAATGTTTGTGGAGAAGACTGTGGGGATGGATTCGATCCCAAAACTGGAGTGGGAATCGACTTAGATATATTTGGCGAAATGGGCGAAGGGTTCAAGCCTTGGGGAAAACGGAGAATAGGCTCGGGTGAAGGTGGGAGACTAAACGAATTAGGGGAAGAAGAAGAAGCTGGGGTATCATTGGTGTCACTATCATCACATTGCTCACCCACTCGGTCATTCAGCACTTTTCCCGATCTCAACGTGGTAACAGCACTCACATTATAACTTTGTGAGTGGCCAGGATTAGGTATGGGTTGAGATGGGAGTTTCCCTTTCTCTCTCGCACTCATTGCGGCGTTTAACTGTGCGATTTGGTTTTCTATTGATTTGATACTCTCACCATGGGAGGAGGAGTTTTTCGTTAGGGTATCAATAGAAGACCTTATCTCAGCCGAATTTTGCATGGATTGTTTCATGAACATATCCAAAGTTTGTGCAAGTGAGTTGTCAGTACCGGCCACTTGTGGTGTAGAAATGTTGGCCGGATTTTGGAAATTTTGTGACTGAAAGGGGGGCTGATTCTGTGGTTGTGGTTGCTGTGGAGGAGGTCTTTGATAATTGCTTTGTTGGTTTTGATTCCAAGCAAAGTTAGGATGATTCCTCCATCCTTGATTGTATGTGGAAGAATAAGGATCGTTTCTAGGTCGCTGCTGAAAAGCAGCATTAGCTTGAAACGATGCTTCATAGGACATTCTTCCGTTAAGTGTGAAGGATCCGAACAGCAACCACAGACGGTCTTAGGAAGCGTGACCTGATTTAGGGAGAATGTTGAGAACTTGTTTTCAATGGCATCGAGTTTCTTCTGAATCGCTGCCATTTCGGCTTTTACTGCGATAGAAACATCGAGCTGGTGAATACCTCCCTTAGTTGAAGGTGGTCTTACGCTTTCCCACTGCAACGTGTTTCAGCAAGGTCTTCCAGATATTTCCATGCTTCACCGTCATCTTTAGACATGAAATTGCATTGACACATTGTTTCAAGCATCTGCTTTGTCGCTGGATTAATGCCCTCATATATAATCCGACATAAATCCCATCTTTGTATTCCGTGATGGGGGCATTGGACAAGCAGATCTTTGGAACGTTCAAAGCACTTCCAAAATGGTTCATTGGGAAGCTGGGTGAACTGGTTAATCTCGCTCCTAATATGTGCAGTCTTATGATTTGGGTAAAACTTCTTAAGAAATGCTACGATGAATTCATCCCAATTAGTGATAGAGTGTGCGGCAGTATTATAAAGCCATTTCTCTGCCAAGTCGCACAGTGTGAATGGGAGAAGACGTAAGCGCATAGCATCTAAAGTCAATTGTGAAGTACCCATCATTGCGCATACGTTTTCGAATTTGGTGATGAAAACATACGCGTCTTCCGACTCAAGCCCGTGAAATTTGGGCAGCAGATTGATATAGTGGGGTTTAATTTCGAAATTATCCCCGTTAGGTGGTGGAAGAGATAGACAAGTAGGAAGAGAACCACGAATAGGATAGCATCTCTCTTGGAGAGAGATGCGCGGTGGATTCTGCTCACCTGCGGGCGGTGGCAGCGTGGTGTTATAATTAGATGGAGTGCCGTCCATCACGGTCGATGTGGTGTGTGGTGGGGGAAAAGAAGATGAAGAAGTATCGACTTCGGTGTCGATAGCAGGAACGCGGACAAGACGAGCACTAGGATCCCGTGTCCAGCCGAGCATGCACTAAGCGGGTTTAGTGCAAGTGGCAGCGTGTGTGTGATTTTAAAATTGGCTTGTTTTGAAAAAGTGGGATTCAAGACAAATCTCCCTAATATGCACAAGCAACCCTAGAACTAAGGTTACCTAGGTCCAGTCTCTAGACCGCTCCTAGACTTCCAAAGGACAAGCCGCAGGATAAATCCTCTACCGCCTCCGTACTACCCTTGTAGCCAGATAAGTGCCAGGTAAGTGGGAAGGAACCACGTCGTGGGCCTAATTAAAAACCACTAGCCTTTGTCACACTTGCCCAGGCACTACAAAAGTAATGCGGATAAACGATAGATTACCCACGACCTTCCTCTGTCCTTATTGAGCGCGACAGTCCTTAGAGTTTGGTCTAGATATTTTTTTAAATTAATGAAGGGTTGATCTATATGCTCGGTTTGTGATTTGTGGGGCTTAGGAAGGGTGATGAAATCCCCACCTAATCTTGATTTGGTCTTTGCCCCTTAAAGTCCGTATTAAATATGCAAAACAAAACCAATCACAAAACTTTTGCAAAAAGAAATTTTTTTAGCGGCGCAGTTTTGCAAAGAATCCTGCAGAAAATAGATTTTATTGGATTTGAGGGGAGCAAGAAGGAGTTAATAAAGATACCAGAGAATTCTGTGGCCCTAACTCTTCTATCTTGCCGCGATTCCGCCGCACAAAGTGCCTTTATGCCGCGGTTCCGCCGCGTGGCAGAGGGATCACTTGATGAAAATTTTTGTATAGCCTTCTGTGCTCTTCTGGATCTCTAAAAATGTCACTGTTCCCTGTTCCCTTTAATTCCGTGTCTCCAGATCTCCTTGAAAAAATTCACGCATAAATCGTTAAATATGCAATTTGCAATTTTGTGTTAATAATGATATGACTCGTCTAAGAATTCAACAAAAATAGTAAAAATAAAAAATTACGCACGTATCCCCGGCAACGACGCCATTTGATTGACACGAAAGAGTGTGTGTTTGTAGTTTAACCGCAATCAATAACGGTGTCGCGCGTAGCTAGACCGAGATGAGTACGGGTCGTCCTCTGGGAAACGTGGAACCTTTTACTTTTACTTTAGATGTGTTGAGAAAGAGGAGGAAATAAGAATTTTATAGAAAGATTTCTAGATCTACGTTAAACAAGAATGTAGAATATAGATCTGGATTATTTTAAAGATGTAATTAATATAATAAGAAGGCTTGTAGGGTTCGTTAGGATTTAGTAGTTATGGACGATTAATTAAAAGTTACCCTTTTTATCCATTAATAGATTTAGAACTAGAACGACGATGATGCGTGTAGATTAGGGTTTCTGGAGGGAAAAGGAATCCCACTCTTAACCCTTATCTCGACACGGAACTCCGTTCATATCTAGCCTTTACCAAAACAATTATTAATCTAATCTCTAATCGCGGTCGGAACTAGCAAAGAATTGCTAGCGCGCCCGATTAGGATGTTAATGATTCTTTTGATAAAGTTTCTAAACTTTATAGGACTTAAAAAGGGTTTAATTATTTTCATCGTCCATTAGCCTACAATAATCCTACGAACCCTAACAAGCAGAGAATTACTCGCGCATGTTGGGAGAAGAAGATGAAAAGAAAGAGAGGGAAAATATAATGTAAAATGCAAAAGAATTAAATAAAACAACTACCTTTATTAATCAACTTGAACAATCTACACTTTATTCCTTAGAAAATGATTACAAAGACTAGTTTGCTTCTCGATCTCTTCCAAGGAGGTAGACGAACAGTTGATGATCAGCCTGGATGCGTGAGCGTCTGTGGCTTTGTGATCTCTTCGGCTTGATAACTTTTCCAAGAGGCTCTCGGTGCTCTTTTATAGTGCAAAGCCAGAATCTTTAGGTTGAAAACTTGGTAAAATTCATCAGAGATTCATGCCAAAAAATCTTGGCTCCCAACTCCATAGAAGTGCGGCGGATCCGCGGCCCAAGGGTGGGTTTGGCCGCGGATCCGCGCTCAATGGTGAAGATCACTTCGTCAATTTTCTTGGGCTTTCTGATTGTGACATTTGGCAATCCAAGGCACCTTTAGAATTAAGAAATCTTCTCTCGGTTGCTTCCAGACTTGGTCTCCAAGTTTTGCTTCTTAATTTGGCAAGATTTCTTCAACAACTTGATTTGCTTGATTCTAGCCTTGGAAAATTCTGCACAACTTGGAAATATTCTGCACAACAACTCAAATAAGATTTTAGTAGACTTTGTTCTACTAGGATTAGGTCAATAATATTATTTGCATACATTTTCCTACCAAATACTAATTAAAATATATTAACACATGGAAAATGGTGTTTTTACACATAAACCCTCATATGTATAATATATTATAATAAAGTCCTTTTTTAATATGAAAATGGTAGGAAAAATGTAATACAAATGTGCAGTTTTATCAACTGAACAGGGACGCTCTTCCCTGCAGGCGCAAGCCCCTGCAGTTAATTACGCTACCGCATCGCGGTAACCATTTTCTCCTTCTCCAGATGGTCATTTCGTGTCGTGGGTGTTTGTTTTGTTTTTGGTTGCCCGTGGATTGTATACGGAGACTAATTTATGCTGTCGCCCGTAGGGCGTGGATTAGTCCAAATCCGTATTTTCTTAAATTTGGGTTTGGGGTTGGGTTTAAGGATACGTTAGTCTCATTTGAGACTAAGATCAACTTAAACGTTAGTTAAGGATATGTTAGTCTAAATTTTAGACTAAGATCGACTTAACGGGATCGTTTAGACCCGACAAGAGAGCATTTGGGCTCTATTGTTTAGTTTAGGGACATTGCGGTCTATTACTAGTTTAAGGACATGGTGGTCCAAGGTTAAGGACATCATAGTCCATGAGTTTAAAGGACCCCACAGTCTGAGGTTAAGGACATCATAGTCCGTGGGTTTAAAAGGACCCCGCAGTCCGAGGTTAAGGACATCATAGTCCATGGGTTTAAGGACCCCACAGTCCGAGGTTAAGGACATCATAGTCCATGGGTTTAAGGACCCCACAGTCCACTTTAAAGATGTCATAGTCTATGAAATGTATGGTTGTCGGGACCCGTCACTTCTCTGAAGACGTTGAAGGATTACAATGACAAATATCAGAGTAGTGAAGAGATGTACCCTTGAACCGATATTGGTTGGAAGATCTATCGTCTAATTTGGGACTAAGATCAAAGATTTATGAGCCTGTGGGCTCAATTAATTTGAATTGAGGACTTATGGCCAATCTTGGGCTAAGTCCAATCAAGTTAAAATGTTTAACATTTATTTTGGGCTGTTGAGCATTTATTTGGGCTTGGCCCTTTTAACAATGCTGAACATTGACTTGCATTCTGACAATGTTTTGTCTTTTATTGAATGCTGAGCATTCATCAGAGCTCTGGGCTTATTAAAGAACAATTTATGTTCTATCAGCGCACACATGAAGGGCACGTGGTGCGCTTGGTGCTTTGCGCCAGTCAAAGAGCGCTGTGCGCTTCTGCCGAGTAGCGCACACGTGAGGGACACGTGGCGCGCTTGGCGCTTTGCGCCAGTCCGTGAGCGCGTTGCGCTGATTTATGAGCACATAGCGCTATTTGTTCAATGGCGCACACGTGAGTGACACGTGGTGCGCTTGGCACTGAGCGCCAGTCCATGAGCGCAAAGTGCTAGTTCAAGAGCGCAAAGCGCTAACTGTTGAGTGGCGCACACGTGAGTGACACGTGGTGCGCTTGGTGCTGAGCGCCAATCCAAGAGAGCAGAAGCGCATTTGATCAATTTTATGATCTGGGAAATAAATTCTCCCTTAGAAGAGACTTTGCTTCAAGATCCTAAGAACAAAAGTTCTTATTTTTTAGGAGATGTTTCAATCTCTTATATTGATGAAAGGCTTTGCCTTTATGGATCTATGATCCTTAAGAGAGTTGAATTATTCTTTCCCCCCTCTGTTTACAATGAGATGTTCATGATCTCTTCTTGTAAAAGACAATTTGTCTTATAGATGTGAGAAGAGTTATGTTTTTCTTTTTATTTTATGATGAGATCTTTTGATCTCTTTGTAAAAGACCTCGGTCTTATAGATCTATGATCTTTAAAGAAGTGAGTTCTTCTTTCAATTATAAGATGATTTCATCTCTCTGTTCATCATCGTTTTACCTTGAAGAAAAGAAGTTCTTCCTCTGAGAGCTTGGCTCTTCTCTTTCAACTTTCTCAAAATTTTATGGGGAGGATCCTCTGTATGCTTCTCTGTCTCAGACTTGAAGTCTAGGGGCCTTTTTATAGGGCAAGATGATCAGTTCAATTAGTTAAGGAGATTTTTTCTCCAATTGATTTGGGGAATTTCCCATTGTTGGATCTTTGATCCAAAGGCTTATCATTTACAGAAGGCAATTTTCTTGTTTTTAACAAATATTGGGAAATCTTTTCATACAGAATTTACTCTCTATTTTGGTGATCACCATTGGATCATTGATCCAACAGTGCTCTAATTTACAGAGCACAATCTTGTTGTTTGGAAAGATTTTAAGGAATCCTTCCTTAACAGAATTTAATTCTAATTAATTAATGATTTATCATTATTATTATTAGATCTTTGATCTGACGGTGGGGAGCTTTTAGTTCCAGCGCTAGCGCACCCGTGCTTTGCACGTGGTGCGCTGTTTAGAGTGCTAGCGCATCCGTGCTTTGCACGTGGTGCGCTGCTTAGGGCGCAGCGCGCCCAGTGCTAGCGCATACGTGCTTTGCATGTGGTGCGCTGCTTAGGGCGCAGCGCGCCCAGCGCTAGCGCATCCGTGTTTTACACGTGGTGCGCTGCTTAGGGCGCAGTGCCCCAGCGCTAGCGCATCCGTGTTTTACACGTGGTGCGCTGCTTAGGGCGCAGCGCACCCAGCGCTAGCGCACACGTACTTTGCACGTGGTGCGCTATTTAGGGCGCAGCGCATTTGCCGCTGTTTCTGAAGCGTTGCTTCATTTCAAAATTTGAATTTTGAACAGAGCTTTGCTCTGATTGGGGGAAACAAATGCCCCCCCCACCGTTGCGCTCACGTGGGTCACACGTGAGTGCAGCGGTGGCAACATCTCCACCATTAGATTAACTTAGAAGTTGAAACGACACTCAGTGCCTATAAATAGGACCCTTGGCCCTTGAGAAGATTTCTATTCGTCTTCTTCCTTCTAAGAATTTTATTCTCCTGCAGAGCATAGCTCTTTGGTTTAAGAACTTTCTTAAGGACAGAACTTTGTCAAATTTTTTAGGTAAAGATTAAATCTTTTAAAGAACCTTTTAATAATCTAGGGTTTCACCCATTAACAGAGCTTTGCTCTTCATAGATTTTTGATCTAAAGAAAAACCCTTTTAGGGTTTCATCAACGAAGTTTTGCTCTCTTGAACCCATAGATCTAAAGAGATCTTTTCTTGGAGTTTCTTAGCCCATGAACAGAGCTTTGCTCATAAAGAACTCTTCGAGTTTGTTCATAAATCTTGAAGATCTCAGAATTTTTCATTCATATATAAAAATTGATTTTAATTTTTCTGATAGATTATTCCATCATTTTTTCCAGAGCAAGGCTCTTGAGGAATTTTTATTCCTTCATCATTAGAGTTTGACAGATGTCACTCTGTCACAGAGCACTGCTTTCAAGGGGAGATTTACTCCTTAGCCCAAGGGGTTCTCATTGAATGAGAATCAATTGAGGATTTCTTCATTTAATTGACAGCCTCATCATTTGATGAGGTTGTTCTATTAATGATGAACTGTCATCTAGATTTTGTGGGTCCCCCTTTGGTCCCTTTTTCACTGCATTGCAGTGTGGTACGAATTTTAAAGTACCGAGTGTCAGAATTTAAATTATAACGCTGATGGATGACTTTTGTTCTTTTTCGCGCAGGTGCCATGTCTTTCGACGCCTCCTTCCCGTTCGTCCGTTCAAAAGGTGGATTCCCTGAAGCGCCCGTAGACCGAGAGGTTATTGCGCTGATCAAAGACCATGACCCGGAGCACAAGAATCTTCACCAATGGGGTAGATGGTATGATCAAATTATCAAAGGCCGCCAGAGCTTTTCTTGTGCGACACCCTCGGAGCCTATCTCTGCGATCCCTTATGCAGATGCACCCCCGATCAATTATACTGTGGAGGAGGTAAATTGGACTTCAGAAGATCTCCTTCGGCCTTCTATTGCCACAGTACCCGTGCAGCCGTCGGTAGCTTTGGACACCCTAGGACGGCGCATATGTCAGGGCGATTCGCGCCCTTGGGGACAGCCCTACAACATCGGACTTACTCCCCGTCACCCGGCCAGATACTTACAGTGGGCCCGATATATTTTATCGGCGAAGAAGTCGCAGCTACTGAAGCTCGGATTGTACCCTGCGATCTACGCTTCCTTGTTCCAGTATTCTGCACCTCCCACATGGTGGATCAAGGCGTTTTTAGAGCAGTGGAACATTCCGACCCACACCTTCCTCTTATTGGATCAAGAAGTCTCCATTTCCTTAGAGGAATTTGCCGAGGTCTCTAGTTTACCCATTAGGGGAGAGCATTATGAGGAGCTGCTTCCCCTGGATGAGTATATTTTTGCCACCAAATCAGTGGTAATGGGTCTTACCCCAGAGAACGCCATTCAACACCAGTTCCCAAGTCTGATAAAGGTGTTGAATATGTATGAGAGCCTCTTTCTTGAATCCGGAGGCCGCGGGGTTACCTTTACGGATTTTATCGCTCGTTTTCTCCGTACGGAAGGTTTGTCGCGATAAGGTGAAAAATTTGCTAAACTTGACGATCTTTTTGGCTTTGGTTTGGATCGCCGGCCAATATTGGAAGTCGATCAAAATGATTTCTTTCTTCCCAACGTCGCGATTGTCCCCTTTTCGGAAATTGCCGCTCCGGGCGTTGATGAGGAAGCGTTCTTTTTAGGGTTTCTCGGTTTATGGTCAAGCTGGTTCGCGCTTCCCATGCATCCTCGCTACATGAGGTCGTCTGTTTTCTACCCCACGCATCGAATGGTTGCTGGAATACAAGTGGCCATCGGGATTGCCGGGTTAGCCCACCTATATTACGGCCTCAGCTCGGCAGCATATACTACTGAATCAGGGGTGCAGCCCGCCAACTTCTCAATGCATTATTTCACCTCATGGCTAGAGATGCACGTGCTCGGGGTCTTCGGTATCCACAAAAGACCTTCTTTTTATGGCAGATGTAAATTCCCTTGGATAATGCGGCTGGTCGACGCTTCCATTGTAAGTCCGACACCGTAGGAAGCTAGGGGTTTACTCCTTCGTCCATGCACGGTTGGAGATGGTATGTCTTTCACTGACAAAATCTTGACCGTCGGCCAGGAATCTTCAACAGCGGTGCTGCCATTGCAAGACATTTTTAAAGACGGGGCCTCTGTGTTGAAAGCTCGGGAGATTCTTCATCTGTACTCCATCAGGACGGGCTTTCTCGTATTTAGGCAAAATGATGCAGCGTTATTCATGAGATACAACCCGCATCGTTTCGCCCAGCAGCTGAGCTATAATCAGGGAGTCCCGCTTGAGGCTTTCTTAGCAGAACCTGCTGCTACCGAAGAGGGAATGCGAAGCGCGTTGCATCATTTTATGCGCCTGAACATAGGGTCCAACTTCTTTATCAGTGAATCGAGCTGTGTTCCGAAGGCCATCAAAGTGTATGTTGCCTGGTATCAACATTCAATAGGCGCCGTCATTAGGGAGGAGAAGCGATTGCTGCTTGATCGCAAGGGTACCGCTCCGGCCGGTAATCCAAATGTTCCTCTGAAGCGACAGACCATTGTCCGTCCTCGCTTAAGAGAAGTTGCTGCGGTCGAAGTCCCGCATGATAGGTCCGAGCTACCGATACTTCATGCTCCCGTAAAAACGGTGACTGCAGCTTCCCCCGAGTCTGGCGTGGGTTCAGATATCGGGACTCGTCATCCCAAGGTGCCCACTAAGCGTAAGCTTGTGCTAGCTGCGACCGGAGCTCGCTCGTAGAAGAGGAAGAAGAAGTCGATCCTCTCTGCCGATGTTGTATTTGGTCAGGAGCGTCATGCTCCTTATAGTGAGGGCTTGGGCGAATATGGGACCAACGAGGGTCTATTCATAGCGCCGGACGATACTGATCTGGAGGCTGCTATTGCAGCTTCTGTGCGATCAGCAAGCCACAAAGCGGGGCTGGCCATCCTTGCGCAATCAAGTAAACATCAGCCGTACCTTTTGTCATTGCATTATATTTTTATTATCTTGTTTTGACTGACACTTTTTCTTCTTTAACAGGCATTTTCACTGAAGAGGCTCTCACGGCTTCCCTCAGGATGATGAGGAGGAGAGGATTCGTGCTTCGCTGGGCGTTGGTATATTTCGGCTCATTGCGCCTTCATTCGCCTTTCTTATGGACAATCTGACTCCTTTTTATCTTATCGCAAGGACTACAATGCCAATCACGCAGGATGATGCGGAGATGCTTCCAGGGCCGGCTATCAAAGTCCCGGCCTCCTCGGCACTGCCAAAAGAGGCTTTACTTAAGCGACCGATGACGGATGCCATAATGGCTCCAGAGGTTACTCTTGGCGTGGATGATGACGTCCCCCTGACGGAGGTTTTAAGAAGATCAGCTCTCACGGCCCGGACGGAAAGAAAGCGCAGAATGCGTGTAGCAAGGGAGGGTAACGCCGCATTGGCCGCGGGTGCAGGCTCGAGCGCTGCTACCCCTGCCCCTACTCCTTCGGAGGGTGCTTCGGCCACCCTGTCTACCGCTCACAAACAGGCAGCACGTGCGGCTCGGGAAGCAGTTGAAAGACCGACCTAAGGTAACGTAACATTGAGTTCTTTTGTCAAAGTTTTAATTTTCAGATTCGCATATATCCTATCCTGCGGGGCCAAGTCTTGATGAGGAAGTGGTGGGTGAGATGGCGGCAACCACCGAGCTGGAGATAGCCACTCTTTCTCAAGAGTCTGGAACTGCCCCAATTGCCACTCTCTCACCTTGCGGTTCCTTGTCGTTGCCGGACGCTGAGAGTTTCACGACGATTCACGTGGAGTTGGGGGATGAAGCTACGGGCGGCGAAACCATTCCAATGGGGGAGGGTGAAGCAGTCGTTGCACCCAGTGACGCCCTTATCGCGGTTTCAACTGGCAACTCACCAGGTAGATTTTGGGTTATTGCTTTCTCTTTTATTCTGCAATCCCTTTCAATCTCTTTTGACAGTATTTCTCTCATTTCTAATACAGGTGTGGTGAGCGTTGAGGTTGTGCCACCCAAGGAAGCATCACCGGTTGCTGCTTTGATGGTGGCCGCCCCTTTGCCTTCTCTCGTATGCTCTCAAATGCTGGAAGTTACGGATTTGTGACCCATCGGTTTCATTGTAGGCAGTATACTTTATGTACTGACATTGCATTATTTCATCCTTGCAGGAGTACTTTTTGATCACCTGTATTAGGTCCTGCACCCACATTTCTCCTTTCAGTCAGAGATTGCCTCAGCTAGTGGCGCCGGTGAGTACATCCTTTAGCTAATATCTTTTCTTTTCTTTCACGGGCAGCCAAATCGTTTCTAATTCTTCTTTGTTTTGACTACAGCACTACAGATTGAAGGAGAATACGAAGGAATAGTTGCACCACCAGTACTCCCGGCCTTGCCACCTGCCGTAGCCGGTATAGTAAACTCCATTGTTCATATAGCTTCTCCATTTCTTGAACCGTTATTTGACTATGATTTGTTTTGCAGCAGTGACACCGACTTCAGCTCCGTTCGAGTCTCGAGTCATAATGCCAGCAGGCCCCTTTTCTCGACGTCCCTCTTCAAAAGGCGCTGTGAATAGTCTGCGCATGTTGAGCGATTACATCGAGGAGCTTGACGTGGAGACCCCTGCCCTTGCTACAGATTTTGCTACCGAGGTTAATCCTATGCTGGCGACGCTCGTGAACTTTCATAGTGAGAGCGTCGTTGAGTCTTGGGTTAATCACTGCAGGAGAATCGAGGCTTGTCTGCATGAGCTCGAGGTCAGACGTCCTGCTCCCGAGGACCTGGCTGTGAACTCTTAACGGGCTGCATGGGTCGAGCAGAGCACTCCCTACTTGCGCCATCTTGAACAAGAAGCGGCTTTAAAGCATAAGGAGTGTGAAGAGACTTCAAACGAATCTGCCCGATTGCATGCTCAGGTTGATGCAAACGCTGTACAACTGAAAGCTATCTTTGAGGGCTTTCTACGATGTATCTCTGATGGGCTGATGCTAAAGCAGAAACTTGACCTTATCGAGAAAGATGCGCAAAGTCATGGGGCAGCTCAGCGGGTCATCGATGAACAACTTTCATCGTATTTGCAGCAACGGGCTCAGGTTGAAGCGGAGTTGGCCGCGGCGACTGACCGTGAAAAGGGACTGAGGGGAGTGCGCGAGCAACTGATTTGCCTATTGAAAACGCTTCCCTCCCAATAGTTGTTCTTGTATCAATTTGTAAATTTTGAATAACATGTATCCATCTTTTATTCATTCATATGATATATTTTGTTCCCAATTGAATTTATGAATAAAAGATACATTTCTTTCATACTATCTTGTGTTATCTCTTGCTTTCTTCTCTTTTCTTTGTTGCCGGCATGTTATCTTAGTAAGCGTAGCCTGTAGATGATAGAGAACATTCCGTCTTGAATTCTTTGAAATGTAGTGATGGCTTAGGAAGCAGGTTCAGATCTGCTGCCTAAGGCTTTTCAACTTTATGAGCTGTGAGGGTCTCATAAAGACTTTTATCCCTACGAGTCGAGAGGATCTCGTAGGTGTATTTTCTCCTTAGGAATCGTGAGGATTCCTAAGTATGTTTTCTCTTGAGAGTCGTAAGGATCTCACAAGAGAATTTTCTTCCTTACGAGTCGAGAGGACCCGTAAGTGATTGATGGTGTTGACATTATCTGCATTTCACGGAGTCAGGAGTTGCTCTGGGCGTTTCCCACGGGGTCAAGATTGACTTTAGCCGTGTTCCACGGGACCAGGATTTGCTCTGGACGCTTCCCACGGGGTCAGGATTGACATAGGCCATATTCCACTAGACCAGGATTTGCTCTGGATGCTTCCCACGGGGTCAGAATTGACATAAGCCGTGTTCCGCAAGGACCGGGTTCCGCTCTGGATGCTTCCCACGGGGTTAAGATTGACATAGGCCGTGTTCCGTAAGGACCAGGTTCCGCTCTGTATGCTTCATACGGGGTCAGGATTGACATAGCCATGTTCAGCAAGGACCAGGATTTGCTCTGGATGCTTCCCACGGATCAGGATTGACATAGCCGTGTTCCGCAAGGACCAGGTTCCGCTCTGGACGCTTCCCACGGGGTCAGGATTGACATAGGCCGTGTTCCGCAAGGACCAGGATCCGCTCTGGACGCTTCCTACGGGGTCAGGATTGACATAGGCCGTATTCCACATGACCAGGATTTGCTCTGGATGCTTCCCACGGGGTCAGGATTAACATAAGCCGTGTTCAGCAAGGACTAGGATTTGCTCTGGATGCTTCCCACGGGGTCAGGATTGACATAGCCGTGTTCCGCAAGGACCAAGATCCGCTCTGGACGTTTTCCACGGGGTCAGGATTGACATAGGCCGTGTTCCACAAAACCAGGATTTGCTATGGATGCTTCCCACGGGGTCAGGATTGACATAAGCCATGTTCCGCAAGGACCAGGATCCGCTCTGGACGTTTTCCACAGGGTCAGGATTGATATAGGCCATGTTCCACGAAACCAGGATTTGCTCTGGATGCTTCCCATGGGGTCAGGATTGACATAAACCGTGTTCTGCAAGGACCAGGATTTTCTCTGGACGCTTCCCACGGGGTCAGGATTGACATTAGCCGTGTTCCACAAAACCAGGAGGGGTTGACTCTCTGTTCTTTGTGCCTCGTCGAGTCATGAAATTGGGAGCTTTGCCGCGGCTCCGATTTGTTTTGACCTTGGGATCGCTTGTTGACGTCGCATCTACATTCCGTTGTAGTGAGAAGAAACGCTGTTGTTGACCTCTAGGCTGTCTGTGAACCGTCGAGATTTGGAATAGGGACTTTGCCATGGTTGCAAGGTTGATTGTCGTGTCTGTATCCTGCTGGGGGAAGAACGCTGGGGTGACATCGCGTCTGCTGTATCGAGACGAACGTCGAGGTGGTGACCACTCCACGCTGGTGTGGGATAATCGCTGATAGTCTTTCAGGTTTTATATGAGTTGCCGTCAAGACCCTGAAGCTAGGAATATTGCCTTTGCTTCGTTTGCTGGCATTGCGTCTGCTGTATCGATACGAATGTCATGGTGGTGATCACTCCGCGCTGGTGTGGGATGATCCCCGATAGTCTTTCAGGTTTTATATGAGTTGCCCTCAATACCCTGAAGCTAGGAATTCGGCCTTTGCTTCGTTTGCTGGCATTGCGTCTGCTGTATCGAGACGAATATCATGGTGGTGATCACTCCGTGCTGGTGTGGGATGATCTCAGATAGTCTTTTAGGTTTTATATGAGTTGCCGTCAAGACCCTGAAGCTAGGAATTTGGCCTTTGCTTCGTTTGCTGGCATTGCGTCTGCTGTATCGAGACGAATGTCATGGTGGTGATCACTAGGCGCTGGTGTGGGATGATCTTCGATAGTCTTTCAGGTTTTATATGAGGTGCCGTCAAGACCTTGAAGCTAGGAATTTGGTCTTTGCTTCGTTTGCTGGCATTGCGTCTGCTGTATCGAGATGAATGTCATGGTGGTGATCACTCCTCACTGGTGTGGGATGATCTCCGATGGTCTTTCAGGTTTTATATGAGTTGCCGTCAAGACCCTGAAGCTAGGAATTTGGCCTTTGCTTCGTTTGCTGGTATTGCGTCTGCTGTATCGAGATGAATGTCATGGTGGTGATCACTCCGCGCTGGTGTGGGATGATCTCTGATAGTCTTTTAGGTTTTATATGAGTTGCCGTCAAGACCCTGAAGCTAGGAATTTGGCCTTTGCTTCGTTTGCTGGCATTGCGTCTGCTGTATCAAGAGAATGCCATGGTGGTGATCACTCCTCGCTGGTGTGGGATGATCTCCGATGGTCTTTCAGGTTTTATATGAGTTGTCGTCAAGGCCCTGAAGCTAGGAATTCGGCCTTTGCTTCGTTTACTGGCATCGCGTCTGCTGTATCGAGACGAATGTCATGGTGGTGATCACTCCGCGCTGGTGTGGGATGATCTCCGATAGTCTTTCAGGTTTTATTTGAGTTGCCGTCAAGACCCTGAAGCTAGGAATTTGGCTTTTGCTTCGTTTGCTGGCAATGCGTCTGCTGTATCGAGACGAATGTCATGGTGGTGATCACTCTGCGCTGGTGTGGGATGATCTCTGATGGTCTTTCAGGTTTTATATGAGTTGCCGTCAAGATCCTGAAGCTAGGAATTTGGCCTTTGCTTCATTTGCTGGCATTGCGTCTGCTGTATCGAGATGAATGTCATGGTGGTGATCACTCCTCTCCGGTGTAGGATGATCTCCGATAGTCTTTTAAGTTTAATATGAGTTGCCGTCAAGACCCTGAAGCTATGAATTTGGCCTTTGCTTCATTTGCTGGCATTGCGTCTGCTGTATCGAGACGAATGTCATGGTTGTCTCTAGGTTATCTGTGAACCGTCAAGATTTGGAACTAGGGACTATGTCGTGGCTCTGTTTGGTGATGTTGCATCTAAGTCCTACTGGAATGAGGAGGAACGCTGTTGTGGGTCTCCAGACTGTAGATATGGCCGTCGAGACTTGGCTCTTTTTCTGATGGAGCATGGTGGGATGATATGGTTCCCTCTTTGTTTTCGCCCCTGGATTGTATACAGGGATCGATGTGATCTCATCTGTAGGGCAAAAAGTTTCATTTTATATATTTTTCTTTCCGCGATGCTCTATCATTTCAGCTTTTAAATCGCAAAAGTCGCGATTGCCCAATCATTTCGGCTATTTTTCGTGGTGCTCAATCATTTCGGCTGTTTTTTTTTTACTCGCTGCTTTTTATTGCGAGTTGCCCAATCATTTTGGCTGTTTTTGTATGCATACATTTTTACTTGCTGATTTCGTTGCAAGTTGCCCCATCATTTTGGCTATTTCATATGCATTTGTGGCTTGCTGACTTTTCGCTGCGAGTTTGGGATTTGATACCGATTTAGGCATCAGTATCGCTACAACTGGGATATCGCCAGGAGCGAATCATCATTTTCCTTTATCGACGTCGAACAAAGGTGGCTTAGTAAACAGGGTTAGGATCCTATCGACTAAGGATTTTAACTTCATGAACCGTAAGGGTCTCATGAAGGTATTTCTCCCTGCGAGTCGTGAGGATCTCGTAGGCGCATTTTCTCCTTAGGGATCGTGAGGATTCCTAAGTGTATGGTCTCTTATAAGTCATAAGGATCTTACAAGAGTGTTTTCTTCTTATAAATCGAGAGGACTTACAAGTGTCTTTTTCCATATGAGCATATCCCCAGTCTCTGGTGGGACTTTGTTAGGGAAATGTTTATTCGTGCCCGTGGATTGTATACAAGGGTCAATACTGAACCACTTGTAAGGCAAAATCAGGGTGTATGACTGCTTAAGAAGGTTTAGATCCCTGTACTTAAGGCTTTTGAATCTTATGAGCCGTGAGGGTCCGAAAGGGGAATTCTCCTTACGAGTCGTGAGGATTTCGTAAGTGTAAGTTCTCCTTAAGAATCGTGGGGATCCCTAAGTGTGTTTATCCTTTGTGAGTCGTAAGGATCTCACGCATGTGGTTTCTCCTTACAGGGTCGAGAGGATCTTGCAAGTGTCTTTTGACGAGATTGCACCCTTTCGGGTTTTCACAAAACTCGCCGATAGTCCCGCTGTTTTTACTCACGGAGCCCTTTCGGGTTTTCATCCATGCCCATTTCTCTTATGGACATACCCATCTTTTTTTTACCACGCCAGCCTGGCGATGCCGTGGGTTTGTAGTAATTTAAAGACGTTTCGGTCATTAGCCAGTTTTAGGACATGGTGGTCCATCGTTAGTTTAGGGACGTTTCGGTCCGTCGTTGCCATATTCGAGGCGAATTTCTAGTTTACGGACTTTTCGGTCCAGGGGCTTTCTCTATGAATGAGCACGATGCCCCCGGCATGTCCATATTTTTCGGATCATGTGGTTGTGGCGGGTTCATCTTCCAGTTTTCAGACAGCGCGAATGTTCCCAGTTGGTATTGGTCCTCAATCCAGCCTTTGAAGACGAAGCAATCTTCGATTGGATGGCTTACTGCTTGGTGGTAAGGACAGTAATTAGGATTGTTGAGATCGCCTGGCTGCAACGGACGTTTTGGGTCCGGCAGATTGATGAGTCTGTTGCGCATTGCCAGCTCGAACAGTCTCCTCGTTTTATCCCGGGGAAACGAGTAAGGACGTCCCAGTCTCTCCTCGAGGGATGGGCGTGGACGCACGTTGTTTTGGCGAACAACCGGCTTTAAGTTGCTCAGCTGTTGTTGAGTATTGGCGATGAAGGTTGCTTTCCCCTTCCCTTTTTCGTTTCGAGGTTCCAGCTTCGAGGGAAATGGTCTATGACCCATCTGATCCATTTGAGCTAGCTTGTCAATCAAGGACTGGAAAGTGGTCGGCTTGAAAAACATCATGTATTGAGATATGGTCGCTTGAGGGTCAAGAGTACCCACGAACATGCCCACTGCCGGCGCTTCTTCGATGCGCTGCTCACAATTCGACCATAAATTCCGCCATCGTATTGCGTATTGAACCCATGTTTCTCCAGGTTTCACCCTGGCATTGATCAATGCCGTTATTGGGGTGCGTTCATTAGCGCTTGCGAAACGCTGGGTGAATAACAATTCCATCTCCGTGAATGTTTTGACAGAATCGTTGGGAAGCTCTAAATACCATTCGAACGCCGTCTCCGCCAAGTCGCCGACGAACTGACGAAGTAACAGTTTGTCGTCACCCCCGGTATTGCCGCAAAGAGCTCTGAACCGAGCGACATGTTGATGGGGATTGTGTGTCCCCTTATATACGTGGAATTTGGGGATCGTATATCCTGACGGGTACCTTATTTGGTCATACCAGCCTGGATAGGGTCGTCCAGTCTTAACGATTTGCCCAGCCGTCTCGCTCGCATGATGAGCTCGTATTTGCTGAGCAATGTAATCATCCAGAGCGGCCATGGAGATAGTCTCCTCCTTGGCTGCTGAAAGAGCCGGAGGAGGGTTTGATGTCTCCACTCTGTCGTCTTCGATGATAATCGGGGGGTCTTCAGCTGGAGGTTCCGGCTGTAACATCATCCCGGCCATGTTTTGGAACAAAAGAGCCATTCGTTTTATGTTGGCCGCCTATTCCGCAGCCTCTTTTTCTTTCCTCTCGAGCATTCTTTGTAGGAAATCAGCATCAGTTTCTTGTTCCTGACGTTGCTCTGAGGTCTCCGGATTGTCTTTCGGCCCAGTGAGTGAGGCCATTGCAGTTAGCATCTCCTGAAGTTTCTGCTGCTGCTGCTCCTGAACCTTTGTTATCGATCGAGTAAGCGGTCGATGACCTGTGGAAGCACGACTTTCCTCTTTTCTGGAAGCCATATAAACGGTATGTGCTACTATGCCCCCAGACTTGGAGCGTTTAGACTTAGCGTCTTTGCGGTTCGCCGCGGTCACAGGGGCTTTCTCCGGCCTCCTTCTCTTGTGAGCGGTTGATGTTGAGGGAGCCGTTGCAGCGGGCACCCAGACGGATGACATCTTCTGTGGTACCACGGGATGGCTCTTTTCTTGCTGAGCTTTAAGCTTCTTTGGCCGGCGAGAGTAGTCCTGGTTAATCACCGATTTCTGGACCTGTCGCCAGACTTCGTAAATTTTGGAAGAAAGCCGCCGGGGGGGCTGCTCCGGCTTCTTCTCTGTAGTATTCTCTACAGGTGGAGGAGATCTCTTCAGCACGGCAGTCAGAGAGTTTTTGCACACCCTCCTTAGAGGTTCAAAGCTGTTCCCAGTTGGAACAGCAGCATCGATTTCCACCGTTGGAGCTGGCGGAGTCAGTCCGGAAGAGGAATTGCCCCCAGCCTTCCTTACTCGGCACCAGTGGTGACATCGAGCGTGTCGAGCCGTTGGTATTGTCTCAGCTGTAGGGGTGACTTCCTCATACCCCCTGTGTTGGCGAAGGGTTGTCGCTGGTGTCAGCCTCTTGAAAACTGACATCCGTTGAGAAGCAGTGTCCAATCTGTCATAAACAGACTTTTGGGCAGGGAAAGCAGCTTTGAGGACTTCGCCTGGAGCGGGAGCCGGAATAGTCAGTCTTGTGAAGACCGACCATTTGGCAGGAGAAGCCACCTTGACGATTTCATGAGCAGGAATGTCTATCCGCTTAGGGATAACTCTTTCCGGTATCGCGGGCTTCTTCATGGGGCCAAATGAGCTTTGGTCCAGTCTGTCAAAGACTGAGGCGTTGGAGCCGGACGACTCATTGAGAGGGGCCGCAGTAGTGGTAAGTCGATCAAAGACCGACTTCTTTGGGGCTTCCTGCATTGGCAGTGGGGCATTGAAGTTCATGGGTGGGAGCATGGTCCCAAAGAATAGCCCAGTGGTGGCCTGAGTCACCTGGTCCACCGGCATTGTAAAAACAGAGGCCGCCTGAGGCCCGTGGGTCACTCCTCCTGCGGGGACGGAATGAGAGTTATTGCCATTGTTGCAGCTTATGCAGTTAGAGGCCATTGATGTTCTTTTTTCTGCACGAGATCAAAACCAAATCTTAGTACCTCGAACCCAATGGCAACCATATTAAACCACGATTCGTTCACGAACACGACACGCGAAGTGTGGAGTGGAAAGAGGAAAAGGTCCTACCGGGCGTGCCAGAATCTGTTCCCCGTCGAAACACGAGGACGAGACCGTGTGGGTCCGTCTTGCCTGAATTTCGGGGCAAATGATAATTGGTGCTATCCATCCACCTCTCCAAAGATGCCAAGTTGATTTATGACACCATGTATCGAAGGTTTAAACAGATACGGCCGATGTAGCAGACTTCGTCAGATTCCCCCTCATTTGAGGGGTTTTTGATTGTGGGGATGCTCTTCCCTGCAGGCGCAATCCCCTGCAGTTAATTACGCTACCGCATTACGGTAACCACTTTCTCCTTCTCTAGATGGTCACTTCGTGTCGTGGGTGTTTTTTTTTTGGTTGCCCGTGGATTGTATACGGAGACTAATTTATGTTGTCGCCCGGAGGGCGTGGATTAGTCAAAATCCGTATTTTCTTAGATTTGGATTTGGGGTTGGGTTTAAGGATATGTTAGTCTCATTTGAGACTAAGATCAACTTAAACGTTAGTTAAAGATACGTTAGTCTAAATTTTAGACTAAGATCGACTTAATGGGATCGTTTAGACCCGACAAGAGAGCATTTGGGCTCTATTGTTTAGTTTAAGGACATTGCGGTCAATTACCGGTTTAAGGATATGGTGGTCCAAGGTTAAGGACATCACAGTCCATGGGTTTAAGGGACCCCACAGTCTGAGGTTAAGGACATCATAGTCCGTGGGTTTAAAGGACCCCACAGTCCGAGGTTAAGGACATCATAGTCTATGGGTTTAAGGACCCCACAGTCTAAGGTTAAGGACATCATAGTCCATGGGTTTAACGACCCCACCGTCCGAGGTTAAGGACATTATAGTCCATGGGTTTAATGACCCTACAGTCTAGTTTAAAGACGTCATAGTCTATGAAATGTATGGTTGTCGGGACCCGTCACCTCTCTGAAGACGTTGAAGGATTACAACGACAAATATCAGAGGAGTGAAGAGATGTACCCTTGAACCGATATTGGTTGGAAGATCTATAGTCCAATTTGGGACTAAGATCAAAGATTTATGAGCCTGTGGGCTCAATTAATCTGAATTGAGGACTTATGGCCAATCTTGGGCTAAGTCCAATCAAGTTAAAATGTTTAACATTTATTTTGGGCTATTGAGCATTTATTTGAGCTTGGCCCTTTTAACAATGCTGAGCATTGACTTGCATTCTGACAATGTTTTGTCTTTTATTGAATGTTGAGCATTCATCAGAGCACTGGGCTTATTAAAGAACAATTTATGTTCTATCAGCGCATACGTGAAGGGCACGTGGTGCGCTTGGCGCTTCGCGCCAGTCAAAGAGCGCAGTGCGCTTCTGCCGAGTTGCGCACATGTGAGGGACACGTAGCGCGCTTGGCACTTTGCGCCAGTTCGTGAGCACGTTGCGCTGATTTATAAGCACATAGCGCTATTTGTTCAATGGCGCACACGTGAGTGACACGTGGTGCGCTTGGCACTGAGCGCCAGTCCATGAGCGCAAAGCGCTAGTTCAAGAGCGCAAAGCTCTAACTGTTGAGTAGCGCACACGTGAATGACACGTGGTGCGCTTGGCACTGAGCGCCAGTCCAAGAGAGCAGAAGCGCATTTGATCAATTTTATGATCTGGGAAATAAATTCCCCCTTAGTAGAGACTTTGTCTCAAGATCCTAAGAACAAAAGTTCTTATTTTGTAGGAGATGTTTCAACCTCTTATATTGATGAAAGGATTTGTCTTTATGGATCTATGATCCTTAAGAGAGTTGAATTATTTTTTCTCCCCCTCTGTTTACAATGAGATGTTCATGATCTCTTCTTGTAAAAGACAATTTGTCTTATAGATGTGAGAAGAGTTATGTTCTTCTTTTTATTTTATGATGAGATCTTTTGATCTCTTTGTAAAAGACCTCGGTCTTATAGATCTATGATCTTTAAAGAAGTGAGTTCTTCTTTCAATTATGAGATGATTTCATTTCTCTGTTCATCATCGTTTTACCTTGAAGAAAAGAAGTTCTTCCTCTGAGAGCTTGGCTCTTCTCTTTCAACTTTCTCAAAATTTTATGGGGAGGTTCCTCTATATGCTTCTCTGTCTCAGACTTGAAGTCTAGGGGTGTTTTTATAGGGTAAGATGATCAGTTCAATCAGTTAAGGAGATCTTTTCTCCAATTGATTTGGGAAATTTCCCACCGTTGGATCTTTGATCCAAGTGCTTATCATTTACAGAAGGCAATCTTCTTGTTTTTAACAAAGATTGGGAAATCTTTTCATACAGAATTTACTCTCTATTTTGATGATCACCATTGGATCATTGATCCAACGGTGCTCTAATTTACAGAGCACAATCTTGTTGTTTGGAAAGATTTTAAGGAATCCTTCCTTAACAGAATTTAATTCTAATTAATTAATGATTTATCATTATTATTATTAGATCTTTGATCTGACGGTGGGGAGCTTTTAGTTCCAGCGCTAGCATACCCATGCTTTGCACGTGGTGCGCTGCTTAGAGTGCAGCGCACTTAGTGCTAGCGCATCCGTGCTTTGCACGTGGTGCGCTGCTTACAGCGCAACGCACCTAGCACTAGCGCATACGTGCTTTGCACGTGGTGCGCTATTCAGGGCGCAGCGCACCCAGCGCTAGCGCATCCGTGTTTTTCACGTGGTGCGCTGCTTAGAGCGCAGCGCACCTAGCACTAGCGCACACGTGCTTTGCACGTGGTGCGCTATTTAGGGCGCAGCGCACTTGGCGCTGTTTCCGAAGCGTTGCTTCATTTCAAAATTTGAATTTTGAACAGAGCTTTGCTCTGATTGGGGGAAACATGCGTAATCTCACGTTGCCTGAAAGGAATCTCGGGCCTTCAAACAAAGGTTCGAACAGAAAAGACACGGGGAAGGACAAAATCCATGAGGAGATTGCCCTCGATGATGGGGGTCGTCAAAGAGCTCGAAGCCAAGGACTCGCCTAAGAAAAGCATGGTGCATTACAATATTCTAGCGCATTTGAGGAAGATACCCTCACAACTAAGCATACTGGATGCCCTCTTTCTGTCTAAAGAAGTTCGGGATTCCTTGGTCTAGGCATTACAAAAGCCCGATCAGTTCCAGGCCTTCATCGCAGAGAAGAAAATGCAAGATGAGCTGACAGAAGTCCACACGGCTAACATTACATTTAACGACGAGGATCTTCTCCTTGGTACGTGCGACCACAACCGTCCTTTATATGTCACTGGATACTGCCATGACATCAAAATAGGGAAAATACTTGTTGACAACGGGTCCTCTGTCAACCTTCTCAACGTGCGGGTGCTAAAAGAAATCTGCATGAGCATTCAGCATTTAGCCCGAGATAAAATCACTATCTATGGATTTGATTCGCAGTTGTTGCAAACGCTCGGGTCCGTGATACTGACACTGCGCTTTGGGCTTCTCGTCACAGACATTAAACTTCATGTCATCGACGCTAGGACTTGCTACAACGCTCTACTTGGTCGGCCTTAGTTACACGAATATAACGTCATCCCTTCTACACAACATCGGTGTATGAAGTATTTTAAAGACGGCCTCGAGTACACCTTTACGGGAGAGCTAAACCCATTCTCTGTGAACGAAGTCCGAAAATATGAAGACGCCAAGTACTTCCTGCCAAACTTCGAAGACATGGAGAAGTGTCATAAGCCGGAGCTTAAACAGAAGCCCGTCACTCCCATTCCTACCTTTGGAAGCGATACCGAAGAGGATGAAGAAATAGTCTACTCGGGACAGCCTCAGAAGCGGAATGATAAACCCGGACCATCCGCTCCGATTTTGGTCTTTGGCAGCGACTCCGAAGATGAAACCAACGCCGTATTCTCCGTCCGCCCGTCGATGCAAACCTTCGTTGGAATAGACCGGAGTTTACAAATCGCCATGGTTCCGTGGCGGCACTACAGAGAGCTTGAAGCGCTGGAGACATATAGTGTGCAATAGTTGCAGACGTTCTACGTCCCTCCCAGGAGAAGAGGTGAAAAGGCAATCCTATTCTATCGATCCATGGAGACTAAAGTCGAAAGAGAAGTCTGGCATGGTGCCGATCCTGCGCTCGACAGGCTCCAACCCATTAGTCTGCCTAGGTATTTCACCGAGGGATTGAAAAGGTTATTAAAATGCCAAGGCGTACCATTCAAACAAACTCCCCGACAAGCTCAGTTCTACAACAGGATTTGGAACGTCCCCGGAACCCAGCGAAAATTGCCCAACGGAAAAATGGAAACGATTAGGCTTGGATATTTCCAGTTCGAGAAACGGGAGCAATTTCATGACTGCCATGTCATAAATGACCTTGATGAAGAAAAGGATGCTCTTTTAAAAGACGCTAACGTTGAACCAGAACGAGGTCCTGCCATAAAAGTGCCGAGTCCGTCATTTGAACAACTGATGGACGAACTAATAAGGGAAGCGAATCAAAAGGTTCGGAATGACTACAGCCGCGAAATGACCATTTACAAGAAAGCCAAGACGCAACCCCTCCTTCAGCAGGCTACGGAGGACAACGATGCCCTTCACCGTCAGCCCGCCATGCATTCCCAAGACAAGAAAAAGGCCCGACGCAGAGGCAAAAACAAGTCAAAGAACGGAAAAAATGCTCGACAGTGGAAAAACAGATCCAAAAGGCCACGTGATCAAGAAAAGGTTAGCCGGAATCCGTCCCTAACGAAAAAGATGGGTCGAGCATATTCCTTCCCTCAAGACAAGACAAGGAAGATATTCAACCTCGTCATGAAAAATTATATGATTACGCTCCCGGATTCCAAGCATCCCGAACAAGCAAACGAGGTTCATCGCCTGGATTATTGCTCCTATCACCGGGCGATAGAACATCCTCTTGAAGACTGCTTCACCTTCAAAAACTGGGCCGAAGACCAATATCAACTCGGAAGATTCGCTTTATCCAACAGTTGGAGGATAACCCCACCGCAAAGGCATGTGCCAAAAGCAACGTATATGGCAAGAGTAGAACTAGATCAACATCGGTCTTGGAAACGATCTCGTACCTTCCACGTGATAATGCTGTCGGAAGAAGGAATGCACGAGAATATGGATGACCCCTCCCGGTGCTTCGAAAATGAGGGTGAGGATGAGTTGATCTCGGAATTTCCACCGGCGCCAAAAGAATTGGAAGATGGGATACACACCACGGTGGACAACCTGAAAAGAATCGACTTGGGGACGACAAATGACCTACGGCCAACGTTCGTCAGTGAGCTGCTGTCTAAAGAGCAGGTGGCTATGCTAAAAGAGGTGCTCATGCAGTATAAATACTGCTTCCCATGGAACTACTCCGAGATGCCGGGACTAGATCTAGAAATAGCTGTGCATAAATTGGCGATATCTCCGGACGTCAAGCCATTCAAACAAGCACCAAGAAGAATGCGGCTCGAACTTGAAATGAGCATCAACGCCAAAGTTAAGAAGCTAATCGACTCCGGGTTCATCTAAGAAGTTCAATACCCTGACTGGATCGCCAGCATTATCCCAGTGATGAAGAAAAATGGGACGATGCGCATCTGCGTGGACTTTCGGGATCTCAACAAAGCCTGTCCGAAGGATGATTTTCCAGTACCGGTTACCAAGCCGATGATAGACAACATGTCCACTCACGAAGTCTTCTCCTTCATGGATGGCTCATCAGGGTACAATCAAATAAAGATGCATCCCGAAGACCAGAAACATACCGCTTTCCAGACTCCTCTGGGCATATTCTGCTACAAAGTGATGCCTTTCGGTCTGAAGAACGCCGGCGCTACCTACCAGAGGGCCATGACAAAGATCTTTGATGACCTCTTACACGAGATTGTCGAATGTTATATTGACGATCTCATGGTGAAAAGTAAATCATATGAGGAGCACTGGGAGCATATGAAGATAGTGTTTCAGTGCCTTCGAAAATACAACCTGAAGAAGAATCCTCTGAAATGCGCGTTTGGAGTTTCCTCAGGCAAATTCCTAAGATTCATCATACGGCATTGGGGCATCGAAATAGACCCGTCAAAGATCAAGGCGATTATGAAAATGCCTTCGCCCAGAACTCTCAAACAACTACGGTCTCTCTAAGGAAAGCTCGCATATATCCGGCGGTTCATAGCTAACCTCTCCGACAAATGCCGCCCCTACAGCCATCTAATGAAGAAGGGGACCCCATTTGTTTGGGATCGCAAATGCCAAAGCGCACTGGACGAAATCAAGCAATACCTGCAAAATCCGCCGGTACTGACCACTCCGGTCAAAGGAAAGCCCCTCATCCTGTACACAACTGCCTTTGAAGGTTCTTTGGGCATGCTATGGGCACAGGAGAACGACCAAGGGAAAGAGAGAGCCCTCTACTAATTGATTCGAGTTCTCCTGGGGGCAGAAAATAACTACTCCCCTATCGAAAAACAAATCCTGGCGTTAATATTCGCGATAACGAAGCTCAGACACTATGCGTTGGCGCATGAGGTCCATCTCATATCAAAGGTGGATCCTCTCAAGTATTTGATGTCAAGAGCCATACTAACGGGGCGGTTCGCTAAATGGGCCCTACTCTTAATGGAATTCTCGATAACATACCGACCTCTCAAGGCAGTGAAAGGCCAGACCATCACTGACTTCCTCGCTGAGCATCCGATACCTGCCGATTCACCCGTAAATTGTGAATTGCCGGAGGAGCACACGTTTGACACGATCGACAGGGAGAGATGAGGGAGTGATACCTGATGGGAACTCTACTTCGATGGGGCATCTTCCATGAAGAAGAGAAAGCACACCACCCCTATAATCAAATCGGGGGTAGGCCTTATCTTCGTGACTCCGCAAGGAGGGATAATGAACTTTGCCTTTTCCTTAATAGAGCCGAGGACAAATAATGAAGTGGAATATGAGGCCTTGATAGCAGGTTTTGAGATCGCTGTTGACATGGGAATCGAAAACCTTCTCTTATACGGAGACTCCCAGCTGGTCGTTAGTCATGTAAACGACGACTATCAAACGTGCAAACCGGAGTTGGTAAAATACGGAAGAAGAGCGCAACAATTGCTAACTCAAATCCCTTCCTATGTCCTGAAAAGCATACCATGTACATAAAATAGAAAAGCGGAAGCATTAGCCAAACTCGCCAAAGAACTGGCTGACGAAAACCTCGATGACGTGAGGATCGTTGTATAAAGCCGCCGGGTTCTTGCACCAGCAGAAATGTCCATGGAGTCGTCTGAAGAAATGGAAGCGACCAAACAAACGGCCCTATAAATAGAGAACCAAGAAAAGGCTAAGGATTGGAGAGAAGTCTTTATAGGCTACTTCAAATCCCGTCAAACACCTGAAGACACATCCTCAAGACATCAGCTCATGAAACGAGCTCTGTCTTTCGCCTTCGTCGATGATACTCTATATAAGAGATCGTTCGACTCTCTATGGCTGAGATGCCCGGGACTGGAAGAAGCAAGAAGAGTCGTTCAAGAAACTCACGACAAACTCTGCGGTTCTCATCAAGCCGGGCCAAAGATGAAGCTGAAGATCAAAAGAATGGGTTACTATTGGCCCATGATGATTCAGGATTGTCTCGAATACGCAAAGCAGTGCCACTCGTGCCAAATTCACGGAGAATTCATCCATCAGCATCCAAACCCGCTACACTCAACAGTGGCTAGCTGGCCGTTCGAAATGTGGGGAACCGATATAATCGGGCCCATCGAGTCAGCATCATCCAGGAGACATCGGTTCATATTGGCAACAACCGATTACTTCTCTTAGTGGACAGAAGCAGTACCGCTAAGAGAAGTGAATACTGAGAACATCCTCAATTTCTTCAAGACACACTTCATCTATCGGTTTGGCACTCCGCGACGGATTATCTCCGATAACGAACCAGCCTACAGAAGTCACAAAATCAGCCGCATCGCACAGCAGCATAACATAAACTGGAGACACTCTTCGGTTTATAATCCCCGAGCTAACGGTCTAGCTGAGGCTTTCAACAAAACCTTGACAAAGATCATAAAGAAGACGGTGTCAAAAATAAAAAGGATTGGCACGAGAGACTGCATGAAGCTCTCTGGGCATATCGGACCACGTTCAAGACGACCACGAACACAACGCCATTCGCGTTGGTATTCGGCACAGAAGCGGTACTCCCCCTCGAGATAGAGCTAGCTTCTCTACGAGTGGCGGTTCATTACGAGCTAACAGATGAAAAGAATGCTCATCTTCGGCTTGAGGAGCTCGACGCCCACGATGAAACCCGTTTCATGGCGCGGCAAAACCTAGAAGCTTACAAAGCAAGAATGACGCGCTCATATGAGAGATTGACTAGGCTGAGAACATTTCGCCAAGGTGAACTCGTACTAGTGGTCAAGAGACCTATGATCCCCAATCGTGCCAAACGGCGGAAATTCGAGCCGACCTATGAGGGCCCGTACATCATAGACAAAGTCTACCAAGGTGGGGGCTTACTTGCTCATGGATATGCATGGCAAAAGACCATTCAGGCCGATAAATGGCCGATTCCTGAAAAAATACTATGCCTGACGAGTCACGGCCTAGGTTAACGATAGACGACGCCTATGTCCGCTCGCTATCTTCCCAAGCCCAAACTCTATAAGTAGTATCCCGCAAAAACTCGCCTCAAAATCCCTATGGACCGAAACGTCCCTAAACCAACAAGGGGCCGAGATGTCCTGAAACTAGCTATGGACCGAAACGTCCCTAAACTAATAAGGGGCCGAGATGTCCTGAAACTAGCTATGGACCAAAGCATCCCTAAACTAACAAGGGACCGAGATGTCCTGAAACTAGCTACGGACCGAAATGTCTTTAAACTAATACAAACCGCAACTTCCTAGGGCTGACACAAAAAAAAAACGGTACGTCCATAAGCGAGATAGGCACGGATGAAAACCCGAAAGGGCTCCATGAGTAAAAATAGTAAGGCTACCGGTGATGTTTGTGAAAATGATTGTTAGAGATTCTGTGTGTTCAAGTTTTAGTTAAATACCGCAATCAAGACGGTTTCGCTTGTAGCTAGCCGGTTGAGTACGGGTCGTCCGCAGGGAGATGGGAATTTTTTTCTATGTGCTTTAACGAGTTAAGTCCAGTTTTTCAGATTTTGTTGTGATTAATTAAGCGGTAAAATGATATGTAAAGAGAGCTTGTTAGGGTTAGGATTAGGTTAGTTTGAGTTAGGAGTCTCCCACATCTTTCGTTGCCCCTCTTAATATCGGTGTTACGGTAATCGGCAACAACGGGGATTAGCACGACTAGGAAGGAACTTGCGAGTATAAGCTAGGCTTTCCAACGCATAAGTTCTTCCTTTTGGTGCTTGTCCGTCCGTTCTTGGCTCTTAGCCATAACCTTCGGTTAATTCAACCACAACCGGTCTCACTACGGAATCACCGCTATCATGTAGGATATGGTGCCGTAAGGAGCGGATTGTGGTTCAATTAACGGGAGTCGAATTAAGTTGTTGGGCAAGGAAAGAGTGAGAGAGATTTCCTTCTCTCAAACTTCCCTTATCCTACCCTAACAAGTATGAAACTACTCACACACCATAATGAAAAGAAAACAAAACGAAAGATGAAGGTAGAAAGAAAGAGATTAGAAGATAACAACTAGTTATTTGCGACCTCACCTTGGCAAGGATCAAGCGTAAGCATCATGGTTGTGTTAAGGATAAAGAAAAAGAGAGAAGAAAGAAACAACAAGAAATAACAACAACTAGTTAACAAATGAAAATTACAACAATTAACAAGAGAACAAGACAAGCATAATAATAAAAGAGTCTTCTTTATTCATCATTCTTCACTCACAAAGCTCACTACAAGTTTTAATGGAGAAGAGATGAGAAGAGGAAGAAGAAACACAACTAAACCTAGAAAATAAAATACAAGATTATGGACCCTTGGCTTTGGCAAGTTCTGGACTATTTATAGGCTGGAGAAGGAAAACCTAGGGCAACATTCAGAACAAAGATGCAATGACCAATCTGCCCTCAAAAGATGGGCTTTTGAAGACTCCGTATGGCCGCGGTTCCGCGGCCTAAGCATGCTTAGGCCGCGGTTCCGCGGTCCTATTGGGGAATTAGGTCACCAATTTTGGTGGCTTTTCCTGGTATTTTGTGCCCTTGAGTCTGGTATATATCTTTTCTCAGATTTTCTTCACGATTTTTCCAGAATTTCTGTTGAGGAAAAGGTGATTTGATATGGACTTTTTGTCATGATTTCCTCGAGCTCCGCGTAGATTTCTTGGATCTTGTGTTGCCATTGAGCCTTGTGCATGAAGGTGACAATTGATTTGACATTTTGTCTCTTAAACTGGTGTGTGGCAACAGACGGATAGAGAGCGGAGATCCGTGTTTTATCTGTGGTTGGCAGGAACCCGGATTTTGTCATGTTTTCCATGAATTTCACCGTTTTAGAACCGAGAACCTGTATCCTGCAATTGACTAGCAAACACGGCTCAAGAGTATCTACCGAAATGCAATGTGATAAAAATTGGGCGGTATGAAAATGCAAAAATCTGATATGAACAAATACCCCCAAACTTATCATTTGCTCGTCCCGAGCAAAGCCAATTTATTCACAAAAAAATTCCTAACCTCACTTTCGCAGGGAACGCGATTGCACTGAGCATGTGCAATAAGCCGTTAAACCTCTAGGTGTCCCTAGTAGGAGGAGTGTTGTCTCCTGAGGGTTTTCAGTGGATACTACCCACAAAATCCGATCAAGTTGGTTTTGTAAAATAACTAAGATTCAAACCCTAAAGTTTTGTTTCAGAAAATAACAATTCTATAATCCTAAGTCTAGACTATCGAACCTTTATTTTTCACACCTCGCTTCTTATTTAACTACAGATTTTATATGTCTTTACGTGCAGTGCAAATAGTGTCGTTAAGTTCCAGAAGGATCGATTAAAGTCATCATGTCGCACAATAAAGCCCAGATAACAATTTTAAAAGGATCACATAAGTTTTATAAAGAGTTAAGTATTTTTCAAGTTTTGTTTTCCAGTAAGGTTTCAACTTCAGAATTTCTATCTTCCTTAACAGGAAACTAAGTCGTATTTTTCACTCCACCTTTTTCTTGTTTTCATTTCATACACACCTCTGTGAACGTGCAATAGTCTTTATCATAGAATAAAACCTTCATATCTCCGCTAAATTTTTTTTAAAAGCCTGTCTTTTATCAAGATTATTCTCACACAAAGAACCGTTAGGAATTTTAACTCGGAGAGAACACTTGCTTGACTTTGTTTTAAACTGGACTTTCTAGGCTTCTTAGCGAGCTTTGGGCCAATGCACCCAAACTAGTTGATTTTAGGGCATTAGGTGTAGAAACACCCCAGCGGACTTAATTACTCAAGTTACCTAGGTCCAAAAACAAAAGACAGTTTGGCGTGAAAATCCGATGATTTAATACGAACGGAGATATAACCGGCAGTTCAATTATTTTTTGGATAAAAGATGTGTTTAGTGGGTTCGGTGTGTAATCATTCCAATCAAGTTTCAGATGGGTTATTTTTCAGACTTAGTTCCAATTACGGCATCAATAACATTCCTTCATATTCGCTTTACTTCATAAACTATTCTTGACATTACTTATTTCAGAACAAACCTATTTGATCCTCAGAAAATCATTTATCTGTTTAAAAGTTTTTAAACATAAAAGACTTGTCATCTAATTTCCAAAAACTCACGACACGTGTAGTGTGATGTAAAGACGTATATCAGCTATAGTTAACTTCAAAGGAGAGTTATCTTTCAGGTTTTTAAAATCTAAACATAAGATTTAGTTATTCCTATTTTTTCAAACAAAAACCGTCGAAATGTTGAATCAGAGTTCTTCCACAAGCTAACTTGACAGAAAAGTTTTTATGTTTTTAGAAAATTTTCAGATTTTTATGGATTTTATGGATTTTAATATGCAGATGCAAAATATACATATGAATGCGAAGGTAAGAAATGCGTACCGAGCGTACTCCCAAACTTAAACTGGACAGTGTCCTCACTGTCATTGCATGAAGAGATCATTTGAAGGGTCAAAAATATCGGTTAGCGATACATAATTTTTTTTTTGTTTTTAAAGAAAAAGAAAAAGAAAAAGAATATACACAAATATATTCAAAATGGTTTATACATACCCCCAAACTTATTTGGAACAGTGTCCACTGTTCTTGGCTGGATAACCGAAGTTTGGAGGTAGGCAGAGGAAGATTAGGCAGGGTAAACCGGCTCCTGTAAGAACAGGAGCTCCTCTGTTGGTTTGGCGCTAAGGTACGGTTTGAGTCGGTGTCCGTTCACTTTGAAAAATGAACCGTCCTTTGGATTTTCCAAATCCACAGCGCCCTGCGGATATACATTCCGCACAAAATACGACCCTTTCCAGCGAGATCTGAGCTTTCCTGGATGGAAGTGAAGTCGGGTGTCGTAAAGCAGTACCTGCTGACCAGGTACGAAGGTTTTGCGCAAAAGGTGTTTATCGTGAAACACCTTCGTTTGGTTCTTAACAACAACCGCGTTATCGTAAGCCTCATCCCTAAGCTCGCTTAATTCGTTCAACTGCAGCTTCCGATGGCTGCCCGCATCATCGAGAGACAGATTCAGCTCCTTTATCGCCCAAAATGCGTGATGCTCTATTTCGACAGGTAGGTGGCAGGCTTTTCCGTACACAAGCCGATAGGGAGACATTCCAAGGTCGGTCTTATAAGCGGTTCGGAATGCCCAAAGGGCATCAGTGAGTTTCAGCGACCAATCCTTACGGTTCTTGGAAACCGTCTTCTCCAGTATCTGCTTGATTGGCCGATTTGAAACTTCGGCCTGCCCGCAGGTTTGGGGGTGGTAGGGCGTAGAGAGCTTATGATTAATGGAGTATTTCCGCATCAAGGTCTCGAAAGTCTTGTTGCAGAAATGACTTCCATTGTCGCTAATGATCGCTCGGGGGTGCCCAAAATGAGAGAAAATGTTTTCTTTAAGGAACCTAACGACAATCTTGTTGTCGTTAGTTCGGCTGGGCACAGCCTCGACCCATTTAGAGACGTAATCAACAGCGAGAAGGATGGACAAGTTCCCAAAAGAGCTGGGAAACGGCCCCATGAAATCGATCCCCCAAACATCGAAAATCTCCACAACTAAGATTGGTTGGAGCGGCATCTCGTTCCTCCGGGATATCCGGCCCATGTGTTGGCACCGGGAGCAAGTCTTGCAATAGTCATGAGCGTCTTTGAAAAGTTGTGGCCAGTAGAAACCACATTGCAAGATCTTCTCAGCTGTCTTTCTGGGGCCAAAATGCCCGCCACACGCTTGATCGTGGCAAAATGACAGCACACTCTTGAATTCCTCGTCAGGGACACACCGACGAATAATCTGGTCGGGACAGTACTTGAACAAGTAGGGTTCGTCCCAGTAAAAGTGTTTTACTTGGGATAAGAAGCGAAGTCTGTCCTGACTCGACCATTCAGTCGGTAGTAATCCTGTGGCCAAATAGTTCATAATATCTGCGAACCAGGGTTCGCACGATACTGTCAAGAGCTGTTCATCCGGGAAAACGTCGTTGATTGGAATTGGAAGCGAAGGCGAAGAAGGAAGTCGTGAGAGATGGTCGGCAACTACGTTTTCACATCCTCGTTTGTCCTTAATAACAAGGTCAAACTCTTGAAGGAAGAGGATCCAACGTATTAACCGAGATTTTGCATCTTTCTTCGCAAAAAGATGGCGCAGAGCAGAATGGTCAGTGTAGACAATGACTGGAGAGCCGATGAGGTAGGGCCTGAACTTTTCTAAAGCAAATACAACAGCCAAGAATTCCTTCTCAGTTGTTGTATAATTGAGTTGGGCGTCGTTCAGGGTTCGGCTCGCATAATAGATTACGTGCGGCATCTTGTTGATGTGTTGTCCAAGGACAGCACCGATGGCAAAGTCGGATGCATCGCACATAATCTCAAATGGGTGCGTCCAGTCAGGTGAAGAAAGAACGGGAGCAGAAGTGAGTGAGCGTTTCAATGACTCGAATGCAGTCACACAGCTCGAGTTGAAGTCGAATGGCGTATCCTTGGCCAGTAAAAGAGTCAAGGGCCTAGCAATCTTGCTAAAGTCCTTGATGAACCGTCTATAGAAACCGGCATGGCCAAGGAAGGCTCGGATATCTCTGACGCATCGGGGAGGAGGCAGATTGGAAATGACCTCAATCTTTGCTTTGTCAACCTCTATGCCATTTTGCGAGATGATATGTCCTAAGACAATACCTTCGCGCACCATGAAGTGTCATTTCTCCCAGTTCAAAGCGAGATTCTTGTCCTTTCATCGGGTAAGGACAGCGTCAAGATGCAGCAAACACTCGTTGAAGGAATCGCCGAAGATGGAGAAGTCATCCATGAAAATCTCCAGAAATTTTTCCACCATGTCTGAGAAGATTCCCATCATACACCGCTGGAAGGTAGCGGGCGCATTGCATAACCCAAAGGGCATGCGACGATATGCAAACGTGCCGAAAGGACAAGTGAAAGTGGTCTTTTCCTGGTCTTTTTCGGCGATGGGAATTTGATTATAGCCAGAGTAGCCATCAAGAAAGCAGTAGTACTCGTGTCCGGCCAATCGTTCAAGCATTTGGTCAATGAAAGGTAGCGGAAAGTGGTCTTTCCGCGTTGCGGCGTTGAGTTTTCTGTAATCAATGCACACTCGCCACCCAGTTTGGGTGCGAGTAGGGATTAACTCGTTCGCCTCGTTGGTTATGACCGTGATGCCCGACTTCTTGGGGACAACATGAATGGGGCTAACACACTGGCTATCAGAGATAGGGTAAATGATACCACTATCTAGATATTTTACGATCTCCTTCTTCACAGCCTCTTTCATGACTGGATTGAGACGTCTTTGTGGATCCCGGGCTGGTTTGGCATCATCCATCAGATGAATGTGATGCTCAACGATCAGGGGACTAATCCACTTGATGTCCGCCATGGACCAGCCAAAAGCTTGCCTGTTGCTGTGCAAGACCGCGAGAAGGGCTTTCTCTTGCTCGGGAGCTAGAGAAGCCGAGATGATGACAGGGAGGGTCTCGTTCTCACCTAAGTAACCGTACTTAAGATGAGACGGCAAAGGCTTGAGTTCGAGCGTTGGAGGTGAAACGATGGAAGGCAAGATTGGTGCAAAGGTCTCGAACTCAAAGGACTCCAGAAAAGATTCGAAACGAGTGTAGGCGACCGAGTCGGATGGTTCAGGTAACTCATCCGGAAAGTCAAAGGATTCAAACTCGGGTTGTGCGCGGCTAAGATCGTTCGAGAACGTGAAACACTCGTAGTCGTTGTCGGGCGCAGAAACAGCAGCGGGTTCGAAGAGAAACGCACTAGTGGCATCAAGATTATCGTGATCAAACAGAAACTCCTCGAATTCACACTCTTCTGGGGTGATCTCCTGGATCGAGCAGACGTCCAGTAAATGAGCATTAGGTTCGGCGGGCTGATTCCCCAACCTAAAAATGTTGAGTTCAATCGTCATGTTTCCAAAAGAGAGGTTCATCGAACCATTGCGACAATTGATCACAGCATTTGAGGTTGCAAGGAATGGGCGACTGAGTATCACCAGAATCTAATTCCGGGGGTTAGCTACATGCTGTGTATCTAATACAATGAAGTCAACGGGGAATATGAAGTCCCCGACTTTGATTAACACATCCTCTAGCTCACCCCTAGGATGGGTGATCGATCGGTCGGCCATTTGGAGAGTGCAGTGCGTGGGTTTCAGCTCTCCGACGCCTAATTGCTCGTATACTGAATACGGAAGCAGGTTAACACTGGTACCAAGATCTAATAGTGCGCGGTTGATGTTCTTATCCCCAATGGTAATTGAAATCGTAGGACAGCCAGGGTCCTTCCGTTTTTGTGGTAAAGATTGGGTAAGAGCATCACTCACAGCACTAGCCAAGAAAACTTTCTTTGGTACCTGAGACTTCCTCTTTTTCGTGCACAAGTCCTTTAAGATTTTCACGTAGGATGGGACTTGTTGGACAGTATCTAAAAGAGGAATGTTAATGTTAACCTGCTTAAATAACTCGAGAATCTTCTCCATTTGTGGATTTTGTTTGTTAGACCTCAACCGGTTTGGAAATTGAACATTTTGAAAATTGGTTGAGTCTAATGCTGGAGGAGGAGATTGTGGAGTTGGAACGGATCCCAGAACAGGTGTTTTCGTGGAGTGAGAAGTGGGTCCATTCAGAGCAGAAGAAGAGGAAGGGGAGCCTTGTGAAGAACGGAGAATAGGCTCAGAAGACGAAGAAGAAGAAGAAGAAGAAGAAGAAGAAGAAGCAGCGGCCGGGGTGTTATCGTTGATCCGTGTGCCAATGTTGTTTTCCAGCATCCTTCCCGATCTCAGTGTGGTCACGGCACTCACATTATGGTTCTGTTGTTCAAGAGCAACATGTGCATTATGTGGGTGACCGGGATTTGGGAGTGGCTGGGACGGGAGCTTCCCCTTCTCTCGCTCGCTTAAGGCCGCGTTCAGCTGTGCAATCTGGGCCTCGATGGTCTTGATGCTTTGCCCGTGTGCGGCAGTGTGTTGCACTAAGGATTGAATGGAAGACTGGATGTTGGCGGTGGACTGAGTCGATTGTTTAACGAACGCCTCCAGACTTCGTTAGAGCGAGGAAACCTTATCGTTGTTTGACGGAACAAAGTTGTTTGGTGGAAAAGAATTGTTGGGTGCAAAGTTGTTCGTCTGATTTTGAAAAGGTTAGGGTTGGAAGGGCTGCTGATATTGATGTTGAGTTTGTTGTTGCGCTTGTTGTTGCGGTGGAGGGGCCCTTTGGAAATTGTTGCCTTGGAATTGATTCTGATTCTGATTCCAGGCGAAATTGGGGTGGTTCCTCCAACCGGGATTGTAGGTGGAAGAGTATGGATCATTCATCGGTCTTTGCTAGAATGCAGCATTAACCTGATCCTGTCCTTGCGAGGGTGGATTGTAAGGACACTCTTCGGTCAAGTGAGAAGGATCGGAACAACAAGCGCAAATGGTACGAAGGGGGAGAACAGGGGCAGGAGCAGGAGCAGGAGCAGGAGAAGAAAATTTTCTCTCTATCGCTTCAAGCTTTCTTGTTATTGCAGCCATTTCAGCTTTCATCGCAATAGAGACATCAAGTTGGTGAATTCCGACCCTAGACTGACCGGTAGAAGTGGAGGTAGAAGAAGAAGAAGTCGGTCTGGTGCTCTCCCATTGTAGCGTTTGCTCCGCAAGGTCTTCAAAAAACTGCCACGCTTCCTCGTCAGATTTCGATAGGAAGTGGCCCTGACAAATGGTTTCCAACAACTGCTTCGTTGCTGGGTTCAGGCCCTCATATAAGGTTTGGCAAAGTTGCCATTTCTCTATATCATGGTGAGGACACTGAACAAGAAGGTCTTTGTACCGGTCAAAGCACTTCCAGAAGGGTTCAGAAGGAAGCTGAGAGAATTGGTTGATTTCATTGCGTATCCTTGCGGTTTTATGATTCGGATAGAATTTTTTTAGAAACGCTTTAACAAACTCATCCCAACTGGTTATGGAATGGGAAGCGGTGCTATACAGCCATTTTTCAGCAAGATCGCATAAAGTGAACGGAATGACCTGTAGACGTATAGCATCGTCCGACAGTTGGGTGGTTTTCATCATGGCACAGACGTTTTGAAATTTGTTGATAAAGATATAGGCATCTTCAGATTCAAGCCCATGAAATCGTGGAAGCATGTTGATGAAGTGGGGCTTAATTTCAAAATTATCCCTATTGGCCGATGGAAGAGAAAAGCAAGTGGGAAGTGCAGAACGGGTGGGATAGAAACAATCCTGGAGCGCGATTCTCTGCGGCGCTACAACAGGCGGTGGTGGTGGGATATTGGTCTCCGTAGGAGGTGGAGCCAATCCAGGGGTAGTCAAAGAGATGTTCGGATTAAATCCTGACATCGCGGAAGAAGAGGTTGGTGAAGGTGAAGGTGAAGATGTATGAACAGAATTCCGGTCAACGTCGGAGTTGGCCGGCAAAGGTAAGGGTGAAAGAGGAGTGGACGGAGTATCGACGTCTGAGTCGATCGCGTAGTCGGTAGCGACTAACGTAACGCGGACTAGACAGGCGCTAGTGTCCCGAGTCCAAGCGGACATACACTAAACGAGTTTAGTATAGTCAAAGCGGAGAAGGTGAGGGTAAGAAAGCGTCAATGGAGAAAACGATGGGTGGAGGGTGAAAAATGGATTTGGCGACAAAGGGCAAGTTTTTATAAAAGTTTTTGGTTTTTTTCCTTTTTTTGTTTTTTGTTTTTTTTATATAGAAAGATCTTTACAGAAATATGTACGGACTTACGGCTTTAAGCAATCACAAATAAGATATGCACAATCTCACCTAGATCTATGGTCACCTAGGTCTACTAGACCTGCTCCTAACTGTTCCAGAGGGCTAGAAAAAGGACCTCAAACCGCCTCTTCTCCGTCTAATGCGGCCAGATAAGTGCCAGGTAAGTGGGAGGTTGTCCAACGCTTTCGCGAAGTTCCTTAATTAAATAACCACTTTCCTTCGTCACACTTGCCTAGGCAACGCAAAAGTCGGATAGGATAAACGGCCGATGCCTGTAACTGGTCCTCTGTCCTATTGAGCGCGAAGTCCTTAGGGCCGAGTCTATTATTTTTTAATTTTTAACAATGGTCAATGCATATGCTTTTTGTGATTTTTTGGGGTCCTGGGAAGGGTGATGAAATCCCCACCCAATCTGAATTGGTTTCAAGCCCCTTAAGTCCGTATTAAGAAATGCAAAGCGGTAACAAATCAACTGCAAACAATTTTTATTTTTTAGCGCGGCGCAAAGAATCCTGCACAAGAACAGTTTATTGGAAGGGGGAAGAGAGTTTGCGCAAAGAATGCTGCAGAAAACACAATTTATTGGAGTCCAGAGAAGTGGGAGGAGTTAGAGAGACTTACAGAGAAATTTGGGCGGCTAACTCTACCAAACCGCCGTGGTTCCGCGGCCTAAGCACGCTAATGCCGCGGTTCCGCGGCGTAGTGGTGGAGTTGGGGCTCCATTTTTCTGGTGTGAGCTCCTGTTGGTGTCCTCTGCTTTTTTGGATTTTCTGAATTTTTGTTTGCTCACTGTACCTGCTCCAGATTTTGACAGTAGACCGTTTGCTTCGTTTTGATCCGTCGCGGTGTAGCCGCGAAATGTGGGTCTATCTTCCCACGTCTTTGGCACTGAACTCGAACTCCGTATTATCCTGCACACTTGCACAAAAACTAATCAAAAATAACAAGATGATTTTTTTTTACAAAGTATATTTTTTGTTGTTTTTTTTTGGTTGTTTTTATATTCACAAGTTAACCCGAAATTACACAAAGAAATAAACTACCGTCTCCCCGGCAACGGCGCCATTTGATTGTTAGAGATTCTGCGTGTTCAAGTTTTAGTTAAATACCGCAATCAAAACGGTTTCGCTTGTAGCTAGCCGGTTGAGTACGGGTCGTCCGCAGGGAGATGGGAATCTTTTTCTATGTGCTTTAACGAGTTAAGTCCAGTTTTTCAGATTTTGTTGTGATTAATTAAGCGGTAAAATGATATGTAAAGAGAGCTTGTTAGGGTTAGGATTAGGTTAGTTTGAGTTAGGAGTCTCCCACATCTTTCGTTGCCCCTCTTAATATCGGTGTTACGGTAATCGGCAACAACGGGGATTAGCACGACTAGGAAGGAACTTGCGAGTATAAGCTAGGCTTTCCAACACATAAGTTCTTCCTTTTGGTGCTTGTCCGTCCGTTCTTGGCTCTTAGCCATAACCTCCGGTTAATTCAACCACAACCGGTCTCACTACGGAATCACCGCTATCATGTAGGATATGGTGCCGTAAGGAGCGGATTGTGGTTCAATTAACGGGAGTCGAATTAAGTTGTTGAGCAAGGAAAGAGTGAGAGAGATTTCCTTCTCTCAAACTTCCCTTATCCTACCCTAACAAGTATGAAACTACTCACACACTATAATGAAAAGAAAACAAAACGAAAGAGGAAGGTAGAAAGAAAGAGATTAGAAGAGAACAACTAGCTATTTGCGACCTCACCTTGGCAAGGATCAAGCGTAAGCATCATGGTTGTGTTAAGGATAAAGAAAAAGAGAGAAGAAAGAAACAACAAGAAATAATAACAACTAGTTAACAAATGAAAATTACAACAATTAACAAGAGAACAAGACAAGCATAATAATAAAAGAGTCTTCTTTATTCATCATTCTTCACTCACAAAGCTCACTACAAGTTTTAATGGAGAAGAGATGAGAAGAGGAAGAAGAAACACAACTAAACCTAGAAAATAAAATACAAGATTATGGACCCTTGGCTTTGGCAAGTTCTGGACTATTTATAGGCTGGAGAAGGAAAACCTAGGGCAACATTCAGAACAAAGATGCAATGACCAATCTGCCCTCAAAAGATGGGCTTTTGAAGACTCCGTATGGCCGCGGTTCCGCGGCCTAAGCATGCTTAGGCCGCGGTTCCACGGCCCTATTGGGGAATTAGGTCACCAATTTTGGTGGCTTTTCCTGGTATTTTGTGCCCTTGAGTCTGGTATATATCTTTTCTCAGATTTTCTTCACGATTTTTCCAGAATTTCTGTTGAGGAAAAGGTGATTTGATGTGGACTTTTTGTCATGATTTTCTCGAGCTCCGCGTAGATTTCTTGGATCTTGTGTTGCCATTGAGCATTGTGCATGAAGGTGACAATTGATTTGACATTTTGTCTCTTAAACTGGTGTGTGGCAACAGACGGATAGAGAGCGGAGATCCGTGTTTTATCTGTGGTTGGCAGGAACCCGGATTTTGTCGTGTTTTCCATGAATTTCACCGTTTTAGAACCGAGAACCTGTATCCTGCAATTGACTAGCAAACACGGCTCAAGAGTATCTACCTAAATGCAATGTGATAAAAATTGGGCGGTATGAAAATGCAATAATCTGATATGAACAGAAAACCCGAAAGGGCGCAGACTCGTAAAAAAAAATTTCATGCACACTTGCGAGGTCCTCTCGATCTTGTAAGGAGAAAATACCTGCGTGAGATCCTTATGACTCACAAGGGAGCAACACACTTAGGGATCCCCACGATTCCTGAGGAGAAATTACACTTACGAGATCCTCACGACTCGTAAGGAGAACCCTCTTATTAGACCCTCACGACTCATAAGATTCAAAAGCCTTAAACTACAAGGATCTGAACCTGTTCTTAAGCCATCACATTTTCCAGACTGCCCTACAAACAGTTCAATGTTGACCCTTGTATATAATAGACGGGCACGAATAAACGTTTCCCCCACCCAGTTCCACCAATGGCGCGAAATGTCCACATATTGTGAGTGACACTTGTAGGTCCTCTCGACTTATAAGGAAAAAACACTCTTGTAAGATCCTTACGACTTATAAGAGAACATACACTTAAGAATCCTCATGATTCTTAAGAAGAAAACGCACCTACGAGATCCTTACGACTCGTAGGGAGAAACAATTTTCTGAGACCCTTATGGCTCATGAAGTCAAAAGCCTTAGTCGACAGGATTCTAACCCTGTTTGCTAAGCCATCTTTGTTCAAATCGATAAAGGCAAATGATGATTCGCTCCTGGCAATATCCCAGTTGTAGCGATGCTAATTTTCACTTGATTGAGGATATAGACGCCGGGAATATTTCGGATGATGAACCTGTCGATTTAATTGAAATTTTATGTCCAATTCATCATCCCGAGTCATTAAATGTTTCTCCCGAACTTCATATGCGTCTTGATTTTGATGATATTGGCATGGATAAGCAAATTTTTGAGGAAATTTTTGAGGAGAATTATGAGGATAGTATTGAGGATAATATTGAGGTTGAACCATTTTCGTTTGATGTGTCGAATTTTCCAATACACCCTCCTGAATCCTTAACTGATACCCTTCCTCACCCACTTCCTTCCGTCCTTCCTATCGTTCCGACTGTGCAAGAGACAGTTACGCTTTTATCTCCAATACCAAGTTCGGCGCACCCATGCTTTCTTGCGAATCTTGACGGATTTGACCCCATTTCTCGACGAGTTGATAAGTTAGCACAATCGCTTTAACACATCGGTCATCACAAATTGTGCTAATTTATTCACTCGATTTACACCCTCAAGATCGTACTCTACTTCTTTCTCTTTTCCGCCATTCTTCTCCCCCACCGAGACCGTATCCCGTTTCTACCTCCACACGGTCTCGTGTGTCTCTCATCTCTTTTCTTTCCACTCCATTCTTTCACCAACTCGACCATTACCACGATAAGATTTTTGAATGGTTGGTGCTAATTTTTGGCTTGTGTAAGGCCAAGCTTAAGTTTGGGGGGAACCTTGTTGTATATATGTATATATATTTTTTGTTTTCTTTTTCTATAAAAAAATAAAAAAATTTCAAAACAATAAAATAAAAAAAAATTTAATAAATAAATAGGGGAGTGCCGACAATTTTGACCCTATGGGTGTAGCATGATAGTGAGGACACTGTCAAGTTTAAGTTTGGGGGTATGCTCGGTACGTCTTCTTCCTTCGCATTCATTTGTATATTTTTGCATTTGCATATTTATTTGAAAACCCATAAAAATTGAAAATTTTCAAAAATTATAAAAATTAATGTATTCAATTTTGCCCTAATTAACTTGAGTTTGACAAAAGGTTAACTAGCTAGGAACAACTAGATCTTAAACTTAGTAAATTAAAAACCCTAAAAATAACCTTCCTTAAAGTTTAACGGTATAAAGTATATGTCCTTGTAGTTTATTTAGAAATAGGCAAATTTTGAGTTCAGTTCTTGGGCTAAGTTGAAACAAAGGAAAAATATTGATGTTCTTATTAGAGTATAAGTTTGAAAAATAATTCCTAGCTTAAGTCTAGATTCTGAAAATGTATACCCTACAATTTGCACAATCACGCACCTTGAAACTTGGAATAGTAGAAGAGACCTTGAAATGCTCTTGTCTAAGTTCTTAGTACGAAGAAAATAAAAGGAAAAAAAGTGAATAAAGAAGAAGAAAAAATGAACACTAGTTTTGTGATTACTTAAGGCTGTAAAAATAGAAAAATATTTAGCGAGGGTGCTTCATCACCTAGTGCCTTAGTCCAACTGGTTTGGGAGTCATTGCTAAAAAGCCTTGGGTGTTGCAAGACTAGGAAGTACGCTTTAATGTGCAAACACATCTTGTAATCGGTCGTTGGTACCTCAAGAAGTATTAACGGTCGTATGAAGGATGTGTAAGCAAAATTCAGTTAAAAATTCACCTACTAATAAGTACTTTGGACAACGGACAAGGGTATGATTGCTTGATTTGAATTTCCATGTGTAGGGGTGATTTATACACACACGTGGGGATATATGATTGGAGTTTAGATGAAAGAAAGGAGTGAAGAATAGAACTTGTATCTTTAATAGAGTTGATAAAAATTCTTAAGTGGAGATGGAACCCTAGAAGGAAAACTTAAGAGATGCCGAAAGCTAAGTAAGTCTATAGAACATATATAATCTTAAGTTAGATGATGAGGAAGTGTGAAGAATATGGGTGGATAATTTACGAGTCGAAGATAATAGAGTTCCTTGTTAGAAACCCTAATTGGAGAACAAAAGTCGAAAAGCCGAATTGATAGAATTTTGTGGGTAGTATCCGCTGAAAACCCTCAGGAGACAACACTCCTCCTACTAGGGACACCTAGAGGTTTAACGGCTTGTTGCACGTGCTCAGTGCAATCGTGTTTCCCTGCGAAAGTGCGGTTAGGTTTTTTGTAGAGAATAAAAAATAAGTTTGCTCGAGGACGAGCAAAAGATAAGTTTGGGGTATTTGTTCACACCATAATATTGTATTATTATATTCCCCATTCTTATTATTTTTATAAATAAACAGGTGCTTTTGACGCATGTCTGCTACATATTACAGGTTACAGGTTCTTGGAGAGAAAACAGTGAAAAAGAAAAAAGACGACACAAAAAAGGGACTTTTGACCAACAAATAGAAGGATCTTAATCAAGCCTACACAAAAGATCAGTACAAGACAACGCAAGGTCCAAGATTACAAAAAGTCCACTGCAATTGTTCACTGGAGATCTGGAAGAAATAGAGAAGCCAAATTGAATAAAGATCCAAAGAAATAAAAAGCGCAAGAAGCCCAGAATCAGTTCCAAAATTTCCAGACATAAAATTTTACCAAAGCTTGGAAGTCTACTTTGACTAGGTCTTCCTAAGGATATTTTGGTAAATGTAGACATGCGAATCAATTGTAACCTAGGGTTTCTATCTCCTATAAATAGAAGCCCAAATCATTGTATTCTTTTCATGCCTCCCTATGCCTCTTTTTATTAATAAAATTTAGAATTCTTTTGGAGAGCATCGATGCCTCTTTTCATATCATGAATTCAGATCTGACAACCCTGTGTTGATATTTGGAGAGAGCCATCTGTAAAGTAAGTAGGTAATTTCAATTCTTGCCCTAGTTTAGATTTCAATTCTTGCCCTAGGTAATTTTCATTCTCTGCCCTAGATAAATGTTTTTTAATTCCCTAATGAGTGAGTAGTCTCCTCGCTTGTTAGGGTTAGATCTGGGGAAGGTTTGAGAGACGAAGATCTCCCATCCCCTTTCTTGCCCATCATATATTTTCATAGGACTCTATGCATACATGCACATACCGCTCCCTACGGCACCCTATCCCACGAGGTAGCGGTGATACCATAGTATAAAGGCCCGGTTGTGATTGTTTTCCATGGAGGTTAGGGTAATGATTGATAAAGGAAGGACAAGAACCTAGAGGAAGAAATATCTTTCCAAATGATTCTAATTCCCTTTATTAATAATTAACATAACTCCTAATAAGATCTTAATATGGGTATAGAAAGCGGTGAGATTTATAGACTTTTCAAACTTAACCTAGACCTAACCCTAGCAAGATTTAGATCTAGATTAATTCAGTTTTTAGATTAAATCAATCCGACGCCCATCGGAATTAACTCGTAAGAGCATTTAGGAAATTCACAACATCCCTGTGGACCGACCCGTACTTACCGGCTAGCTACCAAGCGACGCCGTTCTTGATTGCGGTTAATAGATAGTTTTTGAGATCAATCAGCCGCCTCTTCAAGATCAAGCCCATCAGATACACTGAGTGTACCTTGTCTTCGGCATTATCAAGCCCCTCCAGCGGCATGGCTTCGTAAAATCCAGGAAGGGCTTCCTAAATCGCTCCCACGATGATCTTCAACAAAGAAGAACGACGGGGGAGTAGTCGACCGTTGTGTTCATCGAGGCGACACATAACCTCAGCGCATTAAGAGTCCATAAACTCCTGGTTTTGACAACGGCCTTGGACACGAATGTCTTCATAGAAGATAATTTCGTCAAGATCATACAAATAAACGGCCATAGTACCTGCACGAAAAAGAACAAGGGTTAGATGTCAATGCTACAGTCCAAATTCTGATACTTGGTACTTTAAATTCGTACCACATTGCAATGCAGTGGAAATGGACCAAGGGGGACCCACAAAATCAAGGTGACAACTCATCATTGATGAGACAATCACTCATCAAAAAAGAAATCCTGAAAAGAAAAGAGAGATCCTCATTTAATGAGAGACTCCTCGGGTCAAGGAGTTAAACTCCCCCGAGAGCAACGCTCTGCAAATAGGAGTGACATCTGTCAACTCTAATTATAAGGAGGAAAATAAAATTCCAAGAGCTATGCTTTGTGAAAACGATGGAATCATCCATCAAAACCCTAAAAAGTAAAGCTTTTACCGAGTTAAAAACTCCGAGATCTTTTAGATCTGCAAAACGAACTCTAAAAGTTCTTCATTAATGGGTTAAGAAACCCTAAAAGAAGATTTTTTGATCTATGATCTAAGAAGAGCAAAGCTCTGTTTTCGTTTAACGGGTTAAGAAATCCTAAAATCCACTTTAAGATCTATGATCTATGAAGAGCAAGGCTCTGTTAATGGGTAAAACTCTAGAATATGAAATGATTCCTTCAAAGATTTGATCCTTACCAAAATTTTTGCCAAGGTTCTGACTCTAGAAGAGTTCTTAAGGCAGAAAGCTTAGCTCTGAAGGAGAATTAAATTCTCAAGAACAAGAAAACAAGAAAATGAACAAGCAGTCATCTCAAGGGCCAAAGGCCCTACTTATAGGCAGGGGAAGCCGATTCAACTTCTAAGAAGATCCAACGGTGGAAAAGCTGCCACCGCTGCACTCATGTGTAAACCACGTGAGAGCAACGGTGGGGGGCATTTGTTCCCCCCAATAAGAGAGCAAAGCTCTGCTCAAAATTTGAACTGAGGCAGCGCCTCACGTGCAAAGCACGAGAGCGCCAGTACTAAGAGTCAAAGACTCTGAGGCAGCGCCTCACGTGTAAAGCACGAGAGCACCAGTGCCAAGAGTCAAAGACTCTGAGGCAGCGTCTCACGTGCAAAGCACGAGAGCGCCAACGCTAGAACTAAATGTTCTCCACCATTGGATCAAAGATCCAACGAAGATGATAAATTGTCAAATTACCAGGATAAAATTCTGTTGAGGAAATACTTCTCAAATCTTTCCAAATAAGAAAGATTGTGCTCTGTAAATCAGAGCACCGTTGGATCAAAAATCCAATGGTGATTAAAAAATCACCAAGATACAGAATAAGTTCTGTTTGGGGAAAATATTTTCCCAATCTTGTTAAAAACAAGAAAAATGTCTTCTCTAAAACAGAAGTCCTTGGATCAAAGATCCAATGGTGGATAAATTCAACAAATCAATTAAGAAATCTCTCAATGAGAGATTTCCTTAACTGATTCAACGAATCAGCTTCCCCTATATAAAGGACTCAAGACTTCAAGTCTGGCACAGAAGAACCCCCCCTATAAACTTCGATCTTAAAGAGAAGAGCAAGCTTTAAGAAGAAGAATTTTTTTCAAGGTAAATAATAATAAGTGAAATCATAGCATCTCATCAATATTTGAGAGTTTAACTTTCATATCAGAAGAACTTAGTTCTTTTTCCAGATCACAGATCTATAAGACAAAGTCTTTCATAAAAAGAAGGGAGATCATAGTATCTCCTTCACATCTAAGAGTTTAACTCTCACATCAGAAGAATTAGTTCTTTTTCCAGATCTTAGATCTATCAGATGGAGCCTTTCACAAGGGAGAACCAAATTCTCAGAGAATTGAATTGGGTAGAACAAAAAAACTCAGTGCTTAGCACTTAAATCTGGCGCTCAGCGCCGAGTGCTCCACGTGCTCCTCACTTGGGCGCTATTTAATAAGAAGGGTTTAGCACTCCAAGTCCGGCGCTCAGCGCCGAGCTCTCCACGTGCTCCTTACGTGGACGCTTCTCAATAAAGAGCGCTCAACACTCAAATGCTGGCGCTCAGCGCCAAGCGCTCCACGTGTCCTTCCCTTGGGTGCTGCCCAAAATAAAAAGAGTGCCCAACACTCAAATGCTAGCGCTCAGTGGTAAGTGCCCCATGTGCCCCTCACGTGGGCGCTACTTAACTTAGAGCGCTCTGCACTCCTCAAGAAGAGCCTAGCGCCATGAAAAGTGTTCAACACTCATAAAAAACAAAAAGAAAGTGGGTGTTAGTATTCACATAAATGTTTAGCATTATGTGCACAGAGAAAGGACTGTGTCCTAGGAAGTGTCTAACACTTTATAAAAAAAAAGGGAAATGACAAAGACTAAGTGGGCTGAGCCCAAGATTGGCCAACTCCCAAAATCGACCGAGCCCATAGGTCTTCTTCTAAATTGGACTTAGTCCCAAACAAGGTTATCAAATCTTTGATGAATATTCATTGGTTCAAGTGTACATCTCTCCACACCTCTGATACATGTCATTGTAATTCTTCAACGTCTTCAGAGAGGTGGAGGGTCCCAATAACTAATAATTCTTGGTAACCCCCTAAACCAACAACTCCATGGACCGCAACGTCGTTAAAACTGAATTGTGGACCGCAATGTCCCTAAAATCTAAATTCTACGGACTATGATTGTTTCGCCCAATCAGAGCAAAGCTCTGTTAAAATTCAAAATTCAAAATTTTGAAGCAACGCTTCAAATCTCGGGCGCAACGCGCCACATGTCAGGCGATGATACATCAGCACAACGCCCAAGAAGGCGCTGATTGGTGTGATTTAACGTGCTTGTGCTTTCTAAAATATAGATCAAAAATATTTGTAACCGCAATCAAGAACGGCGTCGCTTTGCAGCTAGCCGGTGAGTACGGGTCGGTCCACAGGGATGTTGTGAATTTCCGATTCGCGCTAACGAGTTAATTCCGAAGGGTGTTAGGATTAATTATTAAATCTAAAAATTGAAGTTGTATGATACTAGGATAAGAAACTTGCTAGGATTAGGTTTAGGGAAAATTTGGTAAACAAAGATCTACATCTCTTTCCATTGCCTTTAATTAAATATATCATATTAGTGTTATGGTAAATCTTAACAAAGGGGATTAGGATGATTGGGAAGATTGATTCTTCCTCTAGATCCTTGTCCTTCCTTTCTTAATCTTTACCCTAACCTCCATGGAAAACCTTAAAATCCGGGCCTTTAGACTACGGAATCACCGTTACCTCGAGGGCAGAGTGCCGTAGGGAGCGGAATAAGAAGGTATGCATGGAGTTCTAATGTTCATAAAAGTTTGGCAATGAAAAGAGATGAGAGATCTTCATCTCTCAAATCCTTCCCTATTCCTAACCCTAACAAGCGAGGAAACTACTCGCTCATTGAGGGGATGAAAAAAGACATGATTTTATTAAAGATAGAAAACATCGATTGTATGTTAATAAAAGCTAAACTAAATTAAACCAAGGCGAGAAAATAATTTACCTAGAGCAGATATGAAAAACTACAACTACTGCAAGGAAAATAACCTACTTACTGATGCATCTCTCCAATCATCAACGCATGTTTGTCAGATCTGAATTCATGAATTGAAAAGAAACACCGATGCTCTCCAAAAGAATTCTAAAATTTATTAATGAAGGGAGACATAAGAAATTACAATGATTAGAGTTCCTATTTATAGAGAATAGGAAACCCTAGGTTACATTTTGCACCGCATGTCTAAATTTACAAATATAGCCCTGAGTTGACTAGTCAAAGCCGCCGCCACATTTTGGTAAAATTTATTTCATTTGATCACCCAGGACCGCCACGGAACCGCGGCCCGAGACCTGGTTTGGCCGCGGTTCCGCGGCCAAAAGATGGAGTTGGGCTCTGGGCTTTTTGGTGCTGGCTTCTGGTGACTTTGTCTTCCTGTTTATATATGTTCTTTTCCATTTGGGCTTCTAGGTTAGTTCCAGATTTCCAGTGAACAATTCGCAATGGATTTTTAACCGTTCGCTTTGAGTCGATGTCTTGAATCTTGCTTTGTGAACTGATCTTTATGTAGGCTTGATCAAGATTCTCTGTTTGTTGGTTAAAGTCCACTTTTGCATCATCTTTTCATCGTTTTCACTGTTTCCTGTCCAAGAACCTGTAACCTGTAATATGTAGCAGACATGCATCAAAAGCACCTGTTTTCATTGTAAAATGCATAAGAATGGGGAATAGAAAATGCAATATTATGGTATGAACAAATACCCCCAAACTTATCTTTTGCTCGTCCTCGAGCAAACTTATTTTTTATTCTCGATAAAAATCTAACCTAGCCGCACTTTCGCAGGGAGACGCGATTGCACTGAGCTCGTGCAACAAGCCGTTAAACCTCTAGGTGTCCCTAGTAGGAGGAGTGTTGTCTCCTGAGGGTTTTCAGCGGATACTACCCACAAAATCCTATCAATTTGGCTTTTTCGACTTTTGTTTTCCAATTAGGTTTTCTAACAAGGAATTCTATTATCTTTTGACTCGCAAATTATCCACCCGTATTCTTCACACTTCCTCATCATTTAACTTAAGATTATATATGTTATGCAGACTTACTTTGCTTTCAGCATCTCTTAAGTTTTCCTTCTAGGATTCCATCTCCACTTAGGAATTTCTATCAACTCTACTAAAGATACAAGTTCTATTCTTCATTCCTTTCTCTTATCTAAACTCTAATCACATATCCCCACGTGTGTGTAAATATCACCCCTACACTTGGAAATTCAAATCAAGCAATCGTACTCCCGTCCATTGTCCAAAGCACTTGTGAATTTTCACTTTCGCATCCTTCATGCGACTGTTAATACTTCTTGAGATACCAACAACCGATTACAAGATGCGTTAGCGTTTTAAAGCGTACTTCCTAGTTTTGCAACACCCAAGGCTTTTAGCAGTGGCTCCCAAACCAGTTGGTCTAAGGCACTAGGTGATGAAGCACCCTCGCTAAATATTTTTCTATTTTTACAGCCTTAAGTAATCACAAAAACCAGTGTCCATTTTTTTCTTTATCCACTTTTTTTCTTTTTCATTGTGCTAAGGACTTTAGACAAGAGTATTTCAAGGTCTCTTCTACTAATCCAAGTTTCAAGGTGCGTGTTTGTGCAATTTTGTAGGGTATACATTTTCAGAATCTAGATTTAAGCTAGGAACTATTTTTCAAACTTATACTCTAATAAAAGTTTTAATACTTTTCCTTCGTCTCGACTTAGCCCAAGAAGTGAACCCAAAATTTGCCTATTTCCAAATAAACTACAAGGCATATACTTTCTACCGTTAAACTCTAAGGAAGGTTATTTTTAGGGTTTTTAATTCACTAAGTCTAAGATCTAGTTGTTCCTAGCCAGTTAACCTATTTGTCAAACTCAAGTCAATTAGCCAAGATTGAATACATTAACTTTTATAATTTTGAAATTTTCAAATTTTTATGGGTTTTCAAATAAGCATGCAAATGCAAAAATATGTACAAATGAATACGAACGTACCGAGCATACCCCCAAACTTGAACTTGACAGTGTCCTCACTGTCATGCTAAACCAAGAGAGTCAAAATGCCGATACTCCCCTGTTTATATATTTACAATTTTTTTTATATTTTTAATGTTTTGAAATTTTTTTTATTTTTTATAGAAAAAGAAAACAAAAATAAATATATACATATATACAAAGGTTCCCCCCAAACTTAAGCTTGGCCTTACACAAGCCAAAGGTTAGCACCAACCATTCAAAAATTCTATCGTGGTAATGGTAGAGTTGGTGAAAGAATGGAGTGGAAAGAAAAGAAATGAGAAGCACACGAGATCGTGTGGAGAGAAAGGGATAATATGGTCTCGGTGGAGGAGAATGGCGGAGGGGAAGAAGAAATGGTAGGGGTTCTACTTCTTCGAGTGGAGGTTGATTAATCACAAAATCCATATCATTTAAGAATGCGAGTTCGTCGGCGAAAATATCTTCGAAACTTTCCTCGAAGGTCCAATTGAAAATTATCGAACTCAAAATGTCGGATTGTGATTCATCAACACTCGATATCATTAAAGGAAGATTAGAAGAACCAAAGAAAGTGGGAATACGAATTTGAGGGTGTGGATGGAGCGTATAGATTAGCACAATTTGTAATGACCGATGTGTAAAAAGCGATTGTGCTAATCTATCAACCCGCGAAAAAATGAGATTAAATCCCTCAAGAGTCGTGAGCAAACATGGGTACGTCGAACTAGGTATTGGAGATGAAAGCGTAACGGTCTCTTGCACAGTCGAAACGATAGGAAGGACGGAAGAAAGTGAGTGAGGAAGGGTATCAGTTAAGGATTTAGGAGGGTGTATTGGAAAATTCGACACATCAAACGAAAATGGTTCAACCTCAATATTATCCTCAGTACTATCCTCATAATTCTCCTCAATATTTTCCTTAAAAATTTGCTTATCCATGCCAATATCATCAAAATCAAGACGCATATGAGATTCGGGAGAAACATTTAATAACTCGGGATGATGATTTGAACATAAAATTTCAATTAAATCGACAGGTTCATCATCCGAAATATTCCCGGCGTCTATATCCTCAATCAAGTGAAAGTCAATTTCTTTAGACACCTCCTCAAAAGCATGGATGTTTATCAATGTAGGTTCTAGAGTGGAAGTGTAAAGGTCGAAAGGATTAGGTGCGGTTTCACTCGAAAGGGGTTCTTCACAATCTGGCAAATCAAACACTACAAAATCACACAACTCGCTTTTATTTTGAACTTGTGAATCATTTAGGACATTCGATGGAAAAATGGAGTTGTGGGCTTCAATTGGGTAAGGGTAGGTTTGATTTGGAAATCCTCTCTCATTCTCACTCTGTCCAACTGCCGCCTCATACATTGAAAAATTTGGAGCTAGTTGGAAACTAGCTACCGGTTCAGCAGGTTGCATAAGGGTGGCCACGGACGCTTCCACATTCCTAACCATTTTGTTTGTTGCTGCGATATACGCCTCCAACGCCTCTTCCAAACTAGACTTGGATGGTAAGGGGGTTTCGGTAAAAGATTCGAAATTGTTTGGATATGTGAAACTCCCTAATGGCTGTGTAGAAGCAGTGTCTAGTGAAGGTGGAAAGGTCGGTTAGGACTGGTAGGAAGTGGGTGATTGGACTGGGGTAGGGTCAACATGTGGATAAAAAGGTGAATAGTCTTGTTGATCCCTAGAACTAGATGTGTGGAGAGGGGTGAAAGATCGGCTACGAGATTGAGCAACATGCTCAGCAATGGACATCGGCTTAGGAGTGACAGAAGGACTTAAAGAAGTGGTGTCAACATCTGTAGGTGGTGAAGGTTGACTTGGTTGACACAAAGTGGGTTGAAAAGTCAAACTATTTCTCCTAGACTCCTCTATGTGATCTTTCAAAGATTTTTTAGGCATGGAAGGATCGTCTTTAAATTGACCGAACACATTGACATATGACGCAAAATTAGGTTCGGGATACCAAGGTTCTTGGACTGGGGTAGGGTCAACATGTGGATAAAAAGGTGAATAGTCTTGTTGATCCCTAGAACTAGATGTGTGGAGAGGGGTGAAAGATCGGCGGCGAGATTGAGCAATATGCTCAGCAATGGACATCGGCTTAGGAGTGACAGAAGGACTTGAAAAAGTGGTATCAACATATGGAGGTGGTAAAGGTTGACTTGGTTGACACAAAGTGGGTTGAAAAGTCGAATTGTTTCTCCTAGACGCTTCTATTTGATCTTTCAACGATATTTTAGGCAAGGAAGGATCATCTTTAAATTGACAGAACAAATTGCCGAACGACGCAAAATTATGTTCGGGATACCAAAGTTCGGCTAATGATTTTTTATGTGGGGTACCCATATTAAAAGAAGAAAGGTGACAAAAAGGAAGGTTGGATGATGGTGTAAGGATTTATTTGCGGCAAAAGTTTGCAAGTTCTTGTAACAAAAATTTTCCTTTTTCTTTTTCTTTATTTGAAAATTGTTGTAAAAAGATTTTTAGAGAACAGATATGCAACAGCAAAATATTTTATAGAAAAGATATGCAACAGCAAAATATCACTTGCAATCAATTTAGTTCAAGCGGGGCCCAAAAATCCTGCACAAGATTTGTTATTTTGGAATGGAAAAGATTTTTAAAGCGCACATAATCCTGCAGAAATTTTTCAGAAAATATTTATCTAGATTTCCAGAGCAAGAAAAGAGGAACTTACAGTGCAATTTTCTCCAGTTGATAACATAGGGGGACCGCGGATCCACGGTATGAGCGGCTTGGCGCGGCGGAAACGCGGCGGCTACGGCGGCGCAGATCCCGAGACTTGACCAGATGAGCGCGGAAGGGCGGCAGAAGGCTTCTAATGCCGCGGAATCGCGGTGGTCTGGACTGCTCGCGTCTGTAGAATTTTTCTGTTGTTCTGTTTCTGAAATTCTCCTCTGTTCTGATCTTCTATTTTCTGTTTTGCTTTCTGGAAATTTCCAGATCTGAGTTGGTTCCTGCAAGATTTCACACAACAAAGTACCCTTTCCAAAAAATAACAATTGATATATTTTTATAATTTTTGGATTTTTTAGATTTTTATGATTTTTTTAATTTTGATTAACCCGAAATTGCAAAAAGGAAATAACACGCCATCCCCGGCAACAGCGCCATTTGATTGGTGTGATTTAACGTGCTTGTGCTTTCTAAAAGATAGATCAAAAATATTTGTAACCGCAATCAAGAACGGCGTCGCTTTGCAGCTAGCTGGTGAGTACGGGTCGGTCTACAGGGATGTTGTGAATTTCCGATTCGCGCTAACGAGTTAATTCCGAAGGGTGTTAGGATTAATTATTAAATCTAAAAATTGAAGTTGTATGATACTAGGATAAGAAACTTGCTAGGATTAGGTTTAGGGAAAATTTGGTAAACAATGATCTACATCTCTTTCCATTGCCTTTAATTAAATATATCATATTAGTGTTATGGTAAATCTTAAAAAAGGGGATTATGATGATTGGGAAGATTGATTCTTCCTCTAGATCCTTGTCCTTCCTTTCTTAATCTTTACCCTAACCTCCATGGAAAACCTTAAAATCCGGGCCTTTAGACTACGGAATCACCGTTAGCTCGAGGGCAGAGTGCCGTAGGGAGCGGAATAAGAAGGTATGCATGGAGTTCTAATGTTCATAAAAGTTTGGCAATGAAAAGAGATGAGAGATCTTCATCTCTCAAATCCTTCCCTATTCCTAACCCTAACAAGCGAGGAAACTACTCGCTCATTGAGAGGATGAAAAAAGACATGATTTTATTAAAGATAGAAAACATCGATTGCATGTTAATAAAAGCTAAACTAAATTAAACTAAGGCGAGAAAATAATTTACCTAGAGCAGATATGAAAAACTACAACTACTGCAAGGAAAATAACCTACTTACTGATGCATCTCTCCAATCATCAACGCAGGTTTGTCAGATCTGAATTCATGAATTGAAAAGAAACACCGATGCTCTCCAAAAGAATTCTAAAATTTATTAATGAAGGGAGGCATAAGAAATTACAATGATTAGAGTTCCTATTTATAGAGAATAGGAAACCCTAGGTTACATTTTGCACCGCATGTCTAAATTTACAAATATAGCCCTGAGTTGACTAGTCAAAGCCGCCGCCACATTTTGGTAAAATTTATTTCATTTGATCACCCAGGACCGCCGCGGAACCGCGGCCCGAGGCCTGGTTTGGCCGCGGTTCCGCGGCCAAAAGATGGAGTTGGGCTCTGGGCTTTTTGGTGCTGGCTTCTGGTGACTTTGTCTTCCTGTTTATATATGTTCTTTTCCATTTGGGCTTCTAGGTTAGTTCCAGATTTCCAGTGAACAATTCGCAATGGATTTTTAACCGTTCGCTTTGAGTCGATGTCTTGAATCTTGCTTTGTGAACTGATCTTTATGTAGGCTTGATCAAGATTCTCTGTTTGTTGGTTAAAGTCCACTTTTGCATCATCTTTTCATCGTTTTCACTGTTTCCTGTCCAAGAACCTGTAACCTGTAATATGTAGCAGACATGCGTCAAAAGCACCTGTTTTCATTGTAAAATGCATAAGAATGGGGAATAGAAAATGCAATATTATGGTATGAACAGGCGCGCCCAATCAGAGCAAAGCTCTATTTAAAGGAAGCAACGCTTCAGTTGCGCATGCACTATGCTGCGCGACACGTGTCAGCACAGATGCGCTTGCGCAGTTGCGCTGCGCTGTGTGCTGCGCGACACGTGTCAGCGCAGTTGCGCTGCGCGACATGTGTCAGCACAGTTGCGCTGCGTTGTGCGCTGCGCGACATGTGTCAGCGCAGATGCGTCAGCGCAGTTGCGCTGCGCTGTGCGCTGCGCGACACGTGTCAGCGCAGATGCGTCAGCGCAGTTGCGCTGCGCTGTGCGCTGCGCGACACGCGCTGGGGCATCTGCGCCAAACAGAATTAGATTTTAAAGAAATCTTTCTGTTCTTGTTAAAACAAGAAGATTTTCTTCTGTAAAGCAGAAGCCCTTGGATCAAAGATCCAATAGTGGGGAAAATTCCCCAAATCACTCAGCAAAAGATCTCTTTAACAAATTTAACTAATTTATGGGCACTATAAAAGAGACCCCAGACCTAAACTCAAAGGCATCAACATCTTTCTAAAAAAAAGAGAGAAGAGAACTCTTCAGAACTCCTCGAGAACAACAGAAGGTAAAAACCTTTAGGAAAAAGAGAAAATTTTCTTGTGGACAGATTATTGATCTAAGAACAAGATCAATAATCTTAAATAAAAAGAAAAATAAGTAATAATAGTGCTTTGCACTTTCTTATGAACCATTGGTTCCTTGAAAACAAAAGAAAACTTGTTTTCTTTGATTTAAAATCGATCAAAATATAAAACGGTGCTTTGCACTTGAAAAATTGTGCTATTGCGCTCCTGTGTTGGCGCACCTCACCAGAGCGCGCCACGTGTCAGCAGCGCAACAGCGCAGCGCACTAGCGCAGCGCATTGCGCTTGCGCTCACCAGAGCGCGCCACGTGTCAGCAGCGCAACAACGCAACGCACTAGCGCAGCGCATTGCGCTGTTGCGCTTGCGTTCACCAGAGCATGACACGTGTCATCACCATATGAGCTTACGCTCATTACTTAGCGCAAAGCGCCAGACAAATACACTGTATTGCTTACAAAAGGGCCAAGCCCAATTAAAGAAGGCATAATGGGCCTAATAAAATGCAATGTATTACTTAAAAAAAAGGGCAGAGCCCAAACCAAAACAGATGCTCTGCATCATAAAGAAAGGGACATAGCCCAAATCAAAAAGGCCCTTCAGGCCAGAATAAAATGCAGTGCATTATTAAATATGGGCAAAGCCCTAGCACAGGCCTAATAGGCCAAAAATCAAGAAAAATCTTGAATATTCTCAATGGGACTTAGCTCGATCATGGCCGTAAGCCCCCAAACTAAATTGACTGAGCAAAAATGCTCTCCTAAATCAATTTACGACTGGTTCAAGGGTACATCTCCGAACTCCTCTGACACATGTTGTTGTAATCCTTCAACGACGTCAGAGAGGTGACGGGTCCCGACAACCACATATCAATATCGGACCTAGACGTCCTTAAACTAATATCGGACCGAGACGTTCTTAAACTAATATCGGACCGAGACTCCTTAAACTAATATCGGACCGAGACGTCCTTAAACTAATATCGGACCGAGACGTCCTTAAACTAATAACGGACCACCACGTCTTTAAACTGGAATATGGACCACCACGTCCCTAAACTGGAACATGGACCACCATGTCCCCAAACTGGAATACGGACCACCACGTCCCTAAACTGGAGCATGGACTGCAACGTCCCTAAACTACCTATGGACCACTACGTCCCTAAACTGGAACAATAGAGCCTCCAAATGCTATTTTGCCGGATCTAAACGATCCCGTTTAAGTTGATCTTAGCCCCCAAACACGGCTAACGTATCCTTAAACATTCAAACGGACTATAAAACTCCAAATCAACCTTGGTTCAAGGGTACATCTCTGAACTCCTCTGACATCTGCCGTTGTAATCCTTCAACGACGTTAGAGAGGTGACGAGTCCCGATGGCCAGATATTAAATGGATTATCACGTTAAGTTGATCTTAGTCTCAAACAGGACTATCTTATCCTTAATGAACGTTTAAGTTGATCTTAGCCGCAACGCGACTAATGCATCCTTAAACTTAAAACACCAAATCCAAATCTAAGTAAATACGGATTTGGACTAATCTACGTCCTACGGGCGACGGCATTACTCAGTCTCCGTATACAATCCACGGGCAACCACAATCAAAACAAACACACACGACACGAAGTGAAATTCTGGAGAAGGAGAAAGTTGTTACCGTAATGCGGTAGCGTAATTAACTGCAGGGGCTTGCGCCTGCAGGGAAGAGCGTCCCCACAATCAAAAACCCCTCAAGCGAGGGGGAATCTGACGAAGTCTGCTACATTGGCCGCATCCGTCTAAACCTCCGATACGCGGTGCCATAAATCAACTTGGCATTTTCGGAGAGGTAGACGGATAAAACTAAATAGTATCTGCCCTGAATCTCAGGCAAGACGCAAAGTCTAGGCCGCCATTCAGAGGGGAATAGATTCTGGCATGCCCGGTGGGACCTCTTCCTCTTTCCTCTCCACACTTCGTGTGTCGTCTTCGCGAACCAATCGCGGTTTGTTAAATGGTTGCCTTCAGATTTCAAGTTACTAAGATTTGGTCTTTTGCCTGGCGCAGAACTCAAGATTCAATGGCCTCTAACTGCACCAACTGCTCGAAGTGCCACTGCAACGGACGCTTCACCTCACCGGGAGGTGTAGCATATGAGCCCCAAGCGGCTTCCTTCCTCACTCTGCCGGTAGATCAGGTGACCCGAGCCACCACTGGTCTGTTCTTTGGGACCATGATCCCACCTACAAGCTTCCCTACGCCAATACCTGCACCGGAAGTGAACAAGAAGTCGGTCTTCGACCGGCTCACTGCTACGACGGCCCTATCAACGGGTCACTCACTATCAAACCGACAGCCTCTGTTTTCACCAGGCTAAATCAGAACTCTAAATTGGCTGTCCCGAGGAAGGCAATAACTGCTGCCACAGAAGTCGTCAAGGCGGCTTCCCCTGTCAAAGAGTCAGTCTTTTCAAGACCGACGATTCCTGTTCCTGTCCTTGCTCAAGGATCTGTCTTCGATAGGTTGGATATCACACCTCAGAAGACAACCTCAGTCTTTAAGAGGTTAACACCGGCAGCGCCTCATTCAGACGGGGGGCAAAAAGAAACTATCTCAATCTCTGAGCCAATCCCAACGGCTCGCCGTGCTCGACGTCGCCATTGGCAACGAGTGAGGAAGGCAGAGGGCAACTCCCCCTCAGGGATAACTCCACCGGCTCCAGTGGTGGAAGTCAACGCTGCTGTTCCAACTGGAAACAACTTTGAACTGCTGAGGAGGGTACGGAAGAACTCTCCAACCGCTACACTGAAGAGATCCCCTGTGCCCGTGGAGAGAGTTCCAGAAATGAAGCAAGAACAGCCCCCTCGACGGCTGTCCTCAAAAATTTATAAAGTTTGGCGGAGAGTTCAAGACTCCATAATTGACCCAGATCGCTCGCGTCAACAGAAAAAGGCGAAGGTGGAAAAAGACAAGGACTGTCCCATTAAACAACATGGGACAACAGCTGCTAGGGTGCCCCCTTCAACGGTTCCTTCAACCTCAACGACCCACAAAAGGAGGAGGCCAGAGAAAACTCCCGCGTCAGCGGCGAAAGTTAAAAATGGTGAACCCAAACGTCCTAAGTCAGGGGGCATGATAGTTCATACCGTCTACGTGGCATCTGGTAAAGAAGATAGCCGCATATCTACGGGTCATCGACCGCTCACCTGATCAGTGACCAAGGCACATGAGCAACAACAAAAGCTCCAAGAAATGATGAATGCTATGGCTGCACTTACCGGACCAGAAGAAAGCCCTGAAACGTCCTCGGACGAACGTCAGGAGGAAGAAACTGACGCTGAATTCCTTCGTCGGATATTGGAGAAGAAGGACAAAGAGGCTGCTGAACAAGCAGCCAACATACAGCGTATCCTCTTCCAAGACATGATAGGGATGATGATACAACAAGATCCTCCGACTGAAGAGCCCCCGATCGTCCTTGGTGACGATAGGGGAGAAACATCAAATCCTCCACCAGCTCTGTCGACGGCTAAAGAGGATACAATCTCCAAAGCTGATTTGGATGAGTACATCGCCCAACAAATACGGGTTCATCAGGCGACCGAAGCAGCCGGCCAGGTCGTAAAAACGGGGCGGCCGTACCCGGGCTGGTACGATTAGATTAAGTACCCGCCAGGTTATACGATACCAAAATTCCATGTGTACAAGGGGACGGGCAATCCTCATCAGCAGGTTGCCCAGTTCAGAGCACTCTGCGGCAACACCGGCGGTGACGACAAGCTGTTGCTTCGCCAGTTTGTTGGAAGCTTATCAGATACGGCGTTTGAATGGTACTCTGAGCTCCCGAACGACTCTATTAAAACCTTCGCGGAGATGGAGCTGTTGTTTACTCAGCGTTTTGCAAGCGCCAGTGAACGTACCCCGATGACAGCACTGATTAACGCCAGGGTAAAACCCGGCGAGACGTGGGTTCAGTACGCTATACGATGGCAGAACTTATGGTCGAAGTGTGAGCAACGCATTGAAGAAGCTCCCGCAGTGGGTATGTTTGTGGGAACCCTCGATCCACAAGCAACCATCTCGCAGTTTATGATGTTTTTCAAGCCGACTACCTTCCAGGCCTTGATTGACAAACTAGCACAGATGGATCAGATGGGCCACAAACCTCCTCTTCCAAGGCCGGACTCCCGAAGTGATAAAGGGAAAGGGAAAGCGATCGTCGTCGCTAATGCTCAACAACAGCCGAGCGACTCGAAGCCGGTTACTCATCAAAATAATATGCGCCCGTACGTACCCCTTGAGGATAGGATGGGACGTCCTTATTCCTTTCCTCGCGATAAAACGAGGAGGTTATTCGAGCTGGCGTTGCGCAACAGACTCATAAATCTGCCGGATCTAAAACGTCCGTTGCAACCAAGTGACATCAACAAGCCCAACTACTGTCCTTATCATCGAGTACTAGGCCATCCGATCGAAGATTGCTACGTTTTCAAGAATTGGCTTGAAAACCAGTACCGACAGGGCAAGTTCGCGTTATCTAACAAATGGAAGGTGAATCCCCCGCAGCCCCACACCTCTAAGGGGACGAATACGCCGGAGGAAACATGCTCCGTCATTGAAGAAGCTCTTTGGGAGGTTGTATTATCAGCCAAGACAAAGAGGATGCTGAACGATCTTCAGACATGTCCAGCGATCAAGTGGAAGAACCTGTTGGAACCACAGGTCATTGAAGGGATGTTGAAGCCATGTCCAGCTCCAAAGACCGATAGTGGTGGTTCAAGCACTTGCAGCCAGCCGTCAAAATCTTCGAAAAAGAAGAAGAAGAAATCTAAGAAGCCCGTGAAGCCCAGCGACAAGCGCACTGACTTACAAAAGCAAATTGACGCGCTGGATGAATACAACCAAAAGGCACGGACTCCCATTACGCTCCAAGAATTCCTCAATCACATTTTTCAAGAAGAAGATGAGGGAGAAAGTTCATCGGATGAATCCGAGGAATATGTGGCGAGCTGTCATACGATTTCCCATTCGATCACGAACGATGAGGAGACTCCTTGTACCGAAACGCTGGGGGCAGATCTTGAACCAAAATTTCCGGAGCTATCTGATGAAATGATTGACGCGTTCCTTAATGAAGCTCGATTGAAAAGTAAAGCTGATCGAGAACGCGAGACGGCTATATTTGAAAGGGCCAAGCGCCAGCGACTTGATGAAAGAGCTGAGACGATCCCGCTGGGGCAAAACACCTCCTCTACCGACAAAAGCCAATTCAAGATGAGGAAAAAGTTTGCTAAGGCCATATCAATGGGCATGAAGCTACCATCCTCTGAAGGAAACATCACCGGTGAAGTGGAAACGCACCCCTCCTATTGCTTATATCATCAAAAGATTTCGCACCCCACTCAAGAGTGCAAAGCTTTCGATAAATGGTGGCGAGGATACGTTGCTCATCGACAACGCTTTAAGCGGGAAAAGCGCGAAACTCGTCGGGAGAAAAGAAATACGACCGAAGGGCTTGAAAGAACTACCGACGATTGTCGCATGGTTAACACTGGCGGAACACAAGTGCCTACATTCCGGAGCGATTCTGATGAGGAGCTGGAACTCGCCCCTCTCTTTAAAGAGTCAACTTCAGGAAAAGAAGAAGAGCCGAAGGTTTGCGAAAATATTCGGCTGCGGAATCGGACGCTTCCTGAAAAGAATCTCGGATCCTCAAACAGAAAAGATAAAGGGAAAGAAAAGGTCTCGGAAGATATCGTCTTAGATGACCAAGTTCTGGAGGAGCTAGTCGCCAAGGACCCGCTAAAGAAGAATAAGATGGATTACAATGTCTTAGCACATCTGAGGAAGCTGCCCTCACAGCTCAGCATTCTTGACGCCCTTTTACTATCAAAAGAGGCGCGAGATTCGTTGATTAAGGCACTCCAAGATCCGGAACAATTCCAAGCATGCCTGGTCGAGGAAAAATGAAGGATGAATTGGAGGAAGTGCACACGGCCGATGTCACTTTCGGCGACGAGGACCTTCTCCTTGGGACTTGCGAACACAATCGCCCCCTCTATGTCTCAGGATACTGCTACGATATAAAGATAGGCAAAATCCTGATCGACAATGGATCCTCCGTTAATCTCCTCAATGTGCGGGTGTTAAAAGAAATCTGCATGAGCGTCCAGCACCTTGCTCGTGACAAGATCGCCATCTCCGGATATATCCAAAACCCCCTTTCAAAACACACGCTCACTGCACATTGAGTTCACATGACCAGTTTAACCCGTTAATCGGAGGTTCCCTCGCCCCAAAGGCGATGGGTAATTAACGGCAGCTTAGTCCGCGGCTGCCGGAGAGTCGGATCCCCACAATCATTAAACCCCGGCCTACCCTAGGCAGGGGGAATCTGTAGTACGCCTGACAAGCGCGCGCGTATTCCCATCTCACTGGGGTGACGAAAAACACCCTACAGATTCTGGCACGCCCGGTGGGACCGATCTCTCCTCCCATATTTCGGGTTAAACGTTCATGCGAACTCAATCAATATACATATCGATTGCCTATACTGAAATGATGTTCTTTTTTCCGTGCAGCAATCAACCTTCGACGACAATGTCTCCCCAGACGAATTCAGCTTCCAACGTGACCCCGATTCCGTACGTGGTCAAGATCAACGCTCGTGTGGTTCTCCCCGCAAGCCTCAGTCGACAATGGGAGGAGCCGCCCCGCCAGTTTGGCTCTGTCATCATCTACCCTGCCGGAAGCGCTCACCTGGCAGAGATCCCGGCGGAACAGGTGGCCAAGCCGGTCTCAAGGGGTAAGAGGCCGAATGTCGTGATCTCCAAGGCACCACAACCGAAACTCAAGACGCTATCTGAACGATTCTCTGGTGCTCCAGCGGGGGGCAAGAACTTTGGTACAAAGGGCAACATCAAATGTTACGGACGAGCTCAGGCGATAACTCCAACAAATGCACAATCGAGCGTATCTCCAAGGCCCTCCATCGCCCGGTCTGCGGCGTCTTCCCAAAGAGCTGAAGTCTGCCAGGTGCTTAGAACAGAAAAGTTAAGGCAGAAGCGGCTCAGGTATCGAGCCAACAAAAGGGCCAAGGCTTCGGCCAAATGGAATCGTGTGAAGTTCCAAGTGCAGGGTTGCCCCGCGACGACGGTTGAGTCGGACGTAAGAATCAGCAATTCCTTCGAGCCTCTAAAGTGGGTTCAGAAAAATTCCATGACCGCCAGAATCAAGAAGACAGCGGTCCGAACAGTGCCACAAAGAGACGTGTCCCGGCCCCAACAGAAAAAGTATGACACTGTCTCTTCAAGAGTCTATCAAGCACTTTGTGCCGCGCGAAAGCAGCGGGGCAAACCCAGAAAAGAAGCACCTGCACCATTCAAGAACCTGGTTAGGCCGGCCGCCTTCAATCGACTACCGGCTACCGAAGCAAGGGGGTCAAGACAGCGATCCATAAAATCAGCCGCCAATGATAGAAAGACGGTCGGATATATCATCCATACGGTCTATATGGCGGGCGGGCGCCCCAGCGACAACCTTCGCAGCAAAAGTAAGGACGGGGCCACCACATCCCAAGCCCAATCTAGCCTGAATGTGGTTGCCGCCGCCCAAGAACAGCCGCCCCTGCTGGATGAAGAAAACCCTCTCGATGAGGATGATAGGCAGATACACCCCTCGGTCCATGTAGAGTCAAGCTCGGACAGCGAGGAAGAGCCGACTTTCCGCCCTAGGACTGCGGAGCAAGAGCTGCTTCAAGAACTTCGAAAACAGCTCAGGAGCAAAGATAAAGAGATGGCCAAGCTCTATTCGAAGATTGACGACTTAACGAACGTGGTGATGCAGCTTACGGCTCAAATTGCTCGAGCGCCTCCTAATCAAGCACAAGCCGCTACTAATCAGCCGGGTGATGACAATCCGAGGCAGCCAATGCCTGTTCCTTTGGGACCAAGACTGGTCGAGCCGAATGAAAGCCGGCTACATTCCGCTTCTGGGGACGCCTTGGCCCCAGATAGCACTATCCCGCTAACACAGGATCGGATAATGGATTTGGTCACCAGCAAGGTTAAAACATTGGTGGCCGAAGCTGAAGCTCAGAAAGAAATCGGCAGTAGTGGGCGGCCATATCCCGCGCAGTACGATCTGATTGAGTTCCCAAGCGGCTACGTCATTCCTAAGTTCGGAAGATTTGATGGAACGGGGAATGCAAACCAGCACGTCGCCCACTTCAAAGCATCGTGCGGAAATACAGGGAGCAACGATGCGCTCCTTCTTCGTCAGTTTGTCAACAGCCTGACCGGCGTCGCCTTCGACTGGTATGCGAGTATACCAGACGGGTCCGTCATTACCTTTGCCCAAATGGAGTCTCTGTTCCGGCAAAGGTTCATGAGCGTCAGTGATAAAATCTCTATAGCCGATCTTGTGAGGACCAAGCCGGGGAAGAATGAAAGCAACACCGACTTTATCGCCCGGTGGCGTAATCTCACAGTTAAGTGTGAACCGCCGCTGGAGCAGGACCAGTCCGTCAGCCTTCTCATTGGGAACCTCAGCAATTGGATGGTCCCCTTCTTGTGTACAGCGGGCCTCAAGACGTTTCAGGAGCTAACCAAGAAAGTCCAAATGCTGGAACGCTCGAAGCAAGAGTCCCCGCCAGACTCTCAGAGAGACAAAACCTGGAAAAGCAAGCGGGACGACAACCGTAGAAGCGGGAGTTCCAGCAGTACCAATGTCTTCAATGCCTCCGACAATGAAGAAAAGCGAAGGGCGGGCGAATCCAAAACCAACCGGTCTCGAAAGCCATTGCTGGGAGGAGATGGGCCTTCCCTAGAGGAGAAAAAGAACAAGGTTTACTCTTTCAGAAGGGACAAGGTCCGCAAGATATTTAAAGATGCCTTGAACAATGGCCTACAACTGCCGGAGTCGAAAAGACCCCAAGAAGCAAAAATGACCGACAATCCCCTGTATTGCCCGTACCACCGAGTAGTGAGCCATGCGATCGAGGATTGCTATATCTTCAAGGATTGGGTCGAGAAGCAGTACAAGGCTGGAGAGATCGAGCTGTCCAAAAGCGTGTTGGTGAACAATCAAGTTGCAACCGCCAACTTTATACAGACGGAAGCTGAAGCCTTCTGGGAGCAGACAGCCGAACCCGCTGCCCTGACAAACGAAACTGACTCATCGCGGCCTCCGTGGAGTACGCACATATCTAATAAGACGAAGAAGATGCTAAAGCTGCTTCAGAAAGAGCCCAGGATGGAATGGGAAGGGCAGAAGAAGCCTGCCAGTCCAGCTGCCAATGCGGCTCCATCAGGCTCAAAATCCAAGAAGCTCAAGAAGAAGAAAAGTGCAGCTCGGCGTGAAAAAGAGTCTGCAGGGAGATCGACCATTCAAAAATATATTGATTCCCTCGAAGAATATGAACAAAAGGAAAGAACATTGATTCAATTGAAGGAGTTCTTCCCTGTACAAGCGGCTGAAATTCTGGAGGAGTTAGAAGAAGACTCCAATGAAGAGATCCCAGTAGTGACCTGCTACGCCATCCATCTTGGCAGCGACTCCGAGGATGATCTCTGTTTTCCCGAAGAGGACGAGGAGCTCACCACAAAGGCCAATCAAATCCAGCTCAGAAGCGGCAGGGCTCTACCGCAAAATCAGGGCAACGCCCCAAAAGGGAAGGAAAAACAAGTCGCTAATGAAGAAGATGGCAGAGAACTGGCCGATGAAAACATAAATCCTTCCTCGGTGGACTATAATGTCTTGGCACATCTCCGGAAGCTTCCATCTCTCCTGAGCATCTACGACGCCTTGGTCCTATCTAAGGAGCTTAGAGACGTTCTCATTCACGCTCTACAAAACCCCGAGCAGTATCAGGCTCACTTTGCGGAAATTAATATGAAAGAAGCCCAGCACGCTTTGCATGCCGCCGCAGTCACATTTAAGGATGAAGACTTGCTACTGGGAACGGCTGAGCATAATCGGCCGCTTTACCTGACCGGGTACAGCGACGGAGATCGAATTAATCGTATATTGATTGATCCGGGGTCCTCAGTGAACATCATGAACTTGCGAACTCTGAAGAGTCTATCAATGGACGTCTGACACCTGTCAAGGGAAAGAATTGTCATTCAAGGCTTCAACCAAAATTGCCAGCAAGTTCTGGGGTCTATAGCTTTGCCAATCGAATTTGGGGATCTGCAAACTGAAGCTAAGATATACGTGATCGACGCCGACACATCTTATAAGATTCTCTTGGGGCGGCCGTGGATCCATGATTACGGCATCATTCCGTCGACTCTCCATCAATGCATGAAGTATACTAAAAATGGCGAAGAAAGACGTATTGACGGAGACATCCAGCCGTTCGGTGTGCATGAAGTCCGATATGAAGATTCTCGGTACTTTACGAACCACCAAAATGCCAAGCCACAACTGACCGAGGATAGAACAGCCCCAAGACTCAAAAGCAAATCTGCGCCGTCTATCACTTTCAAAAGCAAAAATGCCCAAGTGCGCCCGTATTTCGGCAGCGACTCTGATGAGTCCGACGCTGGAAGCCCGTCCTTCCGCAAAACTCGCCCTCATTTCGGCAGCGATACGGACGAATCTGTTACTGAAGGCCCATCTAGCAGCAAAGTCCGCCCTCATCTTGGCAGTGACACTGAAGAGTCAGAGGAGGAGGACCTGTCGTGCAACAGCGGTGCAGATTGGACCCCCACGCAACAAGCGAAACTACGAGAGACCTTCGAAGTTGCAGAAGGGTCCCTAGCCGTTACAAGGGTACCAGAGCAAATGTGCAAAGAGCTCGATGCATTATCAATCTCCACCGTGGACCAGCTGAAAACTTTCTACGTTCCCGGGAGGAAAAGTGGATAGAAGGGCATCTTGTTTTATGGGTCAAACCCCGTTGTGCACCCGGACGACCTTTCTGTCGCGTGCCTTCCCTATGAGAGAGGCATAAGAGCCGTCCTCAATCCCAGATACTATGCGCCCGAGATGCGGGAATACTTTAAGAAGTGCGGATGCCGGTTATATCAAACGGAGTCCGAAGCAATGTTTTACGAAGGGCTATGGTATCCGCCCCAGGTCCGAGCACTCATCGATGGACGGATTCCAGATAGACAGGGCATAGGCTACATTCAACCTGATTCCAAAGCGTGCTACATGATCCATGTTGGTGAGACCAGCGAGAGATCAAATGATGATGACGAGATAGCCGAGCCAGAAGAAGCTCCTCAAGAGCTCGAAGATGGCGGACAAGCAACCTTTGATGAGCTAACCGAGATTGACTTAGGAACGCCCGATAATCCAAGGCCGACCTACATCAGCTCACTCTTGTCAGAGGAAATGAAAGAGCAGATAATTGCCCTGCTGCGTGAGTTCGTCGACTGCTTCGCGTGGACGTACAAAGAAATTCCTGGCCTTTCCCCTGAGGTAGCCGTGCATAAGCTGGCTATATCTCCTGATGCTAGGCCAGTCAAACAAGCTCCTCGAAGAATGAGAAGGGAGTTGGAAGAAAAGGTCATCGAGGAAACCAAGAAGCTCATCGATGCCGGCTTCATCAGGGAAGAGAAATATGCAGACTGGATCGCATGCATAGTCCCAGTGAAGAAGAAAAATGGGCAGATCCGAGTTTGTGTCGATTTCAGGGACCTCAATAAGGCATGTCCTAAAGACGACTTCCCGCTACCGGTCATGGAAATGATGGTCGATGACACCTCAAATTACGAACTGTTCACCTTTATGGATGGCTTGTCTGGATATAATCAGATCAAGATGTCGCCTGAGGATGAGAAGCACACAGCATTTCGAACCCCGATCGGAATATATTGCTACAAGGTAATGCCATTCGGACTGAAGAACGCAGGTGCTACATATCAAAGGGCGATGACTAATATCTTTGATGACCTAATCCATAAAGTCGTTGAATGCTATGTTGATGATCTGGTCGTCAAGACTAAAGCCAAGGCCGATCATATCCAAGATCTCAGGACCGTTCTCACCAGACTGAGGGAATACGATCTGAAGATGAATCCTCTGAAGTGCGCTTTTGGCGTGTCATCGGGAAAATTCCTGGGCTTCATAGTCCGACATCGAGGGATCGAAGTTGACCCATCAAAGATAAAGGCCATCATGGAGATGCCCCCTCCAAAGAGTCTAACGCAGCTAAGATCTTTTCAAGGCAAGCTTGCTTATATACGGAGGTTTATCTCAAATTTATCAGGGAGATGTAGGCCCTTCTCAAAGCTCATGAAGAAAGGAGCTCCTTTTATCTGGGATGCCGAATGTCGAGCAGCGTTCGAAAGCATTAAACAATACTTGTTGCACCCTCCAGTGCTGGCCGCTCCCATTCCGAATAAACCGCTGATTCTCTACACTGCCGCGCTGGACGAGTCACTCGGTGCGCTCCTTTCCCAGAATAATGAGGAAGGAAAAGAAAATGCCCTCTACTACCTCAGTCGAACTCTAGTCGGGGCGGAACACAACTACTCCCCAATCGAAAAGCAATGCCTGGCTCTGATATTTGCTGTGAAGAAGCTGAGGCACTATCTGCTCGCTCATCGGGTTATGCTGATCTCCAAGGTCGACCCGCTCAAACACTTGATGACCAAAGCAAGCCTAGCCGGCAGAATGGCAAGATGGGCTGTCATGCTACTTGAGTTTGACATAGTTTACACTCCTCAGAAAGCAGTAAAAGGGCAAGCTCTTGCAGACTTTCTCGCTGCTCATCCCATACCAGAAGGGTCGCCACTAAATTGTGAGTTACCCGACGAACAAGTGCTGCATCTCGAGAATGACGAGCCATGTTGGGAGCTCTACTTCGATGGGGCCTCATCGATAAGAACCTCCAGTAAATCAAGCGTCCCGGAGATAAAAGCAGGGATAGGATTGGTGTTCATCACACCATCAATGGGAACCCTACGGCGTTCTTTTGCTCTCACCGAGCCTCGGACAAACAATGAAGCTGAGTATGAAGCTCTGATAGCTGGTTTGGAGCTCGCCATAGAAATGGAAATCCGTCGGCTACGAGTTTACGGTGACTCCCAGCTCGTCGTCAACCAAGTAAGCGGCGACTATAAGATATACAAACCCGAGTTAGCTCGGTACAGAGGTCGAGTGGTGGAACTCATGAAACGGTTCACTCATATTGAACTAACGAGAGTCCCTAGAGCGTTGAACGGAAAGGCTGATGTACTCGCTCGCTTGGCCAAGGAGCTGGCTGATCCTGACATGGACGAAATTCTGATCACAGTCAGGAGCCGGCAAATCCTACCCCATGTCTCTCTACGAGAAGAGCAAAGCACGGAACAGAAGAGCAATCCCGCCGAAGAAGCTTCGATCGTCCAAGACGAGCCCGATTGGAGAGAACCCTTCATAGAGTACCTCCGATATGACAAGCTGCCCGAAGAAAAATCTGCGAGGATTCAGCTGAAGAAAAGAGCTCTCCGATACGTGTTTGTAAATGACACGTTATACCGCAGGTCATATGACCAACTCTGGCTCAGGTGTCTGTCATTGGCCGAAGCCCAAAAGGTCATGAAAGATGTCCACTCGGGCGTTTGCGGTGCTCACCAATCTGGCCCCAAGATGCGACTTCAAATCAAACGGCTTGGGTATTACTGGCCCACCATGATACGGGATTGCGGAGAACATGCAAAGAAATGTTATATCTGCCAAATTCACGGTGATTTTATTCACAAGCATCCCAACCCATTGCATCCTACAGTGGCGTCGTGGCCATTCGAAGTTTGGGGCACCGACATTGTTGGCCCAATTGATCCTCCGTCATCTAAAGATCACCGGTTCATACTGGCCGCGACAGACTACTTCTCCAGGTGGGCTGAAGCTGTCCCGCTAAAAGAAGTCAAGACAAAGGATATTCTGACATTCTTCCAGCATAATATTCTATACCGCTTCGGTACACCAAGAAGAATCATTTCTAACAACGGGCCTTCTTTCAAGAGCTTCAATGTCTCAAGGTTCGCTACTCAGCACAAGATAGACTGGAGATATTCCTCCATCTATAATCCAAGAGCCAATGGGCTAGCCGAAGCCTTCAATAAGACTCTATGCAAGCTTCTGAGGAAAAATGCTTCAGCCAACAAGAGAGACTGGAATCTCAAGCTTCACGAGGCATTGTGGGCATATCGTACCACGCACCGTACTCCAACTCAGTCCACTCCATACTCATTGCTCTTCGGAGTGGAGGCAGTCCTCCCCCTCGAAGTTGAAGTTCCGAGCTTAAGAATGGCCGTCCAACATGAGTTGACGGAGGAAGAAAACGTGCTCCTTCGACTTGAAGAACTCGATGCCCTCGAAGAAAAGAGGCTCGCGGTGCAACAAAATCTGGAGCTATACCGAGCCCAAATGTCACGGGCTTATGACAAGATAACCCATCTCCGCGCCTTCAAGAAAGGTGAATTGGTGTTGGTCCTCAAAAGACCGATTATCCCCAATCGACATGCCAAGGGAAAATTCGAGCTAAACTGGGAAGGACCATACGTCATCGAGAAAGTGTTTGACGGAGGATCCTACCAACTAATAAGTGCCGAGGGAGAAAGGCCCATGCCACCCATCAATGGCCGATATCTCAAGAAATACTACACGTGAATGCTCCAAGTCGCAGGCAAATTGAGCACATCAGCCCTACGGTCTGGATCAGACATCCTGCAAAACCGTATACAATCCACGGGCGTAAATGACCCCTATTTCTCCCGAATCCTGCCGGTGAGACTACTTTAAAGTCCCACCAGCGGCCAAAAAAAAAAAAAACGGTATGTCCACAAGCAAAACGGGCACGGATGAAAACCCGAAAGGGCTCCGTGAGTAAAAACAGCAGGACTACCGGCGAGTCTGTGAAAACCCGAAAGGGCGCAAACTCGTAAAAAGGAAAGGAGGTGAAATACACTCACAAAGTCCTCTCGACCTTGTGAGGAGAAAACCCCTGCGTGAGATCCTTACGACTCACAAAGGAGCAACACACTTAGGAATCCTCACGATTCCTAAGGAGAAAATACACCTACGAGATCCTTTCGACTCGTAGGGAGAAAATGCTTTTATGGGACCCTCACGGCCCATAAAATTGAAAAGCCTTAGGTGGTAGGGACCCAAACCTAACTCTTAAGCCATCGTTCCCCAACGGGCAACGGCAAATGATGATTCGCTCCTGGCATTTCGCTTCAGTGTTAGCGGTGCTGATGCCGACCAAAAACCCAAATCCTAAGTCCTCCCAAGGCAAATGATGAGTTGCTCCTGGCATTATTCCAGTGCAGCAATGCTGATGCCGGACAAGATCCAAATTCCAATTCCCCAAACGGCGAATGATGAGTCGCTCCTGGTACCACATTCCAGTGCAGCGATGCAGACGCCAACCAAAATCCAATTTCTCAAAATTCTCCCAGCCCTACGGTTGGTCCCCAAGTTGACTACCGTATACAATCCACGGGCTCAAATAATTCTCGTCATACCCATGCCCCACCACAATTACCAGTTACGCGGCTGGTCTCCGCCTTTGGAATTATGCTCCATAAAGAAGACCCACTCGTGTGTCCTCACGATACATGAGGAGTACAAACCTTTGTGGGATCCTTACGACTCATAAAGGAAAAACACACTTAGGAGTCCTCACGACTCTTAAGGAGAAAATACACCTGCGGGATCCTTACGACTCGTAGGGAGGAAATGCTTTTATGGGACCCTCACGGCCCATAAAAATGAAAAGCCTTAGGCGATAGGGATCTAAACCTGTATCCTAAGCCATCGCTCCCCAATCCCCAAATGGCGAATGATGAGTCGCTCCTGGTACCATATTCCAGTGCAGCGATGCAGACGCCAACCAAATTCCAAATCCCATACCCCAACGGCGAATGATGAGTTGCTCCTGGTACCATATTCCAGTGCAGCGATGCAGACGCCGACAAAGTCCCGAAATTTTTCCGGCCCTACGGTCTGGATCATACATCCTGCAAAACCGTATACAATCCACGGGCATAAAACAATCCCAATCTCTCCTAAGCAACCAAATCTAAATTCTCTCGGGGCAAATGATGAGTTGCTCCTGGCATTATTCCAGTGCAGCAATGCAGATGCCAAACAAAAACCAAAATCCCAGAATCCTCTCAATGACAGATGATGATTCGCTCCTGGTACCATATTCCAGTATAGCGATACCGATGTCAACCCAAATCAACAAGTCAACTTCCACTCCGACACCGCAGAAAGCGGAGCGAGTCAGAATCCAATCTCGACACCGCAAGAAGCGGAGCAAGTCAAGTCTACCCCTGACACTGCAAGAAGCAGAGCAAGTCAAATCAAGAATCGACCGTCCACGTCGCTAAAAGGGCAGCACCGACCGTCCACGTCGCTAAAAGGGCAGCACCGACCGTCCAAGTCGCAAAAAGGGCAGAACCGACCGTCCACGTCGCTAAAAGGGCAGTACCGACCGTCCACGTCGCTAAAAGGGCAGCATCGACCGTCCATGTCGCAAAAATGGCAGCACTGACCGTCCATGTCGCAAAAAGGGCAGAACCGACCGTCCAAGTCGCTAAAAGGGCAGCACCGACCGTCCACGTCGCTAAAAGGGCAGCACCGACCGTCCACGTCGCTAAAAGGGCAGCACCGACCGTCCACGTCGCTAAAAGGGCAGCACCGACCGTCCACGTCGCTAAAAGGGCAGCACCGACCGTCCACGTCGCTAAAAGGGCAGCACCGACCGTCCACGTCGCTAAAAGGGCAGCACCGACCGTCCACGTCGCTAAAAGGGCAGCACCGACCGTCCACGTCGCTAAAAGGGCAGCATCGACCTTCCACGTCGCAAAAATGGCAGCACCGATCGTCCATGTCGCAAAAAGGGCAGAACCGACCGTCTAAGTCGCTAAAAGGGCAGCACCGACCGTCCACGTCGCTAAAAGGGCAGCACCGACCGTCCACGTCGCTAAAAGGGCAGCACCGACCGTCCACGTCGCTAAAAGGCCAGCACCGACCGTCCACGTCGCTAAAAGGCCAGCACCGACCGTCCACGTCGCTAAAAGGGCAGCACCGACCGTCCACGTCGCTAAAAGGGCAGCACCGACCGTCCAAGTCACTAAAAGGGCAGCACCGACCGTCCAAGTCGCAAAAAGGGCAGCACCGACCGTCCACGTCGCTAAAAGGGCAGCACCGACCGTCCACGTCGCTAAAAGGGCAGCACCGACCGTCCACGTCGCTAAAAGGGCAGCATCGACCGTCCAAGTCGCAAAAAGGGCAGAACCGACCGTCCACGTCGCTAAAAGGGCAGCACCGACCGTCCAAGTCGCAAAAAGGGCAGAACCGACCGTCCACGTCGCTAAAAGGGCAGCACCGACCGTCCAAGTCGCAAAAAGGGCAGCGCAGGATTCCTACAAAGCGGGAACCAGATAACTCCGGGCTAGGGAAAACGTCTATCACGGACACTCTGTCTCGGAGACATGACAAGCAACGACCGTCCATGTCGTAAAAAGGGCAGTGCCAGCTTCCCAAAAAGTGGGAACCAAATCAAGTCGCCTCCACGTGAAAGAAAATCCATCAATTTCATGCACACGACCCACATATGTGGTGTGCATTTATTGATGGGGGGCAATTTGTTGGGATAAAAATTTACACCCCGGTTGACCAAGTCAAAATCCAAGTCAACCCCAAGCCAAGTGGGCCCATGCCCGGGTCGAGCCCGAACATGAAGCGGCCGGCCTCCCCCCATGCCAAGATAAAATTTTTGTAATAAATAATTTTGTTGCATTTTCTTTTATTTTATTTTATGGATAAATGTAAGAAAAATAGGCATAAAGCCAAATTTTTGTAAAGCCCATGGCTTATGTGCAAAAAGAAATGGCACATGAGCCATGGGATAGGCAAAATGCCATTTTGTGAAGCCCAAGGGGCTATGTGTAAAATGTATGGCCTATAAAGGCAAAGATAATGAAATATCCCAACAACTTTTTTCTCTCTCCAAAAAAAGTTTCAGAGCTGAGCTCTTTCTTCCTTCTTCAAGGTTCCAAAACCTTCTTCTTTCTTTTGAATTAAATCAAGAGTTCTACTCTCATTTTTATAAAAACAAATTAGTTTTCACCACAAAACCCATCAAGGGGAACTCAGATCTTCCATCAGATCTCAAAAAGAAAAGATTTTGAAATCCCACATCTCTTGATCTTCAAGATCCAGCTAACAGAGGAGGAAGAAGAAGAACATCTTTCACTAAACCCTCAAAAAAAAAAAAGAAGAAAAACACATTCAGGAGTCCAACTCCTCTCTGATTTCTCTTCTGAGAAATTTTTTCAGGCTAAAAGCCTCTTGTGCCTCTCCGGCGCGCAGCGCAAGGCGCCAGCGTGCCGACACGTGGCGCGCGCGCTTGCGCACCTGCGCGCTTGCGCAAGCGCGCAAGGCGCCCGCGTGCCGACACGTGGCGCGCACGCTTGCGCACCTGCGCGCTTGCGCAAGTGCGCAAGGCGCCCGCGTGCCGACACGTGGCGCGCGCTCTTGCGCACCTGCGCAAGTGCGCAAGGCGCCCGCGCGCCGACACGTGGCGCGCGCGCCTGCGCACCTGCGCAAGGCGCCCGCGCGCCGACACGTGGCGCGCGCGCCTGCGCACCTGCGCACCTGCGCAAGTGCGCAAGGCGCCCGCGCGCCGACACGTGGCGCGCGCGCCTGCGCACCTGCGCAAGTGCGCAAGGCGCCCTCGTGCCGACACGTGGCCCCCATGCATCCCTTGGATGCATTTTCCCTCTCTTTTTATGTACATACATATACACATACATATGTATACAAATTCACACATACACATACTCCGCCACATTCTCCCCCCGAACCCCGCAAGGGGGCTGCTAGCCCCCTTGACCCCCAGCCCGCTATCCGGGTAGCGGGACCCCCGTAAAAAACTCTGCGTGGCTCCCGATATATCCAAAACCCCCTTTCAAAACACACGCACACTGCACATTGAGTTCGCATGACCAGTTTAACCCGTTAATCGGAGGTTCCCTCGCCCCAAAGGCGATGGGTAATTAACGGCAGCTTAGTCCGCGGCTGCCGGAGAGTCGGATCCCCACAATCATTAAACCCCGGCCTACCCTAGGCAGGGGGAATCTGTAGTACGCCTGACAAGCGCGCGCGTATTCCCATCTCACTGGGGTGACGAAAAACACCCTACAATCTCATATAATATTCTGCAGTTGCTTAAAAAAAATTTAGAGGCCATTTAAAAATCGACAGAACTAGATTTCATTGTTTCAAGTTTCGGAGTAGTTTCGGTTTCGTAATCTAACAAATATCGTCTAATTCTCTAGCTTGGCTCTGATACCAGTGTCGGATTACCTAGCACGATAACAAGGTTTCGGGAGGCATCGTTCATACCATTTTCAAAAAATTGACATGCTACATAACCTTAACCCTAGAATCTTAACTTGAGAATTAGACAAAACAACATGTAAACAACTTTACATCTAAGTGAATATGGAATACAACCTTTGTAGACCGGTCCTTCACTTTAATAGCTCCGTGTAGTAGTCCCTTCGCTCCAAATAGTGATCTTCCGGACTCTAGAATGGCTCCACAAGATGAAAGGAACAAGCTTGCACGAAGTCTTCGAGGCCGAAGATGATCTACGCCCAGGAGACACTAACCCAAGCTACCTCTTCACTAATTAGGGATTAGTGAAGCTAACACCCTAAACTAAATGGCTAATCTAATAGAGGATGATGAAGTAGGAATTTTTCTCAGTTTAGAATTCTTTTTCTCACTATTTTTCCTTACTTCCTCAAAAGCTAGAGTGCATTCTCTTGTTGAAGATGAAGATGAAGAGAATAGAATGAATGAATGAGAGATGCAACCATGGGTGAGATAATATCTCATATAACTCATGTAGAGACTTAACTATGGCTAATGAGAATGGTTGGGTTAATAAATATCTTAAGTAAAACAAAATTAGTGGACTAAGTCAATGGATCAACAAGCTTCTACAAGCTTCAACCATGAGCTAATTTCCAACTAATTTTTTATTTACTTTAAATAAATAAATCCTACATTATCTTGAGTATGGTGTGAGTCTCATACACCCATGTTGCATATATAATCAAGCATGACACAACAAAGAAAACACAATTAATATATATCACATATATATTAAGTGTGCACATGTGAGAAAAAGAAAACACAAGTGAGCAAATATTAGTTAATGTAAATTAATATATCAAATATATAATTATACATTAAATTATCAAATCAACACTTGATTCAATAATTCGGCTATATCACATATAACTGACTAATATTATATGTATCATCTTATCGAATCAACACTTGATTCGATAACTCGGCTATATCACATATAACCGACCAATATCACATACCGTGAGAATAGAATATGGTATCACACACACGTATTAATCTCGGTCCCGCACATATCACATATGTGCTCCTACTTCGTTTCGCCTGAGCCAGGAAACCTCTGTGTAGGACTCTAAAGGCTTGTCAATACGTCGGCAGTAGGTGATGATCATATCAGGCACCCACAAGCCGTCAGTGGTACTAGCTGGACGTAACGGCTACCCGGGTATTGAGCTCAGAAGATCAACAAACAAGTCTGCTCATACTCCTGTAAAGCCTGTCAGTAACACTACCGTACAGTCCGGTCTCTTCATCTGATATGTCGCATATCCAGTCTAGGGGTGGTAAACGTCAGACCCCAGTAACCGATAAGTCGTGCCGATGTGAGGCACATAACGGGTCGAGAAACTACTGATAACACTTACCAGTAGATCTCCGTATCTGCCCTGGCCAGGGACTATCTGTTATTGCCAATCGAGCACAACGCAATATCAACCCCCAATACCGGGAGAGACGAATCCCCTCCTAACTAACAAGTATAAAGGAAGGTACCGACCTTCCTACACTTGGCCACCAACACACGATAACCTCTGCTCCGGGGAAAAGTAGGGTACCGACCTTCCTACAGACCGCTATCATTCAACTTTGATACTAACAAGATAAAAAGACCTACGAGCTAAAAATACTTGTAGAACGATGATTCGAACAAAAATAAACGAACTAAAGGTACTAGCGCAGTGAGCAAACATTTGGGCAAAGGAAAAGGAGTACTTTATTTATGATCCGAAAATAAATACAAGGTATTCTGGGCTCCACAGCCTTATAAAATGCCCAGAGGCTTACAAAATTTTTTAAAGGAAAAGAATCCCCAAGGAAGGAAAGCTCAGGCCATCGGCTAGGGGAGGATCTCGCCCTGCCCGACGCCAGCGTCGGGGACCAAAACTGCGACCTCTGGATCGACGCTTCCACCGGCAGCCTCCGCCACGGCAACTTCCCCTTGCGGCTCCTCCTCGGCCATGGGATATTTAGCACGGAGCTCGCTGATATCGACCCCCGGCATGGACTCCTTGATGGCGTCGAAGGCGCTGTGCTAGACAACGGCAGTGGATTCGGCGAGATCGACGTAGAATTGGTCCGACGCCTTGTACGCCTCCATTGCCTTCTCCGCCTGGCAATCGGCAAGCTTCACCACGTCCAAAGCCACCCGGACGTCCCTCTTGAGGGCGTCCCTCGACTTCTTCATCGAATGGTAGAAGCCGTTCACCTCCTCCATCTTGGCCTAAATAGCCCAGTTAGACTCGTCCAGAAGCCGATGAGACTCCTTCAGCTTGGAGTTCGTCAGCCTCTCGGTGATTAGAAGAGTGTCGAGGATGGCCGCCTTATCCTTCGCTTTCCGCAGTTATAGGCAGAGTTCCTCCTCCAGCTTGGAGGACTCGCCCGCCTTTTTCATGGCCGGGGCTACCTCCTCGGACTCTATGGCAACGAGGAGCGCACAGTGGTGGAGGACATGAAGAAAGCAACATACAGGTTAGAAAGCTCAAACCAAGAAAACAAGACTTAAAATAATTTCTGAATAAAGTCAAGAACCGGCCTGAACCGTCTCTTGGGCTATGGCGGCCACCTGGGCCTTTATGGTCCCCCGGGGTATTTTAACCCCGACAGGTTGCTCCATATCGGAACGCAGGCTATCGGCGACGGAGAGCCCCGAGGGCACCTCAATGCATAAGTCGCCCTCATGCACTGGGATCTCGGTAGAAGGCGCCCGAGAAACCGTCCTCTTATGTCTCTTGAGGGGTGGCTTCGGCGGGCTCAGCCTCCTCCTCCTCTTCTCTTGCCCGGGATGTCGGGTCCTGCGCATGCTTATGACCCCCTCCCCCGCGGCGTTCTTTTGGGGCTCGGGGAGCGGCGGAAGGCTTAGACGGTGGAGTTGGTCTCGAGGCCGAACTCGGACTGGGTCGGACGAGCTTGCGCCCTCGGCCTTCTTTCCCCGAGTCTTGGCGGCCTGGGCAGCTAAGATCTTCGCTCGATCCATAGGCTCTGCAAAAAAAGAATACACAAACAAAGGGAGTTAGCAACACAAAACAACAAAAGAAACTTGACAAAGTCTAAACAGATCGTCGAAAGCCCTAACTTACCCAAGAAATGTGTAGGGCTGAGTCCAGCCCAGCTCAGTGCCTGCTCGAATAGCAGGACATCTGCCCATTGGATCGGCTCACACTGGGACACCACCCTTGCTTCAGGGGAAGTCGACTGCCTTGCCCTCGGGCAGTCGGCCCTGTGCCACTATATAGGCACAGGCCAATCCTCACCTTCGGATGACCCGACGAATATAAACTTCTCATTCCATTCATGGATGGAAGAAGGGACGGCTACTACCCCCGACCCAACCACTCCTCCCTTGCATTTTTTGAATGAGAAATACACCTAGCTCGGCTCATCCTTACTGGTGCTGGGGTGATTCTTCTAACACAGGAAAGAGACAAGGAGAGTCAAGCTGAAGGAGATGTTTTCAAGTTTTAACCGGACCAGAAACCCGAGGAGAATTCTCCACGAGTTTGGCGCTAGCTGGCCCGGGGCGAGATGAAAGCAACAGAGCACCCCCACAGACTTCAGTTGGGAAGGGCAGACACATTCCTTCCCGGAACGCTTCTAAATATAGGGCAATCTCCTTACCCTGCACCTGGTCTGCCCATTCACCCTCTCTAACTAAACGGATGGAATAGTTTGAGGGGATGTGGAATCAATCTTGAATTTTGGAAAGCTCATCCAGACTCTTCAAAATAGAGGGCGCATCGCGGATGTTCCCAATGCGTACCTTAGGGGCCCTTGTCGCCACCCGACGGCAAGCGACAGGGGCGGCCCTGACTCTAAAGGACGAACCTAACACAGAGGACGAAGAAGAAGAGGAACCCTCTTGGCTATCTGAAGCCGAAGAGGAGAAAGACCCACTGGACTCGACCCCAACAACGGGAACCTCATCGCCCGACTCTACCCTTACTACCTCTATGGACTCCTCAGATTAAGACATTAAACCTAATTCAAAGGAAGGGACTCACCGAGGTAAAATCAACATGGGATCTGATCTAAAAGAAAGAGCACCGGGCAATCTTCAGCAATGAAAGAGAATTTGAGTAAAATATCAACCCTAAGATGGTCCCTTCTTATTTATACACCCCCAAAGGGGAATATCCTACGACCCTGATTGATTCCCGCCAAAATGAAACGTCACGCCCAGTGACTGACAGGGCTCCACGTGGCGATCAGCCATTAGGGACGTCTTTTCGATTGCAGGAGTCAGAGACAGGGAGTCAGAGACAGTTGTCACTTCCGCTAACCGACATCCGACACTGTTTCTCCCAATCAGAGCAAAGCTCTGTTCAAATTTTAAAATTTGAAATGAAGCAGCGCTCACGTACAAAGCACGAGTGCGCTAGAGCCAAGAGCGCCAGCGCTCTGAAGCAGAGCTCACGTGCAAAGAACGAGTGCGCTCGCGCCAAGAGCGCCGGCGCTCTGAGTCAAAGACTCTGAAGTAGCGCTCACGTGCAAGGCACAAGAGCGCCAAGCGCTAGAACTAAATATTCCCCGCCGTTGGATCAAAGATCCAATGAAGATGATAAATCATCAAATTACCAGAATAAAATTCTGTTAAGAAAATACTTTTCAGAATCTTTCCAAACTAGGAAGATTGTGCTCTGTAAATTAGAGCACCATTGGATCAATGATCCAATGGTGATTAAAAATCACCAAGGAACAGAAAAAGTTCTGTATGGGAAAAGATTTTCACAATCTCGTTAAAAACAAAAAGATTGCCTTCTGTAAAACAGAAGCCCTAGGATCAAAGATGCAACGGTGGGAAATATCCTCAAATCAAATAGAGAAAAAAATCTCTTCAACCGATTCAACAAATCAGCCTACCCTATATAAAGGCTACATGACTTCAAGTCTCACAGAGAGGACCCCCCCACAAGCTTTGAGAAATTTCAAAGAAAAGAGCAAGCTCTGAGAAGAAAAACTTTTCTTCAAGGTAAAAACAGAGAGATAAAAAAAACATCTCATCAAGGAAGAAGGACTTAGTTCTTCTTCTAGATCATAGATCTATAAGACAGACGTCTTTCACAAAAGAGATCATAGCATCTCATCATAAAAAAAGGGGGGGGGGGAAAAGAATTCAATTCTCTTCAGATCACAGCCTTTCACAAAAAATAAGAGATTGTAACATCTCCTATAAAAATAAGAACTTTGTTCTTAGATCTATGAGACAAAGTCTCCTATGAATGAGATTTTAATTCTCAGTGCGCAGAACTGATCAAAGTTGCCTAAAAAGAGCCTTAGCGCTCTAAATTAAAAAGAAGCGCCTCAGCGCTCCAAGACTGGCGCTCAGCGCCAAGCGCGCCACGTACTCCTCACATGTGCGCTACTTATCAGAAGCGCTCAGCGCTCATTGACTGGCGCTCGGCGCCAAGCATGTCACGTGCTCCTCATGTGTGCGCTACTTAACAGAAGTGCTCTGCGCTCATTGTCTGGCGCTCAGCGCCAAGCACGCCACGTGCTCCTCACGTCTGCGCTACTTAAACAGAAGTGCTCTGCGCTTATTGTCTGGCGCTCAGCGCCAAGCGCGCCACATGCTCCTCACGTGTGCACTACTTAACAGAAGTGCTCTGCGCTCATTGACTAGTGCTCAACCCCAAGCGCGTCATGTGCTCCTCACGTGTGCGCTACTTAAACAGAAGTGCTCTGCGCTCATTGACTGGCTGATTTATTAAAAAAAATAATATTACCGCAATCAAGAACGACGTTGCTTTGTAGCTAGCCGGTGAGTACGGGTCGGTCCACAGGGATTTTGTGTTTTCCTAATCACGCTAACGAGTTAATTCCAATGGGTGTCGGATTGATTATCTCTAAAAGCTAAATTAATTTATACTAAGATTATCTAGATCTAAGTATAAAGGACCGGTTGCGCGTGTTTTCCATGGAGGTTAGGGTAAGGATCGATAAAGGAAGGACAAGAACCTAGAGGAAGAAACATCTTCCCAAATGATTCTAATCCACTTTATTGATAATTACCATAACACCTAATAGATCTATAATAGGGCATTGAAAGTGGTGAGGAAACCTTTAATCTCTCAACTTCCTCTAAAGCTAACCCTAACAAGCGAGGAGACTACTCGCTCATTAGGGGATTAAAAGACATTCTAAATTAAAAGTAAACTAAGGCAAAGAAATAAAATAACTTACTAATTTTTATTGATGGCTCTCTCCAAACATCAACACGGTATAGATCTGAATTTATGAAGTGAAAAGAGGCATGAAGGAGGCATAACCCAATACAAGATTTAGAGTTCCTATTTATAGAGGATATGAACCCTAGGGTTACAATCGACTCGCACATCTGCTATTACCAAAATACCCCTAGGAAGACCTATTCAGCGCTGCCCAAATTATGGTAAAAATATTAGCTCTTAATTGCGTAAGCCCGCCGCGGAACCGCGGCCCGAGGCCTGGTTTGGCCGCGGTTCTGCGGCCAAAAAGAAGTATTAGGCTTTTCAAATTCTGGTGTGGGCTCCTGGTGTCTTTTTCTTCCTATTTCTGCAGGTCTTTTCTCATATTGTTTCTCATTCTCTTCCAGATCTTTCCAGTGAACATTGTGGTGGACTTTAACCGTGGCTTCGTGATCTTGGACCTTGCACTGCCTTGTACTTTGTGAACTTTATCTTTTATGTAGGCTTGATCAAGATCCTTCTCTTTGTTGGTCAAAGTCACACTTTTACGTCGTCTTTTATTGTTTTTCACCGTTTTAGATCCAAGAACCTGTAACCTGTAATATGTAGCAGACATGCGTCAAAAGCACCTGTTTTATTTGTAAAAAGAATAAGAATGGGGAATATAATAATACAATATTATGGTGTGAACACTGGCGCTCAGCGCCTAACGCGCCACGTGCTCCTCACGTGTGCGCTACTTAAACAGAAGCGCTCTGCACTCATTGACTGGCGCTCAGCGCCAAGCACGCCACGTGCTCCTCATGTGTGCGCTACTTAACAGAAGCGCTCTGCGCTCATTGACAGGCGCTCAACGCCAAGCGCACCATGTGCTCCTCACGTGTGTGCTGAGGGAACATAAACTGTTCTTTAAATAAAGCCCCAGAGCTATAATGAGTGCTCAACGCTCAATAAAAGACAAAAAATGTTGTCAGAACCCAAACCAATGCTAAGCATTGTTAAATGAAAAGGGACTGAGCCTAATTAAATGTCCAACATTTTAACTGAATGGACCGAGCCCAAGTTGGCCACAGATCCCTAATTCAGATTAATTGAGCCCATATGCTCAAAAATCTTTGATCTTAATCCTAAATTGGACTACAGATCTCCCAACCAATATTGGTTCATGGGTACATCTCTTCACTCCTCTGATATTTGTCGTTGTAATCCTTCAACGTCTTCAGAGAGGTGACGGGTCCCGATAACCAGACATTCCACGGACAGTGGGGTCCTTAAACTCATGGATTATGACGTCCTTAAACTTTACGGACTGTGAGGTCCTTAAACTCATAGACTATGATGTTTTTATACTTTACAAACTATGACGTCTTTAAACTATGGACTATGACGTCCTTAAACTTCATGGACTATGATGTCCTTAAACTTCTGTACCGCAACGTCCCTAAACTAAAACAATAGAGCCCAAATGCTCTTTTGTTGGATCTAAATGATCCTGTTGAGTAGATCTTAGTCTAAAATTAGACTAACATATCCTCAACAAACGTTTGAGTTGATCTTAGTCTAAAACAAGATTAACGATCCTTAAACCCAACCCAAAACCAAATCTAAGAAAAAACGGATTTGGACTAATCCACGCCCTACGGGCGACAACATAAATTAGTCTCCGTATACAATCCACGGGCAACCAAAAATAAAACAAACATACACGACACGAAGTGACCATCTGGAGAAGGAGAAAGTGTTTACCGCGATGCGGTAGCGTAATTAACTGCAGGGGCTTGCGCCTGCAGGGAAGAGCGTCCCCACAATAAAAATCCTCTCAAATGAGGGGGAATCTGACGAAGTCTGCTACAACGGCCGCATCTATCTAAACCTCCGATACATGGTGCCATAAATCAACTTGGCATCTTCGGAGAGGTGGACGGATAAAACCCAAATAGCATCTGCCCCCAAATTCAGGCAAGACGAGCCTACACGGTCTCGTCCCCATTTTCGGCGACGAACAGATTCTGGCACGCCCGGTGGGACCTTTTCCTCTTTCCACTCCACACTTCGTGTGTCGTGTTTCGTGAACATATCGCGGTTTGCTATGGTTGCCCCTGGATTCGAGGTACTAAGATTTGGTGTCTTGCTCCGTGCAGAAAACAAAAGATCAATAGCTTTCATCTGCACTAACTGCAACAACGGCAATAACTCCCACTCCATCCTTGCCGGAGGAGTGACCTATGGGCCTCAAGCGGCCTCCGTTTTCATGATGCTAGTGGAACAGGTGACGCAAGCCACCACTGGGTTGTTCTTTGGGACCATGCTCCCACCAATGAGCTTTAACACCCCACTGCCATTGCAAGAAGCTCCGAAGAAGTCGGTCTTTGATCGGCTTGCAACTACCGCGGCCCGTTTCAATGGGTCGCTCAAATCCAATGCCTCAGTCTTTAACAGACTGGGCCAAAACTCCAATGGGCCCGTGAAGAAGCCTACGATACCTGAGGGGGTTATCCTGAAATGGATAGCCATCCCTGCTCCAGTAAATGAAGTCATCAAAGCGGCTTCTCCTGCTAAAGAATCAGTCTTTGCAAGACTGGCCGCTCTAACTCCCGTTCCAGGCGAAGTCACCGAGACTGCTACCCTTGTTCGAAAGTCTGCCTTCGACAGGTTGGCCATCCCCTCTCAGCGGACGTCGGTTTTCATCAGGCTAACGACGACGACAACCCCTCATCAGAGCGGGGGCATAAAGAATCTCATCTGACAACATAGGTGGTCCCGTCCGCTCGAAACGCTCAACGTTGCCACTGGCGCCGAGTGAGGAAAGCTAGGGGCAGTTCCCCTTCTGGACTGACTCTACCAGCTCCAATGGTGGAAATTGATGCTGCTTTCCAACTGGGAACAACTTTGAACCACTCAGGAGGGTGCGTAAGAACTCTCCAACGGCCGTGCTAAAAAGATCTCCTCTACCTATGGAGAACGTTACAAAGGTGAAGCCAGAGCAGCCCCCTCGACGGCTGTCCTCTAAAATTCATAAGGTCTGGCGACAGGTCCAAGACTCGGTGATCAACCAAGACTACTCCCGCTGACCAAAGAAGATGAAAGTTCGACAAGAGAAGGACCACCATGTAGTACCACAAAAGGTGTCATCTGCACAGGTGCCTACATCAACAGCTCCCTCAACTTCGACCACTCACAAAAGAAGAATGACGGAGAAAATCCCCGTGTCTGCGACGAATCTAAAGAGCACTGAACCTAAATGCCCCAAGTCTCGGGGCATGGTGGTGCACACTGTTTATATGTCATCCGGGAAAGAGAATAGCCGTATCTCAACGGGCCATCGACCTCTCATCAAATCAGTGACAAAGGCTCAGGAGCAACAACAGCAAAAGCTCCAGGAGATGCTGACAACTATGGCTGCACTCATCGGGCCAAAAGCAAGCCCGGAGACATCGTCGGAGCAGCGTCAAGAACAGGAAACTGATGCCAAATTCCTCCGAAGAATGCTCGAGAGGAAAGACAAAGAGGCCGTGGAACAAGAGACCAACATAAAACAAATGGCGCTTTTATTCCAAGATATGGTCGGGATGATGATACAGCCGGATCCTCCAGCTGAAGAGCCCCCGATTATCCTTGAAAACGACAGAGGGGAGACGTTGAACCCTCTTCCGGCTCTATCAACAGCCAAAGAGGAGACGGTCTCCAAAGCCGCCCTGGATGACTATATAGCTCAACAGATACGAGCTCATCAGGAGAGCGAAGCGGCTAACCAAATCGTTAAAACTGGACGACCCTATCCGGGTTGGTACGATCAAATAAAGTACCCGCCAGGATATACGATCCTTAAATTCCACGTATATAAGGGGACGGGAAATCCACACAAACACATGGCTCAATTCAGGGCTCTGTACGGCAACACCGGAGGTGACGATAAGCTACTGCTTCGCTAGTTTGTTGGCAGCTTGTCGGAGACAACGTTGTACTCTGAGCTTCCAAACGATTCCGTTAAGACATTTGCAGAAATGGAATTACTGTTTACACAAAGGTTCGCAAGCGCTAGCGAACGCACCCCAATCACGGCTTTGATCAACACCAGGGTAAAGCCGGGCGTAACATGGGTTTGGTACACGATACGGTGGCGGAATCTATAGTCGAAGTGCGAACAACGCATAGAAGAGGCTCCTGCAGTAGGCGTGTTCGTGGGTACCCTTGATCTGCAGCCGACCATATCCCAGTTCATGATATTTTTCAAGCCGACTACCTTCCAGGCCTTGATTGACAAACTGGCCCAAATGCATCAGATGGGCCATAGACCGTCTTCTTCGAAAATAGAGCCTCGAAACGAGAAGGGGAAGGGGAAAGCGACCTTCGTCGCCAATGCTCAACAGCAGCTTAGTGGTCCGAAACCAGTTGATCGCCAAAGTGATAGAAAATGACTCTTCAACGAGAGGCTAAAACGCCCTTAATCGTTTCCTCGGGATAAGACGAGAAGACTCTTCGAGTTAGCGGTGCGCAACAGTCTCATCACCCTATCGGATCCGAAACACCCACTACAGCCCTGTGACGTCAACATTCCCAACTACTGCCCCTACCATCGAATAATGGGCCATCCAATCGAAGATTGCTTTGTCTTCAAAAACTGGATTGAGGACCAGTACCAGCAAAGAAAATTCGCGTTGTCTGAAAACTGGAGGGTACCCACCACAACCACACGCTCCAAAAAAGATGGACACGCTGGGGGCATCATGCTCATTTATACAGAAAGCTCCATGTGAAGTTGTTCTTTCGACAAAAACTAAAAGAATGCTGAAGGACCTTCAAATATGTCCGGCGATTAGGTGGAAGAGCCCGCTGGATCCCAAGATTATCGAGGGGATGCTAAAACTGTGCCCAACGCTGAAAGTTGGTGATGGTGAACAAAATATTCAGGCCAAGCCTCCAAAGTCTTTAAAGAAAAAGAAGAAGGCCAAGAAGCCTGTCCAAACCGACGATAGCTGTACAGGTCTGTAGAAATATATCGATGCACTGGCAGAATATAACCAGAAGGCACGGACCCCAATCACGTTGGATGAATTCTTTAAGCATGTTCTTGAGAATGAAGACGCTGACGCTGACAAAGGAGACAATTCTTCAGAAGGGCCCGAAGACTATGTGGCGAGCTGCCACATGATCTCGCACTCGATAAATGGCAAAGAAGCTCCTGATGTAGAGAAACTAGGGGAAGATCCCGAACCGGAACTCCTAGAACCGCCATACGAGATGATTGACGTATTCCTGAATGATGCACTTCAGAAAAACAAAGCTGATCGAAGAGCGCGAAATGGCCATATTTGAAAAAGCCAAACGCCGGCGGCTGGACAAAAGGGTTGAAGTACCACAACCGGATGGAAGCACTTCTGCCGCCAGCAAAAGCTGGTTTAAGAAAAGGAAGCAATTCGCTAAAGCCCTGTCAATGGGAATGAAGTTGCCACCTTCCAAAGAAGACACTTCAGAAAGTACGTTCCCCGACGGACTAGATGCACATTCAAACTACTGCTTATACCATCGGAGGATCACACACCCTACCGAGGAATGCATGGCCTTCAAGAATTGGTGGCAGGGATACGTTGCTCATTGGTAGAATTTCAAGCGAATGAAGCGCAAAACGCGTCGAGAGCAGAAGAGCACGACAGATGAGCGCAAAAGAACTGCCGGCAACTGTCACATGGTTGATTTCGAGGGATCGCAAGTTCGCACCTTCAGGAGCGATTCTGATGAAGAAATAGCCCTCGGCCCTCTCTTCAAAGAATCCATCTCCGAAACAGAAGAGATGCAGGCCTGCAAGAACATTCAGCTGCGTAATCGCACATTACCCGAAAAGAATCTCGGATCCATAAACAAGGGATCGAACAAAAAAGATAAAGGGAAAGAAAAGTCCCTGAAGATATCGCCCTCAATGACCGAGTCGTTGAAGAGTCAGCAGCCAAGGACCCGCCCAAGAAAAACAAGGTGGATTACAACTTTCTGGCACACCTGAGGAAGATACCCTCGCAGCTAAGCATTCTCTATACCCTTCTGCTATCTAAATAGACGAGAGATTCTTTGATCAAGGCACTACAAGAACCCGAGTAGTTCTAACCTTTCCTGGCTGAAGAAAAAATGAAGGATGAGATGGAAGAAGTGCACACCGCTGACGTCACTTTCGGCGATGAAGATCTCCTCCTCGGAACGTGCGAGCACAACCGTCCCATGTACGTCACCGGATACTGCCATGACATCAAGATAGGGAAGATCCTGGTCGACAATGGGTCCTCCGTCAACCTTCTCAATGTAAGAGTGTTGAAGGAGATTTGCATGAGCATTCAACACCTCGCTCGAGATAAAATCACTATCTCTAGGTTCGACTCTCAGTCATCATGGACGCTTGGGTCTGTGATACTGACATTACGCTTTGGGCTGCTCGTCGCTGACATCAAATTTCACGTCATTGACGCCAAGACATGCTGCAACGCTTTGCTCGGCAGGCCTTGGTTACACGAGTACAACATCATCCCTTCTACACAACATCAGTGTATGAAGTATTTCAAGGATGGTCTCGAGTATACCGTGACAGGGGAGCTGAACCCATTTTCCATAAATGAAGTCCGAAAATACGAGGATGCAAAGTATTTCCTGCCAAACTTGAAGACACGGAAATATGCCATATACCGGAGAATAAGCAAAAAAGCTATCACCACTATTCCGGTCTTTGGAAGCGATACTGAGGAGGAGGAAGATATAGTCTATTCAGGGCCACCCCAATGTAGCAAGCCGGGACCATCTATCCCTATTTTGGTCTTCGACAGTGACTCTGAAGACAAAGTCAATGCAGTGTTCTCGGTCCGTCCATCGGTGCAAGCCCGCACTGGAGATGATCAGAGTTTGCAGATCGCTATGGTTCCGAGGCAGCACTACAGAGAGCTCGATGCACTTGATACCTATAGTGTGCAAGAACTGCAGACGTGCTACATCCCTCCCAGGCGGAAAGATGAAAAGGCGATCCTCTTTTATCGATCTGCGGAAAATAAAGTGGAGAAAGAAATCTGGCATGGTGCCGATTCTACACTTGATAGGCTACAGCCCATCCGTCTGCCCAGATACTACACGTAAGGATTAAAAAGGCCGTTGAGGTGCCAAGGCGTACCTTTCAAACAGACTGCTCGACAAGCTCAGTTCTACAACAGGATTTGGAACATCCCCAGAACTCAGCGAAAATTGCCCAATGGGAGAATGGAAACGATCGGGCCTTGATATGTTCCACCCAAGAAACGGGAGCGATTCCATGGCTGCCACGTTATACATGATTTTGATGAAGAAGGAGATGCTCTGTTAGAAGACGCTAACCCCGAACCAAAATGAGGTCCCACCATGAAAGTGCCAAGTCCGTCGTTCGAAGAATAGATGGACAAGTTAATAAGGGAAGCGGGTCAAAAGACCCAGGATGACCACAACCGTGAAATGGAAATTTACGAGAAAGCCAGGACACAGCGCCTTCTTCAGCAAGCTACGGAGAATGATGATACCCTTCGTCGCCAGCCCGTTATATAGAAGACCCGACGCAGAGGCAAAAACAAACTAAAAAACGGAAAAAACATTCGACGGCGGCAAAGCGGGTCCAAGAAGCCATGAGATCGAGAATTGAGCAGCCAGGATTCGTCTCTTATAAAGAAAATTGGTCGAGCATATTCTTTTCCCCAAGACAAGACAAAGAAGATATTCGATCTTGTCATGAAACATCAGACGAGGTCTCTCACCCAAATTATTGCTCCTATCACCGAGCAATAGGACATCCTCTCGAAGACTGCTTTACATTCAAAGACTGGGTAGATGACCAGTATCAGCAAGGCAGGTTCACTTTATCCAGCAGTTGAAGGGTAACCCCGCTACAGAAGCATGAACCGAAAGCCACGTATGCGGCGAGAGTAGAGCCGAATCAACATCGGTCTTGGAAGCGATCCCGTACCTGTCACGCGATAACGCTGTCAGGAGAAGGAGTACGCGAGGATATGGCTGACCTCCTATGGTGCTTCGAAAACGATGATGATGAGGTGATCTCAGAGTTTCTACCTGCGCTAAAAGAGCTGGAAGATGGGATACATACTACTGCAGATAACCTCAGAAAAATCGACTTGGGGACGGCAAATGATCCACGGCTAACGTTCGTCAGTGAGCAGTTGTCTGAAGAAAAGGTGGTTATGCTCAAAGACATGCTCATGCAGTATAAAGATTGCTTCATATGGAACTATTCCGAGATGCCAGGATTAGATCCAGAAATAGCCATCCACAAATTGGCGATTTCTCCGGACATCAAGCCGGTCAAACAAGCGTCGAGAAGAATGCGGCTCGAACTTGAAATGGGCATCAACGCCGAGGTCAAGAAGCTAATTGACTCCGGCTTCATCCAAGAGGTTCAATACCCTGACTGGATTGCCAACATTGTCCCACGGATGAAGAAGAATGGGACGGTACGCATCTGCGTAGACTTTCGAGGCCTCAACAAAGCCTACCCAAAGGATGACTTTACTGTACCGGTCACCGAGCTGATGATAGACAACACGTCCACTCACGAAGTCTTCTCCTTCATGGATGGCTCATCAGGGTACAATCAAATAAAGATGCATCCCGAAGACCAGAAGCATACCGCTTTCCGGACCCCTTTGGGCATATTCTGCTACAAAGCGATTCCTTTCGGTCTGAAGAACGCCGGCGCTACCTATCAGAGGGCCATGACGAAGATTTTCGATGACCTCATACATGAAATCGTCGAATGCTATATCGACGACCTCGTGGTTAAAAGCAAATCGTACGAGGAACATTGGGAGCATCTAAAGATAGTGTTCCAACGTCTTCGGAAATACAATCTGAAAATGAACCCTCTGAAATGCGTGTTCGGAGTTTCCTCGGGCAAATTCCTAGGATTCATCGTCCGACACCGGGGTATCGAAATAGATCCATCAAAGATCAAGGCGATTATGGAAATGCTTCCGCCAAGGACTCTCAAGCAACTGCGGTCTCTCTAAGGAAATCTCGCATATATCCGGCGGTTCATAGCTAACCTCTCCGGCAAATGCCGCCCCTACAGTCATCTAATGAAGAAGGGGACCCCTTTCGTCTGGGATCATAAATGCCAGAGCGCACTAGACGAAATCAAGCAATACCTGTAGAATCCGCCGGTGCTGACCGCTCCAATCAAGGGAAAACCTCTCATCCTGTACACAACAGCCCTCGAAGGTTCTTTAGGCGCACTATGGGCACAGGAGAACGACCAAAGAAAAGAGAGAGCCCTCTACTATTTGAGTCGAATTCTCCTGTGGGCAAAAAACAACTACCCCCATTGAAAAACACTGCCTGGCGTTAATCCTCATGATAACGAAGCTCCGGCATTATTCTTTGGCGCATGAGGTCCACCTAATATCAAAAGTGGATCCTCTCAAATATTTGATGTCAAGAGCCATACTAACAGGACGGCTCGCTAAATGGGCCCTCCTCTTGATGGAGTTCTCGATAACATACCGACCTTTCAAGGCAGTGAAGGGTCAGGCCATTGCCGACTTCCTCGCTGAGCATCCGATACCTGCCGATTCACCCCTAAATTGCGAATTGCCAGACGAGCACATGTTTGACACGATCGACAGGGAGAAAGGAGAGAATGATACTTGATGGGAACTTTATTTCGACGGAGCATCTTCCATGAAGAAGTGACAACACAACACCCCTATAATCAAATTTGGGGTAGGCCTTATCTTCGTGACTCCACAAGGAGGGATAATACGCTTTGCCTTTTCCCTAACAGAGCCGAGGACAAACAATGAAGTCGAATATGAAGCTTTGATAGCAGGTCTAGAGATCGCCGTCGATATGGGAATCGAAAACCTCCTCATATACGGAGACTCCCAGCTGGTCGTTAGTCAAGTAAATGACGACTATCAAACGTGCAAACCAGAGTTGGTAAAGTACGGTGAGAGAGTGCAACAATTGCTGACTCAAATCCCTTCCTATGCCTTAGAAAGCATACCGCGAGCGGAGAATAGCAAAGCAGATGCGTTAGCTAAACTCGCTAAAGAACTGGCTGACGAAAACCCCGATGATGTAAGGATCGTGGTACAAAACCGTCGGGTTCTTGCACCGGCAGAAATATCTCCGGAGTCGTTTGAAGAAAAGAGGGCGACCAAGAAAATGGCCCTACAAACAAAAGCCTGGAAAAGGCTAAGGACTGGAGAGAAGTTTGTATAGACTACTTCAAATCCCGTCAAACACCTGAAGATGCATCCTCGAGACATCAGCTCATTAAACGAGCTCAGTCTTTTGCCTTCGTCAATGATACTCTGTACAAGTAATCGTTTGACTCTCTATGGCTAAGATGCCTGGGGCCATAGGAAGCAAGTGAGTCGTCCAAGAAACTCACAACGGAGTCTGCGGTTCTCATCAAGCAGGACCAAAGATGAAGCTGAAGATCAAAATGATGGGCTACTATTGGCCCACGATAATCCAAGACTATCTCGAATACGTGAAGCAGTGCCTGTCACGACCCGAATAATTCAACTCGTGACCGGCACTTAACCACGCAACGTCCACAGGCGTAACACGACTAAGTAAGCCGAACCCAGAAATCAAAACCATTTAAAAGTAGCGAGTGTCGAAAACATTCAATTAAAACATTTAGAAAGCCTTAAATAGTTCAATAAAGTTCTTTGTAAAGTTAAGTTATCCTTATAATAATTTTGGCAGCATTTCCTTTGTAAAAGTAACCCCGAAATCGAGTACAGAACAGGGTATAAGTGAAATGATATATAATGAAATAAAGCATACCCAAACGGGAGCAATCATGCCCAACGACGAAAAACAACACCACAAGAGTAATATACGACGCCGTAGCGAAGAATGGGCAAAAAGTAAGACATCACAGAATAATAAGCTGCATAAATACAGTCGGCTCTCACGAGCTCGACACCAGAATACAAATAATATACATCATCATCCTCACACTGTCTCTAAGTCAAGTACATATATGGTAGATGGAGAATACTAGATACAAAAGTGTGTACAATAAATGTAACCAGATACCACAACCCATCTAATAGCAAAATAGCTCTCGCACCAACTGTAGTGGTATCTGTAGCCAAAAGATGCAAAAAGACAGCCTGCCGCGACTACTCTGAGGGGCAACCTGCAAAAACTGTGGCACAACGGGGGTGAGTTGCCAACACGTGAATAGAGATAACATATAAAGGTAATCACGAGCATGCACGTACTGCGCTACTCTATCATATGCCAGCAGATGATATCAATACGCGATAAGCAGTATGTGCAAAAATCATGCAAGTGCTCTATCAGGTAAATATAACTACAGGATGGGATACAATAATGAATACTGAGCATGGGAAATATAAACATCTACACGGAATATCAATCGTGGAAATTAATCGGTGCCCAACACTGCACCCAAATCCCAAATAAACTCAGGCGCCGACACTCTCCTTGGCCCTCAAATCCTGTAAATCTCTGAGAATCACGAATGCCCATCATCGGCACTCAAAATATCATAAAATACTCGTGTCCAGTATCGACACGCAAATCCTCATATATCAGGCTCCAAAAGTCCGGATCAGCCCACGAGCTCCGTCTGCGGTATCGGCCCTCGGCCCTGGCAGTACGGATCATCCCGCGTCCATCTATTGACTCTGATCAGTATCCTCCGGATAACCGCCAGGTCCTGTTAGTGTATATGCCCTAGAGGCCATTACTGTATCATACTAGTTTGTATATTACTTAATGGAAGCTTGGGATATTCACCTTGTATAAACAATCTTGCTCAATATAGTAGTATGCTACTTGGTTTGTTTCTACTTTAATGTGTACTTGTGTTTATTTTACTATATCACTTATACGCATTAGTGGAGCCCTTAGGATCTTTTGCTTGATTACCAGCGTTGTGATAGCAGTCACACTAGTGGGGGCTGGGTAATCTATAAGCACATCCTTATACAGGTCCCTAGTCGCAGGACTATCGAGACAGGGCATCGATACTCCGGAGTAGACTAGCGTGTGCGCTTCTCATCCCAGTGTGGGAGATGGTCTGTCCCACAGCCATCAGTACGTCGTACTGGAGATAGTATACGGGTGCTCGTTAGGTTACGAGTACACTGGACAGGACTCGTCGGGAACTAACAGGTTGGTATTATACCTATCGTCAGTCATCAGTTCCCAGGTGACATGAGTACAGCTTAGTCCGCTGACTTGACACTGGCACTTCGCCTCGAGTGTGTTCCCACTGCACTTTGATCACTACCCTACCACGGCTCAAAGGAGTCGTGCAAACAGGTGGTGGTTGGGTGTAGTCCCGAAGCACTTGGAGGCAGTGCCGGTTAGACAGGATTCGTCTCTCCCGGTATTGGGGGTTGACATCGCGCTGTGTCTAGGAGAGCCATTACACGAGTAGTCCCTGGCCAGGGCAAGCGAGATATACTGGTAGGTTCCAGTGTTATCTCAGGGTGTTTTGGGCTTCACTCCGACACGACTTGTACCGCTATTGGGGGACTGACGTTTTACCGCCCCCTAGGCCGGACATGCGATGTATCAGACGAACAGACCGGACTGTACGGAGACTGTCACATTCAGACTCAGTAGGAGTACAGATGGGGTTTCACCTCGTCAGCCTTCTTGTCGGCATCTACCTGGGGACCGTTACGCACAGCTAGTGCCGCTTGCGGTCTGTGGTTAAACCCACTGCCAGCGTAGTGTCGAGTCTTTAGAGTCCCACACAGAGGGTATTCGTCTCTGGGCAAAACAGAGTAGAGGTCGCATGGCTTTGCGACAGGGTTCGTTCTCATCCGCGCACTTGTGCACGTTTGGAGTCCGGACGGATATTACTGGCTGGCTCTGGTTTGAGTCAGATACCGGTATATGTTTTGGGGTTGCTTTTATCTCTCAGTATTCATGTTCCTCGGAACAAGAATGCAGGTGTGTATGCACAGTTATTTGAGGAGGAGGAAGATGATTTCCATTAGGGTTTCGGAACGGGTGCGTTTGCACAGTTGACAGTCGTCTTTTTCCAAACCCTAATAGTTTTATGAAATATCAATTAATAATAGTAATTAGATGAAATATTGTTATGGTTGATTTTGTTGACTTGTTGACCATGGTTGACTTGTTGACCATGGTTGAATGTTGACCACCATCATGCTTTGAAAGGATTCTCCTTGATTCATGCTTACACTCATTTATTGAAAGTATGATAGTGGTCATTCCAAATACAACCATCAACTATTTCATTTTTTGAATTATTATTATTAATTAGATAATTGCTTTTCTTTTAGTCATGGTTGCAAAAGAAAAGAGCTCATTCTTTCATAATCATTCTCTCTCCTCACTTCATCTTCTTCTTCCTCAAGCTCAAGGTGATTCCTTCTCATGTGTTGAGAATCATTCACCTTGAAAAGAAAACAACCCCTAGACACTCTCTACTCTCTCTAGGGTTCAAGGTTTAGCAAGCCGGAAATCCTAGTTCACTCCAAGTTCGAGAAAGAGCCCAAAGGTTGAACCTTCGAGGTGGATCCATCTTCGACGGAAGAAGGCTACAAGGCAAGAACCATCAACCTCTACAAGGTTTGAAGAAGAAGGAGTTCAAGTTTAGGTATAACTTTCATCCGAGTAGCTAAGACCTTTTAGCTTGTATGCTAGTTTAGTTTAGACACGATCCCGACATTGTTTAGTCCATGTTGCCTCTTGCGATAAAAATTTGTTTTTTATACCGTTTCCGCCTCCCCGTAAGAACCGGGGGTCGCAATATGGACTTACAGGTCCAACCAATCACCGGTAGGTACTCGTCCACCTCCAGGCTCAATTGGCAAAATTCATCGATCATCTTGCCGAGGGGAACCATACCGGGTCCACTACGAACCCGCAAACGGTCATCCAACTCCTCGAATCGGGTTTCAAACACACGTCTCAGCACCGAGAAAACGCATGGTGGACGCACCAAAATATCATATCGCGAGGAACCGGGTTTTTAAATAGTGCATAATTTCTTAAATAATCCCACGGTCCTCAAAACCAGAAATCACATGAAATCCAAAACAAATGAATAAGTCAATGCGATGTGATATGTATCTCAAGTCATACTATAAGTGAAAGGGAGAAACCACTTTTTAAAATAGTTTCAGTTTTTCAAAAGGCATCATGCGGCTCCCAAATTCTATGAAAATCATATCGAATCATATGTGAAATGAACTACAGTATAATGATCACGGCAATTCTACAGTGGGTGTCATGGCAATTACTAACGGTGTGGGTGTAACATGCAGATTAGTGCTCGTGTGACATGAACCGTTAGTAATGGTGCGGTGTTCTATCAATTCTAAGTTTATATACATATGTCAGGGAATGCAGTATGCAACTAACAGTAGCCATGTAGGTAAATGAAATATGTAGCTATAAGATTCTATCAGCCCTGACGTAGAACGCCATGCGGGCGATATCCCCGTAGATGTTAAATCTACTCACCGTAGTTTCACGCTAAGTGTAGCCGATGACTTGTTCCCCTTCTTCGCAGCGTCCGTCTCACTCGCCTGCGAACCTAGAATTACACAATATATCACACATAAGCTCAAATCCATGCAAACACGACATTTAAAGTCACACTTGAAACCCGTGTCGCAAACCAAGCGCGTGTGCGCGCGATACGCTAAAACGTGTGATTAAGCGTCTGATACTACCTCGACGCGTTGCGATACGCAGAACACCCCAAACACACACACGCATCACGTGTGTCGCGAAGATTTAAAATACGAGAAACGGGTAATTAGCTCCAGATTTTGATACAGAAAGAGTTTTGCAAAACTATATATACCATAAAACCCCACATATTAGCAGACACCAACCACAAAACTCCCAACTCCCAGGTCACCTATCTGGCCGCAATTTGCGGCCAGATCACATTTTTCGGCGGCCCAGGTTGGGAGCCTCCCTCCCGTGCTTCGTGTGTGTTTTCTACTCCTAGCGTACGTGCTCTAGTAATTACAATTTTATTCTGAAATAATCAGAGTGCAAGCAGATTTCAACTGAGTCCCAAAACCAGTTAAAAAGCACATTTAGCACTAAATTGATACTTCAGGGTATTTTTATGTAATCTGAAATGAAAACTTGGTTTGAATAGCTCTAATAGCACTTAAATGAGTTAACCAAGCCATAAAATTCCCAACTTATCATATACTTCACAAAATTCCTTTCAATATCACAAAATGCACAAAAAAACATGATTTTTAGCTAAAATACTACAAATTATGAGAAAGGGTGTTAAGTGTGAGTTTAATACCTCCGAAAAGCCTTAGGAAAACCAAAACTTCCAGCTCTTTCCTCAAGTATGCAGACTTGCCTCCAAACTCCCCCAAAAAGCCATTTTTTCTAAGGTTTTAAGTGAAGAATGAGTGGTTTTGTGTAGGATTTTATATGGATTTCAAAGAGGAATGAAAGGAAAAGAAAAAGAGAGTGAGAATGTGATGTTGTTGCTGCTGGAGCTGCTGTTTCTGCTGGAAATTTCAGTAAGAAAAGAAAAGAGAAAAGAGAGGGAGAAAGAAAAGAAAGAGAGAGAGAAAAGCCACATTAATTGCATCCATGCCTCATTAATGCTCACCATACCTCTCTCTTTTCTCTCAAAATCAATTTCTTTTAGTTTTAAAAGGAAAAAGAAAAATGAAAATTTGAAAAGGGTGAGAAGGAAATAAGTAGGTGCCACCAAAATGCTAAGTATGCAAGCAAGCACACCAATCCTCATTAGGAAAGTAATTAAGGAAAATAATTCTAATTAAAAGAACACATAGCTAATTTAAAATAAATTAAAGATAATAAACCCCGTTTAAATATATGAAACCCCAATTCATCTCAATTGGACTAGATACAAAGGAAATTAAGATTTTACGGGTTTTCATGAAAACACGCATCAATATTATCTAACGCGAAATAACCCTAAACGAGTTTTCAAAGTGTTATAGTGCCACTCGTGCCAAATTCACGGGGACTTCATCCACCAGCATCCGAATTTTCTACACCCGACAGTGGCTAGCTGTCCATTCGAAATGTGGGGAACCGATATAATCGGGCCCATCGAACCAGTATCGTCCAGAGGACATCGGTTCATATTGGCGACAACTGATTACTTCTCCAAATGGGCAGAAGCAGTACCGCTAAGAGAAGTGAAGACAGAGAATATTCTCCATTTCTTCAAGACACATGTCATCTATCGGTTCGGCACTCCGCGAAGGATTATCTCCGATAACGGGTCGGCCTATAGCATAATATAAACTGGAGATACTCTTCGGTCTATAATCCGCGAGCTGATGGTCTAGCTGAGGCTTTCAACAAGACCTTGACGAAGATCATAAAGAAGACAGTGTCTCGAAATAATAAGGACTGGTATGAGAGACTGCATGAAGCCATCTGGGCGTATCAGACCACATTCAAAACGGAGACAAATACAACGCCGTATGCATTGGTATTCGGCGCTGAAGCAGTACTTCCCTTGGAGATAGAGCTACCCTCTCTATGAGTGGCGGTCCATTACGAGCTAATAGACGAAGAGAATGCTCATCTTCGGCTGGAGGAGCTCGATGCCCTCGATGAAACTCGTCTTATAGCGCAACAAAACTTAGAGGCTTACAAAGCAAAGATGACGCGCTCATACGAGAGATTGACTAGGCCGAGAACATTCCGTCAAGGCAAACTCGTGCTAGTGGTCAAGAGATCTATGATCCCCAATCGTGCCAAACGAGGGAAATTCGAGCCGAATTATGAGGGCCCGTACATCATAGACAAGGTCTACCAAGGTGGGGCTTATTTGCTCATGAATATGCATGGCGAAAGACCCTTCTGGCCAATAAACGGTCGGTTCTTGAAAAAATACTAAGCCTGACGAGTCACGGCCTAGGTCGATGATAGATGACGACGCCTATGTCCGCTCACCCAAACTCTATAAGTAGTATCGGACGAAACCTCGCCTTGAAAAGCGTGACGGACCGAAATGCCCCTAAACCAGCAACGGACCAAAATGTCCTAAAACTAACTACTGACCGAAACGTCTTTAAACTACTGCAAACTTGCAGTATCCTTGGGCTGACGCGTTAAAAAAATGGTACGTCCACAAGCAAAATGGGCACGGATGAAAACCCGAAAGGGCTCCGTGAGTAAAAACAGCAGGGCTACCGGCGAGTTTGTGAAAACCCGAGAGGGCGCAAGCTCGTAAAAAAATTCGTGCACACCTGCGAGGTCTTCTCAACCTTGTAAGGAGAAAACACCTGCGTGAGATCCTTACGACTCACAAAGGAGCAACACACTTAGGGATCCCCTCGATTCCTAAGGAGAAATTACACTTACGAGATCCTCGCGACTCGTAAGGAGAACCCTCTTTTCCCAGCCGAAAGACGCGGTAGAGACGCGATGGGCGTCTCGCCTGAGATTCGGGGCAGATGCTATTTGGTGCTATCCGTCCACCTCTCCGAGGATGCCAAGTTGATTTATGGCATCGTGTATCGGAGGTTTAGACGGATGCGGCCAATATAGCAGACTTCGTCAGATTCCCCCTCGTTCGAGGGGTTTTTGATTGTGGGGATGCTCTTCCCTGCAGGCGCAAGCCCCTGCAGTTAATTACACTACCGCATCGCGGTAATAACTTTCTCCTACTCCAGATGGTCACTTCGTGTCGTGGGTGTTTGTTTTGTGTTCGGTTGCCCGTGGATTGTATACGGAGACTAATTTTTGTTGTCTCCCGTAGAACGTGGATTAGTCCAAATCCGTATTTTCTTAAATTTGGGTTTGGGGTTTTGGTTTAAAGATACGATAGCCATATTTGAGGCTAAGATCAACTTAAACGTTTGTTAAGGATACGCTAGTCTAATTTGAGACTAAGATCAGCTTAACAGGATCATTTAGATCCGACAGAAGAGCATTTGGGGGCTCTATTGTTCTAGTTTAGGGACATAGTGGTCCATTTCCAGTTTAAGGACATGGTGGTCCAACATTCCCATTTTGAGGACGAATATTAGTTTAGTGACATTTCGGTCCAACATTCCCATTTTGGGGACGAATATTTGTTTAAAGACCTTTCGGTCCATGAGTTTAAGGACCCCACAATCCGTAGCAATGTATGGTTGTCGGGACCCATCACCTCTCTGACGATGTTAAAGGATTACAACGACAAATATCAGAGGAGTTCAGAGATGTACCCTTGAACCAGGTGTAAATTGATTTGGGAGAGCAGTTGCGCTCAGTTCAACTTAATTTGAGGACTTATGGCCAGAATTGGGTTAAGTCCATCTGAAAATGTTTAACATTTTGTTCATGATTGGCCTGTTTAGGCCTTTGCTTGGGCTCTGCCCTTTTTTAAATAATGCACAGCATTGGGCTTTTTAATTAAATGCACAACATTTAGATTAGGCATGTTGGCCTTTTAATTAGGCTCTGCCCCTTTTTAATAATGCATAGCTTTTGTTTTGGTCTGTTAGACTTTTTAATTAGGCTCTGCCCCTTTTTAATAATGCAGAGCATTTAATGGTCTGACAGTGCGCCACGTGGCCTGTCAGGCGCTCTGCGCCAATTAAAGAGCGCAAGGCGCCAGCGCATGTGGAGGTGACACGTGTCACGCTCTGGTGAGCGCAAGTCTGTTAGCGCAGTGCACTGCTGACACATGGCGCGCTCTGGTGCAGTGCGCCAATCCAAGAGCACAGTGCACTGTTTTTAGGAGCGCAAGGCGCAGATTGACACATGGCACTCTCTGGTGACTTGCGCCAGCCCAAGGAGCGCAACAACGTAAATTAAGAGTGCAGGACACTGTTCAATAGCGCAGAGCGCATCTTGATCCAATTTAGATCGAAGAAAAGAATCTTTTTAGTTCTCAAGAGGTTCTACCTCAAGTTTCGAGAACCAATGGTTCATCAAAAGGCTGTGCCTTTATATAGATCAAAAGATCTAATAATGAAGTAAATTACTTATTCTTTTATGATTGGATCTTTTTTTTCTTTTTTATTGAAGATCTTGATCTTGTTCTTAGATCATTGATCTTTTTAGAAGAAATTCTTCTTTTTTCAAAGGTTTACCTTTTTTCTCTTTGAGTTTTTTTCTCAAAGTTTTTGGAGGAGCTCTGTATATCTGAGACTTGGAGTCTAGGGGGCTTTATATATGGCTAATTAGTTTGTTAGGTTAGTTACAGAGATCTTTCTCTGATTGATCTGGGGATATTTCCGAACCGTTGGATCTTTGATCCTAAGGCCTCTGTTTTACAGAAGATAATCTTCTTGTTTTAATAAGATTAAAAAGATCTTTCTAGAATTTTAATTCTGATTAAATAATTCATTATTTACGTTTCAGTGCTGGCACAGTTGGCGCAAGTGCACCTGGGCTTGACACGTGTCGCGCAACGCGTCGCTCAGCGCAACTGCGCTGACACGTGTCGCGCGGCGCAACTGCGCTGACACGTGTTGCGCAGCGCAACTGCGCTGACACGTCACGTTATCTGAAGTGTTGCTTCCTTTATTTTTAAAATTTAAATTTTAAAACAGAGCCTTGCTCTGATTGGGGTGCGCTGCCTTGGGCACAGCGCCCCTTGCGCTGGCGTGTCTGCTTTTGACACGTAGCCCTCTGCGCACAGCGCAAGGGATCTGAAGCGTTACTTCACCTTTTGAATTTGAAATTCAAACAGAGCTTTGCTCTGATTGGAGGAAACAAATGCCCCCCTACCGTTGCGCTCGCGTGGCGCACACGTAAGTGCAGCGGTGGCAAGATCTGATCCGTTGGATCAACTCAGGAGTTGAAGGGGCTTTTAAGCTCCTATAAATTGGACCCTTGGTCCTCAGCAGATGATTATCATCTTCAAGTATTTTATTTTCAGAGCCTTGCTCTTGTTTTCAAGAACCTTAGAGCCTTGCTCTCATTTTCAGAGTTAGAACTCTAGAAACATCTTAGGTAAAAATTAACTTAACTTAATTAAATTAATTTTAATTTCAATTAATAGAGCCTTGCTCTCATAGATCTTTTGATCTAAAGAAAACCCTTTTGGGGTTTCATAAACATAGTTTTGCTCTCAAGAATTTGTTTCAGGGTTTCTTAACCCATGAACAGAGCTTTGCTCATTGACAAAACCATAAATCTTTTGATCTTCTGATGATGAACTCTTAAGAGTTTTTCATGGATCTTTTAAGATCCCAAACTTTAATTTTTAGAAATTAGTTTTTCCTTTGATGGATTTTTCCATCATTATTACAGAGCTAGGCTCTTTTAAGGAATTTTATTCCCTTGTGACCAGAGTTTGACAAGTGTCACTCTGTGACAGAGCTTTGCTCTGAAAAGGGAGGTTTTCTCCTTGTCTTAAGGGATTTCTCATTTAATGAGAATATTCTTTTGAGGATCTCCTCATTAATTGACAGTCTCATCCAATGATGAGGCTGTCTTATTAACTGATGCATTGTCATCTGGATTTTGTGAGTCCCCTTTTGGTCCCCTTTCCACTGCATCGCAGTGTGGTATAAATTTTAAAGTACCAAGCGTGGGAATTTTTAAAATTAACTTATGATGCTGATAACTGAATTTTGCTTTTTCTTGCAGGCACCATGTCTGCTGATCTTTCATTCCCGTTCTTCTGCTCAGAGGGAGGTTTCCCTGAGGCGCCGGTGGACCGGGAGGTTCTCGCTCTCATTAAGGATCACGACCAGGAGTATAAGAACCTTCATCTGTGGGGCAGATGGTACAGTGAAATCATCAAGGGTCGCTGAAGCTTCTCTTGTGCGACGCCGTCAGAGCCAATCTCATCGATCCCGTATGCGGATGCACCCCCGGTGAAATATGCCGTGGAGGTCGTAAATTGGAACTCGGAGGATCTTCTTCATCCTTCGATTGCTGCTATTCCCATGCAGCCGCCGCCAGCTGTGGATATTCTGGGGCGGCACATATGCCAGGGTGAAGCGCGCCCTTGGGGACAACCTTACAACATTGGATTGACCCCTCGACAATCGGCCGGGTATTTGCAGTGGGCCAGAAACATCTTGTCAGCGAAGAAGACGCATTTGATGAAGATTGGTATATACCCCGCAGTCTACGCCTCATTGTTCGAGTACCCCGTTCCTCCGACGTGGTGGGTTAAGGCATTCATGGAACAATGCAACATCCCCACCCATACCTTTCTTCTGACGGACAGGGAAGTCTCCATCCCCCTGGAAGAATTTGCCGAGATTTCCGGTTTGCCGGTGAGGGGGGAGCATTATGAAGAGTTACTTCCTCCTGACGAATACGTCTTCGCTACCAAGCCGCTAGTAATGGGCTTAATGCCGGAGAATGCTATTCAGCACCAGTTTCCGAGTCTGGTGAAGGTGCTGAATATGTATGAAAGTCTCTATTTGGAATCGGGAGGCCGGGGAGTCAGTTTTGTAGATTTCATCGCCCGCTTTCTTCGACCGGAGATTCTATCGCAGCGGAGTGAAAAGTTCGTCAAGCTCGACGACCCCTTCGGCTTGGGCTTAGATCGTCGACCAGCACTAGAAGCCGATCAAAATGGTTTTTACCTTCCCGATGCTGCCGCCATCCCCTTATCGGAAATCGCCGCTCCGGGCATTGACGAGGAGACCTTATTTCTGGGGTTTCTGGGGCTATGGCTGTGCTGGTTCGCGCTTCCCATGCACCCGCGCTACATGAGGCCGTCCATCTTCTACCCTGCGCACCGGATGGTGGCTGGTATACAATTATCGATTAGAATTGTCGGGTTGGCCCACTTGTACCATGGACTCAGCGTGGCGGCGGACACAAATGAACCAGGGGTGCAACCCGCCAATTTTCCGATGCACTATTTTACTTCATGGATAGAAATGCATGTGCTCGGGGTATTTGGTGTTCATAAAAGACCCTCACTTTACGAGAAGTATAGATTCCCGAGAGTTATGCGGCTGATTGGCGCCTCTATTATGAATCCGTCTCCGCGGGAGGCTAGGGGGTTGCTTCTTCGTCCGCGCACGGTCAGAGCGAGCATTTCTTTCATGGACAAGGTCATGACTATTGGCCCGGAGACTTCCAAGGCGGTGTTGGCGTTGCGTGATGGTTTCAAGGACGGGGCCTCCATATTGAAAGCCCGGGAGATCCTACATTTATACTCCATCCGGCCGGGCTTCCTTGTGTTCAGGAAGAATGATTTGGCACTTTTTATGAGGTAAAACCCCCATCGCTTCGCCCAGCAGTTAAGTTATAACCAAGGGGTCCCACTGGAGACGTTTTTGGAAGAGCCTGCGACCACCGGAGAAGGGATACGGAATGCATTACATCACTTCATGCGGCTAAACACGGGCTCCCATTTCTTCATTAGCGAGCCGACTTGCGTTCCAAGGGCCCTCAATGTGTAAGGGGCTTGGTATCAGCACGCGATGGGTGTTGTTATCTGAGAAGGGAAGTGGTTGCTGATTGACCGCAAGGGTGCGCCCCCCGCCAGTGATCGCAACGTTCCCCTGAGGTGAAGGACCCCAGTCTCTCCTCCACTAAGAGGAGATGCTGGAGATGAGCCCCCGCGTGTGCTATGCCCCCCGCGCGGATTGCCCCATGATACCGTGGACGTTCCCCAGCATCTCGTGCTCCGGTGGAGACGGTGAATGTGGTTTCGCCTGAATCTGGCGCGGGCTCGAACTTCGGGACCCGCCATCCCAAGGTGCCCACGAAGCGCAAGTTGATTTTGGGTGCGGCTGGAGTTCGCGTGCAGAAGAGGAAGAAGAAGTCGCTCTTCTCTGCTGACGTTGCATTTGGTCAGGAACCTCATGCCCCTTATAGCGAGGGCTTGGGCGAGTATGGGACCAACGAGAGCCTATTTATGCCGCCATACGACACTGATATGGCGGCCGCCATCACAGCTTCTGAGCGATTGGCAAGGCACGATGCGTGGTTGGCTAAACTTGCACAATCGGGTAATTACTAGTTGTATTTTTCGTCATTGCATCGTACCTCTATCATTGTTTTTTTTAACTAACGCTTATCCTTCTTTAACAGGCATTTCTACCGAAGAAGCCATCGTTGCTTCCCTCAAAACCTTCCAGGAGGAGGAACGAATCAGAGCATCCTTAGGCCTTGGTATATTTCGGTTTACTATGTCTCACCTTCCATTTCTTATGAGTAATCTGACCCCTTCTTTGTCTTATCGCAGGAACCACAAGACCTATCTCGCAAACTGATACGGGCATTCTCTCCGGGCCAGCCACCAATGTTCCGGCCTCTTCGGAATTGCCGCAAGAGACCCAACTCAAAAAGCCGATGATGGATGCCTTGAAGGCTCTGGAGGAAACTCTGAACGCGGACGACGACGCCTTGCTGAAGGAGGCTTCCAAAAGGTCCGTCGTGACGGCCCGGGAGGAGAGGAAACGCTTGAGGCGCGCAGCGAAGGAGCGCATCGCTTCTTTGGCCGTTGCAACGGGCCCAAGTGCCATTACTCCCGCTGCTACTCCTTCCGAGGAGCCACCGGTCGCCTTGTCTACTGCTCATAGACGGGCGGTGCGTGCAGCTCGAGAAACCAACGATCAATCCACCTCAGGTAATGTGTTTTTCGAGGCTTTGTTGTAAAAGTTGTAAAACTATCGGTTCTTATGCATCTTGTCCTGCAGGGCCGAGTCCAACTGAAGAAGCGGCAAAAACCGTTGAGTCTGAGGGGACGGTGGAGAAAGTAGCAGCTGATCCCGAGGCAACGGTAGGCGGTGCAGTCGTAGTCGCCGGGCCTGAGGTAGTAGCTGATGAGACAGTCACGACTACTATGACTGAGACGGCCACCACTGCTGATGCCGAGCCCGAGGGGGCGGCAGTTGAGATGGCTGCTACAACCGAGCCTAGGGCAGCATCGAATGGAGCAGCTGCGAACGATGAACCCATGGCGGTGGTGGACAAGACGGCTGTGACCGCCGAGCCCGAGGTGGTAGTGGATGAGACAGGCAAGATCGTTGAGCACGAGACGGCCGCTTTTTCTCAAGAGTCGGGTGCCGCTCCGATCATCGCTCTCCCCGTTTACGGCTCCTTGTCGTCTTCTGGCGTCGCGAGCGTGACGACGACTCCCGTAGAGTCTGGCGATGAGGCAACGGGAAGTGAACCCATGCCAATGGAGGAGGGAGACGCCGCCGCTTCGGCTGGCGACTCATCAAGTAAATCTTGGGTCACCGCCCTTCTTTTTTTTTATTCTGCAATCTTTCCTAATAAAGTTTATCTTGTTTCTTACACAAGTGCGGCTAGTGTTGATGCCGCGCTGCTCGAGACAGCGCCGCTAGTTACCGCCCTGACGGTGACCACCCCTCTACCTTCTCTCGCACCATCACAAATGCTGGAAGGTATGGATTTGTGACCCACCAGTCTTATCTTGTCTGCATAATTTATGTACTGATGTTATACTATTGCGTTTTTGCAGGAGTGCTTTTTGATCACCTGTACCAGGTGTTGTACCCACACTTCTCCTTCCCGTCGGAACTTGCTTCCTCCAGTGGCGCTGGTGAGTATAGTTTTCAATTAATGCCCTTTCTTTTTTCAATAATGAAATTGTTTCTGATTTTTTCTTGCTCTGATTGCAGTGCTACAGATCGAAGGAGGAGATGAGAGATCAGTTGCACCACCGATCCTCCCGGCTTTGCCGCCTGCTGCAGCCGGTATAGTAGACTCTCCTGTTTATGAGTCTCCTGTATTTTTAGGTCTGTCATCTGATTATGATTTGTTTTGCAGCTATCGCTCCGGTTCCGGTCCCTTTCGAGTCCCGCATCATGATGCCGGCGGGCCCGTTCTCCAGGCGTCCATCCTCAAAGGGTGCTGCGATGAGTTTGAGCATGCTGAGCGGATGCGTCGAGGAGCTTGACACAGAAGCTCTTACATCCGCCGCAGATTTTGCTGCGGAGGTTAATCCGATGCTGGCGACGCTTGTAAATTTCCATAATGAAGGCGTCGTCGAGTCTTGGGTTAACCACTGCAGGAGATCGAGGCCCTCCTGCATCAGCTGGAGCTTATGCGCCCTGCCCCGAGGTTTTGGCCACGAGTACTCAGCGGGCGGCATGGATCGAGCAGAGCGCTTCTTACTTCCGCCATCTGGAACAAGAAGCGGCTTTAAGGCAGAGGGAATGCCAAGAGACCTCAAGCGAGTCTGCTCGACTGCGTGCTGGGGTCGACGCGAACGCTGCTTGGGTGAAAGTTATCTTCGAGGGCCTCCTGCAAAGTATCTCCGACGGGTTAACATTGAAGCAGAAGCTCGATACCGTTGAGCGTGATGCCCAAGGTCGTGAAGCAGCTCAGTGAGCCATCGAAGAACAACTTTCATCCTACTTGCAGCAGCGGGCCCAGGTGGAAGCAGAGTTGGCTGCGGCAGCCAATCAGGAGAAGGCGCTGAAGGAAGTGCGAGAGCAACTTGCGGATTTGTTGAAGACGCTTCCTTCTCCATGAACATTTTGTATCATTTGTAATTGTAAATAAAATGTATTTGTTTCTTTTATTCTTTAACACAATGTATCTTGTACTCAATCGAATTTATGAATAAAAGATATACATTCTTCGTAATGTCTTGTGTCATTTCTCTGCTTTCTTCTTTCTTTTATTATCAGCATGTTACCTTAGTAAACATGGCCGACAGATGATAGAGCGAGCATCCTGTCTTGGCTTCTTTAAGAGGTAGTGATGGCTTAGGAGGCAGGTTCAGATCTGCTACCTAAGGCTTTTCAACTTTATGAGCCGTGAGGGTCTCACAAAGACTTTTCTCCCTACGGATCGAGAGGATCTCGTAGGTGTATTTTCTCCTTAGGAATGAATTCCTAAGTGCGTTTCCTCTTGTAATTCGTAAGGATCTTATAAGAGAATTTTCCCTCTTACGAGTCGAGAGGACCCGTAAGCGGTTGTTTCCCTCCTTGTTGAGATTCGACTTTGAAGAGTGTGACCCGTGAATAGTATGAAAGAGTCCATTTTGGACCGACTTGTAGGGTCCCAATGCTTAGGAAACAGGTTTTTTAATCCCCACTGCCTAAGGCTTTATCTCACAAGTCGAGACGAATCGAGAAGTTCTCACAAAGACACTAATTTCCTCACGAGTCGAGACGAATCGAGCTGTTCTCGCAAGAATATCCTAACGTCACAGTTAACCTCTGCTCTTTACGACAGAGATCCGTTAGGGTCTGTGGTACTAGGGTTTTGTCCGTTATACCGTCGCATTGGCTGATGTATTCCTCGATGGGCAATCTTGCTATTCGAGTAGCCTTGCGATTGTCGTGTCTCTGATCTCTTCGGGGGTTGGACAAGACGTCTTCAAGCAATCCTCCTAGGCAGTTTGACCGTCGGAAGAGCAAGCGTTAGGAATTTTGCCATGCCGCTTTTTACTTAAGATTAGGCTCATTTTGGGGAGCCCCGATGAGTCATAACCACTCTGCGCTGGTGTGGGATGATCTCCGATAGTCTTTCAGGATTTATATGAGTTGCCGTCAAGACCCTGAAGCTAGGAATTTGGCTTTCGCTTCGTTTGCTGTCATTGCATCTGTTATCTAGACGAATGTCATGGTTGTCTCTAGGTTGTTGGTGAACCGTCGAGGTTTGGAACTAGGGATTTTGCCGTGGCTCCGTTGTTTGATTTTCGCGTCTGAATCCTGCTGGCGGAAAAACGCTGTGGTGACATCTTGTTGCGCCACGGCAGCGCCCCGGCCTCGTACTCTAGGCCAAAATGCGGAATCAAAAATTTTCCTTACTCGGAAACCGGCGCTACCGCGGACAATGAAAACCCGGATCGTTTACCATTAACCTAATGCTAGCAATCAAGAGATGGGATGAGAAGTATACCGAGTGATCCGAGTCCTCCGGTCTTCTCTTCATCGTCCCGATCTCCCGCAGAAAGTCTTGTCTCCATATCATCGCCTCCTCGCCGGAAAGGGCACCACATCGCCTGCGTCTTTTACGGGCTCCCGCCTCAATACCGAGGCAACTCGGGCATGAAGCCGGCAACTCGACATGCTCAAGATATGCTGTAGAATATGTAGTGTAGAGGCTATATCTTATTTGGGGTTTGTTGCCATGGTGATGGAGGAATCAAGAATAGAAAAAATGGTGCTTGCATTTTTCTACCATGAGAATGAGATCAAGAATGAAACTCTCAAGATGAAGCTCTCTTTTTCTTCTTCTCTCTACCATGAAAAACTTATCATCCAAGAATAAATGGCGGAGGAAAGAATGTACATCAAATAAGAGGGAGGTGAGTGTAGGAGAGCATGAAGGGTGACCATATCCTAAACCTCATCATCACAACCTCACATCAAATTTCATCTCACATCCAATCTTAATAAAGCATGAAAAGATGAAGGAAAAGAATGGCATCAAAAGATGCTATCATGATAAATACAGATGCAAGAAAATCCTCCACAAAGTGTAATTTGCAAAACTGCAAATTACCCCCTCCATCGGAAAAGTCCGGCCGGGAAAGAACAAAGGAAAAACCGGCCGGAACGGAATGCAAACTGGCAACTCCAGAAAACTGGTCCCGTAATAAATTACAGGAAAACCCCGATACTGTGCATACACACCCGCATCTGTATTCTGACCGGATACAAATGCAATGAGATAAAATCTACACTGTACTAAACTAGTACCGGCTTAAACCAAAGCCGGCTAGTAAAATCCGTCCGATCCTGATCCGTGCAATACCGCACGTATCAGATCGAACCCTGCCATATAACTATACGGCCACTAGTACAAACTGTCCGATCCTGATCCGTGCAATACCGCACGTATCTGATCTAACCCTGCCATATCTCCATACGGCCTCTACAGCGTTTCGCCCGAAAGCTTGAGTAACTGAAAGTATGGTGGACTCTAAAGACTCGTCAATACTATGGCTGTGGATTTAACCACTAGCACGTCAGAGGTATAAGCCAATACGTGACGGGCCACCAGCTATTGACCAAAAGGGACGTCGATGAGCGAACTCATCCTGACACCCTACTGAGCCTGTCAGTGACAATATCCGTACAGTCCGGTCCGTTCGTCTATGAGCATCGCATGTCGGGCCTAGGGGGTTGGTAAAAGTCAGACCCCCAAAAGCGGTACAAGTCGTGTCGGAGTGTAGCCCAGAATGCCCTGAGATACTACTGGAATACCTACCAGTAAATCTCCTGCCTCGGCCGAGGGCTTTGCGTAATGGCTCTCCTAGACACAGCACGACCTCACCCCCAATACCGGGAGAGACGAACCCCTAAAGATCCGCTCACTGCCTCCATGTGGCTCGGGACTGTACCCAACTAAAACCTGTTTGCACGACTCCTTTGAGCCGTGGTAGGGTAGTAATCAAAGCACAGTGGGAACTCACACGAGACAAATGACGATCCTCAGGTCGATGAACTAACCTGTACACATGTCACCAGGGAACTGCTATCTGACGTCTGGTATAAGACCAACTAGCAGATTCCCGGCGAGTCCTGTCCGGTGTACTCATAACCCAATGAGCACCTGTATACATCTTAGGTGAACCAACTGACACCAGTGGCTTGTGAGACCGGCCACCGCCCCTCGTCGGGGTCTCGACTGTATACACTAGTCTACTAATGGAGTATCGATGCCCTGTCTCGAAACTCCTACGACTAGGGACCTTTTAAGGATGTGCTTATAGACTACCAGCTCCCACGTATATGATCGCCATCATACTGCTGGTAGTCAAGCAAGAATCCTAGGGGCTCTATCAACGTGTAATAGCGACATGTCAGGTCACCTGAAGCAGTACACGATGATAAAGATAAACCAGATAGCATACTATCATCTCGAGTAAGACTGTCCTACCGGGATAGGTCCTCCCTCAATCATTGCAATCACGTGCCTGTGATCCAATAATTGACTCTGAGGGCACTATCTCCAACACATCTCGTCTGCCGTATCGAGACGGATGTCGAGGTAGTGATCACTCTATGCTGGTGTGAGATGATCTCCAATGGTCTTTCCGGTTTTATATGAGTTACCGTCAAGACCCTGAAGCTAGGAATTTGGCCTTCGCTTCGTTTTCTTTGGTGTGTCCGAATCCTGTTGGAGGAAGGATGCTGTCGTGATATCCCGTCTGTTGTATTGAGACGAACGTCGAGGTGGTGACCACTCCGCGCTAGTGCGAGATGATCTCCGATTGTCTTTCAGGTTTTATATGAGTTGCCGTCAAGACTTGGCTCCGTTGTTTGATGGAGCATGGGGAGGGAAGATGTGTTTCCTTCTGTGTTTGTGCCCCTGGATTGTATACAGGGATTGCTGTGATATCGCCTGTACGGCATAGATTTTATTTATTATACTTTTTTTTATTTCTTTCCGCGATGCTCTATCATTTCATCTTTTATATCACGAAGGTCGCGATTGCCCAATCATTTTGGCTATTTTTCGCGGTGCCCAATCATTTAGGCTATTTATTTTATTTTTACTCGCTGCTTTTTATTGCGAGTTTCCCAATCATTTCGGCTATTTTGCATGCATACATTTTTACTTGCTAATTTTGTTGCAAGTCGCCCCATCATTTTGGCTATTTTGCATGCATGTGTGGCTTGCTGTCTTTTCGCTGCAAGCATGGGATTGGACACCGATTTCGGCATCAGCACTGCTACAACTGGGATGTTGCCAGGAGCAAATCATCATTTGCCTCTGTCGATGTTGAACAAAGGTGGCTTAGTAAACAGGGTTAGGATCCTGTCGACTAAGGCTTTTGACTCCATGAGCCGTAAGGGTCTCACAAAGGTATTTCTCCCTACGAGTCGTGAGGATCTCGTAGGTGTGTTTTCTCGTTAGGAATCATGAGGATTCCTAAGTGCATGTTCCCCTGTAAGTCGTAAGGATCTTACAAAAGGGTTTTCTCCTTATAAGTCGATAGGACTTACAAGGGTTGTTCACCATGTGGACATATCCCTAGTCACGGGTGGGACTTGGTTAGGGAAATGTTTATTCATGCCCATGGATTGTATACAAGGGTCAGTATTGAACCACTTGCAGGGAAATATCGAAGGTTGTGGGGGTTGCTTAAGAACATGTTCAGGTCTCTGTAACTTAAGACTTTCAAATCTTATGAGCCGTGAGGGTCCCATAAGAGAGTTCTCCTTACGAGTCGTGAGGATCTCGCAAGTGTAATTTCTCCTTAGGAATCGTGAGGATCCCTAAGTGTGTTGCTCCCTTGTGAGTCGTGAGGATCCCACGCGGGTGGTTTCTCCTTACAAGGTCGAGAGGACCCTGTAAGTGTCTTTTAACGAGGTTGCGCCTTTTCAGGTTTTCACAAACACTCGCCGGTAGCCCTGCTGTTTTTACTCACGGAGCCCTTTCGGGTTTTCATCCGTGCCCATTTTGTTTGTGGACATACCGTTTTTTTTTATTCTTTTTTTTATTCTTTCTATATAACGAGGTCGCGCCCTTTCGGGTTTTCACAAACACTCGCCGGTAGCCCTGCTGTTTTTACTCACGGAGCCCTTTCGGGTTTTCATCCGTGCCCATTCTGCTTATGGACATACCGTTTTATTTTTATTTTTCTTTTATTATTTTTTTTATTCTTTTCTTTTTTTTTGTATCGGCTTTGGGATGTTGCAATCCACCGTAGTTTATCGACATCTCGGTCAACAGCTAGTTTTAAGATGTAGTGGTCCGTTGTTGGTTTAAGGATATTTCGGTCCGTTGTTGAAGAAGGCCGGCTACTACTTATAAAGTTTGGGCTTAGGAAAATAGCGAGCGGACATAGTCGTCGTCATCTATCATTGACCTAGGTTGTGACTCATTAAGCGTAGTATTTCTTTAGGAAGCGACCGTTTATTGGCCTGAAAGGCCTTTCACCGTGCATATCCATGAGTAGATAGGCTCCACCCTGGTAAACCTTGTCTATGATGTACGGGCCTTCATAGTTCGGCTCGAATTTTCCCCGCTTGGCACGATTGGGGATCATAGGTCTTTTGACCTCTAGCACAAGTTCGCCTTGGTGGAATGTCCTCGTCCTGGTTAATCTTTCGTAGAAGCGTGTCATCTTTGCTTTATAAGCCTCCAGATTTTGTTGCGCTATGAGCCGGGTTTCATCAAGGGCATCAAGCTCCTCAAGCCGAAGGTGAGCGTTTTCTTCGTCCGTCAGCTCATAATGGACTACCACTCGTAGAGAGTGTAATTCTATTTCGAGGGGGAGTACTGCTTCTGTACCGAATACCAACGCGTACGGCGTTGTGTTCGTGGCCGTCTTGAACGTAGTTCAATACGCCCAGAGAGCTTCTTGCAGTCTCTCGTGCCAGTCCCTTTTATTTCGGGACACTGTCTTCTTCACGATCTTCGTCAAGGTCTTGTTGAAAGCCTCAGCTAGACCGTTAGCTTGAGGATTATAAACTGAGTAATATCTCCAGTCTATGTTGTGTTGTTGTGCGAAGCGGCTGATCTTGTGGCTTCTGTAGGCTGGCCCGTTATCGGAGATGATCCGTCGCGGAGTTCTAAACCGATAAATGACGTGCGTCTTGAAGAAATGGAGGATATTCTCCGTCTTCACATCCCTCAACGGTACTGCTTCTGCCCATTTGGAGAAGTAGTCAGTGGTCGCCAAAATGAATCGATGTCCGCTGGACGATGTTGGTTCGATGGGGCCGATTACGTCAGTCCCCCACATTTCGAACGGCCAGCTGGACACTGTTGGATGTAGAGGATTTAGGTGTTAATGGATAAAGTCCCCATGAATCTGGCATGAGTGGAATTGCTTCGCATATTCAAGGCAATCCTGAATCATCGTGGGCCAATAGTATCCCATCCGTTTAATCTTCAACTTCATCTTTGGGCCTGCTTGGTAAGAACCGCAAAGTCCATCGTGAACTTCCTGAATGACTCTTTTCGCCTCTTCAGGTCCCAGACATATCAACCACAGAGAATCAAACGACCTCTTGTACAGAGTATCATTGACGAAGGCGAATGACAGAGCTCGTTTCATGAGCTGATGTTTTGAGAACGCATCTTCAGGCGTTCGACGGGATTTGAAGTAGTCTGTAAAGACTTCTCTCCAATCCTTAGACTTTTCCTAGTCTTTTATTTGCATAGCCATTTGCTCAGTCACTCCCTTTTCTTTGGATGATTCCGGAGATATTTCTGCTGGGGTAAGCACCCGACGACTTTGTACCACGATTCTTACGTCATCGAGGTTCTCGTCGGCCAGTTCTTTAGCGAGCTTAGCTAGTGCATCTGCTTTGCTATTTTCCACGCGCGGTATGCTTTCCAGCATGTAGGAGGGGATTTGAGTCAGCAATTGCTGTACTCTCTCACCATACTTTACCAGTTCGGGTTTGCACGTTTGGTAGTCGCCATTTACTTGACCGACGACCAGTTGAGAATCTCCATATTTGAGGAGGTTTTCAATTCCCATGTCGATGGCGATCTCGAGGCCTGCTGTCAAAGCTTCGTATTCGGCTTCATTGTTCGTCCTCAGCTCTGTTAAGGAGAAAGCAAAGAGCATTATCCCTCCTTGTGGAGTTACGAAGATGAGGCATACCCCCGATTTGCTTATAGGGGTGCTTTGTTTGCGCTTCTTCATGGAAGATGCTCCATCAAAATAGAGTTCCCATCAGGTATTACTACCGTCGATTGCATCAAACGCATGTTCGTCTGGCAGCTCGCAATTCAGAAGGGAATCGACCGGTATCGGATGCTCAGCGAGGAAGTCGGCGATGACTTGGCCTTTCACTGCCTTAAGAGGCTGATAGGTTATCGAAAACTCCATTAAGAGCAATGCCCATTTAGCGAGTCTCCCTGTCAATATGGCCTTCGACATTAAATATTTGAGAGGGTCCACCTTCGGTATGAGACGGACTTCATGTGCCAATGCATAGTGCCTGAGTTTTGTTATCGTGAAGATCAACGCCAGACAGTGTTTCTCGATAGGGGAATAGTTGCTTTCTGTCCCCAGGAGAACTCGACGTAAGTAATAAAGAGCTCTTTCTTTCCCTTGGTCGTTCTCTTGTGCCCATAATGCACCTAAGGAACCTTCGAGGGCGGTTGTATAAAGAATGAGAGGCTTTCCCTTGACCGGAGCAGCCAACACTGGCGGATTCTGCAGGTATTGCTTGATTTCGTCCAGTGCGCTCTGGCATTTGTGATCCCAAACGAAAGGAGTTCCCTTCTTCATCAGGTGACTGTAAGGGTGGCACTTGCCTGAGAGGTTGGCTATAAATCGCCGGATGTACGCGAGCTTCCCTTGGAGAGACCGCAATTGCTTGAGAGTCCTTGGCGGAGGCATTTCCATGATCACCTTGATCTTTGACGGATCTATCTCGATACCTCGGTGTCGGACAATGAATCCTAGGAGCTTGCCTGAGGAAACTCCGAATGCGCACTTGAGAAGGTTCATCTTCAAGTTGTATTGTCGAAGGCGTTGAAATACGGTCTTCAGATTCTCTAAATGCTCCGCGTATGATTTGCTTTTCACCACGAGGTCGTCAATATAGCACTCAACAATTTCATGTAGGAGGTCATCGAAGATCTTTGTCATGGCTCTCTGATAGGTGGCACCGGCGTTCTTCAGACCGAAGGGCATCACTTTATAGCAGAATATACCCAAAGGGGTCCGGAAAGCGGTATGCTTCTGGTCCTCGGGATGCATCTTTATCTGATTGTATCCTGATGATCCGTCCATGAAGGAGGAGACTTCGTGAGTGGACGTATTGTCTATCATCAGCTTGGTAACCAAAACTGGGAAGTCGTCCTTCGGGCAAGCTTTATTGAGATCCCGAAAGTCCACGCATATGCGCACTGTCCCATTTTTCTTCATTACCGGGACGATATTGGCGATCCAGTCAGGATATTGAACTTCCTGGATGAAGCCGGAGTCGATCAGCTTCTTGACCTCGGCGTTGATGCTCATCTCAAGCTTGAGCCGCATTCTTCTCGGTGCTTGTTTGATTGGCTTGACATCCGGGGATATTGCCAGTTTATGGACAGCAATTTCTGGATCTAGTCCTGGCATTTCGGAATAGTTCCATGCGAAGCAATCTTTATACTACATAAGCACGTCTTTTAACGCGGCCACCCTTTCTTCAGATAGCAGCTCGCTAATGAATGTGGGTCGCGGGTCACTTTCCGTTCCCAAATCAATCTTCTTGAGGCTATCTGCAGTAGTGTGTATTCCATCTTCCAGCTCTTTTGGCGCCAGTGGAAATTCTGCGATCATCTCATCATCATTGTTTTCGAAGCACCAAGAAAGGTCATCTATATTCTCGGGCTCTTCTTTCGATATCGTTATCATATGACAAGTACAAGCTCATTTCGAAGACCGATGTGGATCTGGTTCTATTCTCGTAGCTTTGGGTTTATGCTTTTGCGGCGGCGTTACCCCCCAGCTGTCAGATAGAGCGAACTTGCCGAGCTGATACTGATCTTCAACCCAGTTCTTGAAGGTGAAGCGGTCTTCGAGAGGATGTCCTATTGCTTGGTGATAAGAGCAATAATCTGGGTGAGAGACATCGCCTGCTTGCTCGGGGTGTTTAGACTCCGGCAGTGTAATCATTTGATGCCTTATGGCGAGATCAAGTATCTTCTTTGTCTTGTCTTGAGGAAAAGAGTATGCTCGACTCATTTTCTTCATAAGGGACAAATCCAGACCGCTCGATTCCCGCTCGCGTGAACTTTTGGTCCCGCTTTTTCGTTGCTGAACGCCCTTTTCGCTTTTTGACTTGTTTCTGCCTCTGCGTCGGGCCTTTTTTCCAACAGGTTGACAGGGAGGGGCGTTTTCATCTTTCGCGGCTTGTTGGAGAAGGCGTTGTGTCCTGGCTTTCTCGTAGATGGCCATTTCACGGTTATGGTCGTCTCGAACTTTTTGACCAGCTTCCCTTATAAGCTTGCCCATTTGTTCTTCGAACGACGGACTGGGCATTTTTACGTCGGGGACTTTTTCTGATTCAGGGTTAGCATCTTCCCATTGAGCATCCCCTTCTTCACCAAAGTTATGCACAACATAGCAGTCGCGGAGTAGCTCCCGTCTCTTGGATCGAACGTATCCAAGCCCGATCGCTTCCATTCTCCCATTGGGCAACTTACGCTGAGTTCCGGGAACGTTCCAGATCCTGTCATAGAATTTGGCTTTTCGTGCGGTCTGTTTGAAGGGTATCCCTTGGCGCTTCAATAGCCTTTTCAAGCCTTCTGTGTAATAACTAGGCAGGCGGATGGACTGGATCCTGTCAAGTGTAGGATCTGCGCCGTGCCAGATTTCTTTCTCCACTTTAGTTTCCCCGGTGCGGTAGAATAGGATCGCCTTTTCACCTTCTCGTCTGGGAGGGACATAGAACGTCTGCAGCTCTTCCACACTGTAGGTATCGAGTGAATCTAGTTCTTTATGATGTTTGGGCGAAACCATGGCGACTTGCAGACTTTGCTCTTCGTCAGCGAATGTTTGTATTGAAGGCCGAGCCGAGAATGTAGCATGGATTTCATCTTCCGAGTCACTGCCAAAGATCAACACATGAGCGGATGGTCCCGACTTGTTATATTGGGGTGCACCCGAATAAACCATCTCTTCCTCTTCCCCAGTATCACTCCCAAAGACAGGGATGGTAGCGATAGCTTTGTTCTCCGGCTTGTGACTCCTCTCCGTGTCTTCGAAATCCAGTAAGAAGTATTTTGCATCTTCATATTTGCGGACTTCGTTCACGGAGAATGGGTTCAGCTCTCCTGTTACGGTATACTTGAGACCTTCCTTAAAATATTTCATACATTGATGCTGTATAGAAGGGATGATGTTGTACTCTGTAACCAGGGTCGACCGAGCAAAGCATTATAGCATGTCTTGGCGTCTATGACGTGGAATTTAATATCCGTAATGAGTAGCCCAAAGCGTAACGTCAGTATCACAGACCCGAGAGTCTGTGATGATTGAGAGTCGAACCCGGAGATGGTGATCTTATCCCGAGCGAGGTGCTGGACGCTCATGCAGATTTCCTTCAATACCCATACATTGAGGAGATTGACGGAAGACCCATTGTCAACCAAGATTTTGCCTATCTTTATATCGTGGCAGTACCCTGAGACATAGAGGGGACGATTGTGTTCGCACATCCTAAGGAGGAGGTCTTCGTCGCCGAAGGTGATATCGGCCGTGTGTACTTCTTCCAGCTCGTCCTTCATCTTTTCTTCGGCGAGAAAAGCTTGGGATTGCTCTGGCTCTTGTAGCGCTTTGATCAATGAATCTCTTGCTTCTTTTGATAGTAAGAGGGTATCGAGAATACTGAGTTGTGAGGGTAACTTCCTCAAGTGTGCCAGAACGTTGTAGTCCACCTTATTTTTCTTTGGCGGGTCCTTGGCGGTTAGCTCTTCCATAACTTGGTCATCTAGGGCGATATCCTCAGAGACCTTTTCTTTTCCATTATCTTTTTTATTTGAGGGTCCGAGATTCTTTTCTGGTAGCGTACGATTACGCAGCCGAATATTTTCGCAGGCTTTCGGCTCTCCCTCTTTTCCCGAGGTGGACTCTTTAAAGAGAGGGCTAAGAGCCATTTCCTTGTCAGAGTCGCTCCCGAATGTGAGAATTTGCGCTTCTCCGGCATTAACCATGCGACAATCGCCGGTAGTTCTTTTAAGCTCCTCGGTCGTACTTTTCTGCTCCTGACGAGTTTTGCGCTTCTCCTGCTTAAAATGTTGCCGGTGAACAACATACCCCTGCCACCATCTATTGAAATCTTTGCACTCTTCGGTGGGATGCGAAATCTTTCGATGATATAAGCAGTAGGAAGGGTGCATTTCTGCTTTGCCGGCAGTGTTTCCTTCAGAGGGTGGTAGCTTCATCCCCATTGATATGGCTTTAGCAAACCTTTTCCTCGTCTTGAACTTGTTTTTATCCGCGACGGATGTTCCTTGATTTGGCGGGAGTGTCTCGATTCTTTCATCTAGTCGTCGGCGTTTGGCTCTTTCAAATATGGCCATCTCACGCTCCCGATCAGCTTTACTTTTCAAAAGAGCTGTGTTCAGAAATGCAAAAATTATTTCATCTGATGGCTCCAGAAGTTCTGGCTTAGGATCTGCCCCCAGCTTCTCAGTGCAAGGAGTTTCTTCATCGTCTATCGACGAGTGAGAGATCACATGACAACTTGCTACGTAACCCTCAGATTCATCCGACGAGCTTTCTCCATCATCTTCCTCCTGAAAAACGTGGCTGAGTAACTCTTGGAGCGTGATGGGAGTCCGTGCCTTCTGATTATACTCCTCCAGCGCGTCCATCTGTTTCTGTAAGTCCGTGAGCTTGTCGCCAGGCTTCATGGGCTTTTTGGATCTCTTCTTCTTCTTCTTTGAAGACTTTGACGGCTGGGTGTAAGTGCTTGGGCCATCACCACCGATCTTTGGAGTTGGGCGCGGCTTTAGCATCCCTTCGATGATCTGGGGTTCTAGCGGGTTCTTCCAACTGATCGTCGGGCATGTCTGGAGATCATTCAGCATCCTTTTAGTTTTGGCTGATAGCACGACCTCCCATGGAGCTTCTTCAACAAGGGAGCACGTTGCCCCCGGCATATTCACCTTTTTAGGGGTATGAGGTTGCGGCGGGTTCACCCTCTATTTTTCGGATAATGCGAACTTGCCTTGTTGGTATTGTCTTCAATCCAGTTTTTGAAGACGTAGCAATCTTCGATCAGATGACCCAATATTCGGTGGTAGGGGCAGTAATTGGGATCATTGACGTTGTTTGGCTGCAACGGACATTTTGAATCTGGCAGATTGATGAGTCTGCTGCGCACTGCCAGCTCGAACGGTCTTCTCGTTTTATCTTGAGGAAATGAGTAAGGACGTCCTAGCCTCTCCTCGAGGGATAGGCGCGGACGCATATTGTTTTGACGGACAGCCGGTTTCAAGTTGCTCGGCTGTTGTTGAGCATTGGCGATAACGATCGCTTTTCCTTTCCCCTTTTCATTTTGAGAGTCCGGCTTTGGAGGATATGGTCTATGGCCCATCTGGTCCATTTGGACTAATTTGTCAATCAAGGCCTGGAACGTGGTTGGTTTAAAGAACATCATGAACTGTGAAATAGTTGCATGAGGATCTAGGGTGCCCACGAACATGCCCACCGCTGGCGCTTCTTCGATGCGTTGTTCACATTTTGACCACAAGTTCCGCCATCGGATTGCATATTGATCCCAAGTTTCGCCCGGCTTTACTCTTTCATTGATCAAAGCTGTTATTGGAGTACACACGCTGGCGCTTGCGAAACGCTGGGTAAACAACAACTCCATTTCAGCAAAAGTTTTGACAAAGTCGTTCAGAAGCTCGGAGTACCATTCAAACGCCGTCTCCGACAAACTGCCGACGAATTGGCGAAGCAGGAGCTTATCATCGCCGCTGGTGTTGCCACAAAGAGCTCTGAACTGGGAAATATGTTGATGGGGATTGCCTGTCCTCTTGTAGACATGGAATTTTGGGATCGTGTAGCCCGGCGGGTATTTGATCTGATCATACCAGCTCGGATATGGTCGCCCCGTTTTGACAACTTGACCGGCTGCCTCAGTTTCCTGGTGAACTCGTATTTGTTGAGCAATATAGTCATCCAGGGCAGCTTTGGAAATTGTCTCCTCCTTGGCTATTGAAAGAGCCGGCGGTGGATTTGACGTTACTCCTCTGTCATCTTCAAGGATAATCGGAGGATCTTCGGCTGGAGGATCTGGCTGGATCATCATCCCGACCATGTCTTAAAATAGGAGAGCCGTCTGCTTTATATTGGCCTCTTGCACCGCAGCCTCTTTGTCCTTCTTTTCCAGTATTTTTCGAAGGAATTCGGCATCGGTTTCTTGCTCCTGGCGTTGATCCGAGGATGCTTCTGGTCTTTCTTTTGGCCCGGTGAGTGCGGCCATCGCAGTCATCATTTCTTGGAGCTTCTGCTGCTGCTCTTGAGCTTTAGTCACCGATCGCGTAAGCGGTCTATGACCTGTGGATATACGGCTATCCTCTTTCCCGGACGCCATGTAGACGGTATGTACCACCATGCCCCCAGACTTAGGGCGTTTGGGTTCAGTGCCTTTGACTTTTGTCGCCGGCACAGGGATCTTCTCCGGCCTTCTTTTCTCAGGAGAGGTCGAAGTTGAGGGAGCCGTCGAGGTGGCCACCCAGACAGCTTTTTGTGGCTTAGCAGGATGGCTGACTTCCTTTTGGACCTTCAGTTTCTTGTGCTGGCGGGAGAAATTTGGATCGATCACCGAGTCTCGGGCCTACCGCCAGACTTTATAGATTTTAGAGGACAGCCGTTGAGGGGATTGGGGCTGTTCTGGCTTTGCTTCTACAGCATTTTCCAGCGGAGGGGGAGACCTCTTCATTACAGCGGTAGGAGAATTCCTACGCACTTTATTTAGCAGTTCAAAGCTGTTCCCAGTCAGAACAGCGGCATTAACTTCCGTCGTCGGGGCTGGTGGAGTTAACCCAGAAGGGGAACTACCTCCGGACTTCCTCACTCGGCGCCAGTGGCGACGTCGAGCATGTCGAGTTATGGGAATTGGCTCGGTGACGGGGATGGCCTTGTCTTGCCCTCTATTCAGGTGAGAGGCTGTAGCCGGTGTCAGCCTAGTAAAGACTGATGCCTTTTAAGTAGCCGGAGCGGGAGTAGGAGTTGGGACGGTCAGTCTTGTGAAGACCGACCTCTTAGCGGGAGAAGCCTCCCTAACGACTTCAAGAGCAGGTTTGGCTACTCTCTTTGGAATTGTTGCGCCACGGCAGCGCCCCGGCCTCGTACTCGAGGCCAAAATGCGGAATCAAAAATTTTCCTTACTCGGAAACCGGCGCTACCGCGGACAATGAAAACCCGGATCGTTTACCATTAACCTAATGCTAGCAACAAGAGATGGAAAGAGAAGTATACTGAGTGATCCGAGTCCTCCGGTCTTCTCGTCATCGTCCCGATCTTCTGTGGAAAGTCTTGCCTCCACATCGTCGCCTCCTCGCCGGAAGGGCACCACATCGCCTTCGTCTTTTACGGGCTCCCGCCTCAATGCCGAGGAAACTCGGACATGAAGCCGGCAACTCGACATGCTCAAGATATGCTGTAGAATGTGTAGTGTAGAGGGTATGTCTCTTTTGGGGTTTGTTGCCTTTGAAGATGATGGAGGAATCAAGATTAGAAAAATGGTGCTTGCATTTTTCTAGCAAGAAAATGAGATCAAGAAAGAAACTCTCAAGAATGAAGCTCTCTTCTTCTTCTTCTCTCAACCATGGAAAAACTTATCATCCAAGAATAAATGGTGGAGGAAAGAATGTATATCAAACAAGAGGGAGGTGAGTGTAGGAGAGCATGAAGGGTGACCATATCCTAAACCTCATCATCACAACCTCACATCAAATTTCATCTCATATCCAATCTTAATAAAGCATGAAAAGATGAAGGAAAAGAATGGCATCAAAAGATGCTATCATGATAAATACATTTGCAAATAAAACCTCCACAATATGTTATTTGCAAACTTGCAAATAACACCCTCCATCCTAAAAGTCCGGCCGGGAAAGAACAAAGGAAAACCGGCCGGAACGGAATGCAAACTGGCAACTCCAGAAAACTGGTCCCGTAATAAATTACAGGAAAACCCCGATACTGTGCATACACACCCGCATCTGTATCCCGACCGGATACAAATGCAATGAGACAAAATCTACACTGTACTAAACTAGGACCGGCTTAAGCCAAAGCCGGCTAGTAATATCCGTCCGATCCTGATCCGTGCAATACCGCACGTATCAGATCGAACCCTGCCATATAACTATACGGCTGCTAGTATAAAACTGTCCGATCCTGATCCGTGCAATACCGCACGTATCTGATCGGACCCTGCCATATCTCCATACGGCCTCTACAGCGTTTCGCCCGAAAGCTTGAGTAACTGAAAGTGTGGTGGACTCTAAAGACTCGTCAATACTATGGCTGTGGATTTAACCACTAGCACGTCAGAGGTATAAGCCAATACGTGACGGGCCACCAACTATTGACCAAAAGGGACGTCGATGAGCGAACTCATCCTGACACCCTACTGAGCCTGTCAGTGACAATATCCGTACAGTCCGGTCCGTTCGTCTATGAGCATCGCATGTCGGGCCTAGGGGGTTGGTAAAAGTCAGACCCCCAAAAGCGGTACAAGTCGTGTCGGAGTGTAGCCCAGAACGCCCTGAGATACTACTGGAATACCTACCAGTAAATATCCTGCCTCGGCCGAGGGCTTTGCGTAATGGCTCTCCTAGACACAGCGCGACCTCACCCCCAATACCGGGAGAGACGAACCCCTGAAGATCCGCTCACTGCCTCCATGTGGCTCGGGACTGTACCCAACTAAAACCTGTTTGCACGACTCCTTTGAGCCGTGGTAGGGTAGTAATCAAAGTACAGTGGGAACTTACACGAGACAAATGACGATCCCCAGGTCAATGAACTAACCTGTACACATGTCACCAGGGAACTGCTATCTGACGTCTGGTATAATCCCAACTGGCAGGTTCCCGGCGAGTCCTTTCCGGTGTACTCATAACCCAATGAGCACCTGTATACATCTTAGGTGAACCAACTGACACCAGTGGCTTGTGAGACCGGCCACCGCCCCTCGTCGGGGTCTCGACTGTATACACTAGTTTACTCTGGAGAATCGATGCCCTGTCTCGAAACTCCCACGACTAGGGACCTTTTAAGGATGTGCTTATAGACCACCAGCTCTCACGTATATGATCGCCATCATACTGCCGGCAGTTAAGCAAGAATCCTAGGGGCTCTATCAACGTGTAATAGCGACATGCCAGGTCACCTAAAGCAGTACACGATGATAAAGATAAACCAGATAGCATACTATCATCTCGAGTAAGACTGTCCTACCGGGATAGGTCCTCCCTCAATCATTGCAATCACGTGCCTGTGATCCAATAATTGACTCTGAGGGCACTATCTCCAACAATCTCCCACTTGCACTCAAGGCTAATTATTGCGATGCCGCATACTCACAGCCCGTGTGATACCGAACACCCAACTCCTCTACTAGTCAGTCTCACAAAGCTCGTTTGCGAAACTATTGCGTTCGAGGAATAGCCTCAGTGAGTGGATCCGCTGTGATGTTTCTTTCTATATCTCTCTATATCTCAAGTTCGCGGAGAAAGCCATCTCCCAAAATGAGCAATACCTGTCTTAGAATGTCTGGATGTCTGATGGGACCTAGCACATAAATGAACTCCAAATCCAAACTTCTTAGACTGTATCGTCAACTGAACTTAATCAGTATCCTGCGCCATGCCACCCTCAGTATTGCCTTGGACCACCTGTCCAAAATACCGCCCCTCGTTAGAAGGAAAACTATAACTCCGACAACTTCCTTGTCGTCCAGGTCACCTTGGAAGCCTGGAATGATAACCGTCTCCTAAATGAGGCTGTCGTTATCATATCCCTAGAACATTCACTTATGTTCTAAAACTGCTTCCGACTGTTTCTCCAGGATTGGATCAATGTCAACTTATTGCATCTAGTGCAAGAACAACATCTGGTGTGGTACTTGACATCTCATGATTGACTCAATTGCCTAAGCAAGTGATCTGCCAATCATGCACATCCCTCTCTCCTTTAGTCTGTAAGACACCTTTAGAGAGGGTGACTCCATTTCCTGCTGGTTCACTACCATGCCAGGAGTCGTTCATTCTAAATACTCATAGAATGCTGTCAAGGTACCCAGATTAGGAAACCACCCAAATCTAGATCTAAAACCATAGATCTAGTAGCCAGAATGTACGATATAATATCCAAGTCCTATGTGGAGAAACCACTGTGTGACGACCAAAGTATAACCGATCGTAGTATAGGAATATCACTTCCTACTACCTTCTCAACAGATCCACCCCCTATTCTGATGACGTCAAACCTATGACTGTCACATCAGAAATTGATGATCTATCTCCGCTACATCTGCTTTAGTCTATAAATAGACATAAGCCTGATGTCCACCAATGCTTCCGCTGCTCCCACTGCTCCCACTGACTACGACAACCCTCTGGCAGAGTCATATAGACGTGCACTTCCAAAGCTAGTTTAGAACGACGCTATACTCATCCTCCTGCCGGGTCTCGCAGCCTGGAACAACAGCAATGGCAAGTGTGGGTAAACAAGAACTTCCCTGTCACCGTCCTTGAGGCTACCGGAGTACCTCTCGGGTGCCTGAAGTTACCCATCATATCTTCGGAGTGGCCAATGGAATGTCAAACCAGATTGAATCTTTAGGTTCCTTATCAAATCTTCAGTAATCGTTTGTGGTTCTGGAATTACTTCCAGTTCTACCATACTCCCACTACTGTTTTCTGAAAAAATCCATTTTTAATAAAACTGTGGCGAGTCTAGAACAATATCACTATTGATCTTCCAGATGGTAGAAAGTTAACCCTCGTCATAGCCTGGGTCAACCCACAAACAGCCATTACAGAAACGTGCCTTGAGTTATCCAGAGTCTGGTTTTAATCATAAGCCGGACAACTCCCCGTACCTTAACATCGTTAAGATATGAACTGTTCTATATCCAATATAGAACCAGAGGCACTAATTTAATTGAACCAGATTCAAATCATGCAGCTGTCTCCAGTGCATGTCAACTAAATGGAAGGAGGCCGATTAGCGTTACTCAACTTAGGAATGCTTCCAATTATGAGTAACCTGAAAGAGAAGCAATTTCTCTTTATCATTACTATCAACTGAATACCATACACAAGTATCTACATCTTCGATCTCTTTGAAGAATCCCGATACTTGCAATACCTGGTTCTCTACTTTATCCAAATACCTATTACTTCTCAAAATTCGGACCCTGTGTTTCTACGAAACACTTGTCTAAAAACTAGAGAAGTCATAAGTAAACCGAATATAGTACGAGGACCAACCCCTCTGTCCTAATGGACACTGGACAACATACAATACTCTGTATAAGTCCGCTGAGTCTAACAACTCTTTCACTGTGCGTCGTAGGTTGAAAACTGTACTTATGGTTAAGAAGAATTACACCGCTGTTTAATGCTCCTTACCTAACCATCCACTGATATAGGTAAATGTCATCGACATAATATCAAAAGGTATATCTCACTCTATGAAAATAGACATACAGATATATCAATTTGAAATTGGTGCACAACAGCGGATATTCAAAACCAAATATTTGCCGACCGGCAAACAGCCCAGATGATCTCCTCAAATATCACCGATTACAACGAATCCCGATATAATGAGGATGATCACCCTATTCCCAATAACTTACTCCCACTCATCATCTGTAAAACCATACAGATGTGAGAATCATACCTGGTAAATACATACCCTGGAGTAAGTATCTAATCGGGAAATCAGTTTTCCATTAACAGTACACAGTGAAACTGAAATATCGAAATGTCTCGTTGGGGTATCCTGGTATTCCTAGTAATGCCTCTTCCATTATCCAGATTCACAACTGTAACCGTATAATTCTTTGCCACCTCTCCAAATCCCTTTCTATGTCTTTAGTCATTACCTTCTGTACACCCCTTTAGGACAAATGGTTTTCTTTCTTCCCTACCGTTCGGCACCAGCCTATGGTTTGGAAGAAGACTATCCAATAAGCATAATGGGTGTACTGTCCCAATCCTAGGAACACTCGCAATGCGAGAGAAGGTGAAGATAAAAGACACCTGAATGTACTTTATTCCTATTTCTCCTGAACCAGAATCCATCCCCGAACTGGAACAAGTTCCTTTCGAGTTTGTATATAACCATACGATGGAGTATCCAATAAACTGTGGATCTTCGTAGTGATACGGAGTGTCCTGGAGAAATACAAAGGTGATTTAGGATTGGCGAAGAAATACTTGGTTTGGTCGTGAATATCAGTCGCATTTTACTTTGCCCTCCTACTAATCCCTTGCTTTGTCTTAACTTAATACCTTCTGCACACCAACGTTATGCTAATTGGTTTTCTTCATTCCCCACCATTCGGCACCAGCCTAAGGTTTGGAAGAAGACTATCCAATTTGCGTAATAGGTGTACTAGCTCCTAAACCAAGGAGTACTCACAATGAGAGAAGGTGAAAAGAAAAGACAACTGAATAATCCTATCCGTTTTCTCCAGAACCGGAAACCATCCTCAAATTCCTTCGAGTTCGTATATAACCATACGATGGTTTTGTCCAATGGAAGTGGACGTTCGTAGTAATACGGGGTGTCCTGGAGAAAAGGGTAAAAGTAGGAGTGGCAATGAGGTCTGCAACTCTGACAATCCAAAAGCCTGTGTTAAGAAGGTTCGGTCAACTTGGTCACTGAGTTATAGTCTTAGGGTCGGGTCAATGGTCGCTGCCAGAGAGAGAGAAAAGAAACACTCAGCGTGCACTCTAACCTAGATCAGAATGGTTATCACTTTGTCTAATCTGGAAACCTCCCACTGTACCTCAAATTCTCCTCCAAACCTGAAAGAAGAACTAGTCGGGGTCACCCGAGGAGTAAACTAACTCATCAGTGGGAATCGGGATCCAACTATCATCGCATGATAACTTGACGGAATCCACTCAAGTCACCACACTCCAGAAGGTATGCGCATGCCTGGCAAGTTTCAGTTCTTTTGAAACTCCCGATGAAAGTTTTACCCCTAGGACCCAAGTGACCTTGACACAGTCAACAAATCAAAGAGTCCTAGTCAAGTTCAACCCGTCATTATCCTGGATTGTATTAAACCCACCCGTACGAGCCCTTGACACAGTCAACAAGGCCGCACGACTGTCCTAACCAATCCCATTAATATGCTGCAAACAAACACTACTTAGCTACCGCACACTACGCCTTGACACAGTCAACAAACGCAGCACGAATACTAAGTAATACTTGTAAGAAATGACGGAGGGCCACGTCTAGTTTTTGGCGAAAAACTTTTAACGTAATGAACTTGATATCGTTGAAGGAACTGCATAGCCTTTTATAAAAATATAGTGACGAAAACCTTTACTAAAGAGGTCACTCCCGGTGAAGGGATCTCGGCTCTTTCCCCGTAGAATGAGGTGCAGGATATTCCAACTGAATACCACGATGCAAAGCAAAAGTAATCGGCTATAGTGAAGTTATTGTCCTGACGCAAACTTCTGTCCAAGGGGTCACTCCCGATGAAGGGATCTCGGCCCTTGCCTCGTCGACTGAGGAGCAGGCTATTCCAAATGAATACCACGATGCAAAACAAAAGTGGACGTCCTTGCAATAACAGCTTTTTGAAAAGTGTTCCAACAACATCAGAATAGGTTTGTTTAGCTTGCATTGATCCAAATCAACGCAGTCCCATCATATGATCACACCAATAAAGAACGAAAATATACTGATGTACGTATATGCCATCCGCATTCGCCACTGGGTCCCGTCATCACCCGTTAGGTTACTTAACTAACGACAGAGCGGGGACTGGACTAGCGCGGATGCAAAACATATACAACATCTACTAATATATATACCAATATATTATATTCGCTCAAGGCGTGATAAGAAATGCAACATCACATAAATGTACAGCATCACAGAACAATACAGATATCTGGAAACCCCGGGTTTCACAGAGCCGCTGCTGAAACCCGACGTTCCCCTGGTCGTGTGGATAGCCTGTGCAATGAAAACCTAGACCCCTACAGGCGCGGCAAGTCACCCGCCAAGACCTGAAGCGAGGCAGTCCCCTCCAGCACCGTGAATGGACCACCCAGCACTTCACGGAATCCGGTAACTTGGGCACCCCTCCTGGGTCAACCTGTACCCCCTACGAGTGCGACGAATAGCCCGCCAATCCTAGAGTGAAGCCCCCTCCGTCTCAATGCCATGAGATGCGGGCCCGTTGCCCTCTAGAACCCGGCTATCCGTGCACCCCTCCGCGGGGTAATCCTAGTACAGAAAGTAAAATATACATACACCGGGTACATCGACCGCAGCCAGGTCGTGCCCCAAAAGAATAATACAAACAGGCAGTGACGGCAGTCCACATGTCGGACGCTCGCCCCGCAATAACAAATGTACATAATACAACAAAAACTGTACTAGCATTGCATCCAGGCTATCCCCCACGACCGATCCGCAACAACACAGCATAAACATAGAATATCAACGTGAAAGTCACGTTCGCAAATCCGTCTAACCGGGCTATAGCAGTTAGACGGGATTTAACGATCAAGTGACATTCACGGTCGCAGATATAATGTAAATACTGTGAAATAATGTGTTTAAAACATCCGATCGATCAAACTTACCAAGTGGGCCCCACAAGTAATACTGTAGCACTTACAGAAAATCTGGGCCCAAAAATAATATTCTAAAAACCCCATTTTCAAGTGCAAGACAATCTGGAAAAAATTTGGTACAGTGAAGAATTTAACTGGCGGCGGAACCGCGGCCAAAGCATTGCTTTGGCCGCGTTTCCGCGGTGCTATGAAGGATTCAGGCTACAAATTTTTACCAGATCTCTTATATTTCCCTGCACATCATTCTGCAACCACCTGAAAAAATTTTCGAGCCCGGGAAAAATCGACAGAAAACTGATGTACACAAAATGTGGTTTTGGGGATTTTGTTCGATCGGAAATGTAAAACACACTAGAACAAGCTAGGTAAGGTTAATGGCGTGTCTCTGATACCATGTTGCGCCACGGCAGCGCCCCGGCCTCGTACTCGAGGCCAAAATGCGGAATCAAAAATTTTCCTTACTCGGAAACCGGCGCTACCGCGGACAATGAAAACCCGGATCGTTTACCATTAACCTAATGCTAGCAACAAGAGATGGGAAGAGAAGTATACCGAGTGATCCGAGTCCTCCGGTCTTCTCGTCATCGTCCCGATCTCCTGCGGAAAGTCTTACCTCCACATCGTCGCCTCCTCGCCGGAAGGGCACCACATCGCCTTCGTCTTTTACGGGCTCCCGCCTCAATGCCGAGGCAACTCGGGCATCAAGCCGGCAACTCGACATGCTCAAGATATGCTGTAGAATGTGTAGTGTAGAGGGTATGTCTCTTTTGGGGTTTGTTGCCTTTGAAGATGATGGAGGAATCAAGATTAGAAAAATGGTGCTTGCATTTTTCTAGCAAGAAAATGAGATCAAGAAAGAAACTCTCAAGAATGAAGCTCTCTTCTTCTTCTTCTCTCAACCATGGAAAAACTTATCATCCAAGAATAAATGGTGGAGGAAAGAATGTATATCAAACAAGAGGGAGGTGAGTGTAGGAGAGCATGAAGGGTGACCATATCCTAAACCTCATCATCACAACCTCACATCAAATTTCATCTCATATCCAATCTTAATAAAGCATGAAAAGATGAAGGAAAAGAATGGCATCAAAAGATGCTATCATGATAAATACATTTGCAAATAAAACCTCCACGATATGTTATTTGCAAACTTGCAAATAACACCCTCCATCCTAAAAGTCCGGCCGGGAAAGAACAAAGGAAAACTGGCCGGAACGGAATGCAAACTGGCAACTCCAGAAAACTGGTCCCGTAATAAATTACAGGAAAACCCCGATACTGTGCATACACACCCGCATCTGTATCCCGATCGGATACAAATGCAATGAGACAAAATCTACACTGTACTAAACTAGGACCGGCTTAAGCCAAAGCCGGCTAGTAATATCCGTCCGATCCTGATCCGTGCAATACCGCACGTATCAGATCGAACCCTGCCATATAACTATACGGCTGCTAGTACAAAACTGTCCGATCCTGATCCGTGCAATACCGCACGTATCTGATCGGACCCTGCCATATCTCCATACGGCCTCTACAGCGTTTCGCCCGAAAGCTTGAGTAACTGAAAGTGTGGTGGACTCTAAAGACTCGTCAATACTATGGCTGTGGATTTAACCACTAGCACGTCAGAGGTATAAGCCAATACGTGACGGGCCACCAACTATTGACCAAAAGGGACGTCGATGAGCGAACTCATCCTGACACCCTACTGAGCCTGTCAGTGACAATATCCGTACAGTCCGGTCCGTTCGTCTATGAGCATCGCATGTCGGGCCTAGGGGGTTGGTAAAAGTCAGACCCCCAAAAGCGGTACAAGTCGTGTCGGAGTGTAGCCCAGAACGCCCTGAGATACTACTGGAATACCTACCAGTAAATATCCTGCCTCGGCCGAGGGCTTTGCGTAATGGCTCTCCTAGACACAGCGCGACCTCACCCCCAATACCGGGAGAGACGAACCCCTGAAGATCCGCTCACTGCCTCCATGTGGCTCGGGACTGTACCCAACTAAAACCTGTTTGCACGACTCCTTTGAGCCGTGGTAGGGTAGTAATCAAAGTACAGTGGGAACTTACACGAGACAAATGACGATCCCCAGGTCAATGAACTAACCTGTACACATGTCACCAGGGAACTGCTATCTGACGTCTGGTATAATCCCAACTGGCAGGTTCCCGGCGAGTCCTTTCCGGTGTACTCATAACCCAATGAGCACCTGTATACATCTTAGGTGAACCAACTGACACCAGTGGCTTGTGAGACCGGCCACCGCCCCTCGTCGGGGTCTCGACTGTATACACTAGTTTACTCTGGAGAATCGATGCCCTGTCTCGAAACTCCCACGACTAGGGACCTTTTAAGGATGTGCTTATAGACCACCAGCTCTCACGTATATGATCGCCATCATACTGCCGGCAGTTAAGCAAGAATCCTAGGGGCTCTATCAACGTGTAATAGCGACATGCCAGGTCACCTAAAGCAGTACACGATGATAAAGATAAACCAGATAGCATACTATCATCTCGAGTAAGACTGTCCTACCGGGATAGGTCCTCCCTCAATCATTGCAATCACGTGCCTGTGATCCAATAATTGACTCTGAGGGCACTATCTCCAACAATCTCCCACTTGCACTCAAGGCTAATTATTGCGATGCCGCATACTCACAGCCCGTGTGATACCGAACACCCAACTCCTCTACTAGTCAGTCTCACAAAGCTCGTTTGCGAAACTATTGCGTTCGAGGAATAGCCTCAGTGAGTGGATCCGCTGTGATGTTTCTTTCTATATCTCTCTATATCTCAAGTTCGCGGAGAAAGCCATCTCCCAAAATGAGCAATACCTGTCTTAGAATGTCTGGATGTCTGATGGGACCTAGCACATAAATGAACTCCAAATCCAAACTTCTTAGACTGTATCGTCAACTGAACTTAATCAGTATCCTGCGCCATGCCACCCTCAGTATTGCCTTGGACCACCTGTCCAAAATACCGCCCCTCGTTAGAAGGAAAACTATAACTCCGACAACTTCCTTGTCGTCCAGGTCACCTTGGAAGCCTGGAATGATAACCGTCTCCTAAATGAGGCTGTCGTTATCATATCCCTAGAACATTCACTTATGTTCTAAAACTGCTTCCGACTGTTTCTCCAGGATTGGATCAATGTCAACTTATTGCATCTAGTGCAAGAACAACATCTGGTGTGGTACTTGACATCTCATGATTGACTCAATTGCCTAAGCAAGTGATCTGCCAATCATGCACATCCCTCTCTCCTTTAGTCTGTAAGACACCTTTAGAGAGGGTGACTCCATTTCCTGCTGGTTCACTACCATGCCAGGAGTCGTTCATTCTAAATACTCATAGAATGCTGTCAAGGTACCCAGATTAGGAAACCACCCAAATCTAGATCTAAAACCATAGATCTAGTAGCCAGAATGTACGATATAATATCCAAGTCCTATGTGGAGAAACCACTGTGTGACGACCAAAGTATAACCGATCGTAGTATAGGAATATCACTTCCTACTACCTTCTCAACAGATCCACCCCCTATTCTGATGACGTCAAACCTATGACTGTCACATCAGAAATTGATGATCTATCTCCGCTACATCTGCTTTAGTCTATAAATAGACATAAGCCTGATGTCCACCAATGCTTCCGCTGCTCCCACTGCTCCCACTGACTACGACAACCCTCTGGCAGAGTCATATAGACGTGCACTTCCAAAGCTAGTTTAGAACGACGCTATACTCATCCTCCTGCCGGGTCTCGCAGCCTGGAACAACAGCAATGGCAAGTGTGGGTAAACAAGAACTTCCCTGTCACCGTCCTTGAGGCTACCGGAGTACCTCTCGGGTGCCTGAAGTTACCCATCATATCTTCGGAGTGGCCAATGGAATGTCAAACCAGATTGAATCTTTAGGTTCCTTATCAAATCTTCAGTAATCGTTTGTGGTTCTGGAATTACTTCCAGTTCTACCATACTCCCACTACTGTTTTCTGAAAAAATCCATTTTTAATAAAACTGTGGCGAGTCTAGAACAATATCACTATTGATCTTCCAGATGGTAGAAAGTTAACCCTCGTCATAGCCTGGGTCAACCCACAAACAGCCATTACAGAAACGTGCCTTGAGTTATCCAGAGTCTGGTTTTAATCATAAGCCGGACAACTCCCCGTACCTTAACATCGTTAAGATATGAACTGTTCTATATCCAATATAGAACCAGAGGCACTAATTTAATTGAACCAGATTCAAATCATGCAGCTGTCTCCAGTGCATGTCAACTAAATGGAAGGAGGCCGATTAGCGTTACTCAACTTAGGAATGCTTCCAATTATGAGTAACCTGAAAGAGAAGCAATTTCTCTTTATCATTACTATCAACTGAATACCATACACAAGTATCTACATCTTCGATCTCTTTGAAGAATCCCGATACTTGCAATACCTGGTTCTCTACTTTATCCAAATACCTATTACTTCTCAAAATTCGGACCCTGTGTTTCTACGAAACACTTGTCTAAAAACTAGAGAAGTCATAAGTAAACCGAATATAGTACGAGGACCAACCCCTCTGTCCTAATGGACACTGGACAACATACAATACTCTGTATAAGTCCGCTGAGTCTAACAACTCTTTCACTGTGCGTCGTAGGTTGAAAACTGTACTTATGGTTAAGAAGAATTACACCGCTGTTTAATGCTCCTTACCTAACCATCCACTGATATAGGTAAATGTCATCGACATAATATCAAAAGGTATATCTCACTCTATGAAAATAGACATACAGATATATCAATTTGAAATTGGTGCACAACAGCGGATATTCAAAACCAAATATTTGCCGACCGGCAAACAGCCCAGATGATCTCCTCAAATATCACCGATTACAACGAATCCCGATATAATGAGGATGATCACCCTATTCCCAATAACTTACTCCCACTCATCATCTGTAAAACCATACAGATGTGAGAATCATACCTGGTAAATACATACCCTGGAGTAAGTATCTAATCGGGAAATCAGTTTTCCATTAACAGTACACAGTGAAACTGAAATATCGAAATGTCTCGTTGGGGTATCCTGGTATTCCTAGTAATGCCTCTTCCATTATCCAGATTCACAACTGTAACCGTATAATTCTTTGCCACCTCTCCAAATCCCTTTCTATGTCTTTAGTCATTACCTTCTGTACACCCCTTTAGGACAAATGGTTTTCTTTCTTCCCTACCGTTCGGCACCAGCCTATGGTTTGGAAGAAGACTATCCAATAAGCATAATGGGTGTACTGTCCCAATCCTAGGAACACTCGCAATGCGAGAGAAGGTGAAGATAAAAGACACCTGAATGTACTTTATTCCTATTTCTCCTGAACCAGAATCCATCCCCGAACTGGAACAAGTTCCTTTCGAGTTTGTATATAACCATACGATGGAGTATCCAATAAACTGTGGATCTTCGTAGTGATACGGAGTGTCCTGGAGAAATACAAAGGTGATTTAGGATTGGCGAAGAAATACTTGGTTTGGTCGTGAATATCAGTCGCATTTTACTTTGCCCTCCTACTAATCCCTTGCTTTGTCTTAACTTAATACCTTCTGCACACCAACGTTATGCTAATTGGTTTTCTTCATTCCCCACCATTCGGCACCAGCCTAAGGTTTGGAAGAAGACTATCCAATTTGCGTAATAGGTGTACTAGCTCCTAAACCAAGGAGTACTCACAATGAGAGAAGGTGAAAAGAAAAGACAACTGAATAATCCTATCCGTTTTCTCCAGAACCGGAAACCATCCTCAAATTCCTTCGAGTTCGTATATAACCATACGATGGTTTTGTCCAATGGAAGTGGACGTTCGTAGTAATACGGGGTGTCCTGGAGAAAAGGGTAAAAGTAGGAGTGGCAATGAGGTCTGCAACTCTGACAATCCAAAAGCCTGTGTTAAGAAGGTTCGGTCAACTTGGTCACTGAGTTATAGTCTTAGGGTCGGGTCAATGGTCGCTGCCAGAGAGAGAGAAAAGAAACACTCAGCGTGCACTCTAACCTAGATCAGAATGGTTATCACTTTGTCTAATCTGGAAACCTCCCACTGTACCTCAAATTCTCCTCCAAACCTGAAAGAAGAACTAGTCGGGGTCACCCGAGGAGTAAACTAACTCATCAGTGGGAATCGGGATCCAACTATCATCGCATGATAACTTGACGGAATCCACTCAAGTCACCACACTCCAGAAGGTATGCGCATGCCTGGCAAGTTTCAGTTCTTTTGAAACTCCCGATGAAAGTTTTACCCCTAGGACCCAAGTGACCTTGACACAGTCAACAAATCAAAGAGTCCTAGTCAAGTTCAACCCGTCATTATCCTGGATTGTATTAAACCCACCCGTACGAGCCCTTGACACAGTCAACAAGGCCGCACGACTGTCCTAACCAATCCCATTAATATGCTGCAAACAAACACTACTTAGCTACCGCACACTACGCCTTGACACAGTCAACAAACGCAGCACGAATACTAAGTAATACTTGTAAGAAATGACGGAGGGCCACGTCTAGTTTTTGGCGAAAAACTTTTAACGTAATGAACTTGATATCGTTGAAGGAACTGCATAGCCTTTTATAAAAATATAGTGACGAAAACCTTTACTAAAGAGGTCACTCCCGGTGAAGGGATCTCGGCTCTTTCCCCGTAGAATGAGGTGCAGGATATTCCAACTGAATACCACGATGCAAAGCAAAAGTAATCGGCTATAGTGAAGTTATTGTCCTGACGCAAACTTCTGTCCAAGGGGTCACTCCCGATGAAGGGATCTCGGCCCTTGCCTCGTCGACTGAGGAGCAGGCTATTCCAAATGAATACCACGATGCAAAACAAAAGTGGACGTCCTTGCAATAACAGCTTTTTGAAAAGTGTTCCAACAACATCAGAATAGGTTTGTTTAGCTTGCATTGATCCAAATCAACGCAGTCCCATCATATGATCACACCAATAAAGAACGAAAATATACTGATGTACGTATATGCCATCCGCATTCGCCACTGGGTCCCGTCATCACCCGTTAGGTTACTTAACTAACGACAGAGCGGGGACTGGACTAGCGCGGATGCAAAACATATACAACATCTACTAATATATATACCAATATATTATATTCGCTCAAGGCGTGATAAGAAATGCAACATCACATAAATGTACAGCATCACAGAACAATACAGATATCTGGAAACCCCGGGTTTCACAGAGCCGCTGCTGAAACCCGACGTTCCCCTGGTCGTGTGGATAGCCTGTGCAATGAAAACCTAGACCCCTACAGGCGCGGCAAGTCACCCGCCAAGACCTGAAGCGAGGCAGTCCCCTCCAGCACCGTGAATGGACCACCCAGCACTTCACGGAATCCGGTAACTTGGGCACCCCTCCTGGGTCAACCTGTACCCCCTACGAGTGCGACGAATAGCCCGCCAATCCTAGAGTGAAGCCCCCTCCGTCTCAATGCCATGAGATGCGGGCCCGTTGCCCTCTAGAACCCGGCTATCCGTGCACCCCTCCGCGGGGTAATCCTAGTACAGAAAGTAAAATATACATACACCGGGTACATCGACCGCAGCCAGGTCGTGCCCCAAAAGAATAATACAAACAGGCAGTGACGGCAGTCCACATGTCGGACGCTCGCCCCGCAATAACAAATGTACATAATACAACAAAAACTGTACTAGCATTGCATCCAGGCTATCCCCCACGACCGATCCGCAACAACACAGCATAAACATAGAATATCAACGTGAAAGTCACGTTCGCAAATCCGTCTAACCGGGCTATAGCAGTTAGACGGGATTTAACGATCAAGTGACATTCACGGTCGCAGATATAATGTAAATACTGTGAAATAATGTGTTTAAAACATCCGATCGATCAAACTTACCAAGTGGGCCCCACAAGTAATACTGTAGCACTTACAGAAAATCTGGGCCCAAAAATAATATTCTAAAAACCCCATTTTCAAGTGCAAGACAATCTGGAAAAAATTTGGTACAGTGAAGAATTTAACTGGCGGCGGAACCGCGGCCAAAGCATTGCTTTGGCCGCGTTTCCGCGGTGCTATGAAGGATTCAGGCTACAAATTTTTACCAGATCTCTTATATTTCCCTGCACATCATTCTGCAACCACCTGAAAAAATTTTCGAGCCCGGGAAAAATCGACAGAAAACTGATGTACACAAAATGTGGTTTTGGGGATTTTGTTCGATCGGAAATGTAAAACACACTAGAACAAGCTAGGTAAGGTTAATGGCGTGTCTCTGATACCATGTTGCGCCACGGCAGCGCCCCGGCCTCGTACTCGAGGCCAAAATGCGGAATCAAAAATTTTCCTTACTCGGAAACCGGCGCTACCGCGGACAATGAAAACCCGGATCGTTTACCATTAACCTAATGCTAGCAACAAGAGATGGGAAGAGAAGTATACCGAGTGATCCGAGTCCTCCGGTCTTCTCGTCATCGTCCCGATCTCCTGCGGAAAGTCTTGCCTCCACATCGTCGCCTCCTCGCCGGAAGGGCACCACATCGCCTTCGTCTTTTACGGGCTCCCGCCTCAATGCCGAGGCAACTCGGGCATCAAGCCGGCAACTCGACATGCTCAAGATATGCTGTAGAATGTGTAGTGTAGAGGGTATGTCTCTTTTGGGGTTTGTTGCCTTTGAAGATGATGGAGGAATCAAGATTAGAAAAATGGTGCTTGCATTTTTCTAGCAAGAAAATGAGATCAAGAAAGAAACTCTCAAGAATGAAGCTCTCTTCTTCTTCTTCTCTCAACCATGGAAAAACTTATCATCCAAGAATAAATGGTGGAGGAAAGAATGTATATCAAACAAGAGGGAGGTGAGTGTAGGAGAGCATGAAGGGTGACCATATCCTAAACCTCATCATCACAACCTCACATCAAATTTCATCTCATATCCAATCTTAATAAAGCATGAAAAGATGAAGGAAAAGAATGGCATCAAAAGATGCTATCATGATAAATACATTTGCAAATAAAACCTCCACGATATGTTATTTGCAAACTTGCAAATAACACCCTCCATCCTAAAAGTCCGGCCGGGAAAGAACAAAGGAAAACTGGCCGGAACGGAATGCAAACTGGCAACTCCAGAAAACTGGTCCCGTAATAAATTACAGGAAAACCCCGATACTGTGCATACACACCCGCATCTGTATCCCGATCGGATACAAATGCAATGAGACAAAATCTACACTGTACTAAACTAGGACCGGCTTAAGCCAAAGCCAGCTAGTAATATCCGTCCGATCCTGATCCGTGCAATACCGCACGTATCAGATCGAACCCTGCCATATAACTATACGGCTGCTAGTACAAAACTGTCCGATCCTGATCCGTGCAATACCGCACGTATCTGATCGGACCCTGCCATATCTCCATACGGCCTCTACAGCGTTTCGCCCGAAAGCTTGAGTAACTGAAAGTGTGGTGGACTCTAAAGACTCGTCAATACTATGGCTGTGGATTTAACCACTAGCACGTCAGAGGTATAAGCCAATACGTGACGGGCCACCAGCTATTGACCAAAAGGGACGTCGATGAGCGAACTCATCCTGACACCCTACTGAGCCTGTCAGTGACAATATCCGTACAGTCCGGTCCGTTCGTCTATGAGCATCGCATGTCGGGCCTAGGGGGTTGGTAAAAGTCAGATCCCCAAAAGCGGTACAAGTCGTGTCGGAGTGTAGCCCAGAACGCCCTGAGATACTACTGGAATACCTACCAGTAAATCTCCTGCCTCGGCCGAGGGCTTTGCGTAATGGCTCTCCTAGACACAGCGCGACCTCACCCCCAATACCGGGAGAGACGAACCCCTGAAGATCCGCTCACTGCCTCCATGTGGCTCGGGACTGTACCCAACTAAAACCTGTTTGCACGACTCCTTTGAGCCGTGGTAGGGTAGTAATCAAAGTACAGTGGGAACTCACACGAGACAAATGACGATCCCCTGGTCAATGAACTAACCTGTACACATGTCACCAGGGAACTGCTATCTGACGTCTGGTATAATCCCAACTGGCAGGTTCCCGGCGAGTCCTGTCCGGTGTACTCATAACCCAATGAGCACCTGTATACATCTTAGGTGAACCAACTGACACCAGTGGCTTGTGAGACCGGCCACCGCCCCTCGTCGGGGTCTCGACTGTATACACTAGTCTACTCTGGAGAATCGATGCCCTGTCTCGAAACTCCCACGACTAGGGACCTTTTAAGGATGTGCTTATAGACCACCAGCTCTCACGTATATGATCGCCATCATACTGCCGGCAGTTAAGTAAGAATCCTAGGGGCTCTATCAACGTGTAATAGCGACATGCCAGGTCACCTAAAGCAGTACACGAAGATAAAGATAAACCAGATAGCATACTATCATCTCGAGTAAGACTGTCCTACCGGGATAGGTCCTCCCTCAATCATTGCAGTCACGTGCCTGTGATCCAATAATTGACTCTGAGGGAACTATCTCCAACAGGAATAACCTTCTCTGGGACTTTAAGCTTCATCGTGGGCCCGCAGGAGTTCTGGCCCAGCCTGGAGAAAACTGAGCCACTGGTGTTGGACGACCCGTTGAGAGGGGCCGCAGCAGCTGTAAGTCGATCGAAGACCGATTTCTTAGGACCTTCCGGTATGGGCACTGGGGCCGTGAAGCTCATTGGCGGGAGCATGGTCCCGAAAAATAGTCCGGTAGTAGCCTGGGTGATTTGTTCCACCGGCACCGTGAACAGTGATGCCGCCTGAGGTCCATAGGCTATACCTCCAGGTGAGGCAGAGCGTCAGTTGCAGTTGCAGTTGGAGCAGTTCGAGCAGGTAAATGCCATTCCTGTTTTCTTTCTGCGCCAAGCAAGAGACCAAATCTTAGTAACTTGAAACCCAAGGGCAACCATTAACAAACCGCGATTCGTTCGCGAATACGACACACGAAGTGTAGAGTGGAAAGAGGAAAAGGTCCCACCGAGCGTGCCAGAATCTGTTCCCCGCCGAAAGACGCGGCGAAGATGCGACGGGCGTCTCGCCTGAGATTCGAGGCAGATGCTATTTGGTGCTATCCGTCCACCTCTCCGAGGATGCCAAGTTGATTTATGGCATCGTGTACCGGAGGTTTAGACGGATGCGACCGATGTAGCAGACTTCGTCAGATTCCCCCTCGTTCGAGGGGTTTTTGATTGTGGGGACGCTCTTCCCTGCAGGCGCAAGCCCATGCAGTTAATTACGCTACCGCATCGCGGTAACAACTTTCTCATTCTCCAGATGGTCACTTCGTGTCGTGGGTGTTTGTTTTGTGTTCGGTTGCCCGTAGATTGTATACAGAGACTAATTTGTGTTGTTGCCCGTAGGACGTGGATTAGTCCAAATCCGTAATTTCTTAGATTTGGGTTTGGGGTTTTGGTTTAAGGATACGTTAGCCATATTTGAGGCTAGGATCAACTTAAACGTTTGTTAAGAATACGTTAGTCTAATTTGAGACTAAGATCAGCTTAACAGGATCATTTAGATCCGACAAAAGAGCATTTGGGGGCTCTATTGTTCTAGTTTAGGGACATAGTGGTCCATTGCCAGTTTAAGGACATGGTGGTCCAACATTCCCATTTTGAGGACGAATATTTGTTTAGTGACATTTCGGTCCAACATTCCCATTTTGGGGACGAATATTAGTTTAAAGACCTTTCGGTCCATGAGTTTAAGGACCCCACAGTCCGTAGCAATGTATGGTTGTCGGGACCCGTCACCTTTCTGACGACGTTGAAGGATTACAACGACAAATATCAGAGGAGTTCAGAGATGTACCCTTGAACCAGGTGTAAATTGATTTGGGAGAGCAGTTGCACTCAGTTCAACTTAATTTGAGGACTTATGGCCAGAATTGGGTTAAGTCCATCTGAAAATGTTTAACATTTTGTTCATGATTGGCATGTTTAGGCCTTTGCTTGGGCTCTGCCCTTTTTTAAATAATGCACAGCATTGGGCTTTTTAATTAAATGCACAGCATTTAGATTAGGCCTGTTAGGCCTTTTAATTGGGCTCTGCCCCTTTTTAATAATGCATAGCATTTGTTTTGGTCTGTTAGACGTTTTAATTGGGCTCTGCCCCTTTTTAATAATGCAGAGCATTTAATGGTCTGACAGTGCGCCACGTGGCCTGTCAGGCGCTCTGCGCCAATTAAAGAGCGCAAGGCGCCAGCGCATGTGGAGGTGACACGTGTCACGCTCTAGTGAGCGCAAGTCTGTTAGCGCAGTGCGCTGCGCCAGTGCGCTGCTGACATGTGGCGCGCTCTGGTGCAGTGCGCCAATCTAAGAGCACAGTGCTCTGTTTTTAGGTGCGCAAGGCACAGATTGACACGTGGCGCTCTCTGGTGACTTGCGCCAGCCCAAGGAGCACAACAACGCAAATTAAGAGTGCAGGGCACTGTTCAATAGTGCAGAGCGCATCTTGATCCAATTTAGATCAAAGAAACGAATCTTTTTAGTTCTCAAGAGGTTCTACCTCAAGTTTCAAGAACCAATGGTTCATCAAAAGGCTATGCCTTTATATAGATCAAAAGATCTAATAATGAAGTAAATTACTTCTTTTTTTATGATTGGATCTCTTTTTTTTTTCTTTTTTATTGAAGATCTTGATCTTGTTCTTAAATCATTGATCTTTTTAGAAAAAATTCTTCTTTTTTCAAAGGTTTGTCTTTTTTTCTCTTTGGGTTTTTTTCTTAAAGTTTTTGGAGGAGCTCTGTATATCTGAGACTTGGAGTCTAGGGGGCTTTATATAGGGCCAATTAGTTTGTTAGGTTAGTTACAGAGATCTTTCTCTGATTGATCTGGGGATATTTCCCAACCGTTGGATTTTTGATTCTAAGGCCTCTGTTTTACAGAAGATAATCTTCTTGTTTTAATAAGATTAAAAAGATCTTTCTAGAATTTTAATTCTGATTAAATAATTCATTATTTACGTTTTAGTGCTGGCACAGTTGGCGCAAGTGCACCTGCGTTTGACACGTGTCACGCAGCGCAACTCCGCTAGCGCAACTGCGCTAACACGTGTCGCACAGCGCAGAGCGCAGCGCAACTGCGCTAGCGCACCTGCGCTGACACGTGTCGCGCAGCACAGAGCGCACGTTATCTGAAGCGTTGCTTCCTTTATTTTTAAAATTTAAATTTTAAAACATAGCTTTACTCTGATTGGGGTGTGCTGCCTTGGGCACATCGCCCCTTGCGCTGGCGTGTCTGCTTTTGATACGTGGCACTCTGCGCGCAGCGCAAGGGATCTGAAGCATTGTTTCACCTTTTGAATTTGAAATTCAAACAGATCTTTACTCTGATTGGAGGAAACACCCACTTATGAGACCCTCACGACTCATAAGATTCAAAAGCCTTAAGCTACAGGGATCTGAACCTGTTCTTAAGCCGTCATACACCTTAATTTTTCCCTACAGGTGTTCCAATACTGGCCCTTGTATACAATCCACGGGCACAAATAAACGTTTCCCCAACAGAGTCCCACCACTGATGAGGGATATCTTCATATGGCAAATGACACTTATAAGTCCTCTCGACTTATAAGGAGAATGTACTCTTATGAGATCCTTACGACTTATAAGAGAGAACACCACTTAGAAGTCCTCACGACTTTTAATGAGAACGTACACCTACGAAATCCTCACGACTCGTAGTGAGAAATACGTTTATGAGACCCTTACGGCTCATGAAGTCAAAAGCCTTAGCTGACAGGATCTTAATCCGGTTTACTAAGCCACCTCTGTTCAAACCGACAAAGGCAAATGATGATTCGCTCCTGGCCATATCCCAGTTGTAGCGATGCTAATGTCTAAATTGATATCAAATTCCAAGTTTATACTCGCGATAAAAAATTAGCGAGCCAAAAATGCATATGAATTAGCCGAAATGATGGGGCAACTTGCAACGGAATCAGCAAGTAAAATATATGCATACAAAATAGCCGAAATGATTGGGCGCCGTGAAAAATAGCCGAAATGATTGGGCAATCGCGACTTTCGCGATACAAAAAGCTGAAATGATAGAGCATCGCGGAAAGAAATTAAAAAAATAAAAAGAATGAAACTTCTGCCCTGCAGGTGAGATCACACTGACCCCTGTATACAATCCGTGGGCATAAACGAGAGGGAACTGCATTTTCTCCACCGGACTCTGTCAAAGGGAGAGTCAGATCTCGACGATAAAATCTACAGCCTGGAGATCAGTAACGGTGTTCCTCCTCATTCCAGCAGGATACGGACGCGGCACTACCAATCAGAGTCACTGCAAAGTCCCCAGTTCCGAGACTTTGCACCCTGGCACCGAAATGACAAAAGTCAACCCTGACACCGTAACGGCGAAAGTCAACCCCGATACCGTAACAGCGAAAGTCAATCCTGACACCAAAACGGTGAAATTCAACCCTTACACCGTAACGGCGAAAGTCAATCCCGACACCGAAACGGCGAAAGTCAATCCTGACACCGTAACGGCGAAAGTCAACCCTGACACCGTAACGGCGAAAGTCAACCCCAACACCGTAGAAGACGACTAAAGTCGTTCCTGGCCCGTGGAAAATGACCAAAATCAACCCCTGACCCTGTAGAACACGGCTAAAGTCAATCCCGACCACGTGGAAAACGGCCAAAGTCAACCCCTGACCCTGTAGAACACGGCTAAAGTGAATCCTAACACCGTGGAAAACGGCAAAAGTCAACCCTCGACCTCCCCGTCGAAGCAGTGCGTTGACTCGGGAGTAGGTCAACTCATCAACCACTTACGAGTCCTCTCAACTTGTAAGGAAGAAAATTCTCTTATGAGATCCTTACGACTCTTAAGAGAAAACACACTCAGGAATCCTCACGATTCCTAAGGAGAAAATACACCTATGAGATACTATCGACTCATAGGGAGAAAAATCTTTATGAGACCCTTACGGCTCATAAAATTGAAAAGTCTTAGGCAGCAGACCTGAACCTGTTTCCTAAGCCATCGCTACCCTGCAAAGAGTCCAAGATGAACAGCTACCTACTGTCTACAGGCTACACTTGCTAAAATCACATGGCGACAACACAACAAAGAGAAGAAAGCAACAGCGGGAGATAAAAAAAAATGTGTATCTTTTATTCATGAATTCAATTGAGTACAAGACGAATCATATAAAAGAATTAAAAAAAATGGATACATGTTATTCAAAGATTACAAATGTTTAATTGATACAAAGGCAGCTACTGAGAAGGAAGCGTTTTCAATAAATCAGCCAGTTGCTCGCGCGCTCCTCTCAACTCCTTTTCATGGTCAGCCGCTGCGGCTAGCTCCGCTTCGACTCGAGCCCATTGCTGCAAACAAGACGAAAGTTTCTCATCGATTTCCCATTGAGAAACTTTGCGACTCTGCGTAACCCGCTCCAGAAGGTCGAGCTTTTGCCTTAGTGCTAGCCCGTTCGAAATGCATTGTTGCAAATTATCAAAGACGACTCTCAATTGTGCGGCGTTTGCTTCAACCTGGGCACGCAGCCGGGCGGATTCACCTGAAGCATCCTCGCGTTCCTTTCGCCTCAAGGTTGCTTCTTGTTTGAAATGGCGGAAGAGGAGAACGCTCTGCTCAACCCATGCAGCCCGTTAAGAATTCAAAGCCAACATTTCTGGAACGGGACGCCTGAGCTCAATCTTATGCAGACAGGCCTCGATCTTCCTGCAGTAGTTAACCCAAGACTTGACGATGCCCTCGCTATGGAAGTTCACGAGGATCGCCAACATGAGATTAACTTCAGCGGAAAAATCTGCAGCAGATGCAAAGGCCTCGGAGTCAAGGTCCTTGACGAACTCGCTTAACATCAGCAGGCTATTCGCAGCACCCCTGGAAGAAGGGCGTTTAGCAAAAGGCCCTGCCGGCATGGGAATCTGAGACTCGAAGGGAGCTGGAGTCGGTGTGATTGCTGCAAAACAAATCATCGTTCCCCTCCAAACGGCAACGCGACGTTAGGACGTCTTGCCTGAGATTCGGGGCAGATGCTATTTGGTTTTATCCGTCCACCTCTCCGAAAATGCCAAGTTGATTTATGGCACCGTGTATCGGAGGTTTAGATGGATGCGGCCGATGTAGCAGACTTCGTCAGATTCCCCCTCGTTTGAGGGGTTTTTGATTGTGGGGACGCTCTTCCCTACAGGCGCAAGCCCCTGCAGTTAATTACACTACCGCCTCGCGGTAGCCACTTTCTCCTTCTCCAGAATTTCACTTCGTGTCGTGTTTGTTTTGTTTGTGGATGCCCGTGGATTGTATACGGAGACTAAGTTATGTCGTCGCCCGTAGGACGTGGATTAGTCCAAATCCGTATTTACTTAGATTTGGGGTTTGGTATTTTAGTTTAAGGATACGTTAGCCATATTGAAGCTATAATCAACTTAAACGTTCGTTAAGGATACGTTAGTCTGATTTGAGACTAAGATCAACTTAACGGAAAGAGCATTTAGGGGCTCTATTTTTCCAGTTTAGGGACGTAGTGGTCTATAGGTAGTTTAAGGACATTGCGGTCCATAGGTAGTTTAAGGACGTTGCGGTCCATATTCCAGTCTAGGGACATGGTGGTCTATAGGTAGTTTAAGGACGCTTAAGTCCGTGGGTTTAAGGACCCCACAGTCCGTGTTTTAGTTTAAGGACGCATAAGTCCGCGGGTTTAAGGATCCCACAATCCGTCTTTTGGTTTAAGGACGCTTAACTCCATGAGTTTGAGGACCCCACAGTCCGTGTTGATGTGTGGTTGTCGGGACCCGTCACCTCTCTGACGTCGTTGAAGGATTACAACGATATGAGTCAAAGGAGTTCGAAGATGTACCCTCGAACCGGGTGTAAATTTATTTAAGAGAGCAGCTGTGCTCAGTCAATTTAATTTGAGGACTTACGGCCATGATTGGGCTAAGTCCAGTTGAAAAATATTCAACGCTTTTATTTATCTTTGGCCTATTAGACTTGTGCTAGGGCATTGCCCATGTTTAAGTAATGCATTGCATTACTTTTGGTGTCTGTTGGACCTTTGTTTGGGCTCTGCCCCTTTTAAAATAATGCATTGCATTATTTATTATTTTGTTTAGTCTCTGCCCATTTATTAATGATGCAGAGCATCAATTTTGTTTGGGCTCTGCCCCTTTTTATTGCATTGCAATTTAATTTAGCCTACTAGGCCTTTCTGATTTAGGCCTGGCCCTTTAGTAAAAGAAATGCATTGCATTTGTCAGGCGCTTTGCGCCAATCACTGAGCGCAAGTGCTTGTGGTGATGACACGTGTAACGCAAGCGCAGTGCGCTGCGCTTGCGCTGCTGACACGTGGCGCGCTCTGGGGAATTGCGCCAATTTCAGAGAGCAAGGCTCTTTCTTAAAGCGCATAGCGCAAGTGATTCAGATGTTGACATGTGGCGCTCTCTGGTGGCTTGCGCCAACCCAGGAGCGCAACAATGCAGTTTCTGCAAGTGCAAGGCACTATTTCAATAATCTTGAGAATCTTTAAGATTCCAGAACCAATGGTTCATAAAAAAGTGCAAAGCACTGTTTGATTTCTTGATCCAATTTAAATTTAAAAAAACAAGTTTTTTCTTCTTTTTCTTGTTTTCAGAGAACCAGTGGTTCATAAAAGAGTGCAAAGCATTTATTATTATATGAAGATCATTGATCTTGTTCTTAGATCAATGATCTATTAGAAGAAATTCTTCTATTTTATGAAGGTTTTTTTTTACCTTTTTCTTGAAATTTCTTCAGAGTTCTCTCTGTTTTGAAGTTCTCAATCTCTCACATTGCTGATTATTTTGATTTGGGGTCAAGGGGCCTTTATATAGTGCCCATAAATTTGTTAAATTTTGTAAAGAGATCCTTCTCTGAGTGATTTGGGGGATTTTCCCCACCGTTGGATCTTTGATCCAAGGGCTTCTGTTTTACAGAAGACAGTCTTCTTGTTTTAACAAGAACAGAAGAATCTTACTAGAATTTAATTCTGTTTGGCGCAAACTCCCCAGCGCGTGACACGTGTCAAGCAGCGCAGAGCGCAGCGCAACTGCGCTGACACGTGTCGCGTAGCGCACGGCGCAGCGCACCTGCGCCGCAGCGCACGGCGCAGCGCGCATCTGCGCTGACACGTGTCGCACAGCGCACGGCGCAACGCGTCTGCACTTGTGCATCTGCGCTGACACGTGTCGCGCAGGGCTTGCGCAACTGAAGCGTTGCTTCCTTTAATTTTGTTTTAAATAGAGCTTTGCTCTGATTGGGCACGCTATCTTGGGCGCTGCGCTGGCGTATCGTCTTTCGACACGTGGCGCGTTGCGCGCAGCGCAAAGAATTTGAAGCGTTGCTTCGAATTTTGAATTTTGAAATTCAAACAGAGCTTTGGTCTGATTGGTGGAAACAAATGCCCTCCCACCGTTGCGCTCACGTGGCGCGCACGTGAGTGCAGCGGTGGCAAGATCCTGGCCGTTGGATCAACGGATGAGCTGAAGGGGCGCAAGCGCCTTATAAATAGGACCCCTAGCCCTTAGAAATCTTTACCATTTCCAAGATTTTAATTTTCAGAGCTTTGCTCTTTCTTAAGAACTTCAAAACTTTGCTCTTGTTTCCAGAACTCTAGAGCTTTGCTCTCATTTCAAAGTTAGAAAAACTTTTAGGTAAAATTAATTTAAATTAATTTAAATCAATCTTAACCAACAGAGCCTTGCTTTCATAGATCTTTTGATCTAAAGAAATCCCCTTTGGAGTTTCATAAACAGAGCTTTGCTCTCAAGAATTTGTTTCAGGGTGTCTTAACTCATGAACAGAGCTTTGCTCATTAACAGAATGTAGATCTTTTGATCTTCTGATGATGAACTCTTAAGAGTTTTTTTTATATGTGGATCTTTAAGATCCCAAAACTTAAAATTTTTTTTAGGAATTAATCAATTTTTCTTTGATGGATTTTTTTTATCATTCTTACAGAGCTAGGCTCTTTTAAGGAATTTTATTTCCCTGAGACTAGAGTTTGACAAGTGTCACTCTGTGACAGAGCTTTGCTCTGAAAGAGGAGATTTTCTCCTTTTCTCTAGGGATTTTTTTATCATTAATGAGAATGTTCTCTTGGGATTTAACTGACAATCTCATCCAATGATGGGGTTGTCTTATTAACTGACGTATTGTCATCCAGATTTTGTGGGTCCCCCTTAGTCTCCTACCCACTGCACTGCTGTGTGGTGTAATTAATTTTAATTAATCTTTAATTTAATTAATTAAAAAAAAATTAAAACGCCAAGCGTTGGAATTACAACACTGACGGCTAATTTTGTTCCCTTGCAGTGACTATGTCTTTCGACACTTCATTCCCGTTCGCTCGTTCGGAGGAAGGGTTTCCTGAAGCTCCCCTGGACCGCGAAGTCTTAGCTATGATCAGGGACCACGACCCGGAATATAAGAGTCTCTACCTTTGGGGGTCGTGGTATAATCAGATTATCATGGGTCGACGGAGCTTCACGTGCGCAGTGCCGTCAGAGCCTATTACGGCGATCCACTATGCCAGCCCACCCCCGGTGCAGTATGCCGTGGAGATGGTTGATTGGACTTCGAAGGGCTTTCTTCATCCTGCCATAGATGTGATTCCGGTTCAGCGTCCTATGGTTTTGGATATCCTGAGACGCCGTATCTGTCAAGGTGAGGCGCGACCTTGGGGGCAATCATATAACATAGGTCTGATCCCCCGCCACCCGATTGGCTATCTGCCGTAGGCTCGCTATATCCTGTCGACGAAGAAGTCGCAGTTGATAAGGTTAGGATTGTACACTGCGGTTTACGTCTCCCTCTTCCAGTATCCCACGCTTCCCACCTGGTGGTTCAAGGCTTTCTTGGAGCAGTGGAACATTCTTACTCACACTTTCCTCGCAATGGACCGGGAAGTGTCAATTTCTCTGGAGGAATTCACAGAGGTCTCCGGTTTACCGGTTATAGGGGAGCACTATGAGGAGTTGCTTCCGACAGACGAGTATGTCTTCGGTGCTAAGCCGGCAGTAAGGGGCCTCACCCCGGAAAATGCTGTTCAACACCAATTCCCAAGTTTGATCAAAGTGTTGAACATCTATGAGTCCCTTTTCATCGAACGTGGGAGTCGCGGAGTTAGCTTTGAGGATTTCATCGCTCGGTTCCTTCACCCATGAGTCCTCTCGGCAGAAGCTGCCAAGTTTGCCACCCTTGAGGACCCTTTCGGTCTAGGTTTGGATAACCTACCGGCGAAGGAAATAGACCAAAAGGGTTTTTTCCTTCCTAACTCCCCGACCATGTCTTTTACGGAAGTTGCAGTCCCTGGGATGGACGAGGAGGCTTTCTTTTTAGGATTTCTTGGGCTATGGCTGAGTTGGTTTGCGCTCCCGATGCATTCTCGCCATATGCGGCCCTCTGTCTTTTACCCAGCTCACCGGATGACCATCAGGGTAAAGGTGGCCGTTGGGATCGCCGGCTTGGCACACTTGTATCACGGCCTCTATCGAGCGGCGGATGCTAATGAGCCTGGGGTACTGCACGTGATCTTCCCGATGCACTACTTCGTATCGTGGCTCGAGCTACATACATCGGGTGTTTTCGGCATGCATAAAAGGCCATCGTTCAATGATAGGTGAAGCTTCCCTCGCATCATACAGTTGATTGGCGCATCAATTGTGACTCCATCGCCACGGAACGCCAGGGGTTTACTCCTTCGCCCCCACACTGTTGGAGACGGGGTGTCCTTCATCGACAAGGTGTTGACTATTGGAAAGGCATCCACCACTGCAGTGCGGCCATTGCAAGACACTTTCAAGGATGGAGCCTTAGTTTTGATGGCCCGCGAGACCCTCCACTTATATTCTATCAGACCGGGCTTCTTGGTGTTCAGGCAGAACGGGGTGGCGATTTTCATGAGATATAACCCGCATCGTTTCGCCTAACAGCTGAGCTACAATCAAGGAGTACCATTAGAAGCCTTCTTATCGGAACCTGCTACTACTGAAGAGGGGATGGAGAACGCGCTGCATCACTTCATGCGCCTGAATACGGGTTCCTATTTTTTTATCAGTGAGCCAGCTTGCGCCCCATGACTCCTCAAGGTATATACAGAATGGTACAGTCATTCGACGGGAGCCGTCATAAAGGAGGAAAAGTGATAGCTGGTCGACCGTAAGGGTGCGCCTCCAGGTAGCGACCGCAACGCTCCTTTGGTGCCAAGGACCCCGGTAGTTCCCCCTCTAAAAGATACTAGAGCCGGACCACCGCATGCGCAGAGTCCCCCACGCGGATTGCCGCTCCCCAATATTGTTGATGCACCGCCAGCGCCATGTGCTCCAGTGGAGACAGTGGTTGTAGCCTCGCCGGAGTCTGATGTGGGTGCGGACATCGGGACCCGCCGCCCTAAGGTGCCTGCCAAGCGTAAGTCGATCCCGGGTGCACCTAGGGTTGGTGTGCAGAAGAAGAAAAAATAGTCGCTCTTCGCCGCTGACGTCGCGTTCGGTCAGGAACCCCACGCTCTCTATGGTGAGGGCCTGAGTGAATATGGGACTAACGAGGGATTAGTCATGCCGCCGGATGACACGGACTTGGAGGCCGCCCTCGAAGCTTCGGAGCGGTTGGTGAGGCGCGACGCGTGGCTGGCTAAGCTTGCGGAATCAGGTAATCACTAGTCGCATTTTCTATTGCATCATATCTTTATTATTGCCTTTGACTAACAGTTTTCCTTCTTTTCTTCCAACAGGTATCACCACTGAAGAAGCCATTGCCGCTTCCCTCAAGACCTTCCAAGAGGAGGAACGCCTTAGAGCGTCTTTAGGCCTTAGTAAGTTTCAATTCATCAAGTTTTCATTTTCCTTGTGTTATGGTCTATCTAACCTCTCCTATTTTATCGCAGGAACCTCAATGCCGATTCCGCCAGGTGACACGGAGACTCTTCCCAGGTCAGTTGCCGACGTTTCTACCTCCTCGGGACTACCACGAGAAGCCCGACTTGAAGAGCCGATGAGAGATGCCTTAAAGGCTCTGGAGGCATCTCTGAACGAGGACGACGACGCCTTGATGAAGGAAGCATCGAAGAGGTCCATCGCGACAGCTCGGGAGGAGAGGAAGCGGTCAAGGTACGAAGCGAAGGCACGTAGGGCTGCCTTGGCCATCGGAGCGGGCCCAAGCATCGTCTCTCGTGCCGATACTCCATCAGAAGAGCCCCCGGTCGCCTTTTCTATAGCTCATAGACAGGAGGTGCGCGCAAATAGGGAGGCTAACGATAAGTCCACCTCAGGTAATATTCCTTTCAGAATTTTGTTGTAAGAATTATGAAGTTATCGGTTCTTATATATTCTGTCCTGCTGGGCCAAGTCCAACCGAGGGGGAGGCGGAGACCGTCGAACCTGAGAGGCTAGAGGGAGAAGTATTGGCCGTAGCCGAGCCGATGGCGGACGACACAACCGGGATTGCCGAGCCCGAGCTAGTGGCTGACGAAATGATCATGTCCACTACACCTGAGCAGGTAGTTGATGTCGAGCCTGAGGTAGCAACGGACGGAGCGCTTGTGACCGATGACCTCATGGCGACGGTAGACGAGACAACCGTAACTGCTGAGCCCGAGGGAGTAGCGGGTGAGGTGGACATGATTCCTAAGGACGAGCCAACCGCTCTTTCTCAGGAGTCTGGCAATGCTCCGGTCATAGCTCTCCCCGCCTATGGCCCTCCAGCGTCTCCTGGCCTTGCGAGCACGACGACGGCCCCCGTGGAGTCTGGGGATGAGGCCACGGGTGGTGGACTTATGTCGATGGAGGAGGGAGACACCTCCGTCTCGGCTGGAGGTTCATCAGGTAAATTTCGAGTTACCGTCCCCCTTTTTTTTACCTTGCAATCTTTCCTGACAGCTTTACCCTTGTTTTTTTAACGCAGGTGCGGCCAGCGCCGATGCTCCATTGCTCGAGAGAGAGCCGTCAACTACTGCCTTGGCGGTGGTCACTTCTCAGCCCTCTCTTGTACCATCGAAGATGTTGGAAGGTATGGATTTGCAACCTATTAGTTTCGTCTTTCAGCCGCATAATTTATGTACTAAAGTCGTACAGTTGTGCCTTTTCAGGAGTGCTTTTTGATCATCTTTATCAAGTGTTGCTCCCACACTTCTCCTTCCCATCTGAATTCGCCTCTCCCTCTGGTGGCGCTGGTGAGTATAGTTTCCAATTGATATCTTTCTTTTTCAGTGATGGAATTATTTCTAACTTTTCTTCGTCCCGACTACAGTGCTACAAATTGAAGGAGGGGATGAAAGATTGGCCGCGTCACCGGCCCTTCCGGCCTTGCCACCTTCCTCAACTGGTACAGCAACTATCACATTGATAACTCCCTTTTTTTTATTTCTTGAACTGTTATCTGATCATATCTTGTTTTTTCAGCTGTCGTTCTGGTCTCGGCGCCCTTCGAGCCTCATGTCATAATGCCGGCGGGCCCTTTCTTGAGACGTCCGTCTTCGAAAGGCGCCGCGAATAGTCTGTGCATGCTGAGCAACTACATCGAGGAACTCGACGTCGAGACTCCTACATCTGCTGCGGACTTCGCTACGACGGTTAACCCGATGCTGGTGATACTCGTAAATTTCCATGACGAGGGCATCGTTGCGTCTTGGGTTAACCACTGCAGAGAGATCGAGGCTCGCCTGCATCAGCTGGAGTCGATGCGTCCTGCCCCTGAGGTTTTGGCCGTGAGCACTGAAAGAGCGGCGTGGATCAAGCAAAGCGCTTCTTACGTCCACCATTTGGAATAAGAAGCAGTTTTAAGGCTAAAGGAGTGTCACGAGTCTTCAAGCGAAACTGCTCGCCTAAAAGCCAAAGTTGAGGCGAACGCTGCCGAGGTGAAGGCTATCTTTGAGGGCCTCCTGGAACGCATCTCTCATGGGCTAAACTTGAAGCGAAAGCTTGATGTCGCCGAGCGTGACACCCCAGGCCGTGAAGCTGCTCATCAGGCCGTTAGGGAGCAGCTTGCCTCTGTCTTGCAGCAACGGGCTCAAGTAGAGGCGGAACTGGCGGTGGTGGCCAATCAGGAAAAGGCTTGGAAGGAAGTGTGCGAACAACTGATAAAGCTATTTAAGACGCTTCCTTCCCAATAGCTGCTTTTGTATCAATGTATTTGTAAAAATTTTCTTTTAAATAATATGTATCCATTCTTTATTCTTTTGTACGCTTCCCCTTGTACTTGATTAAATTCAATAAATAAAGATACACATTTTTCTTTGCAATGTCTTGTACTATTTCTTTGCTTTCTCTTTTCTCTTATTATCAGCAGGCTGTCTTGATAAACAGATAATAGAGTAAGCATCTAGATTTCTCCAAGAGATAACGATGGCTTAGGCCGCAGGTTCAGATCTACTACGTAAGACTTTTCAACTCTATGAGCCGTGAGGGTCTCATAGAGACTTTTCTCCCTACGGATCGAGAGGATCTCGTAGGTGGATTTTCTCCTTAGGAATCGTGAGGATTCCTAAGTGTGTTTTCTCTTATAAGCCGTAAGGATCATATAAGAGAATTTTCTCCCTTACAAGTCGAAAGGACTCGTAAGTGGTTGGTGAGTTGTCTTGTTTCCGAGTCGAAGTATTGCTCCGACGGGGAGGTCGTTGCCTGACTTGTTTCCGAGACGGAGGTCGTTGATTGACTTGTTTCCGAGACGGAGGTCGTTGGCTGACTTGTTTCCACGACGGAGGTCATTTGTTGACTTGTTTCCGAGACGGAGGTCGTTGGCTGACTTGTTTCCGCGACGGAGGTCATCTGTTGACTTGTTTCCGCGACGGAGGTCATTTGTTGACTTGTTTCCGAGACGGAGGTCGTTGGTTGACTTGTTTCCGCGACGGAGGTCATTTGTTGACTTATTTCCGCGACGGAGGTCATTTGTTGACTTGTTTCCGTGACGGAGGTCATTGGTTGACTTGTTTCCGAGACGGAGGTCATTTGTTGACTTGATTCCGAGACGAAGGTCGTTGGTTGACTTGTTTCCACGACGGAGGTCATTTGCTGACTTGTTTCCGCGACGGAGGTCATTTGCTGACTTGTCTCCGCGACGGAAGTCATTTGCTGACTTGTTTCCAAGACGGAGGTCATTTGCTGACTTGTTTCCGCGACGGAGGTCATTTGTTGACTTGTTCCCGAGTCGGAGGTCGTTGGCTGACTTGTTTCCAAGACGGAGGTCATTGGTTGACTTGTTTCCGAGACGAAGGTCGTTGGTTGACTTGTTTCCGAGACGGAGGTCATTTGCTGACTTGTTTCCGAGACGGAGGTCATTGGTTGACTTGTTTCCACGACGGAGGTCATTTGTTGACTTGTTTCCGCGACGGAGGTCATTTGTTGACTTGTTTCCGAGACGAAGGTCATTTGTTGACTTGTTTCCGAGACGGAGGTCGTTGGTTGACTTGTTTCCGCAACGGAGGTCATTTGCTGACTTGTTTCCGAGACGGAGGTCATTTACTGACTCTAAGTTGTCTGTGAACCGTAGAGTCTTGGAACTGGTGACTTTGCCGTAGCTCCGATTGGTGATGTCATGTCCATGTCCTGCTGGAATGAGGAGGAAGGCCGATGTTGGTCTCCAGGCTGTAGATGTGGTCGTCGAGATCTGACTTCCCTTTGACGCAGCCTGGTGGGGAAATGTAGTCCCCTTTTTGTTTGTGCCCTTGGATCGATGTGATCTCAACTGTAGGGCAGGAGTTTCATTTATTTGTATTGTTTTATTTCCGCGACGCTCTATCATTTCAGCTTTTATATCGCGAAGATTGCGATTGCCCAATCATTTCGGCTATTTATTTTATTTTTACTCGCTGCTTTTTATTGCGAGTTGCCCAATCATTTCGGCTGTTTTATATGCATATGTTTTTACTTGCTGTTTTTTTTATTGCAAGTTGCCCCATCATTTCGGCTATTTCGTATGCATGTGCGGCTTGCTGGTTTTTTACCGTAAACCTGAAATTAGACACCGATTTCGGCATCAGCACCGCTACAACTGGAATATCTCCAGGAGAGAATCATCATTTGCCTCATTCGATGTCGAACAAAGGTGTCTTAGCGAACATGGTTAAGGTCCTGTCGACTAAGGCTTTTGACTTTATGAGCCGTAAGGGTCTCACAAAGGTATTTCTCCCTATAAGTCATGAGGATCTTGTAGGTGTATTTTCTCCTTAAGAATCGTGAGGATTCCTAAGTGTATGTTCCTCTGTAAATCGTAAGGATCCTACAGGAGGGTTTTCTCCTTGTAAATCGAGAGGACCTACAAGGGTTGTTCATCATGCGCACATATCCCCAATCACGGATGAAACTTGGTTAAGGAAATGTTTATTCGCGCCCATGGATTGTATAAAAGGGTCATTGCTGAGCCACTTGTAGGGCAGTATCGAAGGTTGTGGGGGGTTTGCTCAAGAACAGGTTTAGGTCTCTGTAACTTAAGACTTTCAAATCTTATGAGCCGTGAGGGTCCCATAAGAGAGTTTTCCTTACGAGTCGTGAGGATCTCGCAAGTGTATTTTCTCCTTAGGAATCGTGGGGATCCCTAAGTGTGTTGCTCCCTCGTGAGTCGTAAGGATATCACGCGGGTGGTTTCTCCTTACAAGGTCGAGAGGACCCTGTAAGTGTCCTTTAACGAGGTTGCGTCCTTTCAGGTTTTCACAAACACTCGCCGGTAGTCCTGCTGTTTTTACTCACGGGGCCCTTTCGGGTTTTCATCCGTGCCCATTTTGCTTATGGACATACCGTTTTTTTATTCTTTTTATTTTTATATATTTTTTTACGAGGTCGCGCCCTTTCGGGTTTTCACGAACACTCGTCGGTAGCCCTGCTGTTTTTACTCACGGAGCCCTTTCGGGTTTTCATCCGTGCCCATTTTGCTTATGGACATACCGTTTATTTTTTTATTTTTTTTAATTTTTTTTATTCATCTCGTCAGCCTAAGGATGCTGTGGTAGTAGTTTAAGGACGTTTCGGTCCGTCCGAGAGAAGGCTGGCTACTGCTTATAAAGTTTGAGCTTAGGAAGATAGCGAGCGGACATAGTCGTCGTCATCTATCATTGACCTATACAGTAACTTGCTAAGCGTAGTATTTCTTTAGGAATCGGCCATTTATTGGCCTGTAAGGCCTTTCACCGTGCATATCCATGAGTAAATAGGCTACACCCTGGTAGACCTTGTTTATGATGTACGGGCCTTCATAGTTCGACTCGAATTTTCCCCGCTTGGCACGATTGGGGATCATAGGCCTTTTGACCACTAGCACGAGTTCGCCTTGGCGGAATGTCCTCGGCCGGGTCAATCTTTCATATGGGCGCGTCATCTTTGTGTTATAGGCTTCTAGAGTTTGTTGCGCTATGAGCCGGGTTTCATCCAGGACATCAAGCTCCTCAAGCCAAAGGTGAGCATTTTCTTCGTCCATCAGCTCATAGTGGACCGCCACTCGTAGAGAGTGTAACTCTATCTCGAGGGGGAGTACTGCTTCTGTACCGAATACCAACGCATATGGCGTTGTGTTTGTGGCTGTCTTGAACGTAGTTCGATATGCCCAGAGAGCTTCTTACAGTCTTTCGTGCCAGTCCTTCTTATTTCGGGACACAGTTTTCTTCATGATCTTTGTCAAGGTTTTGTTGAAGGCTTCAGCTAGACCGTTAGCTCACGGATTATAAACCGAGGAATATCTCCAGTCTATATTGTGTTGTTGCGCGAAGCGACTAATCTTGTGGCTTCTCTAAGCTGGCCCATTATCGGAGATGATCCGTCGCGGAGTTCCAAACCGATATATGACGTGCGTCTTGAAGAAATGGAGGATATTCTCCATCATCACTTCCCTCAATGGTACTGCTTCTGCCCATTTGGAGAAGTAGTCAGTCGTTGCCAAGATGAAACGATGTCCCCTGGACGATGCTGGTTCGATGGGGCCGACTATGTCAGTTCCCCTCATTTCGAATGGCCAGCTAGCCACTATCGGGTGTAGTGGATTTGGATGCTGATGGATGAAGTCCCCATGAATTTGGCATGAGTGGCATTGCTTCGCATATTCGAGGCAGTCCTGAATCATCGTGGGCCAGTAATAGCCCATCCGTGATCTTCAACTTCATCTTCGGTCCCGCTTGGTGAGAACCGCAGAGTCCATCATGAACTTCCTGAACGACTTTTTCCGCTTCATCAGGTCCCAGACATCTCAACCACAGAGAATCAAACGATCTCTTGTACAGAGTATCATTGACGAAGGCGAAAGACAGAGCTCGTTTCATAAGCTGATGTCTTGAGGACGCATCTTCGGGCGTTCAACGGTATTTGAAGTAGTCTATAAAGACTTCCCTCCAATCCTCGGTATTTTCCCGATCTTTTATTTGCAGAGCCATTTGCTCAGTCACTCCCTTTTCTTCGGAAGATTCCGGAGATATTTCTGATGGGGCAAGCACCCGACGGCTTTGTACCACGATTCTTACGTCATCGAAGTTCTCATCAGCCAGTTCCTTGGCGAGCTTGGCCAACGCGTCCGCTTTGCTGTTTTCCGCACGCGGTATGTTTTCCAAAGTATAGGAGGGAATTTAGGTCAACAGTTGCTGCACCTTTTCGCCGTACTTCACCAACTCTGGTTTGCATGTCTGGTAGTCGACGTTTACTTGACAAACGACCAGCTGGGAGTCTTCGTATATGAAGAGGTTTTCAATTCCCATGTCGATGGCGATCTCGAGGCCTGCTATCAAAGCTTCGTATTCGGCTTCATTGTTTGTCCTCGGCTCTGTTAGGGAGAAAGCAAAGCGCATTATCCCTCCTTGTGGAGTTATAAAGATGAGTCCTACCCCCGATTTGATTATAGGGGTACTTTGTTTGCGCTTCTTCATGGAAGATGCTCCATCGAAATAAAGCTCCCATCGGGTATCACCACCGTCAATCGCATCAAACGCATGTTCGTCTGGAAGATCGCAATTCAAAGGAGAATCGGCGGGTATCGGATGCTCAGCGAGGAAGTCGGCGATGGCCAGGCCTTTCACTGCCTTGAGAGGTTGATACGTTATCGAGAACTCCATCAAGAGCAAAGCCCATTTAGCGAGTCGTCCCGTCAATATGTCCTTTGACATTAAATATTTAAGAGGGTCGACCTTCGAAATGAGACGGACCTCATGCACCAACGCATAGTGCCTGAGCTTTGTTATCGCGAAGATCAACGCCAGGCAGTGTTTTTCAATGGGGGTGTAGTTGCTTTCTGACCCCAGTAGAACTCGACTTAAGTAGTAGAGTGATCTTTCTTTCCCTTGATCGTTCTCTTGTGCCCATAATGCGCCTAAGGAACCTTCGAGGGCGGTTGTTTAAAGAACGAGGGGCTTTCCATTGACCGGAGCAGCCAACACCGGCGGGTTCTGCAGGTACTGCTTGATCTCGTCTAGCGCGCTTTGGCATTTTTGGTCCCAGACGAACGGGGTTCCCTTCGTCATCAGGTGGCTGTAAGGACGACAGTTGCCTGAAAGGTTGGCTATAAATCGCCGTATATACGCGAGCTTCCCTTGGAGAGACCGCAGCTGTTTGAGAATCCTTGGCAGAAGCATTTCCATGATCGCCTTGATCTTTGACGGATCTATTTCAATACCTCGATGTCGGACGATGAATCCCAGGAATTTGCCCGAGGAAACTCCGAATGCACACTTGAGAGGGTTCATCTTCAAGTTGTATTGTCGAAGGCGTTGAAATACGGTCTTCAAATGCTCGAGATGTTCCTCATATGATTTGCTTTTAACCACGAGATCGTCAATATAGCATTCGACGATTTCGTGTATGAGGTCATCGAAGATCTTCGTCATGGCCCTATGATAAGTAGCGCCGGCATTCTTTAAACCGTAGGGCATAACCTTGTAACAGAATATACCCGAAGGAGTCCTGAAGGCGGTGTGCTTCTGGTCTTCGGGATGCATCTTTATCTGATTATACCCTGATGAGCCGTCCATGAAGGAGAAAACCTCATGAGTGGACGTATTTTCTATCATCATTTCGGTGACTGGCACTGGGAAATCGTCCTTCGGGAAGGCTTTATTGAGATCCCGGAAGTCCACGCTTATGCGCACTGTCCCATTTTTCTTCATTACCGGGACAATGTTGGCGATCCACTCGGGATACTGGACCTCCTGGATGAAGCCAGAGTCGATCAGCTTCTTGACCTTGGTGTTGATACTCATCTCAAGCTCGAGCCGCATTCTTCTTGGTGCTTGCTTGACTGGCTTGACGTCCGGGGATATCGCTAATTTGTGCACAGCAATTTCTGGATCTAATCCTAGCATTTCGGAATAGTTCCATGCGAAGCAATCTTTATGCTGCATAAGCAGGTCTTTTAATGAAGCCACATTCTCTTCAGACAGCAGCTCACTAATGAATGTCGGTCGTGGGTCGTTCGCCGTTCCCAACTCAATTTTCTTGAGGTTATCTGCAGTGGTATGGATTCCATCTTCCAGCTCTTTTGGCGCTGGTGGAAATTCTGAGATTACCTCATCGTTGTTGTTTTCAAAGCACCAGGGAAAGTCATCCATGTTCTCGGGCTCTTCCTTTGATATTGTTATCATGTGACAAGTACGAATTCGCTTCCGATCCCAATGTGGGACTGGTTCTTCTTTCGTGGGCTTGGGTTCGTGCTTCTGTGGCGGCACTACCCTCCAGTTGTCAGACAGAGCGAACTTGCCAAGCTGATACTGATCTTCGACCCAATTCTTGAAGGTGAAGCAGTCCTCGAGAGGGTGCCCTATCACTTGGTGATAAGGGCAAAAGTCCGGGTGAGAGACTTCGCTTTCTTGTTCGGGGTGTTTAGACTCCGACAGCGTAAGCATCTAATGTTTTAGAGCGAGGTCAAGTATTTTCTTCATCTTGTCTTGAGGAAAGGAGTACGCTCGACCCATTTTTCTTATGAGGGATAGATCGGAACCACTCGATTTTCGCTTGCGTGTCCTCTTAGCCCCGCTTTGTTGCTTTTCAGCGCCTTCTCCGCGTTTCGACTTGTTTCTGCCTCTACGTCGAGCCTTCTTTATAACAGGTTGGCAAGGAGCGGCATTTTCATCTTTCACAGCCTGTTGGAGGAGGCGTTGCATTTTGGCTTTCTCGTAGATGGCCATCTCGCGGTTATGGTCATCTCGGACTTTTTGACCAGCTTCCCTTATAAGTTTGTCCATTTGTTCTTCGAACGACGGACTGGGCACTTTTGGATCTGGAACTTTTACTGGTTCAGGATTAGCATCTTCCTATTGAGCATCTGCTTTTTCATCAAAGTCATACACGACGTAGCAACCGTGGAGTAGCTCTAGTTTCTTGGACCGAATATATCCAAGCCCGATTGTTTCCATTCTCCCATTAGGTAACTTGTGCTGAGTCCCGGGAACGTTCCAGACCCTATAGTAAAATTTGGCTTTCCGAGCGGTCTGTTTGAAGGATATCCCCTGGCGCTTTAACAGCCTTTTCAAGCCTTCTGTATAATATCTGGGGAGACGAATGGGCTGAAGCCTGTCAAGCGTAGGATCCGCGCGGTGCCAGATTTCTTTCTCCTCTTTGGTTTCTTCAGAGCGGTAGAATAGAATTGCTTTTTCGCCTCCTCGCTTGGGAGGGACATAGAACGTCCGCAGCTCTTCTACACTGCAGATATTAAGTGCATCCAGTTCTTTATGATATTTAAGCGGCACCATGGCGACTTGTAGACTTTGCTCTTCGTCAGCGGACGTTTGTATTGAAGGTCAAGCAGAGAATACAGCATGGACCTCATCTTCCGAGTCGCTACCAAAGATCAACGTAGGAGCGGATGGTCCTGGCTTGTTGTGTCGAGACGGTCCAGAGTAAACTATCTCTTCTTCTTCTTTGGTATCACTCCCGAAAACAGGAATGGTGGCAGCAGCTTTGTTTTCCGGTTTGCGACATCTCTCTGTATCCTCGAAATCTGGTAAAATGTACTTTGCATCTTCGTATTTGCAGACCTCGTTCACAGAGAACGGGTTTAGTTCTCCCGTCACGGTATACTCGAGACCGTCCTTAGAATACTTCATACATTGATGTTGTGTAGAAGGGATGATGTTGTACTCGTGTAACCATGGTCGGCCGAGCAGAACGTTGTAGCATATTCTTGGCGTCTATGATGTGGAACTTAATGTCTGTGACGAGTAGCCCAAAGCGTAGCGTCAGTATCATAGACCCAAGAGTTCTTGATGATTGGGAGTCGAACCCGGAGATGGTAATCTTATCCCGAGCAAGGTGCTGGACGCTCATGCAGATTTCTTTTTAACACCCGCACATTGAGGAGATTAACGGAGGATCCATTGTCGATCAGGATTTTTCCTATCTTTATATCATGGCAGTATCCTGAGACATAAAGGGGGCGATTGTGTTCGCACGTCCCAAGAAGAAGGTCTTCATCACCAAAAGCGACATCGGCTGTGTGCACTTCCTCCAATTCATCCTTCATCTTTTCCTCGGCCAGGAAAGCTTGGAATTGCTTCGGATCCTGTAGTGCTTTGATTAACGAATCTCTCGCCTCCTTTGATAGCAAAAGGGCGTCAAGAATGCTGAGCTGCGAGGGTAGTTTCTTCAGATGTGCTAAGACGTTGTAATCCACCTTATTTCTCTTCGGCGGGTCCTTGGCACTTAGCTCCTCCACAACTTGGTCATCTAGGGTGATCTCCTCAGGGACCTTCTCTTTCCCTTTATCTTTTTTATTTGAGGGTCTGAGATTCTTTTCGGAAAGCGTGCGATTACGCAGCCGGATATTTTCACAGACCTTCTGCTCTTCTTCTTTCCCCGAGGTGGACTCTTTAAAGAGGGGGCTAAGAGCCATCTCCTCGTCGGAATCTCTCCCGAATGTAAGCACTTGTGATCCCCCGGCGTCAATCATGCGACAATTGCCGGTAGTTCTGTTAAACCCTTCGATCATATTTTTCCGCTCCCGACGAGTTTTGCGCTTCTCCCGCTTAAAATGTTGTCGATGAGCAACATATCCTTGCCACCATCTATCGAAAGCATTGCACTCTTCAGTGGGGTGCGAAATCTTCCGATGATATAAGCAATAGGAAGGGTGCATTTCCATTTTACCAGTAATGTTTCCTTCAGAGGATGGTAGCTTCATGCCCATTGATATGCCCTTAGCAAGCCTTTTCCTCGTCTTGAATTTACTTTTATCCGCAGTGGGTGTATTTTGCTCCAGCGGGAGTATCTCAACTCTTTCGTCAAGTCGCCGGCGCTTGGCCCTTTCAAATATAGCCGTCTCGCGTTCCCGATCAGCTCTACTTTTCAACAAAGCTTCATTGAAGAATGCGTCAATTACTTCTTCTGATGGCCCCAGAATTTTTGGTTCAGGATCTGCCCCCAGCTTTTCAGTGCAAGGAGTCTCTTCATCTTCCGTCAACGAATGGGAGATCATATGGCAGCTCGCTACGTATTCTTCAGATTCATCTGACGAACTTTCTCCCTCATCTTCCTTTTGAAAGACGTGGTTGAGAAACTCTTGGAGCGTAATAGGAATCTATGCTTTCTGGTTGTATTCCTCCAGCGCGTCAATTTGTTTTTGTAAGTTTGTGCGCTTGTCGCCAGGCTTCACAGGCTTCTTGGATTTCTTCTTTTTCTTCCTCGAAGATTTCGACGGCTGGTTGTGAGTGCTTAGGCCACCACCATCGGTCTTTGGAGTTGGACGCGGCTTCAACATCCCCTCAATGACCTGTGGTTCCAGCGGGTTCTTCCACTTGATCGCTAGGCATGTCTGAAGATCGTTCAGCATTCTCTTTGTCTTAGCTGACAGCACAACCTCCCATGGGGCTTCTTCGACGAGAGAGCACGTTGTCCCCGGCATATTTATCCTTTTAAAGGCGTGAGGTTGCGGCGGACTCACTTTCCATCTGTCGGATAGCGCGAATTTGCCCTGTTGGTACTGGTCTTCAAGCCAATTTTTGAAGATGTAGTAATCTTCGATCGGATGACCCAGTACCCGGTGATAGGGACAGTAGTTGGGCTCATTGACATCATTTGGTTGCGATGGACGTTTTGGCTCCGGCAGATTTATGAGTCGGTTGCGCGACGCCGGCTCGAATAATCTTCTCGTTTTATCTCGGGGAAACGAGTAAGAACATCCTAGTCTCTCCTCAAGGGGTACCAGCGGACGCGTATTATTTTGACGAACAACCGGCTTTGAGTTACTCGGTTGTTGTTGAGCATTAGCGACAACGATCGCTTTCCCCTTCCCCTTTTCATTTCGGGAGTCCGACTTTGGAAGAGGGGGTCTATGGCCCATTTGATCCATTTGCGCTAGCTTGTAAATCAAGGCCTGGAAGGTAGTCGGCTTGAAGAACATCATAAATTACGAAATGGTTGCTTGCGGATCAAGGGTTCCCACAAACATACCCACTGCAGGAGCTTCTTCAATGCGTTGCTCGCACTTTGACCATAAGTTCCGCCACCGTATAGCATATTGGACCCATGTCTCGCCTGGCTTTACCCTGGTGTTAATCAGTGCCGTCATCGGGGTACGTTCACTGGCGCTTGCAAAATGCTGGGTAAGCAACAGCTCCATCTCCGCGAAGGTCTTGATAGAGTCGTTCGGGGGCTCAGAGTACCATTCGAACGCTGTATCTGATAAGCTTCCAACGAACTGGCGAAGCAACAGTTTGTCATCACCGTCGGTGTTTCCGCAGAGCGCCCTGAACTGGGCAACATGCTGGTGAGGATTGCCCGTCCCCTTATAAACATGGAATTTGGGAATTGTGTAGCCCGGCGGATACTTGATTTGGTCGTACCTGTTAGTTATATGTATGCCCTAGAGGCCATTACTGTGCATACGATGTATATTGTAATGGATGCTTGGACATATATAGGGATGACTTTCTTGCTCGACATGAGAGTATGCTATCTGGTTGTACTTTATCTTAACATGTACTCTGATTGTCTCTATGATACATGTTGATAAAGCCCTTAGGATATGTACTCGACTACTGGGACTATGATGAGATCATACTAGTGGGCCCACGGTAGTCAACGAGTATATCCTATAACTGTTCCTAGTCGAGAGTATATCGAGACAGGGCATCGATACACCAGAGTAGACTAGCGTATACGCATCTTGACCCATATGATGGGCGATGGATGATCCCATATCCATCGGTGTTTGACATCAAGGATGGTGTACGAGTGCTCAGTGGAAACTGGGTACATTGGACGGACACGCCGAGAACTCCCAGATGGTATTATACCTTACGTCAGATGGCAGTTCTCCGGTGACACTGGTACAGAGTAGTCTGTTGACCCGAGATCGTCATAGAGTCTTGTGTGATTCCCACTGTGCTTTGATTTCCATCATACCACGTCCAAGAGGGCGTGCAAAAAGGTGGCTTTTGGGTACAGTCCCGAATCATATGGAGGCAATGAGCGATAGGAGGGGATTCGTCTCTCCCGGTATAGGGAGTTGATGTTGCGCTGTGTTCGATTGGCTATAACCGGAAATCCCTGGCCAGGGTTGCTGAGATTTATTGGTAAGTGTTATTAGTAGTTTCTCAAACTGTTATAGACCTCATATCGACACGACTTATCGAGCTACTGGGGTTTGACGTTTACCCCTAGGCGAGATATGCGATATATCAGACGACGAGACCGGACTGTATGGGAGTGTTACTGTTTGGATTCACAGGAGAATGTACAGGCTTGCTTGTTGATCTTCTGAGCGCTCAATACCTGGGTAGCTGTTACGTTTAGCTGACCGCTTGCAGCTTGTGGGTGTTTGATATGATCATCACCTACTGCCGGCGTATTGACGATTCTTTAGAGTCCTACACAGAGGTTTCTTGGCTCCGGCAAAACGGAGTAGGAGCACATATGTGATATGTGCGGGACCGAGGATAATGCGGTATATGATACCGTTTTGGATTCTCGCGATATGAGATATCGGCCGGGTATATGTGATATAGCCGGGTCATCGTATTAGTCGGTTATATGCGATATAGCCGGATTGTCGGATCAAGTGTTGATTCGATAATTTAATGTATAATAATATATATATGATATATTAAATTACATTAACTAATATTAGCTCACTAAAAGATTCATTTTCTCACGGGATAATACATTGATATATATGTGATATATGTTAATTGTATTATTTTCTATTATTACAAAATATATTGTATATGTGATATATAATATTGTAACATGTTAGGGTTACAAATTTAACATTGGATTAGGGTTTAAACTTGGTTAGGGTTTGGATTAGGGTTAGCTTTTGCATGAAGCTTCCATGAAGCTTCATGAAGATTTGACTTTGTGGTTGCTTGATATTTTTGTGAGATATTATGTTAACCCAATCCAAACCATTAACTCTACTTAACTCTCTACAAGGGTTAACTCTTTCATGCTTGACCCTTGGTTAGATTTGTAACTACTACAATAATCCATTGTTCATCACAAAAGGATTAAGGTTATCATCTTCATTCTTCTTCTTCATGCTTGAGTTCCTTCATGAAAAAGCTTTCTTTTGTGATGAAAGTGAGTGAGAAAAAGATCTTAAATGAGAGAAAAAATCCTACATCATCATCCTCATCTATTCTTGCCATTTAGATGAGGGTGTTCACTTCATATTTTGAGTGTTAGCTTGTGTTAATGAAACTTCAAGGTAGATCATCTTAGTATCGAAGATCGGAAGCAAAGGTTGCATTATTCTCTTCGTGAAGCCTCTCGAGAGTCCAGAACACGATGATCGCAGCGAAGGGACCTCAACACGGAGCTTAAGAAGTGAAGGACCGGATCTACAAAGGTTGTAATCTCTCTCACTTAGTGTTAAAGAGTTTAACATGCTAGTTTTCGCCTAAACCCTAGTTTAAAGATCCGGCTACGGGTTGTTCGGCACGGCTAAATTTTTAATCGGGCATGGTTGATGCCTCGTAGACCCTTGTGCACGTGCTTAGCAATTCTACAGTGGTATCAGAGCCAAGCTAGAGCTTTAGGCGAAGTCTAGACGAAGTTTAAAGTCCGATCGAACCCGAAAACCCCGACACGAACCCTTCTCTATACATTTTTTTAAAATGTGTTTTTTTCTGAATTAGAAATGCTCAGAAAAATAAGCAGGAAAAACTAAGAATCAGTGTGAAGTACGGTCCACTAACTCAATATTTTGACAGCGGAACCGCGGCCAAACCATGGGTTTGGCGACGGTTCCGCGGCCAAAATTTCGACTTAGTCCCTGGAATTTCGCTTATTTATTCTTAGGTCCTTTATTGGCAATTTTTTCTGGGAATTTTTTAATTCCACTCAAGTGTTGAGTTTTCTAGTGTTGTATCGGGGACTCGTTGAATCGATCAGTTAATTTAACTTTGTTTAGTTTTTTCCGGATAATTTTAGAAACTGTTAAAAAGTTCGAACGGATATCAATAACTCACTTTTCCCCCAGTTGGAAATTTTTTCGAAAGTTGGATTTTTTCTCGAGTTTAAGAATGTTCTAAGTTGTGCAAGCAACACGGTGGACCCTCTAGAAGACAACAAACCTTAACTCGATTATGTGACCGTCTTGAACTGCCTCTAAACCTTAGGGTTTGGGGCAGTACGGCATGCTACATGTAAGGCGTTGGCTTGACCCTTCTACGGCTGGACCATTGATACTGTGGCATGTGATGGATGTATTTAAACTGATTTCAAGTGTTGAGATATATTGGGGAAATATTGGGTGTTTGATTATTCGATCGGAAAGTTTAACGTTGTCTATTTATCTGAAATGTGATACAATATTTGGAATCCACATGTAGTTATGAGATAACTAATTTGAATGTTATAAATCTAGCAGTTCAGTCTCATATGATCGGTTGCCACGGAATTTTGATGTGATCAAAAGTCCGTCGCAATCACGTAGCGTACGCGGATACTCGCCGGGTAAACTTAATAGACAACCACGCCCCTTAGCCCCGACCAAGTGACTGTAGGAGAACCCCATCGCCAATAGCATCCGTTTGGGTGCTCGCGGCAACGGTGTTCCGCCGTAGTGCACTTCGTCGACGGCATCCGGGGGTGCGGCCGTCTACTAAAGTTTGCGACGAGTATTCGATCAGGATGTCGGGAATCTTGTTGAATTGCCCGACTTGATATTGAAAAGTGTTTTCGATAAAGAGACTAAAATGCGGGGTTTATAATTGTTAGGCATGCGATGTCTAAGGAATTCATTTGGTTAGGCATGCAATGTCTAAAATGGTTGCGGATTCCAACTGTTGTAGTTTTACACTTTCTTTTCTGTGACCGTAAGCGTAGTATGTGGTGTATCGCCGGCTTCGTTGCTATATATCAACGACAATCGGGATACGCATACTTGCTTACGTTGATGATATGAGATATTATGTGTTGCTGTGATATGTTGTATTGGATCGTCGCGTTTGAATAGCTGGGGGTTTTATGTGAGATGAGAGTTTTTCTTTTTCATTCATGTAAAATTTATTTGTATGTAATATTCTTTTATTGGGGCACTTCCGGGATGAGGTTGATGTCACCACTTGTATATTATTTACTTTTCCGCATTAGGTAGACCCAAGGCGGGGAGCACAAGTAACCGGGTTCTGGGGTCCAGTGGGAGACCATCTCGAGGAGTCGAGACAGGGTCTCCTAACCCTAGAATTGGCAATGTTACTTGCCGCTCTCGTAGGGGTCTAGGGATGTGGGTTTGGCTATTCATCGCGACCGTGGAATCCGTGTTTTATACAGGCTCGTATTGAAAACACGGATGTCCTAGTATATCCAATATTTCATATATGTTCTTCTGCTGCAATGTTCTGTGATGAGATCATATTACTGCCTAAGACGAATGTTTATATTATATATATGAGATATATGTTATATTGCAGATTTCGTTTCAAAAGAGATGCTTGTGAAGCATATTAAAATGGGACTTCATTAATGAGATTAATGAAACTAAAAGAAACCTAAGATGTTGTAGAAACTTGTTTCAAAAATAGGTAGCTACGGTTCTTGCTTTGCATCGCGGTGTTCCTTGTAGAACATCCTGCACCTTATTCGATAAGGAAAGGGCCGAGATCCCTTCACCGGGAGTGACCCCTTTAGCAATGACTGGCAGATGCTATACCCCTCGGTTTGTCTTTTGATTGCTTTTGGAGTTTTTGCTTTGCATAGTGGTATATATGATATATCCTGCACCTTATTCGATGAGGAAAGGGCCGACGATCCCTTCACCAGGAGTGACCCCTTAAGCAAAACTAGAAAAGCCTAAAAAACACTCCATTTAAAAATCACTCGATTCTACGACGATATCAAGTTCATCACGCAAAAGGGTTTCTTAAAAACCTGTCATAGCCCTCCGTCATTTCAGATAAGTAGTATTTAGTATTCGTGCTGCGTTTGTTGACCTCTGTCAAGGCGTAGTGTGCGGTAGCTGATTAGTGATTATCTGTATAAACATATGATGTGATTGATTTAGGGTAGTCGTGCGACCTTGTTGACCTCTTTCAAGGGTCGTGCAGGTGGGTTTACTTCAATCAGGAAATGACGGGTTGAACTTAACTAGCAGCCTATGGTTTGTTGACCTCTGACAAGGTCATAGGACGCTAGGGGTAAAATATTATTGGGAATTTCAAGTGTTGAAATTTGCAATGAGATTGCTTACCTTCTATGAGATAGTTGGATCCCGATACCAGCTGCGAGTAAGAGTTACTCCTGGGAGAGTTTTACACATTACAATTAGCCGATCAAGTAGGTGTCTAGAAAGGTGTTAACGGGGTTACGCCTCTGGAAAAACGAGGTTTACTTTAATTAGGTTCGTGCGAAAGCACGGGGGACCTCCCTCAAAGTACCGGCACTGGCCTGGCTGAAAGATTGGCGAACTTGTAGCGTGTAATTAATCCCGGCCAGTCTTTCCTTTTAGGGTTTGAAGGAAGATTTGATTAAAACAGTGGGAGACATCCTGATTAGATATATTAGATAACCAATCTAATCTTGCAAGAGCATACGCTGAGTGTTTTCTTCTCTCTCTCTCCAGGTATCGACCATATCACGCCTTAATCAAGATAATAATACGGATGTATTGACCGAACCCGCTTGTTATACTGAGCTGGGGAACGTTGGTCCCGCTCCAACTTATAATTGTTATAAGACAGAGCAGGAAATTGGGGAATACCAGAATTCCCGTGCCGCCCAAACGAAGAAAGTGCATGCTGATGCATCATCTTCGGGTGTGTTCATTACATAGAACTGTTTCTCAGTATCCTTTACGTCCTGGGTATGAGATTCCGGATCAGGATCCCGCATATGTAATCTGTTACATAGGGCTATAGATAGGTAGAGAACTGAGAACGGGTGATAAGTTTTATGAGATAGAAACGGTGCAAGTGTTGCAGCCAAGTCTGTTGGTCACTATCACCCTGTATTACCAGAATACATTGATTCTGAACGAATGTTATTAGATACCGAACCTGATGTACAACATCATATCAGTCTCTTTATTAGTAAAGAAAGGATATAATTTTGTATTGTTGGATAATGTTTTGAACATTTCCTATATCAAGAGTTGTCGGTTCAGGCACGTTATCTAAAAGCATTGACGTTCTAAATCAAACTACAGTTCTTAATATACAGAACACACACAAGAGGAAGAGTTCAGAAATGAACGGAACCTTCTTGAGGCATTGTAGACCGGGTCATATCAATGCGACCCGACTAGCTGAAGTTACATATAGATGCATATTTAAATTAGTTTGAATTTACATCTTGTGAAACTTCTCGGTCATGTCACAAAGATACGATGACCATAGCTCTGTTTATTGGAAACAGAGAAAGAGTTAGTGAACTCTTGGGATTGATACATGCCGATGTATGAAGGTCCCCTGTCTACACATGCCAAGACCGGTTCTTTTTACTTCATTACATTCTCTGATGATCTCTCAAGATTCAGACATATGTTCCTGTTGAAACATAAGTCCGAAGCTTTTGAGATATTCATAGAATATAAATTAGAAGTAAAGAACCAACAACGGGTATAAGTATTATGTCCTTTGATGAGATCAAGGAGGAGAATATTTGAGCACGGAATTCATGGACTATTCTAAAGGAGAATGAGATTCTCTCTCGGCATTACTCCTCCGTATACACCATAGCACGATGGTGTATCGGGGCGGAGCAATACCACCCTATGTAATATGGTGTGCTCTATGATGAGTACTACTGAGTTTCCTATTTCCTTTTGGGAGTTATGCACTTGAGAAGTTGCATACCTATTGAATAGGGTTCAAATCAAATCAGTTGCCTACCACTTCATATGTGATATGGAAAGGGAAGAGCTCATATCTTAAGTTTGTTAAGATTTAGGGGTTGTCCGGTCTATGTCTAAAAGCAAAATCCGGATAAGCTCGAGGCAAGGTCTGTTATGTAGAACTGGAATTGTTCCAGCTATACAAACTACAGCTGATGATTTGGTAGAACCAAAGGATTCAATAGTTTCCAACGAACCTCAGCCTCTCCGCCGATCTAGTAGGGTTCCTCACCCACCTGAGAGATACTTCGGTTTCTCTATGACAGTGGGAGCGACGATTGCATCATGAGATGATGACCCAACTAGTTTCGAGCTGGCCATCAGGAGTGGGACTCTGTAAGAATGGCTGGATGCTTATCGATCTGAGATGGAATACTTATACACCAACAAAGTATGGACTTTGGTTGCTTTATCTGAAGGGTTAAATCCCCATCAGGAGCAAGTATATCTTGAGAAGATTACTAGGTGTACATGGAAAAATTGAGACTTTCAAAGCTATACTTAAGTCCATCCAGATCCTACTTGCCACAGCTACATACCATGACTACGATATCTGGCGGTTGGGTGTCATGACTGCTTTTCTAAATGATGTTTTAGAAAAGAGCGTCTATAAGTACACAGCCAGAGGGTTTCGTAGACAGTGGGAGCAGCGGAAACGTGTGCAAGATGTTTTATATGATAAAACAGGCATCGCGGAGTTGGAACATCTGTTTTGATGTGGTAGTCAAAGAGTTTGACTTCATCAAAATGGTAGATGAACCTTGTATATACAAAAAGGTAGTAGGGAGTTTGGTGGTGATCCTCGTAGAGTACGTGGATGACATACTCTTGATAGGGAAGGAGTTTCCTATGCTACGCTCGGTCAATCTCCGCTTATCACAAGGATTATCCATATAGGATCAAAATAATACTTACTAAAACCTGGGTTTTGGATCTATGAGATAAATCTAATTGGATGTTAGGATACTCACAGGTTGTAGTGAGATGGTATCAATCGATCCTGGGGAGAATCACTGGAAAGGTTCCAGGGTGATAAGGATGACTGAATGTCAGTCGCAGGCATTGTCTTTACCCTCAGTGGAGGGACGGTATGTTGGAAGAGTTCCAAGCTAGATACCGTGACATACTAGACGATTAAAGGCAAGATACATCATTATCAAGGATGCTACCAAAGAGGCAGTCTGGATATATATAAGTTCATGAGATGAACTTAGTTCCTACCATTGTGTGACAATGGAGTTGTGACTTATGCCAAGGAACCCCCGTCCCATCAGAAATCCAGATATAATTCTTAGGCAGTATCACCTGATCATGGAGATGGTTGATCTCCATGGAGATCGAGGTTAGGAGAGTAGACACAGAGGACAACAGTGCGGATCCACTCACAAAGGCCTTTTTCCCAGTAGAGACTTTTATTGGATGGTTGAGTATGAGATGCTTCAACCACAGCAAGTTGTTGGGTATGTGATACCACAACAGATGGCCCTAGTGCAAGTGGGAGATTGTTAGTTATATGTATGCCCTAGAGGCCATTACTGTACATACGATGTATATTGTAATGGATGCTTGGACATATATAGGGATGACTTTCTTGCTCGACATGATAGTATGCTATCTGGTTGTACTTTATCTTAACATGTACTCTGATTGTCTCTATGATACATGTTGATAAAGCCCTTAGGATATGTACTCGACTACTGGGACTATGATGAGATCATACTAGTGGGCCCACGGTAGTCAACGAGTACATCCTATAACTGTTTCTAGTCGAGAGTGTATCGAGACAGGGCATCGATACACCAGAGTAGACTAGCGTATACGCATCTTGACCCATATGATGGGCGATGGATGATCCCATATCCATCGGTGTTTGACATCAAGGATGGTATACGAGTGCTCAGTGGAGACAAGGTACACTGGACGGACTCGCCGAGAACTCCCAGATGGTATTATACCTTACGTCAGATGGCAATTCTCCGGTGACACTGGTACAGAGTAGTCTGTTGACCCGAGATCGTCATAGAGTCTTGTGTGATTCCCACTGTGCTTTGATTTCCATCATACCACGTCCAAGAGGGCGTGCAAAAAGGTGGCTTTTGGGTACAGTCCCGAATCACATGGAGGCAATGAGCGATAGGAGGGGATTCGTCTCTCCTGGTATAGGGAGTTGATGTTGCGCTGTGTTCGATTGGCTATAACCGGAAATCCCTGGCCAGGGTTGCTGAGATTTACTGGTAAGTGTTATTAGTAGTTTTTCGAACTGTTATAGACCTCATATCGACACGACTTATCGAGCTACTGGGGTCTGACGTTTACCACCCCTAGGCGAGATATGCGACAAATCAGACGACGAGACCGGACTGTACGGGAGTGTTACTGTTTGGATTCACAGGAGAATGTACAGGCTTGCTTGTTGATCTTCTAAGCGCTCAATACCTGGGTAGCTGTTACGTTTAGCTGACCGCTTGCAGCTTGTGGGTGTTTGATATGATCATCACCTACTGCCGGCGTATTGACGATTCTTTAAAGTCCTACACAGAGGTTTCTTGGCTCAGGCAAAACGGAGTAGGAGCACATATGTGATATGTGCGGGACCGAGGATAATGCGGTATATGATACCGTATTGGATTCTCGCGATATGAGATATCGGCCGGGTATATGTGATATAGCCGGGTCATCGTATTAGTCGGTTATATGCGATATAGCCGGATTGTTGGATCAAGTGTTGATTCAATAATTTAATGTATAATAATATATATATATGATATATTAAATTACATTAACTAATATTAGCTCACTAAAAGATTCATTTTCTCACGCGATAATACATTGATATATATGAGATATATGTTAATTGTATTATTTTCTATTGTTACAAAATATATTGTATATGTGATATATAATATTGTAACATGTTAGGGTTACAAATTTAATATTGGATTAGGGTTTAAACTTGGTTAGGGTTTGGATTAGGGTTAGCTTTTGCATGATGCTTCCATGAAGCTTCATGAAGCTTTGACTTTGTGGTTGCTTGATATTTTTGTGAGATATTATGTTAACCCAATCCAAACCATTAACTCTAGTTAACTCTCTACAAGGGTTAACTCTTTCATGCTTGACCCTTGGTTAGATTTGCAACCACTACAATAATTCATTGTTCATCACAAAAGGATTAAGGTTATCATCTTCATTCTTCTTCTTCATTCTTGAGTTCCTTCATGAAAAAGCTTTCTTTTGTGATGAAAGTGAGTGAGAAAAAGATCTTAAATGAGAGCAAAAATCCTACTTCATCATCCTCATCTATCCTTGCCATTTAGATGAGGGTGTTCACTTCATATTATGAGTGTTAGCTTGTGTTAATGAAACTTCAAGGTAGATCATCTTAGTATCGAAGATCGGAAGCAAAGGTTGCATCATTCTCTTCGTGAAGCCTCTCGAGAGTCCAGAACACGATGATCACAGCGAAGGGACCTCAACACGGAGCTTAAGAAGTGAAGGACCCGATCTACAAAGGTTGTAATCCCTCTCACTTAGTGTTAAAGAGTTTAACATGCTAGTTTTCGCCTAAACCCAAGTTTAAAGATCCGGCTACGGGTTGTTCGGCACGGCTAAATTTTTAATCGGGAATGGTTGATGCCTCGTAGACCCTTGTGCGCGTACTTAGCAACCCTACAGTACCACCAGCTCGGATATGGTCGTCATGTTTTTACGACCTGCCCGGCTGCTTCAGTCGCATGATGAACCCGTATTTGTTGGGCTATGTACTCATCCAAATCAGCTTTGGAGATTGTTTCCTCCTTAGCTGTTGACAGAGCTGGCAGAGGATTCGACGTTTCTCCCCTATCGTCTTCAAGGACGATCAGAGGATCTTTGGCCGGAGGATCTTGTTGGATCATCATCCCCACCATGTCTTGGAACAGGAGGCTCATACGCTTTATATTGGCTGCTTGTTCAGCGGCCTCTTTATCCTTCTTCTCCAATATTCGACAAAGGAATTCGGCGTCAGTTTCTTGCTCCTGACGTTCATCTGAAGACGTTTCAGGGCTTTCTTTTGGCCCAGTAAGTGTGGCCATCGCGTTCATCATCTCTTGGAGCTTCTGCTGCTGCTCCTGCGCTTTGGTCACCGATCGCGTGAGCGGTCTATGACCTGGGGATATGCAGCTGTCATCTTTACCAGACACCATGTAGACGGTGTAAACTACGATGCCCCCGGTCTTAGGGTGTTTGGGTTCACCACCTTTGATGTTTGCCGTCGGCGTAAGGACTTTCTCCGGCCTTCTTCTCTTATGGGCCGTTGGAGCTGAGGGGGGCATTGCTTTGGGCACCCAAGTGGTCATCACCTTCCGTTGCTTGATCGGGGAATTTTCTTCTTGCCGACCTTTCGACTTCTTGTGTTGGCGAGAGAAATTAGGATCAATCACAGATTCTCGGACTCGTCGCCATGTCTTGTAAATCCTGGAGGACGGCGATTGAGGAGGCTGCTCCGGCTTTTCTGCTTCCATGACGGACTCTACCGGTGGAGGAGATCATTTAAGGACCGCAGTTGGCGAGTTTCTGCGTACCCTGTTCAACAGCTCAAAGTTGTTCCCGGTTGGAACAGCAGCGTTAACTTCCACAGTTGGGGCTGGCGGAGTTACCCCAGAGGGGGAGTTGCCCCCAGTCTTCCTTATCCGGCGCCAGTGGCGTCATCGGGCGTGACGAGCTGTCGGTATTGGTTCAGCGACGGAGATGGCCTTGTCTTGCCCCCTGTTCAGGTGCGGGGCTGTTGCTGGCGTCAGCCTATTGACGACCGATGTCTTTTGAGCAGCAGGAGCAGGAATGGGAGTCGGGACGATCAGTCTTATAAAGACCGGTCTCTTAGCAGGAGAAGCCGCCTTGACGACTTCAGGAGCAGGTTTGGTTACTCTTTTTGGAATAACCTTTTCTGGGACTGCAAGCTTCATTATGGGCCCACAGGAGTTTTGGCCCAGTCTGGAGAAGACCGAGGCACTGGTGTTGGGCGACCCGTTGAGAGGGTCCGCAGTAACTGTAAGTCGATCGAAGACCGACTTCTTAGGAGCTTCTGGTACGGGCACAGGGGTGCTGAAGCTTGTTGGCGGAAGCATGGTTCCGAAAAACAGCCCCGTGGTGGCTTGAGTAATCTGCTCCACGGGCATGGTGAACAAAGAGGCCGCTTGGGGCTCGTAGGTTATGCCCCCAGTTGAGGCAGGACACGAGTTGCAGCTGCAGTTGGACCACTTCGAACAGGTGGATGCCATTGCTGTTTTGCTTTCTGCGCCAAGCAAGAGACCAAATCTTAGTAACTTAAAACCTAAGGGAAACCATTAACAAACCGCGATTGGTTCGCGAATCACGACACACGAAGTGTGGAGTGGAAAGAGAAAAATGTCCCACCGGGCGTGCCAGAATCTGTTCCCCTCCGAACGGTGGCGCGACGTTAGGACGTCTTGCCTGAGATTCGGGGCAGATGCTATTTGGTTTTATCCGTCCACCTCTCCGAAGATGCCAAGTTGATTTATGGCACCGTGTATCGGAGGTTTAGACGGATGCGGCCGATGTAGCAGACTTCGTCAGATTCCCCCTCGTTTGAGGGGTTTTTGATTGTGGGGACGCTCTTCCCTGCAGGCGCAAGCCCCTGCAGTTAATTACACTACCGCCTCGCGGTAGCCACTTTCTCCTTCTCCAGAATTTCACTTCGTGTCATGTTTGTTTTGTTTGTGGATGCCCGTGGATTGTATACGGAGACTAAGTTATGCCGTCACCCGTAGGACGTGGATTAGTCCAAATCCATATTTACTTAGATTTGGGGTTTGGTGTTTTATTTTAAGGATACGTTAGCCATATTGAGGCTATGATCAACTTAAACGTTCGTTAAGGATACGTTAGTCTGATTTGAGACTAAGATCAACTTAACGGAAAGAGCATTTAGGGGCTCTATTGTTCCAGTTTAGGGACGTAGTAGTCTATAGGTAGTTTAAGGACATTGCGGTCCATAGGTAGTTTAAGGACGTTGTGGTCCATATTCCAGTTTAGGGACATGGTGGTCTATAGGTAGTTTAAGGACGCTTAAGTCTATGGGTTTAAGGACCCCACAGTCCGTATTTTAGTTTAAGGACGCATAAGTCTGCGGGTTTAAGGATCCCACAATCCGTCTTTTGGTTTAAGGACGCTTAAGTCTGCGGGTTTAAAGACCCCACAGTCCGTGTTGATATGTGGTTGTCGGGACCCGTCACCTTTCTGACGTCGTTGAAGGATTACAACGATATGAGTCAAAGGAGTTCGAAGATGTACCCTCGAACCGGGTGTAAATTGATTTAAGAGAGCAGCTGTGCTCAGTCAATTTAATTTGAAGACTTACGGCCATGATTGGGCTATGTCCAGTTGAAAAATATTCAACGCTTTTATTTATCTTTGGCCTATTAGACCTGTGCTAGGGCTTTGCCCATGTTTAAGTAATGCATTGCATTACTTTTGGTCTCTGTTGGACCTTTGTTTGGGCTCTGCCCCTTTTAAAATAATGCATTGCATTATTTATTATTTTGTTTGGGCTCTGCCCATTTATAAATGATGCAGAGCATCAATTTTGTTTGGGCTCTGCCCCTTTTTATTGCATTGCAATTTAATTTGGCCTACCAGGCCTTTCTGATTTGGGCTTGGCCCTTTAGTAAAAGAAATGCATTGCATTTGTCAGGCGCTTTGCGCCAATCACTGAGCGCAAGCGCTTGTGGTGATGACACGTGTCACGCAAGCTCAGTGCGCTGCGCTTGCGCTGCTGACACGCGGCGCGCTCTGGTGAATTGTGCCAATTTCAGAGAGCAAGGCTCTTTCTTAAAGCGCATAGCGCAAGTGATTCAGATGTTGACACGTGGCGCTCTCTGGTGGCTTGCGCCAACCCAGGAGCGCAACAGTGCAGTTTCTGCAAGTGCAAGGCACTATTTCAATAATCTTAAGAATCTTTAAGATTCCAGAACCAATGGTTCATAAAAAAGTGCAAAGCATTGTTTGATTTCTTGATCCAATTTAAATCAAAGAAAACAAGTTTTTTCTTCTTTTTCTTGTTTTCAGAGAACCAGTGGTTCATAAAAGAGTGCAAAGCACTTATTATTATATGAAGACCATTGATCTTGTTCTTAGATCAATGATCTATTAGAAGAAATTCTTCTATTTTATGAAGGTTTTTTTTACCTTTTTCTTGAAATTTCTTCAGAGTTCTCTCTGTTTTGAAGTTCTCAATCTCTCACAATACTGATTATTTTGATTTGGGGTCTAGGGGCCTTTATATAGTGCCCATAAATTTGTTAAATTTGTTAAAGAGATCCTTCTCTGAGTGATTTGGGGAATTTTCCCCACCGTTGGATCTTTGATCCAATGGCTTCTGTTTTACAGAAGACAATCTTCTTGTTTTAACAAGAACAGAAGAATCTTACTAGAATTTAATTCTGTTTGGCGCAAACGCCCCAGCGCGTGACACGTGTCAAGCAGCGCAGAGCGCAGCGCAACTGCGCTGACACGTGTCGCGCAGTGCAAGGCGCGTGCGCGTCTGCGCTGACACGTGTCGCGCAGCGCTTGCACAACTGAAGCGTTGCTTCCTTTAATTTTGTTTTAAATAGAGCTTTGCTCTGATTGGGCGCACTGCCTTGGGCGTGCTGCCTTAGGCGCTGCGCTGGCGTATCAGCTTTCGACACGTGGCACGTTGCGCGCAGCGCAAAGAATTTGAAGCGTTCCTTCGAATTTTGAATTTTGAAATTCAAACAGAGCTTTGCTCTGATTGGGGGAAACAATCATAATCAGATATCGGCTTAAGAGATAAAGAAGATGCAAGAGCGATGAAGGCTACTATACCGGCTACGACAGGTGGCAGAGCTGAGAGTACTTGTTGCGCGACGATTCTCTTGTCCCCTCCTTCAATTTGTAGTGATGTAATCAATTTAAAGTTAACAACAGCAGGGTCACCCGTTAAAGAAAAGAAAGGACGTCGGTTAGAAAAGATATTTACCGGCACCAGTAGATAAAGAGACTTCCGATTGGAAGGGAAAGTGCGGGTTCAACACTTGATACAGATGATCAAAGATAACTCCTGCAAGGTTACGATGATACATGGTCAGTACACGAAAGATGCTATCCCCGATTTAAATTAATCACAAACCCATACCTTCCAGCATTTGAGAGGATATAAGAGGAGACGAATGGACAGCGACCGTCAGAGCGGCAACTGATGATGCTTCTTCAGGTGGCACAACCTCAGCGCTCTCCACACCTACATTCGAAATAAACAAAATGTCATCAGAAAGGATCCAAAGGGATTGCAAAACGAAAAGAATGCAGCGACCTGAGACCTACTAGACTGGTCATCAGCCAAAACTACGACGGAAGCATCACCAAGCATCGCGACTTCTTCGGTCTCATTTGGGGGGACGGTTTCGGCGCCAGTGGCTTCATCCCCCGATTCTATGAGGGCCGTCGTGACACTCGCAATGCCGGGCGATGGCAGGGAACCGCATGGGGAAAGAGTGGCAATTGGGGCAGTCCCGGACTCCTGAGAAAGAGTGGCCACTTCAGGATCGGTGGTTGCCGTCATCTCACCTGCTGTCTCATCGCCAAGACTTAGCCCTGCAGGATATGATATATGAGAATTTGAAGATCAAATTCTAATAAAAAGCCCCAGTATTATGTTACCTTGGGGCGGCTTTTCGATTGCCTCCCGAGCCGCGCGCAAAACCTGTCTATGAACTGTAGACAGGGCAGCTGGAGAATCTTCGGAAGAAATAGTGACGGATGGAATAGCGCTTGAGCCTGCACCAGCAGCCAAGCTGGCATCACGTTCCCTTGCCGCACGCTTTCTGCGCTTCTTGTCAGCCTTGGCGGTAAGAAAAGACCTCCTCAAGACCTCCGTCAAAGTGACGTCATCGTCTGAGCCAGGAGCTACCTCTGGAGCCGTTACGGCGCCCGTCATCGGCTGCTTGAGCGAGGCCTCTTTTGGCAATACTGGGGGAGCTGGGATTTCAACAGCTGGCTCTGGAAGCGTCGCCACGCCACCATGTGAGATTAGCACTACATTAGAGATAATCTGAGTCGAGGCAGTTCTTTTAATAAGATGAAAAATAAGGGTCAGACTACCCATGAAGATAAAGGGAACGAAGGCACAATGAACCGAAATATACCGAGGCCTAAGGAAGCGCGAAGCCTTTCTTCCTCTTCGAAAGTCTTGAGGGAAGCTGCAAGAGCTTCTTCGGCGGAGATACCTGTTGAAGAAGAAAGCGTTAGTCAAAGCATAGTAATTAAAATGACCACGGAAAGATAAGACTGAAGTATACCAGATTGAGCAATGGTGACCAGCGCTGCCTCATTGCGAGCCAATTGCGCTGAAACTGCGATAGCAGCCTCCAGATCGGTATCATCCGGCGCTATGAATAAACCTTCATTGGTCCTGTATTTCCTCAAGCCCTCGCTGTAAGGAGCATGGGGATCCTGGCCAAATACAACGTCCGCAGAAAGTATCGACTTTTTTCTTTTGCGAGCGAGCGCCGGTAGCCAATAACACAAGCTTGCGCTTGGTGGGCAATTTTGGACGACGAGTTCCAATCTCCGCACCCACACCAGACTCGGGAGACGCTACAGCTACCGCTTCTACTTGCACGCGGGGTACGGGTAGCTCAGAAATAACACGTGGTACCTTAGCCGCAGCAGCTTCCCTCAAGGGAGGACGGACAATGGTCTGTCGCTTCAAGGGAACGGCTGGATTACCAGCCGGGGCGGTGCCCTTGCGATCAAGCAGCAATCGCTTTTCTTCCCTAATAACGGCGCCCATCGAATGTTGATACCACGCCACATATACATTCAGGGCTTTCGTAACACAACTCGGCTTACTGATGAAGAAATTGGACGTTGTGTTTAGGCGCATGAAGTGGTGCAAAGCGCTCTGGATACCCTCTTCAGTAGCAACCGGTTCTGCCAAGAAGGCCTCGAGCGGGACGCCTTGATTATAACTTGATTGCTGGGCAAAACGGTGGGTGTTATATCTCATGAATAAAGCCGAGTCATTCTGCCAGAACACCAAGTAGCCCGGCCTGATCGAATATAAATGGAGAATCTCCCGAGCTTTCAAGGTAGAAGCTCCGTCCTTAAAGGTGTCCCGCAGCGGCTGCACCATCTTGGTGAATTCCTTACCGATAGTCATGACCTTATCAACAAAGGTCATGCCATCACTGACTGTACGCGGGCGAAGAATCAGACCCCGAGCCTCTCGCTGATTTGGCTCTAAAGAAGAAGCATCGACCAGCCTCATGACTCGGGGAAAGTTGCAAGTTTCATAGAAATGGGGCCGCTTGTGAATTCCAAAAGCGCCAAGCACATGAAGCTTGATCCATGAAGTAAAATAATGCATTGGGAAGTTCACGGGCTACACCCCCGATTGAGTAGTGTCGGCCGCAAAGCTAAGGCCATGATACAAATAAGTTAGCCCGGCAATCCCAACGGCAACCTGAGTCCCTTCGACCATTCGGTGAGCCGGGTAGAAAATGGACGGCCTCATGTAACGAGGGTACATGGGGAGCGCGAACCAGCTTAGCCATAAACCAAGAAACCCTAGAAAGAACACCTCTTCATCGATGTCCTGAGCGGCGAGTTCTGAAAAGGGGACAACCGCGGCATTCGGGAGGAAGAAACTCTTTTGATCTGCTTCCGCTATTGGCCGACTATCCAAGCCAAAACCGAAAGGATCGTCGAGTTTGGAGAACTTCTCACCTTGCTGTGACAAAGCTTCTGGACAAAGAAAACGGGCGATGAAGTCCGCAAAGCTGACCCCGTGGCTTCCAGATTCGAGAAATAAGCCCTCGTAAATATTTAGCACCTTGATTAGGCTTGGGAACCGGTGCTGAATGGCATTCTATGGGGTAAGACCCATCATTACCGATCGAGTGGCGAAAATATACTCGTCGGGGGGTAAGATCTCCTCATAGTGCTCCCCCCTGACAGGCAAGCCGGAAATCTCCGCAAACTCTTCTAAAGAGATAGAAACTTCCCGATCTAGTAGAAGGAAAGTATGAGTTGGAACGTTCCATTGTTCCAAAAAGGCTTTGACCCAATGTTCATATCAGAATTTTGCATTATTATACTCCACATTCTTAATCATATTGCAAATAAATAGATGCTTTTGATCCATGTCTGCTAAATAGTTGCAGGTTACAGGTTCTCAGAACAATACAGTGAAATTCAGGAAAAGACGCTACAAATGTGAGACTACGACCAACAAATAGATGAATCTGCAAGATGCCACCTACCAGTTTGAGGAACAAACGAAGATCAACAAACAGTTCAATACACAAAGTACAAGGGCAGCACAAGATTCAAGATTTCAACGTGAAGCTTCCGGTAAAAGTCCACAAAGTCTGCACTGTTGGAAATCTGGAAGAGAGAAGAAAAGATTCTGAAGAACCAAGTGAAGAAAACAGAAAGAAAAAGCAACATGAAGCAGCCCTGAGAAAATGAACTCAAGATCCAATAATATGTTCGCGGATCCGCGTCCAAACATGGCATTCCGCAGCGGATCCGCGGCCGTGCAGTGCGCGTGTCGGTGCACGTGTCGGTGGGTGTCGGTGCTTTGACCCGGCTTTCTTAGGCTAGTCTTGTAATTTCAGATGTGGATCAGATGTAAACCCTAGGGTTTCTCCTATCTATAAATAGGAAAGCCTACAGCCTCTTTTGGGGCATGCCTCTTTTTATTTTCTAGTCTAAAATTTCAATTCCTTTGTAATCGTCAAGAGTGCATCAATAAAGTAAGACTTTTTATCTGAATTTAATTCTTGCATTTTTATCTGTTATTTTATTTTGTCTTTTATTATTTGCAACTTAGATAGTTTTTAAAATAAAATATAAAAATGAATTCCATTGTTAATACCCTAATGAGTGAGTAATTCCTCACTTGTTAGGGTTAGGATTGGGTAGGTTTGAGAGATGAACATCTCTCATTCCTTTCTTTCCCGTATAATATTTTTAAATTAGGACTCTATGTTAATCAATCACACACCGCTCACTACGGCACCCTATTCTATGAGATAGCGGTGATTTCCTAGTTAGACCGGTTGTGGTTGATTTACATAGAGGTTATGGCTAAGAGTTAAGAAAGCACGGATAAGGACCAAAAGGAAGAAACTATGTTTCTTCCTAGTCGTACTAATCCCCTTTGTTGACTATTACCCTAACACCTATGTTCTTAATTAGGGCAAAAGAAGCAGTGAGTAAAATTCTCTTTCCAAACTAATATAAATCCTAACCCTAGCAAGGTTTTAAATCGAATCAAATTCAATCTTAGTTTTTATAAAAATCAGAACCTACCAAAAATAGGACTTAATTCGTTAGAACAATAAGAAAAGAACACGTTTTCCCTGTGGACCGACCCGTACTCAACCGGCTAGCTACTAAGCGACACCGTTATTGATTGCGGTATTCTTAACTTTAATTTTAAAACGCACGCAAAAGAACGATCAATCAAATGTCGCCGTTGCCGGGGATAGCGGTAGTTATTTTCTTTTTGTAATTTCGGGTTAATTGAAATTGAAAAAATTATAAAAACTGAAAAATATAAAAACATAAAAAATATCTTCTTGTTATTTTTTGAAGGGTTTTGTGTGAATTGCGCAGGAAAGGAAGAAGGACAGATTCAGATCTGGAGCAAGCTCGGTGAACAAATCCAGAAATAGAAGATCTGAACAGACAGAGAAAAAACACAACAGACAACAGAAGAATTTTGGAGGATTGAACCAATTTTTCTACCGCGGAACCGTCGCAGTCTGGTGCTGTTGACCACAGATCCGCGGCCTCTTGCTGACGTCAGCACTTCAAAACTCTCTGTGAGTATTTTTATCTTCTCTGAAACCCCCTGAGCTCCACTGAAAAATTTTCCTGCAGGGTTCTTTACACAAAACTTCTTCTCCCTCTCCAATAAATCAATTTTTTGCAGGATTCTTTGCGCCGCAAATAAAAGAAAAAAATTTTGGAAAGTGTTTTAGATTTTTGTGTGTTTACTGCTTTGCATTTTTTAAAACGGACTTTTAAGGGGCTATAACACCAATCCAGATTGGGTGGGGATTTCATTACCCTTCCCAAGACCCCAAAAATCATAAAAAGCATATGCATCAACCCTCGAGTTAATTAAAAAATATTTAGACTCGGCCAATTAAGGACTGTCGCGCTCATTAGGACAGAGGAAGGTTGTGAGCAATCGGTCGTTTATCTAAACCTGACTTTGTGGTGCCTAGGCTGGACAAGTGGGAAAGGTAATTTTAAAAGGCCCGTCTCACGGTGATTCGTGAATGTATCCCTCCTTTCTTTACTTGTGCTTACCTGGCCACAATTGGCGGTAAAGAGACGATTCGAGGGATATCTCACAACTTGCCCTTTGGACCAGTTAGTTGCAGTCTAGTTGACTTAGGAGACCCTAGCTCTAGGCTTGATTGTGCATGCTTAAATTGTGATTGCTTGAAAGTGTGTCTTAGTTCCTTATAAAAAATCTTTTGCAAAGACTCTAAAAGAAAAAAAAAAAAAAAAAACCCCACAAAACAAAATTTTACAAAAACTTGCCATTTTGTCGCTAAAAATCCATTATACCCAACTTACACTCACATTCTCTCATTAACGTTTTCTTACCCCCACCTTCTACTTTTTGACTACACTACAACTCGTTAGTGTATGTCCGGTTGGACTAGGGACACTAGCGTCCGTTTAGTCCATGTCTCGTTAGTTCCTACTGACGATACGTTCGACTCCGAAGTCGAAATTCCCTCCACTTCTTTACCTTCATCATCAAATTCATCATCTTCTAAGGAGATGTCAGGATTAAATCCTAACAACCACTTACCTACTTCGGGACTGATTCCACCTCAACTGGGTGCAAATAATCTACAACACCCTCCTGTTGAAACGCCCCAACGAATCGCGCTCCAGGATCTTTTCTATCCAACCCGCACCGCACTTCCCACTTATCTTTCACTTCCACCGGCTAATGGGGATAATTTCGAGATTAAGTCCCACTTCATCAATATGTTGCCCAAATTTCACGGGCTGGAATCCGAAGATGCCTACATCTTCATTAACAAATTCCAGAATGTTTGCGCAATGATGAAGACTACCCAACTTTTCGATGATGCTATAAGGCTACGTGTCATTCCCTTGACTTTATGTGACCTAGCTGAAAAGTGGCTATATAGTACAATACCATATTCCATAAAAAGTTGGGAAGAGTTTGTTAAGGCTTTTCTTAAAAAGTTTTACCCACACCACAAGACCGCGAGAATTCGAAATGAAATTAACCAATTTTCCCAGCTTCCTTCCGAACCTTTTTGGAAGTGTTTCGAACGATTTAAGGACCTTCTTATTCAGTGCCCTAACCACGGTATCGAGAGATGGTAACTTTGCCAAATTTTATACGAAGGACTGAACCCAGCAACTAAGCAGTTTTTGGAAACCATTTGTCAAGGTCACTTTCTTACCAAATCTGACGAGGAAGCTTGGCAATTTCTCGACGATCTTGCTGAACAAACGCTTCAGTAGGAAAGAACTAGACAAACCGCTTCGTGCACTTCATCTACTTCATCTGGTTCGTCTAGGGTAGGTGTTCATCAACTTGACATGTCAATTTCAATGAAAACCGAAATGGCCGCAATTACACGTAAACTAGAAGCAATTGAGAGCAAATTCTCATCGCCTTCTCCTGTCCCCGCTTTACCCCCTCGCACTATTTGCGCTTTTTGCTCGGATCCGTCCCATTTGACCGAAGAGTGTCCTTACAACCCACCTGCTCAAGGACAAGATCAAGTTAATACTGCCTTTCAGCAGAGACAAAGAAATGATCCATACTCTTCAACTTATAATCCTGGTTGGAGGAACCACCCTAATTTTGCTTGGAATCAAAATCAACAACAATTCCAAGACAATAACAATTTCCAAAGGCCTCCTCCACAACAACAAGCCCCTCAACAGACTCAATATCAGCAAGCTTCCCAACCCCAACCTTACCAAAATCAAATGAACAATTTTGCACCAAACAACTCTTTTCCTCAAAAGAATTTTGTTCAGCTAAAAAAAGATAAGGTTTCCTCGCTAGAACGAAGTCTGGATGCGTTTTTAAAACAATCTACGCAATTCTCAGCCAACATCCAGTCTTCTATTCAGTCTTTGGTGCAACACACTGCATCACATGAGCAAAGCATCAAAACCATTGAAGCTCAAATTGCACAACTGAATGCTGCTCTAAGCGAGCGAGAGAAGGAGAAACTTCTATCTCAACCACTGCCGAATCCTGGTCACACACAAAATGCATATGTTGCTCATGAACAACAAAATCATAATGTGAGTGCCGTGACTACATTGAGATCTGGAAAGGTATTTCATAACAACGTTGGAAATAATAATGACACCCGGGCCGCCGCTTCTTCTTCTTCATCTTCTTCACCTTCTTCAGAGCATGTTCTTCATTCTTCACAAGGCTCTACTTCTTCTACTAATTCGAACGGACCCACATCTCACTCCATGAAAACATCAACACTGGGATCCGTTCCAACTCCACAGTTTACTCCACAAACATTGGACTCAACAAATTTTCAAAATATTTCATTTCCAAACAGGTTGAGATCCAATAAACAAACTCCACAAATGGAGAAGATTGTGGAGTTATTTAAATAGGTTAGCATTAACATACCTCTCTTGGATGCAATCCAACAAGTGTCTTCTTACGCTAAAATCTTGAAGGACTTATACACCAAGAAGAGGAAATCACAGGTGCCTAAGAAAGTTTTCTTGGCTAGTGCAGTAAGTGATGCTCTTACCCAACCTTTACCTCAAAAATGAAAGGACGCTGGCTGTCCTACAATTTCATTAACTATTGCGGATAAGAACATCAACCGCGCACTTTTAGATCTTGGTGCCAGCGTTAATTTGCTTCCCTATTCAGTATATGAACAATTAGGCATTGGAGAGCTGAAACCCACACATTGTACTCTCCAAATGGCCGACCGATCTATCACCCATCCTAGGGGGTGAGTTAGAGGATGTGTTGATTAAAGTAGGGGACTTTATTTTCCCCGTTGATTTCATTGTTATGGACACACAGCCTGTAGCTAACCCCCGGAGTCAAATTCCGGTGATACTCGGTCGACCATTCCTTGCAACTTCTAATGTGGTGATCAATTGTCGAAATGGTTCGATGAACCTATTTTTTGGAAACATGACAATTGAGCTCAACATTTTTAAGTTGGGGAATCAGCCCTCCGAACCTAATGCTAATATACTTGATGTTTGCTCGATCCAAGAGATCACTCAGGAGGGCTGTGAGCTCGAAAAATTTCTGTTCGATCACAGCAATTTTGACGCCACTAGTGCGTTCCTCCTTGAATTTGACACTGTTGTAACACCCGATAATGATTACGAGTGTTTCACTTTTTAGAACGATTTTGAAGAATCACCACCCGAGTTTGAATCCTTTGAATTTTCGGATGAGTTATCTGAACCATCCGACTCCGTTGCTTACCCTCGCTTTGAACCTTTGTTGGAATCCTTCGAGTTTGAGACAGTTTCACCAATTTTACCTTCAATTGTTTTGCCTCCAAAACTCGAACTCAAGCTATTGCTGTCTCACCTTAAATACACTTATTTAGGTGAGAATGAGACCCTTCCCGTTATCATCTCGGCCTCTCTATCCCCCAAGCAAGAGAAAGCCCTTTTAATGGTCTTACAAAATAATCGGCAAGCTTTTGGCTGGACTATGGCGGACATCAAGGGGATTAGTCCCCTAATAGTTGAACATCATATTCATATGATGGATGATGCCAAGCCAGCAAGGGATCCACAGAGACATCTAAACCCTATAATGAAAGAGGCTGTTAAAAAGGAGATTGTAAAATGCCTTGATAGTGGTATCATTTACCATATCTCTGATAACCAGTGGGTTAGCCCCATTCACGTTGTCCCAAAGAAATCGGGCATAACGGTCATAACTAATGAGGTGAATGAGTTAATACCAACTCGCACCCAAACTGGGTGGCGAGTTTGCATCGATTATAGAAAACTCAACGCCGCAACACGGAAAAACCACTTTCTATTACCTTTCATTGACCAAATGCTAGAACGATTGGCTGGGCATGAATTTTACTGCTTTTTGGATGGCTACTCAGGATATAATCAAGTTCCCATCGCCAAAAAGGACCAAGACAAGACCACATTCACTTGTCCTTTCGGTACGTTTGCTTACCGTCGTATGCCCTTTGGGTTATGCAATGCACCCGCTACTTTCCAGCGGTGTATGATGGGAATTTTTTCAGACATGGTGAAAAATTTCTTAGAGATTTTTATGGATGATTTCTCCATTTTCGGCGACTCCTTTGATGAGTGTTGGCTACATTTAGATGCGGTTCTTACCCGATGTAGGGATAATAACCTTACTTTAAATTGGGAGAAGTGCCACTTTATGGTAGGAGAAGGTATTGTCTTAGGACATATTATCTCTCAAAATGGCATTGAGGTAGATAAAGCTAAGATTGAAGTCATTTCCAATCTTCCTCCTCCCAAGTGCGTCCAAGACATTCGAGCCTTCCTTGGCTATGCCGGTTTCTATAGACGGTTCATCAAGGATTTTAATAAGATTGCTAGACCCTTGACTCTTTTGTTGGCCAAGGACACCACATTCGATTTCGACTTGAGCTGTATGAAGGCGTTCGAGTCATTGAAAAACTCACTTATTTCCGCTCCCATTCTTTCATCTCCTGACTGGACGCATCCATTTGAAATTATGTGCGATGCATCTTATTTCGCCATTGGTGTTGTCCTTGGACAGCACATTAAAATGTCGCATGTAATTTATTACGCTAGCCAAACCTTAAACGAGGCCCAATTGAATTACACAACAACTGAAAAAGAATTCTTAGCTGTTGTGTTTGAATTAGAAAAGTTCAGGCCCTATTTAATCGGCTCTCCAGTCATCGTTTATACTGACCACTCAGCTCTTCGCCATCTTTTCATGAAGAAGGATGCTAAATATCGGCCGATACGTTGGATCCTCATACTATAAGAGTTTGACCTTGTCATCAGAGACAAGAGAGGATGCGAAAACGTAGTCGCTAACCATCTTTCACGACTTCCTTCTTCGCCAACACTTCAAATTCCTATTAAAAACGTTTTTCTAAATGAGCAGCTTTTAACTGTGTCATGCGAACCTTGGTTCGCAGATATCGTAAATTATTTGGCCACCGAACTTATACCAAACGAATGGTCAAATCAGGACAGACTCAGATTTCTGTCCCAGGTAAAACATTTTTACTGGGATGAACCATATCTATTCAAATACTGTCCCGACCAAATTATTCGTCGGTGTGTCCCCGACAATGAGTTTAAAAGTGTGATGTCATTTTGCCACGATCAAGTGTGTGGCGGGCATTTTGGCCCTAAAAAGACAGCAGAAAAGATCTTGCAGTGTGGCTTCTACTAGCCACAACTTTTTAAAGACGCACATGAGTACTGCAAGACATGCTCCCGGTGCCAACACTTGGGCCGGATATCTAGAAGAAATGAAATTTCGCTCCAACCAATATTGATTGTTGAAATTTTTGATGTTTGGGGGATAGTCTTTATAGGATCATTTCCCAATTCCTTTGGGAACATGTATATTCTACTCGCTGTTGACGATATTTCTAAATGGGTCGAGGCTGTGCCCAGCCGAACTAATGACAACAAGGTTGTCGTTAGATTTCTCAAAGAAAACATTTTTCTCGGTTTGGGCATCCTCGCGCGATTATCAGCGATAATGGATCTCACTTTTGTAATGGGACTTTCGAGTCCTTAATGCGGAAATACTCCATTACTCACAAGCTGTCAACGTCCTATCATCCCCAAACTTGTGGGCAAGCCGAGATTTCGAATCGGCAGATTAAACAGATATTGGAGAAAACGGTTTCCAAAAACCGTAAATATTGGTCGTCAAAACTTATTGATGCCCTTTGGGCATTCTGAACTGCCTATAAGAGCGATCTTGGCATGTCTCCATATAGGCTTGTATATGGAAAGACTTGCCACCTTCCAGTTGAAATAGAGCATAAAGCATTTTGGGCAATAAAAGAGTTGAATATATCTCTAGGAGATACGGGCAGCAATAGAAAGCTGCAGTTGAACGAATTAAACGAGCTTCGGGATGAAGCTTACGAGAACGCAATAATCGTCAAAAACCGAACGAAGGTGTTCCACGATAAACACCTTATGCGAAAAACTTTTAAACCTGGTCAACAGGTTTTACTTTACGACACTCGGTTACATTTCCATCCCGGCAAGCTTAGATCTCGATGGAAAGGGCCATTTTTGGTACGCACCGTATATTCGCACGGTGCAGTCGATCTAGAAAATCCGGAGGACAATTCACTATTTAAAGTGAACGGACATAGACTTAAACTGTTCCTCACTGCGGACCCTTCGGAGGAGCTCCTGTTTTTGCAGGAGCCGATCTACATTGACTGATCTTCCTCCATTTACCCCTAAATTTCGATTATCTAGCCAAAACACTGTTTCAAACAAGTTTGGAGGTATGTATCACTTGTAATTATATAAAAACAAAATAAAAAATAAAAAATTTTGAAAATAATTTTTTTGGGTATTTTTGTAAATTTCCAGTTTTAATAAAAAATTAAAAAAAATTATAAATAAATTTCTCTTTTTAAGAGGGGCTTTTTGCAAATAACCAACACACTTCCCCCTATAAATAGAACCCGACCCCTCTCTGTTTTTATCAAACCCTAAAAATTCCTCTCAAAAACCTAGCCGCCGCAGCAGCTAGAAGAAGGAGATCGCCCCGCCCTTCCGCCGCCAAACCCTGCTTATTGCCGCCCTTCCGCCGCGCCTCTGTGTCGTTACCCTCTGATTTTTTTCAGAGGTGGTTTGCATCATCTCTCCCTCTCTGTTACGTTTTTTTATAAATCTGTGAACTTTCTGAATGGCACCAACCATGCAATTAGAACGAGATTTTTCATTAATCTTTTCACACACAATTTACGGAGTTATTTTGGTGATGAGATCACATGGCGAGGGTGAAACATTTTAATTTTTAATCATCCCAATGCCTACGCTCTTCCAGATCTAATCACTCGTTTTTACGAGTGCATGGAGGAAGGTTGCCTAGCACAATACAGTTTTATTAAATTACTTTGGGGCGATAGGGAAATAATCATTGATAGGGACATCATCCATGAAGTCACCTTAATTCCTAAATTACCTGTTCACGATGAACCCCTTCAATTTGAAGACTACTTACCCTTAATGGGTAATAACTGTTCGAGGGAACCTAGGAAGGGCATACAGGCTAGAACCCTCTTCGCCAATGTATTAACCGTGTGCCGTTGGGCACAAAACAACATTTTTGGCAGTTCACATAATACAACATTTTTCAACCCATCTCTTCATATCGTGCACACCTTAATGACTATGAACCCTAGATTTGATATGTGCACGGTTTTACTTAATTCAATTGGTGGTGGAAAAAGGGCCGCAAATTACCCATGCCCTATGTTAGTGACACAATTGTGTCGCTATTTCCTCCCTGCGGAGGAGTTTGAGTTTTACATGCATGGAGGTATACCCATTAGGCCTCTTATTGAGGGCGTATCCACGTCCTATACCTGCCTAACTGATGTATGGTCGCGAAGAGAACCGGCCGAACATGTACCCGCCAGGACACCCAGCTCCAGCTCGACCGCGAGAGAGGAAGAGCTTACCCCAGCAGAACATGCACGTCTGCTTAGAAGAGCCACTAGGGGGATTGATAGGTTGGTGGTGATGGTGACCAACTTGGATCACCGGGTGATAGAGATTGAACATGGCGTATCTACGCTGCTGGCGCGAGAGGAGCGTCCACGTTCACGTTCAAGGGGACGGCGAGGACATGAGCAGTGAGGGCACTGCTTTTGGTAAGTTTGGGGGAGAAGGTGGTTTGTAAATAGTTATCATTGCATTGCATATTTTAATTTTTGTACATATTTTTTCTTTTTCTTTCTTTGCATGTTTAATTCTGCATTGCATCTTTATAAATTTTTTTTATAAAAACTGAAAATAAAAAAATTATTAAAAAAAATCAAATAAAAAAAATTAAAAAACTAAAAAGATAAATTTTTTTTCAACTTGGCCATATTTGACTTAAGTTTGACAAGACGGTTAACTAGCTAGGAAAAACTAGATCCTAAACTTAGTAAATTAAAAACCCTAAAAATAACATTTCTTAAAGTTTAACGGTAGAAAATATATGTCCTTGTAGTTTATTTAGAAATAGGCAAATTTTGAGTTCAGTTCTTGGGCTAAGTCAAAGTAAGGTAAGAGTATTGAAATTTTTATTGAAGTGCAAGTCTGAAAAATAATTCCGAACCTTTAGTCTAAATTCTGAAAATATATACCCTATAACTCGCACATACACGCACCTTGAAACTTGGAATAGTAGAGGATACCTTGAATTGCTCTTGTCTAAAATCCTTAGTATGAGGAAAAAATTAAATAAAAGTATAAATGTGAATAAAGAGAGAGAGAGAGAAATGAACACTGGTTTTGTAATTACTTAAGGCTGCGTAAAATAAAAAAATATACAGCGATGGCGCTTTATCACCTAGTGCCTTAGACCAACTGGTTTGGGAGTTACTGCTAAAGCCTTAAGGATTACAAGACGAGGAATTACGCCTAAAATACGCAAACAGATTTTGTAATCGGTCGTTAGTACCTCAAGAAGTATTAACGGTCGCATGAAGGATGTGTGAGCAAATTCATCTAAAATTCACCAACTAACAGTACTTTGGACGATGGACAAGAGTATGATAGCTTGAATTGAATTTCCAAGTGTAGGGGTGATACATACACACACGTAGGGGGTATATGATTGGGGTTTTGATGAGAGATAAGAATGAAAGATAAGGCTTATATTTTCAGTAGAGATAATAAAAATTCCTAAGTTGAGATGGAACCTTAGAAGGAAAATTCAAAAGATGCTAAAAGCTAAATAAATTTACAGAACATATACGATCTTAAGTTAAATGATAAGTGAGTGTGAAAAATACGGGTTGGTGATTTCTGAGTTGAAGATAATAGAATATCTTGCTAGAACACCGAATTGAAGAATGAAAGTCAGTAGGTCAAATTGATCGGATTTTGTGAGTAGTATCCGCTGAAAACCCTCAGGAGACAACACTCCTCCTACTAGGGACACCTAGAGGTTTAACGGCTTGTTGCACGAGCTCAGTGCAATCGTGATTCCCTGCGAAAGTGAGGTTAGGATTTTTCGAGAATAAAAATAGTTTTGCTCGGGACGAGCAAAAGATAAGTTTGGGGGTATTTGTTCATATCAGAATTTTGCATTATTATATTCCCCATTCTTTATCATATTGCAAATAAATAGGTGCTTTTGATGCATGTCTGCTAAATAGTTGCAGGTTACAGGTTCTCAGAACAATACAGTGAACTTCAGGAAAAGACGCTACAAATGTGAGACTACGACCAACAAATAGATGAATCTGCAAAATGCCGCCTACCAGTTTGAGTAACAAACGAAGATCAACAAACAGTTCAATACACAAAGTACAAGGGCAGCACAAGATTCAAGATTTCAACGCGAAGCTTCCGGTAAAAGTCCACAAAGTCTGCACTGTTGGAAATCTGGAAGAGAGAAGAAAAGATTCTGAAGAACCAAGTGAAGAAATTAGAAAGAAAAAGCAACATGAAGCAGCCCTGAGAAAATGAACTCAAGGCCCTACAATATGGCCGCGGATCCGCGGCCATGCAGTGCACGTGTAGGTGGGTGTCGGTGCTTTGACCCTTCTTTCTTAGGGTAGTCTTGTAATTTCAGATGTGGATCAGATATAAACCCTAGGGTTTCTCCTATCTATAAATAGGAAAGCTTACAGCCTCTTTTGGGGCATGCCTCTTTTTATTTTCTAGTCTAAAATTTCAATTCCTTAGTAATCTTCAAGAGTACATCAATAAAGTAATACTTTTTATCTGAATTTAATTCTAGCATTTTTATCTGTTCTTTTAATATCTGCTATTTTATTTTGTCTTTTATTATTTGCAACTTAGATAGTTTTTAAAATAAAACATAAAAATGAATTCCATTGTTAATACCCTAATGAGTGAGTAATTCCTCACTTGTTAGGGTTAGGATTAGGTAGGTTTGAGAGATGAACATCTCTCATTCCTTTCTTTCCCGTATAATATTTTTAAATTAGGGCTCTATGTTAATCAATCACATACCGCTCACTACGGCACCCTATCCTATGAGATAGCGGTGATTCCCTAGTTAGACCGGTTGTGGTTGATTTACATAGAGGTTAGGGCGAAGAGTTAAGAAAGTACGGACAAGGTCCAAAAGGAAGAAACTACGTTTATTCCTAGTCGTACCAATCCCCTTTGTTGACTATTACCCTAACACCTATGTTCTTAATTAGGGCAAAAGAAGCAGTGAGTAGAATTCTCTTTCTAAACTAACCTAAATCCTAACCCTAGCAAGGTTTTAAATCGAATCAAATTCAATCTTAGTTATTATAAAAATCAAAACCTACCAAAAATAGAACTTAACTCGTTAGAACAATAAGAAAAGAACACGTTTTCCCTGTGGACCGACCCGTACTCAACCGGCTAGCTACTAAGCGACACCGTTATTGATTGTGGTATTCTTAACTTTGATTTTAAAATGCACGCAAAAGAACGATCAATCACCCACTATGCAGGAGGTGTGGAATACTGGAACAAAGAAGCATAGATCGTGGGGTACAACCCGAGCCTTAGCAGCTGTGACTTCTTTGCCGATAAGATGTATCGGCCCCACTGCAGATATCCGGCTGGGTGACGGGGAGTTAAGATTATGTTGTATGGCTGTCCCCAAGGGTGCGACTCGCCCTAACATATACGCTACCCCAGGATATCCAAGGCCATCGGCAGCTGCACGGGTATCGCGGCCATAGAAGGTTGGAGACAACCCTCTGAGGTCCGGTTGACCTCCTCCACGGCATAGTTCACCGGAGGTGCGTCAGCATAATGGATCGCCGAAATGGGCTTCGAAGGTGCTGTGCAAGAAAAGCTACACCGACCCCTGATGGTCTGATTGTACCACGTTCCCCATAGATGAAGGTTCTTCCGCTCTGGGTCATAATCCTTGATCAGTGCAAAAACTTCCCGGTCTACTGGCGCGTCAGCAAATGCACTCTCCGGACGAACAAAGGGGAAGGAAGTGTCGAAAGACATAGTGCCTGCAAGAAAAAGAACAATAGAATTATTAGCCGTCGATGCTACAATTTAAGTTCTGGCACTTCGTATTTTAAATTCGTACCGCACTGCAATGCAGTGGAAAAGGACCAAGGGGGACCCACATAATCTAGATAATGACTCAACATTAATAAAACAGTCTCATTATTTGACGAGACAGCCATTAAATGAGGAAATCCTCAAAATATTCTCATTTAATGAGCGCCCATCAGGCCAAGGAGTAAATCTCCCTTAAGAGCAGCGCTCTACAACAGAGTGACATCTGTCAACTCTGATGATGAAGGGAATAAAAAATCCCTCAAGAAAAATTTTGAAGAGCCATGCTCTGTAAAGATGATGGAATAACCCATTAGGAAACCTAAAAGTAAAGCTTTTAATGATTTAAAAATTCCGAGATCTTCAAGATCTATGAACTTGCTCTAAAAGTTCTTCATGAAAGATTAACAAATCTACATGATTTGAAAAGAACAAAGCTCTATTAATAGGATAAGAAACACTAAGAAAGATCACTTTAGATCTATGAAGAGAAAAGCTCTATTGAGAAACCCTAAAAATCTATATGATTTAAAAAGAGCAAGGCTCTGTTAATGGGTGAAACCCTAGATTACAAAGTAATCCCGTCAAAGAGTTAATCTTTACCTGAAATTTTCGACAGGGTTATGTCTCTAAGAGAAGTTCTTAAAACAAAGAGCTGTGATCTAAAAGAGAATTAATTCTCAGAAAAACAAATAAGAAGATGAACAGAGGTCATCTCAAGGGCCAAAGGCCCTATTTATAGGCACTAAGAGCCGTTTCAACTTCTAAGTTGATCTAATGGTGAAGATGCTGCCACCGCTGCACTCATATGTCAGCCACGTGAGCGCAACGGTGGGGGGGCATTTGTTTCCCCTAATCAGAGCAAAGCTCTGTTCAAATTTTAAAATTTGAAATGAAGCAGCGCTCACGTGCAAAGCACGAGTGCGCTAGCACCAAGAGCGCAAGCGCTCTGAAGCAGCGCATACGTGCAAAGCACGAGTGCGCCAGCGCCAAGTGCGCCAGCGCTGAGAGTCAAAGACTCTGAGGCAGTGCTCACATGCAAGGCACAAGAGGGCCAAGCGCTAGAACTAAATATTCTCCACCGTTGGATCAAAGATCCAATGAATGATGAATCATCAAATTACCAGAATAAAATTCTGTTAAAAAAATACTTTTCAGAATCTTTCCAAATTAGGAAGATTGTGCTCTATAAATCAGAGCACCATTGGATCAATGATCCAATGGTGATTAAAAATCACCAAGGAACAGAACAAGTTCTGTATGGGAAAAGATTTTCCCAATCTCGTTAAAAACAAGAAGATCGCCTTCTGTAAAACAGAAGCCCAAGGATCAAAGATCCAACGATGAGAAATATTCTCAAATCAATTAGAGAAAAGATTTCTTCAACTGATTCAACAAATCAGCCTACCCTATATAAAGGCCCCAAGACTTCAAGTCTCACAGAGAGGAACCCCCCCCCCCCCAAGTTTTGAGAAATTTCAAAGAAAAAAGCAAACTCTGAGAAGAAGAACTTTTCTTCAAGGTAAAAACAGAGAGATAAAAAAAACATCTCATCAAGGAAGGACTTAGTTCTTCTTCTAGATCATAGATCTATAAGACAGACGTCTTTCACAAAAGAGATCATAGCATCTCATCATAAAAAAGGTGGGGAAGAAGAATTCAATTCTCTTCGGATCACAGATCCATAAAGGCAAAGCCTTTCACAAAAAATAAGAGATTGTAATATCTCCTACAAAAATAAGAACTTTGTTCTTAGATCTATGAGACAAAGTCTCCTATGAATGAGAGTTTAATTCTCAGAGCGCAGAACTGATCAAAATTGCCTTAAAAAAGCCTTAACGCTCCAAATTAAAAAGAAGCGCCTCAGCGCTCCAAGACCTGTGCTCAGCGGCAAGCGCGCCATGTGCTCCTCACATATGCGCTACTTATCAGAAGTGCTCTGCACTCATTGACTGGTGCTCAGCGCAAAGCGCGCCACATTCTCCTCACGTGTGCGCTACTTAATAGAAGCGCTCTGCGCTTATTAACTGGCGCTTAGCTCCAAGCGCGCCACGTGCTCCTCACGTGTGCGCTACTTAAACAGAAGCGCTCTGCGCTCATCGTCTGGCTCTCAGCGCCTAGCGCGCCACGTTCTCCTCACGTGTGTGCAACTTAATAGAAACACTCTGCGCTCATTGACTGACGCTCAGCGCCAAGCGCGCCACGTGCTCCTCACGTATGCGCTACTTAAACAGAAGCGCTATGCGCTTATTGACTAACGCGCAGAGCCAAACGCGCCACGTGCTCCTCACGTGTGCGCTACTTAAACAGAAGCGCTCTGCGCTCATTGACTGGCGCTCAGCGCCAAGCGCGCCACGTGCTCCTCACGTGTGCGCTACTTAACAGAAACGCTCTGCGCTTATTAACCGGCGCTCAGCGCCAAGCGCACCACGTGCTCCTCACGTGTGCGCTGAGAGAACATAAACTGTTTTTTAAATAAATCCCCAGAGCTATAATGAGTGCTCAGCACTCAATAAAAGACAAAAACTGTTGTCAGAACCCAAACCAATGCTCAGCATTGTTAAATGAAAATGTACTTAGTCTAATTAAATGTCAAACATTTTAACTGAATGGGTCGAGCCCAAGTTGGCCACAGATCCCTAATTCAGATTAATTGAGCCCATATGCTCATAAATTTTTTATCTTAGTCCTAAATTGGACTACAGATCTTCCAACCAATATTGGTTCAAGGGTACATCTCTTCACTCCTTTGATATTTGTTGTTGTAATTCTTCAACGTCTTCAGAGAGGTGATGGGTCACGACAACCAGACATTCCACGGACTGTGGGGTCCTTAAACTCATGGACTATGATGTCCTTAAACTTTACGGACTGTGAGGTCCTTAAACTCATAGACTATGACGTCTTTAAACTATGGACTATGACGTCCTTAAACTTCATGGACTATGATGTCCTTAAACTTCTGGACCGCAACGTCCCTAAACTAAAACAATAGAGCCCAAATGCTCTTTTGTTGGATCTAAATGATCCTGTTGAGTAGATCTTAGTCCAAAATTAGACTAACGTATCCTCAACAAACGTATGAGTTGATCTTAGTCTAAAACAAGACTAACGATCCTTAAACCCAACCCAAAACCAAATCTAAGAAAATATGGATTTGGACTAATCCACGCCCTGCGGGCGACAACATAAATTAGTCTCCGTATACAATCCACGGGCAACCAAAAATAAAACAAATATACACGACACGAAATGACCATCTGGAGAAGGAGAAATTGGTTACCGCGATGCGGTAGCATAATTAACTGCAGGGGCTTGCGTCTGCAGGGAAGAGCGTCCCCACAATCAAAAACCTCTCAAATGAGGGGGAATCTGATGAAGTATGCTACAACAGCCGCATCTGTCTAAACCTCCGATACATGGTGCCATAAATCAACTTGGCATCTTTGTAGAGGTGGACGGACTAAACCTAAATAGCATCTGCCCCCAAATTCAGGCAAGACGAGCCTACGCGGTCTCGTCCCCGTTTTCGGAGGCGAACAGACACGTGGCCTGAATCCCAACTGGCGATCGGCTGGAACGGCGCCCCCTCTTTAAAGCGCGATCATTTTATTGATCCACTGACGCCATCAGGGATACGCGCGAAGATTCAGGCGAACGACGAGACGACACGTGGGCCTAAAATTCGAAACGACATAACCGCCAAACGCCATGCCATTCCCGGGCGATCCGCGTTATGATTCCTAGGCGCCAAAATGAACAAAAGAAAACCGAGAAGGCCACTCTCGACCCGACCCATGAGTAGGTCGGAACGAGAGTGGAGGGCTAATGATCATGTTCACAAGTGGTGTCTCCTCAAATTACGACACGTGGTGGATGACGTCCCGAAGGCTGCGGGGGTGGAATAAATGATTTGCATCAGGGACATTCCTCAAGATCCCTTTCTCGAAGAACGTATTCGACCTTTCGAGAGACCTTCCTGAATATATACCACCTCCACCTAGGAAACTACCAGAAGCTCGTCTCCGAGCTTTCTCAATCTCCTTGCTTGTCTACGAGCCGTCTGACGTGTCGAGCTTTCTTGGCCTCCCAGCTCGTCTCCGAGCCGTCTGACGTGCCGAGCTTTGTCGGCCTCCCCCGATCAACCAAGAGCGTGGATCCCATGAGCCTCTCAACGGCTCTACGCATATCGTCTGGTCGAGATATTCGCCTCCCCACGATCCGCGTCCCACGCTAGCGCATTCCCCCATTAATGGGCGTATCCCCTCATTAATGGCGTATCCCGCCATTCAAGACGAGAATAATGCTGGGACGTAACTGACGGCGGTGATCTCGCATCTGCTCGCTCCACGCGACCCCTATATAAACCTCTCTTTCAGACGATTTAGGTATCTCGAATTTCAAATACGCGTCTACTTTGCACTTATTCCTCGACTCAAACTTGATCGTCGGAAGGTCCTACGGTGGTCATCCATCCCGGAACTTCTTTGCAGGTACATCGGCATCCAACATCAACCCATTGAGATCCACACTCAGCAACTCCCAATCAAATCTCATCCGTTAAAGACCATCATCAAAGGATCGACGGAGGACAACATCTGAAGGAGATCCCAGCCTCCATCAAGTGCCTCGATGGGTGAAATACATAAAGAGTAAGATGGGTCTGTCATTGCAGGAGCGCAGCCCTTGCAAGTGGCGATGGGGTTTATCCGGGGCCCTTGGCTCAATTAAGTGGGAGGGCCTACCCCCAAGGGGCAGGGTCTCGCTACCGCAGCCCAATAAGTCATATAAACGACGATGTATATACTCCAACGTAGAAGGAGACACTGCTCCTCTATACACAAGGCATCATAATCGTTATATCTCCTAACAATTTGTAACTGCTTGTCTTTTTTCTACCTTGGAAGACAAACAACCAATGAAAATAATCCAGGTTGATCAATATTGTTGAAGCAAACACTGCAAGAAAAACATAGTTATTTCGTCGAGCTTCACCTAACGGAACAAATGTGTACCCGACAAAATAAACTTAGTCCGTCAGATGATGTCCGACGGAATAAAATACAACGAAAAAAAGATTTTTTCGTCGGGTTACCGATTTATACAAGACCCCTAACATATTTTCTGAAGGGAAAACGATAAGCTGCATTGACACATACAGTTATATTATATGTTGTAACAAATTTATTTGTGCATAAATTAGAGGGACTGATAATTAAAATACGTGGTTGTTTAAATTATACATTGTATTTGTCTCTTTGCTCTTTTTTTTCTTGTTTCTTGTTTTCATTTGGCAGGGTTTTGATGTGGTTTGATTAGAAACTTTTTTAATGAAATACGGAGGCTTTTTGTTGCCGTTTTAATATAAAAAATAAAAAAACGTGGTGGCAACAAGTTTATGACACTAATAGCTTTTGTTTGTCGTAAAATAATTCATTCTCTTTACACGTACATGCATGTGCTTATCTAATTTAATCAAAAACTAAAAGACATATGTTTAGAGCAAGAAAACAATGAATGCAATGCAGGGATATATAAATTGCCAGTCAAGAAAAGAAAAATCGTTCATGATAAGTCAATGTCGGCCTCATTTTTCCATAAGACTTTGGAACTTACAGTATTAAAATAAAATAAACTCATTTTTTTATTAAGAAAATCTCTTATTTAAAACATTAATGCTTTGTCAAAATTCAGGCTGGATATGTTAAACGTTGGGTTTGGGTTCATCCACATGGGTGGACCCAACTACTTTGGGCCACTTGGTTTATTTGGTGAAGAAGATCAAATTTAAGTCGTATCAATCGGGTTGGACCCATTATGTCGTGGAGTAGGACTTAACCAAACAAGAAAGGGAGCTCTCAGTTTCATTTTATTCCACGTATTGTCGTTCTCGTTCCCACATGTGAAGTCTTGATAGAAGGAGAGAGAAGTAAGAGGGAAACAAGGTTGGGTTTTCATAAGAGTTCATCTGATTTTACACCATACATCACATCGGAAAAGTTTAAGCCTTCTAACTTGTCTGGGAGGAGTTGCATTGAAAGTGGATTTGTGGGTAGGAGCTAATAATATTCCCATTGTATTTTTATTTATTGATAGGTGATTCCAAAGCTGTTGTGATTTTGGATGTGTGTTGAAATCGCTCTTCGTGTTTCTTGACCACGGTGGAATCTCTCTCTCTCTCTCTCTCTCACTCTCTCAATGGATGGATTAAGTCCAAGCCGGGATCAAATCATGATAAATCTTGGCCTTCTTTCATGCGGTTTTGTGTTTGTTAACATATTCCGTGTTGCCATCTATCTTAATCCCGCATGGATCCATGGTTGAGGTCGCTTTACCTTATAATAATATTGGTTTTGAAGTCGTTGATAGCTAGTCAATAAAAGAAAATGCACTAGCTTATAAACCAAGTACCCCAGAGATTTATTTTTGCTAATCAGGTTCTTATTGTTTGGATACAAATCGGGTTTTTCATATCCCCTCCAACAAATATGCTATTTTAAAAAATAGCTCCAAAATTTTTGATATTTTAAAGATTGTCCCAAAACCTATAAGCTTTCAAAAAGTTACTTTTATCGGTAATCTGTTAGGGATATTTATTTAGGCTGGTTGGATTTGTGGCCGACGGATCTCTGCTCAGATATTATCGTCCGCTGATCTCTTCGCGTGTTGACGGACGGCTGAGATTGAGTTGGAGGGTTGACCCCTGAAACGTGCGGATCTCAATGGGTTGGTGTGGTTGAGGCCGAGCTACCTGCAAAGAAGTCCTGGGATGGTTGTGCCACCGAGGACCCTCCGACGATCATGTTAGGCGGGGTATTTTGGCAGAGTAACGGCCTAGTGGAGTAAATATGGCTTATCTCGATCGTCTGAAAGAGGGGTTTATATAGCGGCAGCAAAGGGCAGGCGGGCGTGAGAATCACATCGGCCGTTACGTCCTGGGCGTCACGCCCGTGTGATAGACGGGATCCCGCATTAATGACGAGACATGCTTGTTAATGGGTATCGTGATGGCGTGGAATGCGGGATCGTGGACGGCAGATATCTCGCGCATGGCGAGATTTGCGGAGCCGCGGCATAGGCGTCTGTGATCAGCGCTGCGGGTCGGTCTGGGTGGGACCGAGAAAGATGAGCTCGGCGGAAGGCTCGGGCACGAGCGGGAGGCAGAGGCATCCTGGTTCTGTAATAGCTCGGAGGCGAGCCGAGGGGTGGTTTGGAAGGCCACCAGAGGTCGGGAGACTCCTCGGGCCGGAGGCCCGAGGTGCGATCCCAACCGAAGTTCTTGATCCTTCTCGTAGGTTCTGGGACACATCATTTGCAACGTGTCAGCATCTGGAGAGCCACCGATATCGAGCCTCGCCATTATCCGCCCACTCTCGTCTCGAACCGTTTCTGGGTCGGGTCGAGAGTGGTCTGACCGATCACTCGGGGTGAGCTCTCACTCGAAGATATCGTCGGCGCGCATTCCCGGGCAGAGAGTAGTATTTTCTTGATGACGCCAGCGAATCATGGGAAAGATCTTGCATTTAAAGGGGAAGCGCCGGATCGTGTGTACGTTCGTCGAAGCGACGACCTACGTGTCTGACGCTGGTTGGCTTGCGAGACGTGCCGTAGGTGTTCCCGCGCTCGAAGGGACGTGCCCAATGTGGGTGCGACAAGTGGAACGTTGTCGGCCGTTGGTTGCAAAATATTGTTTTGGCGGGAGGTGATCGGAGCCGTAGGATGCGTACCCCGGCATCTATAAATAGATATGGGATCCCCATCAAGGCTCATGCCTCCTCAAAACTCTCTCGTCCCTAGTCGTGTTAGCTCGGCGCTCTTCTTCTCAGGTCAGATTCCTTGCGTTTGATGTCCCGAGGAAACCTCCCTTCGATCAGGTTAGATGTCTTCTTCCGAGGAGTCTGTAGATGTAGTCCGGGTAGAGTCTAGGGATTCTTCTGAAGCTTCCTTTTCTACTTCTTCCACTTCCCCCTCTGAGTTGAAGTTCCCTTGGGGTCGTGCGACGGGGGCGGTCCCCAGAGCACAGAGAACGAGTGTTCTTGGCATGCGGTCCTCGCTGAGGCGTGTGGAGGAGCTCGTCAACATCAAGATTCGTTTCCTTATTCCTCCCGGCTATTCGCTTCGTCTGGCCGAGGAGGGGGAGAGGGCAGACCAGGTACGGGGCGAGCAGATTGCCTTGTACCTGGAGGCTTTTTGGGCCGGGTTGCGTCTGCCCTTCCCCCCTTGAAGTGAGCGCGGCGTTGAATTATTTTGGGTTAGTCCCGGGCCAGCTAGTGTCGAACTCTTGGAGGATCCTCCTCGGGTTCTGTTACAACCCTAATTTTCATATACACATTTCTGTACAAAATTTTTCGTAAATTTTTTTAAAATCCATAAAGGAGTATTTTAATCTGAGCACAAGATATATATAATTAATTATTTTGTTTTTAAATAATTTCATTTTTAGTGTACATAAAATTATTTTAAAATTAAAGTGTACTTGGGGTATTTAATGTTGTTGTTACCATTTTAAGTAGTTATTTTCATTCCATAATTACAAGAAGGGGCTTATAGCTCATTAGTAATACCTTGCACTGCTGAACCAAGCCACCAGAGTTCAAATCCCATGCCCCACATTATTTTTTATATTATTTTGTTTTAATTTTTTTTTGGAAAGTCAACAGTCAAACCGTCATAACTCATAAAATTTATACCGAACATAAAAAACTAAATATACCAAAAGTCCCCCCAGGTGATGACCCACCCGACGATACCCCGACTCGGCCCGACTGGGCAGAGTCGGCCGGCGGACCGGCCGACTCGGGCCGGAGCCGCCAGCCGGACTCGGCCGGACGGCCGAGTCGTCAACACGGAATTTCTCCGTGTTGACCTGGTCATTCCCCCTGCATACTTTAAAATTTTTGATCGGTTACCAGATTCTCAATAAATCACTTTTATTTCAAAATTTAAAGATTTTTTTTAATGTTTTTATATATTTTTTAATTAAAACCCTAACCCTATCCTAACCCTATATAAACACCCCTACCCTCTACCCTCTCACCCTACATTCCTAAGTCCACTCTCTAAAAATTTCAAGAGAACTCGGTACATTAGAAAACGAGCGAAAGGCGAAGCGCTGCCGAAATCGACGACGAATTCCGGCGATCGTACTAGGACCCTTCACGACGTTTCGACGCATCGACAACCCACTACCTTCCTAGCACTCTCTAGCTTGTCCAAACCCGTAAGTCCCCCTCTTTCTATCTTTCTTTTCTCTTAAGAAAAATACGACTTTTTAAAACCCGACGGAAATCGGAACAAACCGATTTTCGATTCGGTTTTCTATCAAAACTCACTTGTCACTAACTCCATAATGCTTTAACATATTCATGTTGACTATTAATCACTTAAAAATCAAATTGGATAAAGTTTCTCACATGAAATGATAACTTTTGCAATACCGTATTTTCGCACTTAAATACCACCATGTTTAGTTTATCATATTTAACCCCTAAACTTCACTATACCTTAAAATAGATCACGAGGTAATGACCTACCTCCACACACACGTAAATACAACCCTAATTGATATCATCAAAACTTAGAATATGAAAATACAAGACTTACACTAAAATATCATTTTCTTTATAAACCTTTTCTGAAAGTTCTAAGTTGTATACAATGTTAAAACAAAATCTTTTAATAGGAAAATACGATATGTCATGGACATCGATCGTTTATCTAAACCTGACTTTATGGTGTCTAGGCAAGTGTGTCTAAGGCAAGTGGTTACTTAATTAGGGCCACTACTTGTAGTGGAGAGCCTCCCACTTACCTGGCACTTACCTGGCCGCAATTGGCGGTGAAGAAACGATTTGAGGGTTCTAATGACTTGTCGTTTAGACCCTTTAGAAATAGGCTAGTTGACTTAGGAAACCCTAGAAACTAAAAGACGAAAATTTACACCTTTTACAAATAAATACCTCATCTTTATAAAACCGTTTTCTAAATTATTAGTATTTATTAAATCTTTGCAAAGCGCCACTACAACCCACCTTTGGGGAACTCGTTAGGGATAGTACGGTTTATCGTGCACCCTCGAGCTTAGTAGTGCGAGATTCAGACCTCCGTAAGGAGCATTCGAGGGCTTTGATCCTTGGCGTCATGGGGTAGGGAACTACCAACTACCATCCAAGGATAATCGAGCAGGGTAGCTGCCCGGTTGCCTCTTGGCGAGGGCTTGGATCCTTAGCCCGGGAGGGCATAGGGAGGCCTGCTAAGGATAGACCGAGTAGGGTAGCTGCTCGGTTGCCTCTTGGCGAGGCTTTGATCCCTGGCGTCGTGGGGTAGGGAACTACCAGCCAGGGATAACCGAGCAGGGAAGCTGCTCGGTTGAGTGATGAGGTTCTGTCCGTTCTTCCCCGGTGTTTGGACATTGGGAAGAGTGACCGTCGCGGTCGACACGTGTCATTAACGCGTAGGGGAGAGGGGAGGAGGCGAAGCGTAAAAGCCACGTCGTTCCGATTTCGCCGAGAAAGGCGGGATGTCCGTCGCATGGCGGTACAGTCGTAGGAGACACGATCGACTGTTGGACTCTTGAGGGCGCAGTGGGGCTATAAAGCTGAGGGCTTGTTGAGTACTCCTTTCCCCATCTCCAAAACGTAAGAATGGACACATTCCCTTTCACCATCCCCGATATCATAACTTTCCTGGACGTGTACCTGTACGACCAATATTGCACCGAGGATACGGTGCAAGTAGTCATAGGTCGCATTGAGGACCATTTTGGCCGACTGCTTCCCCGGCGCTCACCCCTCCTCCAGCTATTGATGTACTCAATCTCGAGGGCGTCGTCGGAGTTCCACAACCCCTTGTCCGAGCAGCTGAAGGACGAGGCGGTTGGTAAGCTGAGGTCTCTATTCCGCTTCAGCCTGATCTCGGCGGGTCAGCGGGATTGCTCGGTGGCACTCATCCTTGAGTGCTACCAACTGAGGCATCATGACGACGTTCGCGGACGGCATCAAAGGCAGAGGTCCGAGGCGGCGAGGGCTCGGTTGGTGGAGATCTACTCCGAGTATCACGAGCAGTGTTTCCTGCACCCCTTCTACCGCTACTGTATTTTTTCTTTTATTTTTCAATGTACGGCTGAGGAGCCCACAATACCTTTTTGAATTAATAAAATTCTTCTTTTCTGTAATACTCTTTCGTGTCTTTCTTATTTGTTTAAATAAAAGGAACTTAGAAGAATTTACATTGCTTTGTTGAAGAATCCAAGTAGCGGTCTGTGAAGGATGGACCGAGCAGGGTAGCTGCTCGGTGGATCCGGTGGTTCAGTCCAATCTCCGTTGGTTCGTGAACATTGGAAGGGGCGACCGTTGCAGGTTGCACGTGGTAGGAATTCTTGGGGGAGGTGTGACATTTCGGGAAGTTGCGTCAGATCTTGCTACGTGGCGGCACGGTATTGGATTGATCTTGGAGAATCCCAGGATTCGCCCACGAATCTCGGCCTTCAAGGATTCCGTATGGCAGCCCCTTCGACATCGTTTTCTTTTGAGATGAATGGTCGTACGTATTCGATCGAAGAGATCATCACCTTTGATGACGTATCCTTGTATGACCAATCCGTGGCTGAGGATGGGTACCGGGGAGTGGTTCAGCGTCTCGAGGATCACTTCGGCTGGCTCCTCTCTCGGCGGTCATCCCTCCTACAGTTGTTGACGTACGCGATTTGGAGGAGGTCCCTGGGGTTGGACAACCCCTTCATCGAGGAGCTTCTGGATGAGGCACTCGACAAGGTGCGTTCGATCTTCCTGTTCGGCCTCATCTCGAAAACCATACGACCGATCCTTGGCCCTCATTCTGGAGTGCTTCAAAATGAGGTACATCGTGAGCCAAGGCCCAGAGGGCGGAGCGTCGGGTGCCTCTTTGGCATCTTGGGTTCGCATGCAGCATCGGCAGGAACGGGCTGCAGAGGCTAGGGCTCGGCTAATGGAAATCTATTCTGAGTATCACCAGGAGTACTTCCTCGATCCCGTACCACCTTTGTTGTAAATGTTTTTTTTATTTTCCTGTAAGGCTGAGGAGCCCGTAATACCTTTTGAATGAATAAAACTCTTCTTTTTGCTATGTTCTAGTATTCCCTTCTTATTATTTAAATAGAAAGAACTTTAGACAGATTTACATTGCCCATATGAAAGAAGAAATACACACTCGTAGATATTCTTTTCATTGATACAGTTTGAGCTTCTCAGCATTGTAAGGCCGTGGAAACTTGCGTCCTTCCGCATCTTGCAAACAGTAGGATCCACCGAGCAGTACCTCGGAGACAAGGAAAGGACCGTCCCATTTTGGGGAAAACTTATGCAGCTTGCCTTGGTCGACGAACTCGTTCCTTCTTAGGACTAAATCTCCGGTCTTGAAGAAGCGACGCTTGACTCGCGCGTTGTAGTAGCGGGCAGTTTGCTGTTGATAGACGACAGCTCTGATCTGAGCCCGGTCTCGTTTCTCTAACAAGACGTCCAGGTTAGTTCAGAGTGCCGAGGTGTTCGCTTCGTCATCGAAATGCTCGACCCGGTGACTGGGGAGCCCGATCTCCACTGGGACCATTGCCTCGGTTCCGCAGCAGAGGATGAAAGGGGTCTCCCCGGTGAGGGTTTTCTTCGACGTGCATAGGACCCACAGGACCCGGGGTAATTCCTCGACCCAACTGCCTTGGCGTCCTTCTAGACATGTCCGAAGACCTCGGAGGACGTCCCGATTAGCGACCTCGGCTTTCCCATTGCATTGGGGATGTGCGACCGCGACAAATTTCATAAGGATGTGATATTCGCTGCAAAATTCCTTAACTCTTTCATTTTCGAGATTTGTTCCGTGGTCGGTAATGATGCACCTCGGAATGCCGAACCGGAGTATCACGTTGTTCTGCAGGAACTTAATAGTCATGGTGGCGTCCGGTTTCCTGATGGGAATGGCCTTGATCCACTTCGTGAAGTAGTCCACCGCGATAAGGACAACTTGTGCCCGCCCGTACCATTAGGGAATTGGCTTATCATATCCTTTCCCCACTGGGCAAACGGTCATGGGAAGGTTAGGGCGGTTAGCTTGGTTGCGGGAAGACGAGGTATGCTCCCATGGAGTTGGCAGCTTTTGCATCTCCTGAACAGCTTCTGGGCATCTTGATGAATGGTTGGCCAGTAGTACCCCTGGAGCAATGCCTTCTGGATTAATGTGCAGGCCCCTTGGTGCGCGCCGCCGACCGCTTCGTGGATCTCACGGAGGACGTAGTCGGCTTCGTGGGAGTCAACGCACCGCAGCAGGGGCTGAGTGAAGGACTTCTTATAGAGATTCCTATTGCTCCAAACGAAATAGCGAGCTCTGGCTCGGAGATGGCCGACTTCTCCCCGATCTTCTGGGAGCGTACCTTCCCTCAGGAATTCCACGAGGGGCTTTCACCAGTCCCGGCCTTCTTCTCGGGTTGTATACACTTGAAGTATTGTTGACCCGTCTTCTATGCTGGGCCGTGGCAAGACCTCAAACAGGATGCTCCTCTTGTTGTTGGGCGAGTAGGATGAAGCCAGCTTACTCAAGGCGTCGGCTTGGGTGTTGAGCTGTCTGGGGATCTGCTCTACCTGGACTTTGTCGAAGTCCTTTCGCAGTCTTTTTACCTCGGCCAGATACTTCACCATCAGAGGCTCCCATGCCTCAAATTGGCCGGTCACTTGGTCGACGACTAGGGCAGAGTCGCTGCGGACCCGAATCGTTTTCAGCCCCAGTCCAGAGGCTATGCGCAGTCCGGCCGGCAAGGCCTCGTATTCAGCCGCGTTATTTGAGGCTTTGAACCCGAGCTTCAGGGAATACTCCATTTCTGCCTTGTCCAAGCCCCGAATGATGATGTCGAGGACCCGTCGACGTAAAGGATCCAATCAGGGACTGAGTCGGGCTTCCCGTCGACAGAGGGTTGAGCTGCGGGGGCCGGCGTTGACTCCGGCTCCTTGCTGGGGATGTGCACTCGATGATAAAATCGACATGGGCTTGTGCTTTGATAGCTTGCCTCGGTCGGTATTTTATGTCGAACTGGGACAACTCCCACATCCACTTCTCCAAGCGGCCAGAGGACTCGGGTGAGGTGAGGATAGCCCCCAGAATGCGCTCGGTAAGAACGAGTATGGTGTGCGCCTGGAAATAGTGTCGCAGCTTCCTTGAGGCCACGATGAGTGCCAAGACGATCTTCTCTATGGCTGGGTACATCATTTCTGCATCTTTGAAGACGTGACTCACATAGTATACCGGCTTCTAGACTCCGTCGACCTCTTGGATTAGCACTGAGCCCGCTGCTTGGTCGGATACCGCCAGATATAGCGATAGCTCGTCCTCTTCAACCAGCCGGGTAAGCAGCGGTGGGGTCATAAGGTGCCTCTTCAATTGGTCAAAGGCGGTTTGGCACTCCTCCGACCACTCAAACCTTGGAATTTTCCTTAGAGCCTTGAAGAACGAGAGACACTTCTCCCTAGACCTCGATATGAAACATGACAGAGCGGCTACTCGCCCTGTCAGCCGCATGATCTCGACATTAGTCTTAGGAGCGGCCATGTTGAGGATGGCGTTGATTTTCTCCGGGTTAGCTTCAATCCCGCGGTGAGTGACCATAAAACTGAGGAACTTTCCCCAGGTGACCCCGAATGCGTACTTGGCGGGGTTCTATTTCATCTTGAACTTGCGAAGGACATCAAAGGCATCGCCCAGATCATTGGCGTAGTCAACCGATGAGACCGACTTGACGAGCATGTCGTCGACATAAACTTCCATATTCCTGCCGATCTGCAGTTTGAACATGCGATTGACCAAGCGTTGGTGCATAGCTCCGGCGTTTTTGAGACCGAAAGGCATCACCTTGTAGCAGTATACCCCCCAGTCCGTTGTGAATGCGGTGAGATCTTCGTCTGCCGGATTCATATGGATCTGATTGTAGCCGGAAAAGGCGTCCATGAAGCTAAGTAGCTCATGGCCTGCCGAGCTGTCGACGAGCTGATCTATCCGAGGGAGGGGATAGTTGTCTTTTGGACAAGCCTTATTGAGGACAGTGAAGTCGACGCACATGTGCCACTTCCCGCTTGACTTTTTGACCATGACGACGTCTGCCAACCATTCGGAGTAAAGCACATTCCGAATGAAGTTGGCGGCAAAGAGCCTGTCTACCTCGTCTTCGATCGCCTTCTGTTTGATCGGGGTGAAGCTTCGCTTCTTCTGCCTGACGGGTCGGGCCGTAGGATCTACCCCGAGCTTGTGAGATATGAATTTGGGGCCGATCCCAGGCATATCAACAGGTGCCCAGGCGAACACGTCAGAGTTGTTTTTGAAGAAGCCAACTAGGTCGTTTTGCTGAGCCCCTTTCAGAAGCGACCCGATCTGAACGGTTCGTTCATCGTCCCCTTCCATGAAGAGGACCTCTGTCAATGGCTCCACCGGGGTCCCTCGGACCTCCTTTTGCTCGTCTTAAGTGTCCAGAGAACCCCTGATGTCATCCACAGCCTCAACATCATTGTTTGGCTGCTCAGATGAAGATGTTGCGGTGAAGCAAACCTTTGCAGTCTGTTGGTCTCCGTAGGCCCGACCTATCCCGCCTTGGTCGAGCGGGAATTTCATCGCCAGGTGGTAAGTCGATATCTGGGCCCTAAGGGAGTTCAGTGTAGGGCGGCCGAGGAGGATGTTGTAGACCGATGGGATTCTTGCTACGATGAATTCCACAGGCAGTGTTCGCGTACGGCCGGCCTCCCCGATGTTAAACTGGAGAGTGATTATTCCTTCCGCCGGGATGGAGTGGTTGGTGAACCCTGACAGGACGTGTATGGTCGGCCTTAGGTCCGACGGGACGAGTCCCACACGCAGGAAGCAGTCATAAAATAGAATGTCTGCCGAGCTTTCAGAGTCGACTAGTATCCTCTGCACCTCGTAGTGGTGGACCCGAGCTGTGATCACCAGTGGGTCGTTGTGGGGCAGGGATATACCATGGAGGTCCTCGTCGTTAAAAACGATTGGCTCGGTTTCCCTGGCCTTCTTCCTCGGATGGAAGTTAGTCTCCTCGACCGGTGAGGGATGCTGAGCCTCATCGGTATTTGCCGCACCCCCCGCTGATATGGCCATGATTTGGCCGATCGTCAACTCGCCGGGAGGCGGACGTTGTTCTTGCTCACGGTCGGATTGCCGCTTGTCCCGTAAGTACGTTGCCAGGTGCCCCGAGCGGATTAGCTCCTCGATGTAGTCTCAGAGCTGCTTGCAGTTCTCCGTGGAGTGACCTTGCGACCTGTGGAAGCCGAAATAGGGGCCCCGGGTGCGTTTTACCGCCATGCGCGAGACTGGGAGGAGTTTGAAGAACCTCTCTCCCTTAACCTCCTCCAGCAGTACGTCTGGAAGACGTTGAGCGGGGTGTACTCCTGAAACTTCTGGGAGTGGGGCTTTGGCCGTTCAAGCCTCCTTTTCTCTTTCCGACCCATTTTCTTGTGATTAGCTTGTTCTGTCCGGGGAAGATTGGCGTTTACCTCGGATTTTATCTGGATCTCACGTTCGGTCCAGGCCTTTACCTTGGCCATGATCTTAGGTTGCGCTAATGCAAAGGAGTGTAATCACTCCTTGTGGCTAAGACCCGACCTAAATGCCGTAATGACCGTCTCGTCCTGGTGTTCTGGGACTTCGAAGAGGGCGTTGTAGAAGCGGGTGACGTACCCTTTGAAGGTTTCTTTGTCCTCGCTCTTTCTTGTGAAGAGATGGTCGACGGTCCGCTTCTGCCGTCTGTTCCCAACAAAGTGGCCGAAGAATTGGGTGGCCAGCTCGTCGAAGGTTAAGATCGAGCGTGGCACGAGTCTTTGGAACCAGTCTCGTCCGGAGCGGATGAGAGTGGCTGGGAAAGCGCAGTATTGGGCGGCGTCGAAACAGTCCTAGAAACTCATTTCGGCGGTGAACGCATCCAAGTGGTCCTTCGGGTCTGACTTCCCGTCGAAGAGCGAGACCTTTTGGGGATTATTCCGGGAGGAGACATAGACGGCGAACAGCTCTTTGGTGAAGGGCTTTGTGAGCGAGTCGGCGGCGTATTTAGCCCCGTCGCTCGAATGACGACCTTCCCGATCCATACCCTCGATCTTCTTTTCGAGGGCGTCGAGTCGGTCGTGGTATCCCGATGAGTCGGCATACTCCGATTTTTGGTCTCAGCTACCAGAGACCTCTGCATGGCCACGGCCTCGATTCCGTTCGATGACGTTCCTCAGGTCTCCTGGCGAGGTCATTTTCGAGCTGTCGTAGCGAGTCCGGTGCGTGCGACCCCGTCGAGGGAGGGGGTGCCGGTCATGCCTGGGTGCAGGTGAGCTGACCGATACCTCCTCGGGAGGGATGGGGAGCGATGGGGCTCGGGATGAGGTGCTCTGGCGTAAGACCTCAGAGTTAAACTGTGCGGCACCCACCGGGTCATTGAATATGTCAGCTCAGGGGATCTGCGGCCGTCGGAGACAGCGAGGCAGTGATCGCTTGTGCCAATGCGGGCAGACTCTTCTCTCCCCCTGTAGGGGTCCCGGTCCTGCGGAGGGGGAGCAATGACCTGGGGAGCTTGCCCGGCCGTTTGGACACGGACTAGCGCATCTACGACTGACGTGAGTCGATCTATCTGAGCGGATAGGGCGTGAATGGCGTTCGGTGGAGGAGGGGATTCTCCCTCGTCTCGACCGTGGGGAAGCCGACAGCTGGTGCTTGGATCGTCGCGGTGACCGCTTGCCATGTAGTTGAGATCGGAAGATGAACTTTTGGTTGAGTGGAACTAAGTTTCCCACAGATGGCGCCAACTGACGGATCTCTGGATATCCTTCAAATGTTATCTTCCGTTGATCTCTTCGCGTGTTGACGGACGGCTGAGATTGAGTTGGAGGGTTGACCCCTGGAGCGTGCAGATCTCAATGGGTTTGGTGTGGTTAAGGCCGAGCTACCTGCAAAGAAGTCCCAGGGTGGTTGTGCCACCGAGGACCCTCCGACGATCAAGTTAAGCGGGGTATTTTGGCAGAGTAACGGCCTAGTGGAGTAAAAATGACTTACCTCGATCGTCTGAGAGAGGGGTTTATATAGCGGCAGCAAAGAGCAGGTGGGCGCGAGAATCAAGCCGGACGTTACGCCCATGGTGTCACGCCTGTGTGATAGGCGGGATCCTACATTAATGATGAGACATGCTCGTTAATGGGGGGATCGTGATGGCGTGGAACGCGGGATCCTGAGCGGCGGATATCTCGCGCATAGCGAGATTTGTGAAGCCGTGGCGTAGGCGTCTGTGATCAGCACTGCGGGTCGGTCTGGGTGGGACCGAGGAAGATGAGCTCGGCGGGAGGCTCGGTCACGAGTGGGAGGTCGAGGCATCCAGGTTCTGTGATAGCTCGAAGGCGAGACGAGGGGTGGTCTGGAAGGCCACCAGAGGTCGGAAGACTCCTCGGGCCGGAGGCCCGAGGTGCGATCTCAACTAAAGTCCTTGATCCTTTCTCGTAGGTTCTGGGATACGTCATCTGCAACGTGTCGGCATCTGGAGAGCCACCGATATCGAGCCTCATCAGTGGCGGTTAGCAAAAAATCGAAAGGTCTTGTATCGCTCCTCCTCCTCTCCAATGATACGAAAGGACCAAGGTCTAGGATTTCGTTCCAATTTCAAAATCATAAATTTTTTCATAGAAAACAAATTAGGGTGTTTCGATTTAGCCCAACCTTTATATTTGGATGCAGAGAAAATCATGCTCCTTAGCGCAACAATCACGAAGACTTAAAACGAGCTCTAGATAGTCCTTTGTAATCTCAGGTTTCTTTCAAGTGTAAAGGAATTTTTTTCTCAGTGTTCAGAAAAAAACAAACAACAAATGAGATAAATCTGACTTTCTAAGGAATGGCATAGCTTCTTTTACATGATGGAGGGTTTCCGTGGATCTCAAAGTGACTTTGTCTGGATTATAGGATTTTTTTTAGAAGATCAACAAGGATCGGAACGGATTGAAGAACATGATGGAGAATGTCAAAGAATGGAGAGCTAAAGAAAGACTTGAGAAGAAGTGAAGTCATCTAACCCTTTGTTAGGGAGTTAACATTTAACTTGTGTCTTTTATTAGTTTATGATCCTGGTCAATCCAACCGTCTGATTTGATGTTAGAGAGATCGGAGAGAAATCGACAACGAAGGAACCTTTTTTCTGTTTAAAAAATAAAAAAAGCTTTTGAGTTGGTATTCAGAATATTGAACCTTTTGGGATATTAAATTGTATATAAAAACATGTTTGAAATCAAGAAGGTCCAAATAATCTTTTCACAGTTTTAATCGGTAGTCATATCATGATCTTAATTCCAATGTGTTCCTATTTTAGTCAAATAAATCCAAAATATTGATTTTAGAAACAAAGATTGGTCTAAGTTTAAAAGTAAAATAAAACTATAAACTTAAACAAGAACGTAAAAGTAACACCCTAACAGGATCGTACGTTATTTAAATAATTGTTTTGGGGTATTTAAATTATTATTATTGTTTGGGTTGTGATTAGTGTTTGGATAGTATGTGTGTTTATTGGATCGACCCGCTTGTGTGAAATCTGTTATGGATTGATAGTTAGATGGAGTATATTTTATGGATATTTATGTTTAGACCATATCTACATGAATTCCAAATAATAGATATACAATATTTAAACTATATATTTTTTGGTAGCCATATGTTATGAGTATTTTATATTAATTGTCAGTATACTTTTATCCTATTTTAATATCTCATGATATTTTATTGACGGTTTATCTATTACACATAAATCCAAAACGTCATAAGATATTGTGTATAATATATTAAAATAAAATATATTTTTTCTAACCATTATATTTATGGTTTAAGTAGGCTACGTGTGTGTAGATAACTTCTAGTTATATTTTTTAGATTCAGTAAAGACGAATCGGGGATCATAATTTCTTTATAAAATGTTATTGGTTATTTAGTTTTAAAAAAACACACACACACACACACACACATATATATATATAACCCATCTCTCTGCCTTAACTCGATCCTTCTCGTCTCTCTCTGTCTTCCTCTTTTTCTCCTCTCGTAGCTAACAACGACACCCATCACCATCAACTCCATCATCTCGTCGTCGACTTCAAAGACCCGACACATCTTCGTACACATCGCTGTCTCCTTCCTTTCGACTCCAAACCCATCGCTAGCGACCCATTCACCTATTCGACAACACCTTTCTCCTCATTGCAACCGAGAACTGAGATCCCTACACCTAACTCAACAGCCGAACCCATCTCCACTGAGCATAACCCTCGACAACACCCTCCATCGTGGCTAACCTCCTCAAACGAGCCCAACTCCTTGCTCCTCCCCATCGTAGCAGCAGCCAACAACCCTCGTCGCTCCCTTAGATGCACCCAGACCTCATCTTCCCTCAACCCACTCTGACCACCACAACCTCCCTTCATCGCTACCATCTCCCCTCTACAGCCCACAAGCACCAAACGCGCCACGACGTCATCTCCCCTCTCCATCTCACAAAAATCCTAACATCGCCTCCTTCAGCACCAAGCAATCACTGTCATCATCTTCCACCATCCCTCATCCAAGCTCCAGCCCTTGACCCAAGTCAACAGCATCCTCCAAGACAACTGAGCACCCATCAAGACCGGAGCAGGCCCATACCCGAGACCTAACCGCAGCCGTCACGATCGTTTACTTCTTCGCCGTTGTCGCTGAGTTCCTTGGCTGCATCCCTACCTGAGCATAGTTCAGGTCGGGCCCCAGCGGAGATCCGAAGCTTCGATTTTGCATCGTGTCATCGTCGTTTCCGTAATCATCAAACCAAGGCAAGTATCTGAATACTTGCTCTAATATGCTATTTACTGCAAGGCTCAATCTTGCCATAAAACTATCGTTATATTTATAAGTAATATTTTATAGTATGATAGTATTGAATAATAAAACACATGCATGACAGTTACAACAACAACAACAGAACCTTTTATCCCGAGCATATGGGGTATGCTACATGAACCAACATGAGAATCACGTTGGGTCCAGCACATGAATCCTCCGCATCCACTCACTCCTATTGAATAATATACTTTCATTGAGGCCTTTGGCAACCATATCTTTTCGTATCACCTCTATCCTTGTTTTCTTCGGTCTCCCTTTTGCCCTTTTGACATTGCCTATATCGAGAGTATCTAATCGTCGAACCGGTGCTTCCATAGGTCTGCGTCGCACATGACCATGTTAGTGATATATGCCCTAGAAGCCATTATTGTATCATACTGGTTTGTATATTACTTAATGGAAGCTTAGTATATTCACAGTTGTATTGACAGTCTTGCTCAAAATGGTAGTATGCTACTTGGTTTGTTTGTATCTCAATATGTGCATGTGTTTCTTTTAGCATATCGCTTATATATATTGGTAGAGCCCTTAGGATCTTTGCTTGATTACCAGCGTTGTGATGGCAGTCACACTAGTGGGGGCTGGATAGTCTATAAGCACATCCTTATACAGGTCCCTAGTCGTAGGATTATCGAGACGGGGCATCGATACTCCAGAGTAGACTAGTGTATACGCTTCTCATCCCAGCATGGGAGATGGTCTGTCCCATAACTATTAGTACGTCATACTGGAAATAGTTTGCAGGTGCTCATTAGGTTATGAGTACACTGGACAGGACTCGTCGGGAACTGTTGGTAGGTATTATACCTATTGTCGGGTAGCAGTTCTATGGTGACATGAGTAAAGATTAGTCCGTTGACTTGACACTGCTACTTAGCCTCGCGTGTGTGTTCCCACTGTACTTTGATTGCTACCCTACCACAGCTCAAAAGAGTCGTGCAAACAGGTAGTAGTTGGGTGCAGTCCCGAAGCATTTGGAGGCAGTAGCAGTTAGATAGGATTCGTCTCTTCCGGTACTGTGGGTTGATATCGCGCTGTGTTTGGAGAGCCATTACACAAAGACCCTGGCCATGGCAAGCGGGATTTACTGGTAGGTATTCCAGTAGTTTCTCAGGGTGTTTTGGGCTACACTCCGGCATTACTTATTGCGCTATTATGGGTCTGACGATTACCGCCCCTAGGCCCGATATGCGATACTCTTAGACGAACAGACTGGACTGTACGGAGATTGTCACATACAGGCTCAGCAGGAGTTCTGATGAGTTTTCTCATTGGCCTTCTCATCGACAGATACCTGGATAGCCGTTAGGTGCAGCTAGTACCGCTTACGGTTTGTGGATAAACCCACTGTCAGTGTACCGTCGAGTTTTTAGAGTCCCACACAGAGGGTTTCCCTGCATCGGGCGAAAAATGTAGAGGACGTATGGTTTTACGGCAGGGCTTCGATCACGTACGTGAACTTTTACGCGTATGATGTTCGTACGGATAATACTAGTGGGTTTTTGTTTAAGCCGGATCCTAGTATTGTATTGATGGATTTATTTCGTCTCTTTGTATTCGTATTCTTCGGAATGCAGATGCAGGTATGTATATACGGATGAAGGGCATTCTCGTAATTTATCGGGAAAGCTTCTAGAAGTGGACACCTCATTTAGGGTTTATTCTTTTTGGATTAAACATAATGAGGTGAGGAAATGAGATGGAGTTTTACATTGAATCTAGCATAGCTACTTGGTGACTCATGGCTATGACTCACCATTAGATATTTTGTGAAGCTCATGATATATTTGTGTGAGATATTATATCTCCTCAATTATCATATATGCTTCATTCTTTTATCAAAGGCATCCAAGCTTCTTTCTAGAGTTCACTCTCCACTCTCATTTTCTTCAAGTCTTCTTCTTATTCTTCATGAACTCTAAACCTCTAATGTGTTGAGAATCCTACGGTTCCAAGAGACAAACTATTCCATCTTCACTCTCTACATCACCTAGACCATCCAGTTTAGCGAACTAGTTGCCCTAGTTACCTCGGATTTAAGGTTGGAGCTCGGACTATAGACTCTCGGGTGGATCGTCTTTGACTCGAGGAGGCCGGCGAAGTTGCTCGATTCAAACGATCCTTGGAGCTTGTGATGAGGAGGAGGAGGACAACGACTAGAAAACCCGAAGGACTTGGTTTCGTGAGGTATAACTTTCATCTGAGTAGTTAAACCTCACACGGTATTTTGTTAGTTAGGGTTTAGCATCGATCCTGGAGTTCAAGTCCGTATTGCGGGCTTTGAAAAATCATTTTTTCAAAATTCTGCCTCCCCGCGGATACGCGAGGTGTGCGACATGGACTTACAGTAGTATCAGAGCCTACTAAACCATAGCTAACAGTTTATACGAAGTTTAAACTACGAAACCGAAAAATTCCGAAATATCGAGACAAAGATCTAAGTTTCTGTCAATTTTTTTCGAGCCTCTGAATTTTTTTAAACAGTTGCAGAGTGCTTTACCTGGTATGTCACGAACACACACCAAATAAGATCCAATTTCATCATGTTATGAACAGCCACATTGGGAAAATTCCCGGCCTCACCGGGTCATTTGTGGTGGAATGACTTTAATTTTGGTCTGTGTTCTAGTTTCATGGATCTAAGGTCTCCGGTATTGTTTGTTTTTTCCATTTCTGGATATACAGTTATCTTTTTTCTGTGGCAATACGGAGTGTTTCGAAGTCGCGGTTTTAACGTCGTTTAACAAGTTTCAAGTTGTGATATATGTGTTTGGAAACGTCGACTAATTGCTATACGTCGATTAGTCGGGGTTGCACATATCTGTGTTGCTGCTCTTGATGGATTGTGTATATGAATTTTATTGGATCATCGTGGATTAATAGCCGGGGATATGAGATGAGAGTTTTCATTCTTTCATTAGATATAAATTGTAAAGTGATGTAATATTATTTTGCGGGGCACATCCGGGTTGAGGTTGCAGTCACCGTTGTATAATATTTCTTTTACGGTTTTCTGCTCCTAGGATAGACCCAAAGTGGGGTGCACAAACTACCGGGTACTTTGAAGTGCCGAGTGGCCTACTCACTTTGATGAGGAAGGTTGCTTCACTTCGGGTGTTTGGCGGGTAGTTTGTCGCACCCATAGGGGTTTGGGGTGGGGTTTGGCTATTCATCACGACCGTGGAATCCGACTTTCGTTACGGGCTTAAACGAAATGCGAAATTTCTAGTATATCCAATATGTTCATCTGTGATCTGGAATGTCTATTATTGCGTGAGACGAATGTTATTATATATATATTATATAATAGACGTTGCTTATGTTTTGCACCTGCGCTAGTCCAACCCCCGTTCTGCCATTAGTTAAATAACCTAACGGTGTTAGACGGGGCCCAGTGGCGAATATGGATGGCATAAGTGGACGTGGTATTTTCATCTTTTTCTGTGATGATAGGTGTAAATGATAGGACTGCATTACATTAATGCAAAGCAAACAAACCAAAGCTGAATCGTTGGAATACTTTTAAAACCACTCGGTTTTTCCAAAACAACAGACTTTTAAATACGGAGCTTAAACCACTCATTTTAAAAAGCTATCAGGTTCCTTCGATTATATCAAGTTCACTACGTTCACGGTTTCGCCAAAACCACATAGCCCTCGGTCATTCCATATGAATATTCGGTAGTATTCAAGCTATGTTTGTTAGCCTTCGTTAAGGCATAGTGATTGGTAGTTGCTGGGTGTTCATATGTAGCATAGATAGATGCATTGGTTTGGGACAGTCGTATTACTTTGTTAGCCTCCGTCAAGGATATATATGGGTGGGTTCAAATTAACCTGGACAATGATGGGTAGAACTTGACATGCAACTTATGATTTGTTGGCCTTCGTCAAGGTCATAAGAGCATGGGGCAAAAATCCACATCCGGAGTTTCTAAAGAAACTGAAACTTGCTAGTGCTGTATACCATTTAGAGTGTGATAATGTTGGTAGGATTCCTTCAAGATTATCACACAATGATATGTGGATCCCGATCATACTGTGAGTATATGCTACTCCTCGAGAGATTTTTCACTTAACAATCAATGCTATAAACCAAGTAGGTGTCTAGAACAGTGTTAGCGGGGCTATGCCTCCAGGGAAAAGAGGTTATTTAATTAAGGAACTTCACGAAAGCGTCATAAAACCTCCCTCGAAGTACTGACATTAGTCTGGCTGAACGGTTAAGCAAGTATTGTACGGTGAGATTAATCCTGACTAATTATTCTTTTATGGTTTGAGGAATGATTCGAGAGACGGTGGGAGCCATCCTGTTTAAATTAATTAAAAACCAATCTAAACTTGCAAGAGTATCATACTAAAGTGTTTCTTCTCTTTCTCCTAATTGCAGCGGCCAGTTGACCGTGCCTAGGTTACATTTAGCTAATAAATTGACCAGGCCAGACTATATTGACTGGCAAGGGTTTGTCCAGATGTCATTTTCCTGTGACAAGCTGGACCACCTCATTACTACTCAAGCCCCGCCGTCCTAGGACCAGTTTCCACCGTTACGGATAAAGAGATCCGTAAGACAAGGGAAAAGGACAGTGCGAATACCAAGTGCCTCGTGTTGGCCTCAGTAGATGGTGAAAACCAGAGGCAGCACGAGAAGACGGACTTAGCTTCCATCTTCCTTCATAAAAAAGATTTATATGGAGAGCAATCTCGTATCGCAAGATATGAGACCTCGAAAAAATTGCTTCAAGCGAGGTTGGCTATCGGGTTATCTGTAGGGGACAACGTCCTTACAATGACTAGCTATATTGATGAGCTCACAGACCTGGAGGCCACGTTGAAGTACCAATCTTATGCCGACTTGATTCTACAGTCCCTACCTTCTACTTACACCCTGAAGGAAACTAGGGAGACACCCACTCTGCTTAATGGGGAATCTTCCTCTTTTGCATCTAAGGCGAAAGCAAAGGGTGAGAAGAAGAAGACCTCCACAAAACCGATATGCGGTGTCAGTAAAGTAGAGGGACAAGGAAAAGCAAAAGTTTCAGGGCTGACAGTAGGGAATGAGGGATGTTCCTATTGTCATGGGAAATGGCATTAGCAGAGGGATTGCAGGGCTTTGAAAGCCAGAATCTGAAGCATGTTGTGGCTTCGACTTTGGGTGTGTTTGTAATTGAAAACTGTATGTCAATTAACTCTACTTCCTGGGTACTAGATATCAGATCAGGATCCCATATCTATAATTCATTACAGGCTTTGAGAAACCGTAGAGTTATCAGGATAGGTGATATAACTCTCAGGCAGTGGCGACTAGATAGGATTCGTCTCTTCCGGTACTGGGGGTTGATATCGCGCTGTGTTTGGAGAGCCATTACACAAAGTCCCTGGCCAGGGCAAGCGGGATTTACTGGTAGATATTCCAGTAGTTGCTCATGGTGTTTTGGGCTGCACTCCAGCACGACTTATTGCGCTATTAAGGGTCTGATGATTACCGCCTCCTAGGACGATATGTGATACTCTTAAACGAATAGACTGGACTGTACGGAGATTGTCACATACAGGCTCAGTAGGAGTTCGGATGAGTTTGCTCATCGGCCTTCTCATCGACAGATACATGGATAGCTGTTACGTGCAGCTAGTACCGCTTACGGCTTGTGGATAAACCCACTGCCAGCGTACCGTCGAGTCTTTAGAGTCCCACATAGAGGGTTTTCCTGCATCGGGTGAAAGATATAGAGGCCATATGGTTTTACGGCAGGGCTTCGATCACGTACGTGCACTTTTGCGCGTATGATGTTCAGACGGATAATACTGCTGGGTTTTGGTTTAAGCCGGATCCTAGTATTGTATTAATGGATTTATTTCGTCTCTTTGTATTCGTATTCTTTGGAATGCGGATGCGGGTATGTATATACGGATGAGGGGCATTCTCGTAATTTGTCGGGAAAGCTTCTAGAAGTGGACACCTCATTTAAGGTTTATTCTTTTTGGATTGAACATAATGAGGTGAGAAAATGAGGTGGAGTTTTACATTGAATCTAGCATGGCTACTTGGTGACTCATGGCTATGACTCACCATTAGATATTTTGTGAAGCTCATGAGATATTTGTGTGAGATATTATATCTCCTCAATTATCATATATGCTTCATTCTTTTATCAAGGGCATCCAAGCTTCTTTCTAGAGTTCACTCTCCACTCTCCTTTTCTTCAAGTCTTCTTCTTATTCCTCATGAACTCTAAACCTCTAATGTGTTGAGAATCCTAGGGTTCCAAGAGATAAACTATTCCATCTTCACTCTCTACATCATCTAGGCCATCCAGTTTAGCGAACTAGTTGCCCTAGTTACCTCGGATTTGAGGTTGGAGCTCGGACTATAGACTCTCGGGTGGATCGTCTTTGACTCGAGGAGGCCGGCGAGGTTGCTCGATTCAAACGATCCTTGGAGCTTATGATGACGAGGAGGAGGACAACGACTAGAAGACCCGGAGGACTTGGTTTTGTGAGGTATAACTTTCATCTGAGTAGTTAAACCTCACACGGTATTTTGTTAGCTAGGGTTTAGCATCGATCCTGGAGTTTAAGTCCGTGTTGCTTTGGAAAAATCATTTTTTGAAAATTCTGCCTCCCCACGGACACGCGGGGTGCCCAACATGGACTTACAGACCAAACCATTTGTTCGCACCTGTTTAAGTGCGCATCTAAATCAAGTGCGCACTTGAGAGAACAATAACTCTAAAGGCATGTGCGCATGCGGGGGTTAATTCATGACACGTGTGCAGCATATACGCGAATTATCAACGTTCGCACTTAACAGAGATTCCTAAATGCGAAGTACATGTGCAAAACACGTGCACATATGCAAGGTGCGTATATCTGTGGAAGGAAATTTGTTATAGATGAAATATTTATCAGATAACAACAAAAACATGCATTTAAATGAACATTTTATTCCATTGGGAAAAGATCACCAAACACGGGATCCCGGCTACAGGGATTAGTAAAACAAAATACAAAATTCTCTAACTCTCTCTCTCTCTCTCTCTCTCGGCCTTCTCAACCATGTCAAAGCGACGATTCTTGCTAGAAGTAGCTCCCCATCTATCAACGCCGTGTTCGTCGGCAAAAGAAAACATGACAACTCGCCGATCCCGTATCTGACTCAACATGCGGACGGAGTGGTCTCTTAAAGGCTTCATGATCAGACCTGCCAACCGAAAGCAGTCGACATTTTCCTCCGCTGCGTTGAGTATCGCTAAAGTCATCTCCGCTTGGTGAAAAGGAACATCGTTGAGAACGCCAAGAAAGATCATGCGAAGCTATATAGAGCCGGCGGGAAGATGAGATCCCCTATGGAATATCAACTCACATATCACGGTGTCACACTGAGCATCCGTGATACCGGGATTCACTAAGTGGGCAGCAAAACGGAGAATGAGCTCTTCAATGGGTACTTCCCATGGCTGTCGAGGAGCGTGTGAGTGGACACACACCGTATTCTTTTCTCTGTGGGTGTGAAAGAGAAGATGATCACTTCTCTAATTTATAAGGAGGAGTATTCAAGTCTTGGCACAAAATTTTTTTGGATGTCATTAAAATGGGAACAATTTCCAAGCTTTGACTAAGAAAAATGTTGAAAAAGAGGTGGATAGCATTAAAAATTATGGGTCATCAGTCTGCACACTTACATTTAAGTGCGCACTTGATATAAACATCATTGACGCTCATACTTAACAAAATCCATTTAGTGCGATGTGCAAATGCAAAGCACGTGCGCACATGCTAGCCATAGGCATGCGCAAAGCAAGTGCGCATATGATAAGTGCACATATATTCGCCATCCGCACATGCAATGCACGGATGCAATACGCACTTAATCAACAACATGTGCAAGTACATGCGCATTCTCACAAAACAGATGCTTATTAAAAAGGAAATAAAATCTTTATTAATGAGCAATCAAAATTCTTAATTAACAGAAAAATATTCTGTTGGTTAAACACTGTCACACCCCGCTTCCCAGTGTAAGGGTAAGGTGACGTGGCGAGAACGCGACGTATTTACTCAGAAGTAACACGTTAAGCGTAAATAAGCAATATAAATGTAAAGCACAAGAATGACAAGAGATGTAATAAAATAACAACTTTTTATTTATATTCATTCTTTACATATAACTGAAAAGTAAAGTACAATGATGGAAAGCGATGCCTAAACAATGACATATGAACTGAAAAGAAAATAGTACAAGTAAGTCTAAAAGTCAGCCTCCTTGGTAAACTGCTCCAAGTTGTCCTGGCTGGGCTCGATCTCCTGAGAGTCGGGTCCTCCTGACAACATTTCAAGGAAAGAAGAGATAGGAATGTCGTCAGCGAACTAGCGCTCGATAAGTCCCAAGAGATAGAATGTAATAGATAATTAAAGAGAATAGAATGGATAAAGTATGTGTTTGTTATGCTAACGTAGTTGTCTGCAGCTTGGTACAGAATGTGCCAGTGTATACGAGAGGTGTCCAACTTACTACGTGGAATAAGGTAGCAAGTAAGTACAAGTCCCCGTCAAAACCCATGAGACAACGGCACAAGATGTTCATGTAGGTGTCTTTTAGTGACCGTCATCGTGCCACTTTTAATACATTCCGTACCAGTCTACCTCTTTAAAATCCCGTAATGTATATTGTATTTATTTTATTGATTTATAGTTACCAGACTTGCCGAGACCATGGTATAAGTTGTTCAGGTACACTGATTCAGGATGTAAACGGTAGTCATGTAGTCAAGTTCAAGATATAGTCATGGTTCGGTCCAGTCAAGTCATGTTACATGTTCTGGTTTTATTTTGGTATTCATGTTCAAGTTCAAGTGTTCATATTTGGTATTTTGGATTCATGTTGAATTGGAGTTGGATTCATGTTTGGATTGCATTCAGATTAGACTGAGACTCAGATTGAGTCAGACACTTTAAACAAAATTGGATCCTGAATTAGGTTTAGGAGTTATTGGTAACTGCTGCACATGAACGGCAAGATTTGTGTCTTTTTCAAAGACAATTATCATTGAGAACCCGTTTTAGTTTTCTACCTTAAATTGTCAAGCACCCACTTTCTCCAGCTCACTGAAGCTTAAGAGAATTGGTCCCGCTTAAACCAATATTTACTAGGGTACTTAATGTAATTTTATATAACTTGAGGGGTTTTTATGAAAAATATTTTAAATACACTTTCAAAATAAAGCTCAAGTATTTATTTATCGTATTTAAAGTTTTCATGGATGTAACTTTTAAAAAGTGAGGTATTCTAGTGAATATATACCTAGCTTGAATAGTTTAAGGTATTTTAGTGTAAAGTTAGACTTGTATTGATTCTTGATGGTATTTTCATAAAACTTATAATTCTTTTATTTTGTTTAGAAAAAATGGAATTTATTATATATTGAAAATATGTGATATGATAATATTTATATAATTATTAAAAATAAATTTTTATTATTAAATAGAAACTCTCGTTTTTCTTAAAAATTGTATTAAAATTCCATCAAGATCGTATGCTCCGTGAGGAGGTCTGCATCTCGCTCTACTAGTCCCGAAAACGTGCGATAATACGCACCATCCCAATCGGGTTCCCCAAAATGGGTTGTAGAGACATAATCGCAACGAATAAATTAACAAAATTTAAAGAAATCCGTTTTTTTATAGTTTAAGGTATTTATTTGAAAATTCATATTTTTCCACATGATATTGGTTTCAAGCGAATCGTGCTATGTCAAGCAGTGTGTACGTGAGAGGTAGGTCATTACCTCGTGAGATATTCTAAAGGTATGCTAAGCTAAATACGTAAAAAAAATGTCATATGTAAAGTTTGTGGTATTTAAATGAAAAATGCAAATTAAAGGTAAATAACATGATATTTTAATATGAAAATTGTTCTCAATGTTTATTTCATGATTACTAAGTAAGATAAATGATATGGATGAGTGATTCTTAAGAAAAATAGCGATTTTAAGGATTTTAGAAACGAATGTCGGAATAACTCCACTTCCGACAAGTTTTGAAAAGAGAACTTTTAAGGTGAAATAATAGAATAAGAAGTGGGACTTACAAGTTGAAAGAAGAGGGGGGAGGTTGAGGAAGAGATTGGTGGCTTCGTCGAGTTGCTGGATCGCCGGAATCGCCTCGATCCTCGCCGGAAAGTTAACTTGCGCTAACTCCACTTGTACTCTTCTTTGACTTAGGAAATTTTGAGAATTTTGGCAATGGATTTCAGAACGAAGAGAGAAAGGGCATGGTGTTGTATTTATAGGATGGAATTAGGGTTTAGGAATTGAAAAGAGAATTAAAATTGCATTAAAAATGAGATTTAAAGCTCATTTTTAATTCTCTGTTAATTTTTAGGGAAAACAAACAGAATAGGAGTAGTGGGGTAGGCCAAGATGTGTTGTGGGTGAAGCACGAGGGACTATCTTTTACGGACGGCCGGCGTCGCTGGCCCAAACGCGCATCTTACCGGTCAAGTTGAAGCGTTGGGTGCTTAGATTGGTTCCATGTGTCCCTGTCGTAATTAATAGCATTTTGCACATGTTTGATTTTCTATGGCTTTTCATTTTACATGTATTGCACGTATAAACTTTTGGACTTCCAAAAAGTTTAAAATAAAAATTCAGATAAATAATATGTGGCTGATGGGATTCGAACACAGGGGCTATGTCACAGCTGTGCAAGACTTTACCAATGAGCTACAAGTGCTTTCTTGCCGTTCTTAAACAAATTAATTTTATAACTTGTGCTCAGGTTAGCAAACTCCATTCTATATATTAACTTTTAAAAAATTTCGTACAGTAAAAACAAAGTCATTACATTCTACCCTCCTTACAAAAATTTCGTCCTCGAAATTTACATTTACATAAGGACTAATTTACAAATAGTAAAAGGTATCTTGCACGCATGTCGTCATCATATTCCCACGTTGATTCTCCTGGCGAATCTTTTCTCCACATCACTTGGACCAAGTTTACTTTCTTGTTCCGAAGTGACTTTACCTTTCTGTCTAGGATTTCAATGGGTTACTGCTCACAAAATAGATCTGTCTGTACAGTGAGCTCGGAGTGATCAAGAATGTGGATGGGGTCACTCACATATTTTCGAAGCTAGGATATATGGAACATGTTGTGCACTACTTCTAATGAGGGTGGAGGTGCCAAACGATATGCCACTTCTCCGACTCGTTCGAGTATGTTGAACGGTCCAATGTATCTTGGACTGAGCTTACCCCTCTTGCCAAATCGAATCACTCCACGATTTGGAAAGATCTTTAAGAACACATGATCTCCCGGTTGAAACTCCAGATGACTGCGCTTTGCATCAGCCCAGTGCTTCTGTCTGTCTTGGGCTATGCGCATTCTTTCCCTGATCGTGCGAACTACGTCCACAGTAGCTACGATCATCTCTGGTCCAAGGAGTTCCCTATCTCCGATGTCGTCCCAACTTAGTGGTGAATGACACTTCCTTCCATATAGAGCTGCAAAGGGTGCCATTCCAATACTCGCTTGGTAGCGGTTTTATGAAAACTCCATAAGATGTAGGTGACCTTCCCACGATCCTCCGAAGTCTAGCATACAAGCTCTTAGCATATCTTCAAGGATCTGAATCATTTTCGTCCATCTATTTGTTGATGGTAAAATGTGCTAAAGTTCAAATTCATTCCCAAGCTAGCTTGCAGACTCTGCTAAAACTGCGACCAGAATCTGGTGTCACGATCGGAGACAATGCAAACCGGTACTCCATGTAATCTCACGATATCCTGCATGAGTTCATGGGTATCAGAAATAGTATATCTTGAGGTTAAATCTTACATTAGATTCATGCTTACTTCCATGTACTTCTTTGCCAATGTCTCGGTAGATTGGCCAACTCGAAATGGGATGAAGTGAGCCGACTTTGTGAGTTGATCCATAATAACCCATACCGCATCGTTATCTTTTGTGCCGCGAGGAAGTGCAGTCATGAAGTCCATGGTGATGTGTTGCCATTTCCATTCTGGAATATGTAACGGTTGAAGTAAACCAGCAGTCTTGTGATGTTCAGCTGTTACTTGGCGACACACTAAGCATTTGGCTACGCTTCTGGCTACTCCACGCTTCATTCCATGCCACCAGTAATGTTGTCGTAGATTTTTGTATATCTTTGTACCTCCAGGGTGTACTGAGTATGGAGAGATGTGAGCTTCTTTCATCAACTCTTCCCGAACAGAACCTTGTGGTACACACAACCTGCTTCCATATCTCAAAAATCCGTCTTCGTGGATGATGAAATCGGTTCGAAGTCTACTTTCTACTTGTTCTCGGATCTTTCGTAACTTGGCATCACTTGCTTGAGCTGCTTTGATCTGATTGACAATAGTAGACTGAACTTGTAAGTTCATCAAATATGAAGTGTTACTTGACATAACCACTTCTATCTCCATCTTATGCAATTCCTGTTGAAGCTTCCACTGTGCGGTGAGATTCATTGATAAAGGATGGCGACAAAGTGCATCAGGAACTACATTCACTTTTCCTGGATGATACTGTAGGTTGATGTGGAAATCTGCCATATGTTCTAGCCATCTTCTCTGCCGCATATTCAACTCCTTCTGAGTAAACACATACTTCAGACTTTTGTGGTCAGTGTATATGTCCACTCGCTCTCCAAGTAGATAATGGCACCAAATCTTAAGTGTAAAGATAACGGCCGCCAACTCCAAATCATGTGTTGGATAGTTGTGCTCATGAATCTTCAGCTGTCTTGATGCAAAAGCTACAACCTTTCCATGTTGGTGTAGAACACATCCTAATCCCTTATCGGATGCATCACAATGCACAACAAAACCTCCAGATTGGTCCAGTATTACGAGAATAGGTGTTGATGTCAATATTGACTTGAGTTCTACAAAAGCTTGTTCACATGCTTTTGACCACACGAATACTTCATCTTTACGTGTGAGCTTGGTCAGAGGTGTTGCAATCTTCGAAAAACCTTCTATGAATTCTCGGTAGTATGCTGCTAATCCCAAGAAACTTCGAATTTCCTTCACTGTCTTTGGTGTCGTCCATTCGCTTATTCCCGATACTTTAGCTGGATCCACAGAGATTCTTTCGCCCGAAACGATATGTCCGAGAAATCCTACTTGATCTAGCCAAAATTCGCACTTGGCATAGAGTTGATGCTGTCGTAAAGTCTCTAGGACAATTCGTAAATGCTAAGCGTGTTCTTCTGATTCATTGAATACACCAGGATGTCGTCGATGAATATGACAATGAACCTGTTTAGGTACTCTCGGAAAACCTGGTTCATCAGATTCATAAATATGGCCGGTGCATTGGTCACTCCAAATGGCATCACGAGAAACTCATAATGACCATAGCGAGTCCTGAATGCCGTCTTCGGAATATCAAACTCTTTGACCTTCACCTGATGATAATCAGAACGAAGATTTAACTTTGAGAAAATGCAAAACCCACTTAGCTGATCGAACAGATCGTCGATGTACGGTAGTGGATACTTGTTCTTTATCGTCACTTCGTTCAAAGCTCGGTAGTCTATACACATTCTGTATGAACATTCTTTCTTCTTCACAAGCAAAACTGGAGATCCCCAACTTGAGCAACTGGGATGAATCCATAAGTCTAAAAGTCGTCCTCCTCGGTAAACTGCTCCAAGTCGCCTTGGCTGGGCTCGATCTCCTGAGAGTCGGGTCCTCCTGACAACATTCCAAGGAAAGAAGAGATAGGAATGTCGTCAGCGAACTAGCGCTCGGTAAATCCCAAGAGATAGAATGTAATAGATAAGGTATGTGTTTGTTATGCTAACGTAGTTGTTTGTAGCTTGGTACAGAATATGCCAGTGTATACGAGAGGGGTCCAACTTGCTTCGTGGAATAAGGTAACATGTAAGTACAAGGCCCCGTCAAAACCTATGGGACAATGGCACATGATGTTCATGTAGGTGTCTTTTTGTGACCGTCATTGTGCCACTTTTAACACATTCCATACCAGTCTACCCCTTTAAAAACCTTGTAATGTGTATTGTATTGATTGTATTGATTTCTAGTTACCAGACTTGCCGAGACCATGGTATAAGTTGTTCATGTACACTGATTCAGGATGTAAACGGTAGTCAAGTTCAAGATATAGCCATGGTTCGGTCAAGTCAAATCATGTTGCATATTCTGGTTTTGTTCTGGTATTCATGTTCAGGTTCAAGTGTTCATGTTTGGTATTTTGGATTCATGTTGAATTGGAGTCGTATTCATGTTTGGATTGCATTCAGATTAGACTGAGACTCAGATTGAGTCAGACACTTTAAACAAAATTGAATCCTGAATTAGGTTTAGGAGTTATCGGTAACTGCTGCACATGGACGGTAGGATTTGTGTTTTTTTCCAAGACAATTACCATTGATAACCCCGTTTTAGTTTTCTACCTTAAATAGGTAAACAACCACTTTCTCCAGCTCCCTGAGGCTCAAGAGAATTGGTCCCACTTAAACCAATATTTACTAGGGTCCGTAATGTAATTTTATATAACTTGAGTGTTTTTTATGAAAAATATTTTAAATATACTTTCAAAATAAACCTCAAGTATTTATTTATCGTATTTAAAGTTTTCATGGATGTAACTTTTAAAAAGTGAGGTATTCTAGTGAATATATACCTACCTTGAATAGTTCAAGGTATTTTAGTGTAAAATTAGAATTGTATTGATTCTTGATGGTATTTTCATGAAACTTGTAATTCTTTTATTTTGTTTAGAAAACATGGAATTTATTATATATTGAAAATATGTGATTTGATAATATTTATATAATTATTAAAAATAAATTTTTATTATTAAATAGAAATTCTCGTTTTTCTTAAAAATTGTATTAAAATTCCATCAAGGTCGTATGCTCCATGAGGAGGTCTGCATCTCGCTCTAGTAGTCCCGAGGATGTGTGATAATCCGCACCATCCCAATCGGGTTTCCCAAAATAGGTTGTAGATGCATAATCCCAAGAAATGAATTAACACAATTTAAAGAAATCCGGTTTTTTTAATAGTTTAAGGTATTTATTTGAAAAGTTGTATTTTGCCGCATGATATTGGTTTCAAGCGAATTGTACTATGTCAAGATGTGTGTACGTGAGAAGTAGGTCATTACCTCATGAGATATTCTAAAGGTATGCTAAGCTAAATACGTAAAAGATTTATATGTAAAGTTTGTGGTATTTAAACGAAAAACGCAAATTAAAGGTACATAACATGGTATTTTAAGATGAAAATTGTTCTCAATATTTGTTTCATGATTACTAAGCAAGATATAATGATATGGATGAGTGATTTTTTAGAAAATTATGATTTTAAGGATTTTAGAAATGAATGTCGGGATAACTCCACTTCCGACAAGTTTTGAAAAAAGAACTTTTTAAGGTGAAAGAATAGAATAAGAAGTGGGACATACAAGTTGAAAGAAGAGAGGGGAGGTTGAGGAAGAGATTGGCTTCATGAAGTCGCAGGGTGCAGGGTTGCCTAGCACGGCAGTAAGGTTTCGGGAGGTATCGTCCATGCAAAATCAAAATTTTGCCGTTCTATCTAACCCTAAAAATAGAATCGTTTAGTAGAAATCGTACGGAAAGTAATGCAAATAACTTTGCATAAGAAGTGATCAACGAATACAACCTTTGTAGACCGGTCCTTCACTTCAATAGCTCCGTGTAGTAGTCCCCTTCGCTGCGATCGTGAACTCCGGACTCTTGAGAGGCTCCCTTGAAGAAACGAACATACTTGCTTCGAAAACTTCGAGGCCGAAGATGATCTACGTCGAAGAGACACTAACCCAAGATATCTCTTCACTAATCATGGAATTAGTGAAGCAAACACCCTATACTAAATGGCAAGTGGTAGAGGATGATGCAGTAGAAATTTTGCTCACTTTAGAAATCATTCTCACAAGAAATTATCACTTTCCATTGAAGCTAGAAAGCTTGAGAGGAAGAAGAAGATGAAGCAAGTGATGAATCAAAAAGATCAACTCATGAGGTTACAAATGCAACCATGGTCATAAAATATCATGCGTAACCATTGTAGAGAATAAACCATACCCTATGGTTAAGGGTTGGGTCAATAAATATCCTAAGCTAGACAAACAAGTTGACTTGGTCAATAGTTATCTTGTTTGCACAAAATATCTACCATGACTAAACCAAATGTTTGAATTAGCTTAAAACAAATAAAACCCTAGCTTAACCCTACCATGGTATAAGTCTCATACATACATGTTGCATGAGTTACCTAGCATGACACAAAAATATATATCATATATATAATAAGTGTGCAAAAAGAAAATAATACATTTAACATATATCACATATATATCAATGTATCATCAAGTGAGAAAAATGAATACTTAAATGAGCTAATATTAGTTAATGTAATGTAATATATCAAATATATATAATTATACATTAAATTATTAAATCAACACTTGATTTAATAATCCGTTCATATCACATATAACCAACTAATATCAAATGTATCCTTTTATCGAATCAACACTTGATCCGATAACCCGGCTATATCACATATAACCAATCGATACATATATCGCGAGAATAGAATGTGGTATCACATACGCACATTAATCTCGGTCCCGCACATATCACATATGTGCTCCTCTGTGTAGGAAACCTCTTTGTAGGACTCTAAAGACTCGTCAATACGCCGGCAGTAGGTGATGATCATATCAAACACCCACAAGCCGCAAGCGGTCTGCTAAACGTAACGGCCACCCGAGTATTGAGCAATCAGAAGATTAACAAGCAAGCCTGCTCGTACTCCTACGAATCCAATCAGTAACACTACCGTACAGTCCGGTCTCTTCGTCTGATATGTCGCATATCACAGCCTGGGGGTGGTGTAACGTCAGACCCCAATAACCTGATAAGTCATGCCGATGCAAGGTCTATAACGGTTCGAGAAACTACTGATAACACTTACCAGTAGATCTCAGCAACCATGGCCAGGGATTTCCCGTTATAGCCAATCGAGCATAGCGCAACATCAACTCCCTATACCGGGAGAGACGAAACCCCTCCTGTCACTCATTGCCTCCATGTGACTCGGGACTGTACCCAAAAGATACCGTTTTGCCCGTTCTCGTGAACGTGGTAAGGTGGAAATCAAAACACAGTGGGAATCACACAAGACTCTATAATGATCTCGGGTCTACAGACTAATCTGTACCAGTGTCACCAAAGAACTGCCATCTGATGTGAGGTATAATACCATCTGGGAGTTCTCGGTGAGTCTGTCCAGTGTACCCAGTCTCCACTGAACACCCGCATACCTTCTCTAATGTCAAACACCAATAGATATGGGATCATCCATCGCCCATCATATGAGTCGAGAAGCGTATACGCTAATCTACACTGGAGTATCGATGCACTGTCTCGATACTCCCACGACTAGGAACATTTAAAGGATGTACTTAACGACTACTCTGTCCCCACTAGTATGATCTGCATCATAGTCCTGGTAGTCAAGTACTCATCCTAAGGGCTTTATCAACATGTAACATAGAGACAATCAGTGTACATGTTAAGATAAAATGCAACCAGATAGCATACTATCATGTCGAGCAAGAAAGTCCTCCCTATATATGTCCTAGCATCCACTACCATATACATCGTATGTACAGTAATGGCCTCTAGGGAATACATATTACTAACAATCTCCCACTTGCACTAGGGCCATCTATTGTAGTATCTCATACCCAATAATCAGCAGTGGTTGAAGGATCACATACTCAACCATCCCATAAAAGTCTCTACTGGGAAAAGGCTTTTGTGAGTGGATCCGCCGTGTTGTCCTCTATAGTCTACTCTCTTAACCTCAATCTCCCTGGAGATCATCCATCTCTATGATGAGGTGATACAGCCTAAGAATATGTCTGGATCATAGATGGGACGGGGGTTCGTAGGCCTAAGCCACAACTCCATTGTCACACAATGGTAGGAACGAAGTTCATCTCATGAACTTATATACATCCAGACTACCTCTCTGGTAGCATCCTTGGTAGCAATGTATCCATCCTTTATCTTCTAGTTTGCCACGACATCTAGCTTGGAACTCTTCCAACATACCGTCCCTCCACTAAGGGTAAAGACAATGGATGTGACTGACATTCAGTCGACCTTACCACCCTGAAAGCTATCCAGTGATTCTCCCCAGGATCGATTGATACCGTCTCACTACACCTAGTAAGAACCCAAACATCCATTTAGATCTATCGCATATATCCAAAACCAAGATTTAGGAGGTATCACCTTGATCCTATATGGAGAATCCTTATGATAAGAGGAGATTGAACGAGTGTAGCATAGGAAACTCCTTTCCTATCTAGAGTATGTCATCCACGTACTATACGAGGATCACCACCATACTCTCTACTACCTTTTTGTATATACAATGTCCATCTACCATTTTGATGAAGTCAAACTCTTTGACTACCATATCAAAACAGATGTTCCAACTCCGCGATACCTGCTTTAATTCATAAAGCAACTTGCACACGTTTCCGCTGCTCCCACTGTCTACGAAGCCCTCTGGCTGTGTACTTATAGACGCTCTCTTCTAAATCGCTATTTAGAAAAGCAGTCATGACACCCAACCGCCAGATATCATAGTCATGGTATGTAGCAATGGCAAGTAGGATCCGGATGGACTTAAGCATAGCTACCAGAGAAAAGGTTTCATCATAAACCACACCTGGTCGATGACGAGAACCTTTTACAACAAGTCTAGCTTTGAAAGTCTCAACTTTTCCATGTACACCAAGTAATCTTCTCAAGATATACTTGCTTCTGATGGGGATTTAACCCTCCAGATAAAGCAACCAAAGTCCATACTTTGTTAATATATATGGATTCCATCTCAGATCGCTAAGTATCCAGCCATTCTTACAGAGTCCCCACTCTTGATGGCATGCTCGAAACTAGTTGGGTCATCATCTCATGATGCAATCCTCGCTTCGACTGTCATAGAGAAAACCGAAGTATCTCTCAGGCGGATGAGGAATCCTACCAGATCGGCAGAGATGCTGTGGTTCGTCGGGAACTATTGAATCCTCCGGTTCTACTAAATCGTCAGCTGTAATTTGTATAGCTGGAACTCCTTCCAGTTCTACCTCATGACCATTAATTTTTTCATAAGAAATTCCTTTTCTAAAAATGTGGCATGCTGAGAAACAAAACAGCTTTTGTTCCTCGGTGCGGTAGAAGATATTCCCTTGCGGATGCTTGGGATATCCAACAAACTTCCACAGAACTGACCTTACCTCGAGCTTGTCCGGATTTTGCTTTTGACATAGGCCGGACAACCCTAAATCTTAACTTACTTAAGAGATGGGCTCTTCCCATACCATATCGCATATGGAGTGGTAGGCGCCTGATTTGGTTGCAGCTTCTCAAGTGCATAACCCCCAAAGGAAATAGGCAACTCAGTAGTACTCATCATAGAGCACACCTTATCTTATAGGGTGCGATTGCTCCGTCCCGATATACCAACGTGCTGTAGTGTATACGGAGGATTAATGCTGAGAGAGAATCTCATTCTTCTTTAGAATAGTCCAGGAATTCCGTGTCCAAGTATTCTCCTCCCTGATCTCATCAAAGGACATAATACTTATACCCGTTATGGTTCTCTACTTCTAACTTATATTCTTTGAATATCTCAAAAGGTTCAGACTTGTGTTTCAACAGGAACATATGTCCGAATCTTGAGAAATGATCAGTGAATGTAATGAAGTACAAAGAACCAGTCCTGGCATGTGTAGACAGGGGACCTACATACATCATCGTGTATCAATCCCAAGAGTTCACTAACTCTTTCTCTGTTTCCAATAAACAGAGCTATGGTCATCTTATCTTTGTGACAGGACTGCCAAGTTTCACAAGATGTAAATTCAAACTGATTTAAATATGCATCTTAATGTAACTTAGCTAGTCGGGTCGCATTGATATGACCTAGTCTACAATACCTCAAGAAGGATTCGTTCATTTCTGAACTCTTCCTCTTGTGTGTTGTTCCCCGCCGAAACACGGAGACGCGACCGCGTAGGTCCGTCTTGCCTGAATTTCGGGGCAGATGCTAATTGGTTCTATCCGTCCACCTCTCCGAAGATGCCAAGTTGATTTATGACACCGTATATCGAAGGTTTAAACGGATGCGGCCGATATAGTAGACTTCGTCAGATTCCCCCTCGTTGAGGAGTTTTTGATTGTGGGGACGCTCTTCCCTGCAGGCACAAGCCCCTGCAGTTAATTACGCTACCGCATCATGGTAACCACTTTCTCCTTCTCCAGATGGTCACTTCGTGTCGTGGATATTTGTTTTGTTTTTGGTTGCCCGTAGATTATATACGGAGACTAATTTATGTCGTCGCCCGTAGGGCGTGGATTAGTCCAAATCCGTATTTTATTAGATTTGGGTTTGGGGTTGGGTTTAAGGATACGTTAGTCTCATTTGAGACTAAGATCAACTTAAACATTTGTTAAGGATACGTTAGTCTAATTTTAGACTAAGATCAACTTAACAGTTTGTTAAGGATACATTAGTCTAATTTTAAACTAAGGTCAACTTAACCATTTGTTAAGGATACGTTAGTCTAATTTTAGACTAAGATCTACTTAACAGGATCATTTAGATCCAACAAAAGAGCATTTGGACTCTATTGTTCTAGGTTAGGGACTTTGCGGTTGATTACTAGTTTAAGGACATGGTGGTCCAAGGTTAAGGACATCATAGTCCGTGGGTTTAAAGAGACCCCACAATCCGAGGTTAAGGACATCATAGTCCGTGGGTTTAAAGGGACCCCACAGTCTGAGGTTAAGGACATCATAGTCCATAAGATTTGCTGGTTGTTGGGACCCGTCACCTCTCTGAAGACGTTGAAGGATTACAACGACATATATCAGAGGAGTGAAGAGATGTACCCTTGAACCAATATTGGTTGAGAGATCTATAGTCCAATTTGGGACTAAGATCAATTAATTAGATTTTGAGCACATTGGCTCAATTAAATCTGAATTGAGGATTTATGGCCAACTTGGTCTAAGTCCAATTAGGTTTAGAATGTTAGACCTTTGTTGGACTGTTGAACATTTGTCTGGGTTCAGCCTCCCCATTATTTAGCAATGCTAAGCATGGGTCTGGGTTCTGACCATATTTTTATCTCTTATTGAGTGATGAGCACTCATATGCCATATAAGATGATCAATCTTGGAAGGCAAGGATGTATTTGAGGTTCAGTCAAAGGAGAGTCTTGCCTCTGGAAGACTTAGCCAATTTGGGCTAAGACTCGTTTTAAAATAGTGTTAAACACTAGCACATATTTAGCGGTCACGTGTTTCCACGTGATGAATTTAGAATAGTGTTAAACACTAGGGATGAAACACCCAAAATAGTGTTAAACTCTAAAAAGATGAAGCGCTCACGTGAGGACACGTGAGTTGCCCTAGGATTGGGCTAAGCTTCGTTTATTTTATTCTGAGAATAAATGTTAAACACTTTTAGTCTTCCAGGCCATCATGTGTGGGCACGTGATGGGCATCCATGCACTGGATATTAAAGGGATTTGCTAGGGGTCACGTGGGGACACGTAAGGGCGCCCATGCATTGGATTTTAATCCTTTAGATCTTTCCATCTTCTCTTTTTTTAAAGAGGTGTTTGTCAGGGGTCACGTGGGGACACGTGAGGGCCCCCAAAGTCTATTCTGCCTTTATTTTTTTGAGAAGTTTGTTCAGGGGTCACGTGGGAGCACGTGAGGCATTGCCTCTGGGCTAATTCCTTCTTATTTTGAGGAGTCCATTAAAGGGTCACGTGGGGGCACGTGAGCATGCCTCCAAGATTTTTTCTTCCCATTTTGGGGAGTCTGTTTAAGGGTCACGTGGGAACACGTGACCTAGTTTTGTTCTCTCTTTTCTGCTCATTGAGAATGAGGGTCACGTGTTACCACGTGACCAAGTTCTTTACGTGCATGGAGAGCTTTAAGTCTCTTGTTTTAAGAATTAAATTCTCTGTAGGGTTAAACCCTAATTCTGTTTTAGAGGAATTAAATTCCTATGTATATGGAAGAATTAAATTCTTATGTAGGGTTAAACCCTAGTTCTGTTTTGGAGGAATTAAATTCCTATGAATTTGGGAGAATTAAATTCTCATATAGGGTTAAACCCTAGTCCTGTTTTGGAGGAATTAAATTCCTATGAATTTGGAAGAATTAAATTCTCATATAGGGTTAAACCCTAGTTCTGTTTTGGGAGAATTAAATTCCTTAAACTTAATTCTCTCTCTAAGTTTTGGATCTGCATGGCAGAATCTCCCCGGAGAATTAAATTCTCAACTTGTGGGGAGATCTGCTTCTGCAGATCTTCAACCAAAGGAAGAACTAACTTCTTATTCAGAAGAGTTAAACTCTTAAATTGAGAATTAAATTCTCTTTGTTTTATGGAATTTAGATCTCTTTCCCCTTTCTCACCTAGGGTTTCTTTTCTCTGAAGAGATCTTTTTTTCTCTCTTGAGAATTAAATTCTCCTCTCTTTTTTCTCCCTGTTGTTGTTATCTCCCAAAAAAAGTAGATCCCTTCTCTTCTCTTCTTGGTTCCTATTTGTAGAAGAAAGAAAAGAATCAATTTGTTTTGTCAATCTTTCATTAAATGATTTTAATTGATTTTGTAACCAACATGATCTTTTAGATCACCCGGTGAATTTTATTCACCATTGGATTTTTAATCCAAAAGATCTTTTATCTGTTATTCCTGGAAAATTTCAGGGAAATCTTTCCTTGTATAAAATCTTTCCATAAATTGGTGATTTTTAATCACCATTGGATTTTTAATCCAACGGTGCTCAATTTTACAGAGCACCATCTTTTTTGTTTGGAAAGATTTAGAGAAATATTTTTCTAGTTAGGGTTTTTGATTCTCTTATAATTAGAATTTAATTCTATTAATTCATAGATCTTTAGGAACCCATCACATGTTGGCACGTGACCCCCTGATTAAGAATTTGACCAGAATTTAATTCTGTTGTTTTAAAGAACTCGGAAATTATCACGTGTCAGCACGTGACCCTTGGTCACGTGTTGGCACGTGATGCCCCATTGGGGTTTTTCCTTATTATTTTATTATACCTTTAATTCTTTTCAGTGGATTTATAGTCCCATCACGTGTTGACACGTGACCCCACTGATTAATTATTTCCAATTATTTATTTTAATCAGTGCCTATAGGCTTTGCCTGTAAATGGTCACGTGTGTGCACGTGATGCCCGGTCACGTGTGAGCACATGATGCCTCATAACTTTTGATCCCGGATGAATTATGAGGCTCATAATATATCAAATCGAAGGGTTTTTCGAGACACTTTCGATACCATCAGAATTTAGCTGTTTCACATTCAGGAGTTTGTCAAAATACAGAAGAGAAAATATTAGTTCACATTTTCTTAAACGTATCGCTGCCATTAGATACCTCTGGCTCTTTTGCGCAGAAATTTTTTGGCGGGAACATGTGTGTTTTGTACGTTAAGAACCGTGGTTTGATTTAGAACGTATATACTTTTAGATAACGTGCCTGAACCGATCAACTCTTGATATAGAAAATGTTCAAAACATTATTCAACAATACAAAATTATATCCTTCTTTACTAAATAAAGAGACAGATATGATGTTGTATATCAGGTTCGGTATCTAATAAAATTCGTTCAGAATCAATGTATTTGGTAATACAATGTGATAACTACCAACTGCTTGGCTTTCAACAATTGCACTGTTTCCCACTCTTGAAACTTATCACTCGTTCTCAGTTCTTTACCTATCTATAGCCCATGTAACAGATTACATATCTGGGATCCTGATCCGGTATCTCATACCCAGGACGTAAAGGATACTGAGAAACAGTTCTCGGTAATGAACACACCCGAAGAAGATACATCATCATGCACTTTCTTCGTTTGGGCGGCATGGGTATTGATTGTTTTGAAAGAGTGTGTTTGTAGTGTAACCGCAATCAGAACGGTGTCGCATGTAGCTAGACCGAGGTGAGTACGGGTCGTCCTCTGGGAAACGTGGAACCTTTTACTCGTACTTTAGATGTGTTGAAAAAGAGAGGGGAAAGAATAAAGAATGGTGGAAATAGGTTCTAGATCTACGTTAAACAAGAATGCAAAATATAGATCTAGATTAATTATGGATGTAAGTTTAATATAAAAGGGGGCTTGTAAGGTTCGTTAGGATTTAGTAGTTATGGATGATTAATTAAAAGTTACCCTTTTTATCCTTTAATAGATTTAAAACTAGAACGACGGTGATGCGTGTAGATTAGGGTTTCTGGAGGGAAAAGGAATCGCATTCTTAACTCTTATCTCGACACGGAACTCCGTTCATATCTAGCCTCTACCAAAACAATCATTAATCTAATCTCTAATCGCGGTCGAGACTAGCAATAAATTGGTAGCACGCCCGATTAGGATGTTAATGATTCTTTTGATAAAGTTCATAAACTTTATAGGACTTAAAAAGAGTTTAGAGATATTCATCATCCATTAGCCTACCATAATCCTACGAACCCTAACAAGCGAAGAATTACTCGCGCATGTTGGGAGAAAGAGAGATGGAGAGAAAATACTTAATTAAACTACGAAGAAATAGAATAAGAAAAAGAACTACCTTTATTAATCAACAATATTCATTACACTTTGATCCCTTAGAAAATGATTACAAATACTAGTTTGCTTTTCGATCTCTTCTAAGGAGGTAGACGAACAGTTGATGATCAGCCTGGATGCGTGAGCCGTCTTGGACTTCGTGATCCCGTCGGCTTGATGATTTTTCCAAGAGGCTCTCGGTCCTTATTTATAGTCACAGAGCCAGAACCCTAGTTTCCTAATATAGAAACTAGTTGTTAGGATCCTAACCATCACAATCCCATATCTCAACTCTTCAAATCCGCGGCGGAACTACGGCCATTGGATAGGTTTGGTCGCGGATCCGCCCCCTTTTGGTGAGATCATGGTCTCTAATTTTTGTAGTTTCATATCTGTAACACTTGGTAATCTTTTGAGTATCTAGACTTTGAAAATCTTTTCTACATTTCTACCAGAATTAGTTTCTTGAATATCTTTAGTAGATTTGATTTGCCAACTTTGATTTCTTTGATTTCAGCCCTGAAAATTCTGCACAATAACTCAACAAACAATATTAGTAGAGTTTGTTTTATTGAGATATTAACTTAACCATTAAGAATCGGTCAAAGGTATTAATAAGGTAAGCATATTTAAATGGGCCAAATGTTACATGGATATTATATGCTTACTTTTTCCTACAAAATGTTATTTATAATATATAAACACATGAAAATAGTATTTTACGGATAAACCCTCATATGTATCATATATTATAATAAACACCTTTTATTATATAATAATAGCAGGAAAAATGTCATATTAAATGTGCAGTTTTATCAACTGAACAAATACCCCCAAACTTATCTTTGATCGTCCCGAGCAAACTAGTTTATTCAAGAGAGGGAGAAGAAAAAAAAAAGAAAACTAAGCACACTTTCGTAGGCAAACACGGTTGCACTGAGCACGTGCAACAAGCCGTTAAACCTCTAGGTGTCCCTAGTAGGAGGAGTGTTGTCTCCTAAGGGTTTTCAGTGGATTACACCCACAAAATCCTATAATAAAAGAGAGATGGTGAAATTTACATATAAAGATAAGAACCATAAAAGAAAGACCTTGAAAATAAGAGTTTCCAACTACACTAGCTTTTCAGTTGTCATGAGCCCTATCTTAATAGTCATGAAAAGATGTTAGAAATCACATTATACCTCAATAAAACATCGTCTTTATTCTTCATTCCTATCTTTCATCCAAACATTGATCATATACCCCTACGTGTGTGAAATGGACATCCCTACACTCGGAGAATTCAATTCAAGCTATCATACTCTTGTCCATCTACCTCAGTACTTTTTAACTTGATAAATATTTAGATTTGCTCACAAATTTTCATGCGACCGTTAATACTTCTTGAGGTACTAACCGACCGATTACTCATGTGCTTGCTGATTAGGTGATAATATTTTCCTCGTCTTGCACCACTTAAGGCTTAGCAGTGACTCCCAGACCAGTTGGCCTTAGGGCACTAGGTGAAGAGGCACCCTCGCTATATTTTTTTATTACTGCCTTGGCGATACAAAACCAGTGTTCATTTTTTTTTCTTTTCACCATTTTTATATTTTCTTCATTTTTTTCATTTCCTTCATACTTGGCTTTTAGACAAGAGCATTTCAAGGTATCCTCTACTATCCCGAGTTTCAAGACGTGTGTAAGTGCATATAGTAGGGTATCAACATTCAAATGTTTGGCTTCCAGAATAGAAACTATTTTTCAGACTTATTTTTATCCTCAGATTAGTGACTTCCTTCATCTTACTAACCCTTGGGACAACAGCTCATAACTACTTAGTACTAGTTCGTTTAAGAAAACTTCTAATTTTCTTGGTTTTCTTAAATTATTCCTATCTTTTGGATGTAATTTTTCACTTTCTACTCGTTTGTTATAAAGAATTTTTTATTTTAATTTTTGAAAATGTTGTGCTTATGCAAAGTATGATGCAAATTGATGTGTAAATAAGCACAAACCTCCCCCAAACCTGTTTAGAGCAGTGTCCTCACTGATGTCATCCTTTCAGCTCAAAAACCTGTAGACTTGGGAGGAAATTATTAATGGGGGCAAGAATATATGAAAGTGAGGATCCTCCCCCAAACTTATTTCTTGGCTCACAATTTTGTAAAAATCATTTTCTTTCAAGAGCCAAAATATCCCCCCCCCCAAACTTGAGTTAAACAATGTTAATCTTTTAAAATCACACGAGGGGATCAAAGTTATTGGTCAATGCCAAGCTTTGCTAAGACCGAAAGTCAACACCAACCATTCAAAAATTTTATCGATGAAGCACCAAGGTTGGTGGAAGAACATGTCACCTTTCGACGTGAAGAATTGGGGAGGTGATAAGAGGTGTAATGGAAAAGGATTGCGTCTCAATTTGGAGAGACGACATAGTGATAGTAATGATGGATTACTCGCATTATCATGATTGTCCAAAAGAAGGGGTGGAGGTCCAATTTCTTCATCTTGGAGTTGATTCATCTCAACACCCGTGTCTTGTGAAAATGCGAGTTCATCAGCGAAAATTTCCTCAAAGCTTTCATCGATACCCCGAAAAATAATGTCATCAGAAAAAATGGGGTGATCGTTAGACTCTATAAAAAGTTCCTTATCAGCGTTAGATGTTGACCCGGACAACTCGGTGGAAGAGTCCGTGTCAAGCAACAACATATGAAAAGAGTCAGAATTATGAGGTTGGTCATATTCGCTGCTGTCGACATCCATTAATTAGACAGAACACACATGAGCATAGGGTTCGGAGAGTTCACTTCCCAACTTGTAAATGTTAAGCTCAATTGACTTCTTTCCAAAGGATAGGGTCATAAAACCGTTTCTACAATTGATTATTGCGTTGGAAGTGGCCAAAAAGGGTCGACCGAGTATCACCGGGATTTGATTGCGTGGGTTTGCCACAGGTTGTGTATCAATAACGATAAAGTCCACAGGAAATATGAATTCTCCGATTTTAATTAACACATCCTCTAGCTCACCCCTAGATTGGTTGATAGATCGATCGGCCATCTGAAGAGTGCAATGCGCAGGTTTTAACTCTCCGATCCCTAATTGCTCATAAACAGAATACGGAAGCAAGTTAACACTAGCACCTAAATCGAGTAGAGCACGATTGATATTTTTACCCCCAATAGAAATTGAAATTGTAGGACTTCCGGGGTCCTTTCATTTCTTGGGTAGTTGTTGTGTAAAAGTTGTGCTCACATTACTCGCAAGGAAAACTTTTTTAGGTACTTGAACTTTTCTCTTCCTAGTGCACAAGTCCTTTAGGATTTTTGCATATGACGGAACTTGTTGAATAATATCTAGGAGAGAAATGTTTATGTTAACTTGCTTAAAAATTTCCACAATCTTCTCCATTTGTGGACTTGGTCTGTTACCCCTTAACCTGTTTGGATAAGGTGCTTGATCAATAAGTTTTGGGTCCAACGTTTATGGAGAAGACTCTGGGGACGGATTCGATCCCAAAATTGGAGTGGGAATCGACTTAGATAAATTCGGCGAAATGTTCGAGCCTTGGGGAAAACGGAGAATAGGCTCGGATGAAGGTGGGAGATTAGACGAATTAGGGGAAGAAGAAGAAGCTGGGGTATCATTGGTGTCACTATCATCGCATTGCTCACCCACTTGGTTACTCAGCACTTTCCCGATCTCAACTTGGTAACAACACTCACATTATAACTTTGTGAGTAGCCAGGATTAGGTATGGGTTGAGATGGGAGTTTCCCTTTCTCTCTCGCACTCATTGCGGCATTTAACTGTGCGATTTGGTTTTCTATTGATTTAATACTCTCACCATGGGAGGTGGAGTTTTTCGTTATGGTATCAATAGAAGACTTCATCTCAGCCGACAATTGCATGGATTGTTTCATGAACATATCCAAAGTTTGTGCAAGTGAGTTGTCAGTACCGGCCACTTGTGGTGTAGAAATGTTGGCCAGATTTTGGAAATTCTGTGACTGAAAGGGGGGCTGATTCTGTGGTTGTGGTTGTTGTGGAGGAGGTCTTTGATAATTGTTTTGTTGGTTTTGATTCCAAGCAAAGTTAGGATGATTCCTCCATCCTTGATTGTACGTGGAAGAATAAGGGTCGTTTCTAGGTCGCTGCTGAAAAACAATATTAGTTTGCTCGTGACCTTGAAATGGTGCATTCATAGGACATTCTTCCGTTAAGTGTGAAGGATCCGAACAGCAACCACAGACGGTCTTAGGAAGCGTGACCTGATTTAGGGAGAATGATGAGAATCTGTTCTCAATAGCTTCGAGTTTCTTCTGTATCACTGCCATTTCGGCTTTTACTGCGATAGAAATATCGAGCTGGTGAACACCTCCCCTAGATGAAGGTGGTCTTACGCTTTCCCACTGCAAAGTGTGTTCAGCGAGGTCTTCCAGATACTTCCAAGCTTCACCGTCATCTTTAGACATGAAATTGCATTGACACATTGTTTCAAGCATCTGCTTTGTCGCTGGATTAATGCCTTCATATATAATCCGACATAAATCCCATCTATTGATTCCATGATGAGGACATTGGACAAGCAGATCCTTGAAACGTTCAAAGCACTTCCAAAATGGTTCATTGGGAAGCTGGGTGAACTGGTTGATCTCGCTTCTAAAACGGGCAGTCTTATGGTTTAGGTAAAACTTCTTAAGAAATGCTATTACGTATTCATCCCAATTAGTGATAGAGTGTGCGGCAGTATTGTAAAGCCATTTTTCTGCCAAGTCGAACAGTGTGAATGGGAGAAGACGTAAGCGCGTAATATCTAAAGTCAATTGTGAAGTACCCATCATTGCGCATACGTTTTCGAATTTGGTGATGAAAACGTACGCGTCTTCTGACTCAAGCACATGAAATTTGGGCAGCAGATTGATGTGGTGGGGTTTAATTTCGAAATTATCCCCGTTAGGTGGTGGAAGAGATAGACAAGTGGGAAGAGGACCACGGATAGGATAGAATCTCTCTTGGAGAGAGATGCGCGGTGGATTCTGCGCACCTACGGGTGGCGGCAGCATGGTGTTATAATCTGATGGAGTACCTTCCATCTCGGTCGTGTGTGGTGGGGGAAAAGAAGATGAAGAAGTACCGACTTCGGCGTCGATAGTAGGAACGCGGACAAGACGGGCACTAGGATCCCGTGTCCAGCCAAGCATGCACTAAGCGGGTTTAGTGCAAGTGGCAGCATGTGTGTGATTTAAAATTGGCTTGTTCTGAAAAAGTGGGACTCAAGACAAATCTCCCTAAGATGCACAAGCAACCCTAGAACTAAGGTCACCTAGATCCAGTCTCTAGACCGCTCCTAGACTTCCAAAGGACAAGCCGCAGGATAAATCCTCTACCGCCTCCGTACTACCCTTGTAGCCAGGTAAGTGCCAGGTAAGTAGGAAGGAACCACGATAGTGGGCCTAACTAAAAACCACTAGCCTTTGACACACTTGCCTAGGCATTACAAAAGTAATGCGGAATATAGATCTAGATTAATTATGGATGTAAGTTTAATATAAAAGGGGGCTTGTAGGGTTCGTTAGGATTTAGTAGCTATGGATGATTAATTAAAAGTTACCATTTTATCCTTTAATAGATTTAAAACTAGAACGACGGTGATGCGTGTAGATTAGGATTTCTGGAGGGAAAAGGAATCCCATTCTTAACCCTTATCTCGACACGGAACTCCGTTCATATCTAGCCTCTACCAAAACAATCATTAATCTAATCTCTAATCGCGGTCGAGACTAGCAATAAATTAGTAGCGCGCCCGATTAGGATGTTAATGATTCTTTTGATAAAGTTCATAAACTTTATAGAACTTAAAAAGAGTTTAGAGATGTTCATCATCCATTAGCCTACCCTAATCCTACGAACCCTAACAAGCGAAGAATTACTCGCGCATGTTGGGAGAAAGAGAGATGGAGAGAAAATGCTTAATTAAACTACAAAGAAATAGAATAAGAAAAAGAACTACATTTATCAATCAACAATATTCATTACACTTTGATCCCTTAGAAAATGATTACAAATACTAGTTTGCTTCTCAATCTCTTCCAAGGAGGTAGACGAACAGTTGATGATCAGCCTGGATGCGTGAGCCGTCTTGGACTTCGTGATCTCATCGGCTTGATGATTTTTCCAAGAGGCTCTCGGTCCTTATCTATAGCCACAGAGCCAGAACCCTAGTTTCCTAATATGGAAACTAGTTGTTAGGATCCTAACCACCACAATCCCATATCTCAACTCTTCAAATCTGCGGCGGAACCGCGTCCATTGGATAGGTTTGGTCGTGGATCCGCCCCCTTTTGGTGAGATCATGGTCTCTAATTTTTGTAGCTTCATATCTGTAACACTTGGTAATCTTTTGAGTATTTAGACTTTGAAAATCTTTTCTATATTTCTACCAGAATTAGTTTCTTGAATATCTTTGGTAGATTTAATTTGCCAACTTTGATTTCCTTGATTTCAGCCCTGAAAATTCTGCACAATAACTCAACAAACAATATTAGTAGAGTTTGTTTTATTGAGATATTAACTTAACCATTAAGAATTGGTCAAAGGTATTAATAAGGTAAGCATATTTAAATGGGCCAAATGTTACATGGATATTATATGCTTACTTTTTCCTACAAAATGTTATTTATAATATATAAACACATGAAAATAGTATTTTACAGATAAACCCTCATATGTATCATATATTATAATAAACACCTTTTATTATATAATAATAGTAGGAAAAATGTCATATTAAATGTGCAGTTTTATCAACTGAACAGGTATCCTGATAATCCCCAATTTCCTGGTTGGTCTTATAACAATTATAAGTTGGAGCGGGTCCAACGTTCCCCAGCTCAGTATAACAAGTGGGTTCAGTCAATACATCCATAAAATTATCTTGATTAAGGCGTGACATGGTCCCTACCTGAAGAGAGAGAGAGAAGAAAACACTCTGCATATGCTCTTGCAAGATTAGATTGGTTATTAATTTATCTAATCAGGACGGCTCCCACTGTTTTAGACAAATCTTCCTTCAAACCCTAAAAGGTAAGACTAGCCGGGATTAATTACACCCTACAAGTTCGCCAATCTTTCGGCCAGGACAGTGTCGGTACTTTGAGGGAGGTTCTCCGTGCTTTCGCACGGACCTAATTAAAATAAACCTCGTTTTCCCAGGGGCGTAACCCCGTTAACACCTTTCTAGACACCTACTTGATCGACTAATTGTAATGTGTAAAATTCTCCCAGGAGTAACTCTTACTCGCAGTGGGTATCAGGATCCAACTATCTCATAGAAGGCATGCAGTCTCGTTGCAAATTTCAATACTTGAAATTCCCGATAATATTTTACCCCTAACCTCCTATGACCTTGACAAAGGCCAACAAACCATAGGATACTACTCAAGTTCAACCCGTCATTTCTTAATTGAATTAAACCCACACGCACGACCCTTGACAAAGGCCAACAAGGTCGCATGACTACCCTAACTCAATCGTATCATATGCTTATACAGATAAGCAGTAATCAGCTACCGCACACTACGCCTTGACAAAAGCCAACATATGCAGCACGAATACTAAATACTACTTATCTGAAATGACGGAGGGCTACGACAGGTTTTTAAGAAAATCCTTTGCGTAATGAACTTGATATCGTTGTAGAATCGAGTGATTTTAAATGAAGTGTTTTCGAGGCTTTTACTAGTTTCGCTAAAGAGGCCACTCCTGGTGAAGGGATCGTCAGCTCTTTCCTTATCGAATAAGGTGCAGGATATTTTACAAATACCACTATGTAAAGCAAAAACTATAAAAGCAATCAAAAGACAAACCGAGTTTGTAGCATCTGCTAGTTTCGCTAAAGAGGTCACTCCCAGTGAAGGGATCTCGGCTCTTTCCTTATCGAATAAGCTGTTGGATATTCTATAAGGAATACCTCTAGAGCTACCAGTTTTTAAAACAAGTTTCTACAACATCTTTTAAGTTTCTTTTATTTCATTAATCTCATTAATGAAGTCACATTTGTTATGCTTCCAAAGCATCAGATATGAAACGATAGCAGCAATATTAATTATATCTCATATATATAATATAGGCATTCATCTCAAAATATAATCAATGATCACATCACAGAATATCGCAGCAGAACACAACATATGAAATATTGGATATATTAGGATTTTCGTGTTTTAGATTAAGCCTGTATAAAACACGGATTCCACGGTCGTGATGAAGAGCCAAACCCACATCCCGAGACCCCTACGAGAGTGGCAAGCAACCCTACCAATTCTAGAGTTAGGAGACCCGGTCTCGACTCCTCGAGATGGTCTCCCACTAGACTCTAGAACCCGGTTACTTATGCTCTCCGTCTTGGATCTATCCTAATGCGGAAAAGTAAATAATATACAATGGTGATATCATCCTCAGCCCGGAAGTGCCCCAATAAAAGAATATTATATACAATGAATTTTACATGAATGAAAATGAAAAACTCTCATCTCACATAAAACCCCCGGCTATTCAAAACACGACGATCCAATATAACATATCACAGCAACACATAACATCACATGTCATCAACGTAAGTAAATATGCGTATCCCAATTGTCGTTGACATATAGCACCGAAACCGGCGATACACCACATATTACACTTACGGTCGCATAAAAGAAAGTGAAAACTACAACAGTTGGAATCCGCAAACACCTTAGACATCATAAACCCAACATATCACATATATTGGATTCCATGCCTAACCAATTGAATTCCTTAGACATCACATGCCTAACAATTAGAAACCGCGCATTTTTGTCTCGATCTCGAAAACACTTTTCAATATCAAGTCGGGCAATTCAACAAGATTCCCGACAACCTGATTGAATGCTCGTCGGAAACTTTAGTAGACGGTCGCACCCCCCGATGCCGTCGACGAAGTGCACTAAGGCGGAACACCGCTGCCGCGAGCACCCGAACGGATGCTTTTGGCGACGGGGTTCTCCTACAGTCACTTGGTCAGGACTTTGGGGCGTGGCTCTCTATTAAGTTTACCCGGCGAGTATCCGCGTACGCTACGTGATTGCGGCGGACTTTTGATCGCATCAAAATCCCGTGGCAACCGATCAAATGAGACTAAATTGCTAGATTTATAACATTCAAACTAGTTATCTCATAACTATATTTGTGGATTCCAAATATTGTATCCCATCACATAATATCCGGACGACGTTAAACTTTTCGATCGATTCATCAAAGTCCCACAATTTCCTGATAGCTCAACACTTGAGCAAAGTTTCAATAATACTCAGAATATGCCACAGTACCTATGCACTAGCCGTAGAAGGGCAAACCCAAGCCTCACTAATGTTGCCACGGAACTACGGCAAACCCTAGAGTTTGACCACGGTTCCGCGATCCAAAAAGTCGAGTTAGGGTTTCATTTTTCTAGAGGGTTCATAGGATTACTTGCATGTTTTTCCGAATATGTTAAACTTGGAAAAATGGGTTTTTGACATTCGATCAAGCTTTTTAATTTCGTCTAGACAACATGCGAATAACCCGAAACAATGTTAAAACTACGAATACGAAACACTTCGAATTGTTTATAGTTTAAGATTACATCACATGCAAAATTAGCAAAATTAAACAACACCTGAAACACCAAAACCGAGAACCTGGAACACACCAAAAAATTCAACCCATTCTCTCATTGAAAAGCCAAGGTCGCCGGAAAAGGTGGGCATGTCGCCGACCATGGTCTGAGCAGAGGGGTTGGATTTTCTTGTGTGTTCATGTTGCATCACATACAACATTCTACAATTGTTTAAATATTTTTTGACAACCTTTTGAAATCGACAGAAACTTCATTTTTCGGTTTCAAGTTTCGGAGTATTTCGATTTTGTAATCGCAACAAAATCCGTCTAAATTTCTAGTATGGCTCTGATACCACTGCAGGATTGCCTAGCACGGCAGCAAGGTTTCGAGAGGCACCTTCCATGCCAAATTAAAATTTTGTCGTTCTAGCTAACCCTAAACATAGAATCGTTTACTAGAAATCGTATGGAAAGTAATGCAAACAACTTTTCATAAGAAGTGATCAAGGAATACAACCTTTGTAGACCGGTCCTTCACTTCAATAGCTCCGGGTAATAGTCCCCTTCGCTGTGATCGTGAACTCCGGACTCTTGAGAGGTTCCCTTGAAGAAACGAACATGCTTGCTTCGAAGACTTCGAGGCCAAAGATGATCTACATCGAGGAGACACTAACCCAAGCTATCTCTTCACTAATCATGGAATTAGTGAAGCAAACACCCTATACTAAATGACAAGTAGTAGAGGATGATGAAGTAGGAATTTTGCTCACTTTAGAAATCATTTTCTCACAAGAAATCATCACTTTCCATTGAAGCTAGAAAGCTTAAGAGGAAGAAGAAGATGAAGCAAGTGATGAATCAAAAAGATCAACTCATGAGGTTACAAATGCAACCATGGTCACAAAATATCATGCCTAACCATTGTAGAGAATAAACCATGCCCTATGGTTAAGGGTTGGGTCAATAAATATCCTAAGCTAGACAAACAAGTTGACTTGGTCAATAGTTATCTTGTTTGCACAAAATATCTACCATGACTAAACCAAATGTTTGAATTAGCTTAAAAAAAATAAAACCCTAGCTTAACCCTAGCATGGTATAAGTCTCATACATACATGTTGCATGTGTAACCTGGCATGACACACTAATATATATCACATATATAATAAGTGTGCAAGAAGAAAACAATACATTTAACATATATCACATATATATCAATGTATCATCAAGTGAGAAAAATGAATACTTAAGTGAGCTAATATTAGTTAATGTAATATAATATATCAAATATATATAATTATACATTAAATTATTAAATCAACACTTGATTTAATAATCCGGTCATATCATATATAACCGACTAATATCAAATGTATCCTTTTATCGAATTAACACTTGATCCGATAACCCGGCTATATCACATATAACCAATCAATACATATATCACGAGAATAGAATGCGGTATCACATACGCACATTAATCTCGGTCCCGCACATATCACATATGTGCTCCTACTCCGTTTCGCTTGAGCCAGGAAACCTCTGTGTAGGACTCTAAAGACTCGTTAATACGCCGACAGTAGGTGATGATCATATCAAACACCCACAAACCGCAAGCGGTCTGTTAAACGTAACGGCCACCAGGATATTGAGCGATCAGAAGATCAACAAGCATGCCTGCTCGTACTCCTGCGAATCCAATCAGTAACACTACCGTACAGTCATGTCTCTTCGTCTGATATGTCGCATATCACTGCCTGGGGGTGGTGTAACATCAGACCCCAATAGCCTGATAAGTCATGCCGATGGAAGGTCCATAACGGTTCGAGAAACTACTGATAACACTTACCAGTCTCAGCAACCCTGGCCAGGGATTTCCTGTTATGACCAATCGAGCATAGCGCAACATCAACTCCCTATACCGGAAGAGACGAAACCCCTCCTATCGCTCATTGCCTCCATGTGACTCGGGACTGTATCCAAAAGCCACCGTTTTGCACGTTCTCTTGAACGTGGTAAGCTGGAAATCAAAGCACAGTGGGAATCACACAAGAATCTATAACAATCTCGGGTCTACAGACTAACCTGTACCGGTGTCACCAGAGAACTGCCATCTGACGTGAGGTATAATACCATCTGGGAGTTCTTGGCGAGTCCATCCAATGTATCCAGTCTCCACTGAGCACCCGCATACCTTCTCTGATGTCAAACACCAATGGATACAGGATCATCCATTACCCATCATATGGGTCGAGAAGCGTATACGCTAGTCTACACTGGAGTATCGATGCCCTGTTTCGATACTCCCACGACTAGGAACATTTGAAGGATGTACTTAACGACTGCTCTGTCCCCACCAGTATGATCTGCATCATAGTCCTGGTAGTCAAGTACTCATTCTAAGGGCATTATCAACATGTAACATAGAGATAATCAGTGTACATGTTAAGATAAAGTGCAACCGGATAGTATACTATCATGTCGAGCAAGAAAGTCCTCCCTATATATGTTCAAGCATCCACTACAATATACATCGTATGTACAGTAATGGCCTCTAGGGCATACATATTACTAACACGGGGTCGCCGGAATCGCTTCGAATTCTCGCCGGATAGTTAACTTGGGCTAACTCCACTTGTACTCTTTTTTGACTTAGGAAATTTTGAGAATTTTGGCAATGGATTTTAGAATGATGAGGGCAAGGGTATGGTGTTGTATTTATAGGATGGAATTAGGGTTTAAGGATTGAAGAGAGAATTAAAATTGCATTAAAAATAGAATTTAAAGCTCATTTTTATATCTCTGTTAATTTTCAGGAAAAACAAACAGAATAGGAGTAGTGGAGTAGGCCAAGAGGTGTTGTGGGCGAAGCACGGGAGACTATCCCTTACGGACGGTCGACGTCGCCGGCCCAAACGCACATCTCGTCGGTCGAGTTGAAGCGTTTGGTGCTTAAATTGGTGCCGCGTGTCCCTCTCGCAGTTAATTGCATTTTGTACATGTTCGATTTTCTATGACTTTTCATTTTACGTGTATTGCACGTGTAAACTTTTGGGCTTCCAAAAATTTTAAAATAAAAATTCAGAAAAATAATATGTGACTGATGGGATTCGAACACAGGGGTTATGTCACAGCAGTGCAAGGATTTACCAATGAGCTACAAGTGCTTTCTTGTCGTTCTTAAACAAATTAGTTTTTAACTTGTGCTCAGGTTAACAAACTCCATTCTGTATATTAACTTTTAAAAAATTTCGTACAGTAAAAACAGAGTCGTTACAAACACTTTAACAACAAATATCTGTGGATCAAACATCCAACGGTACGCATGCCGCCCTTAATTAATATAAATCAATTAAATCTTTTAAATCAATCTGAAATCAGATTGAGATCGAAACAAACTCTAATTTCTTCTCTCCTATAAATAGGAGCCTCATATGAAGGGGAAAAAAATCTCCCCATAATCTTGAATACATCTCAAGACTTCTCATTCATTAGCAAAAATTGCGCAAGGTAGAAATAAAGAGAAAAACATCTCTTTTTCTCCATTCAAAAGCTTTCGCTTTTATACAAAATATTTTCTTAATCTTGTTAAAAACAAGAAAATATATTCTGTAAAACAAAAATCACTGGATCAAAAATCCAACGGTGGATAAAATTCCCCAAATAATCTTTGAGACCAATAAAATCAATTAGAATCTCTTGATGAGAGATTTTCTCAAAACTAATCAATAATTTTCCTTGCCTATAAAAAGGACATGAGACTTCAAGCCTCACACACAAAAACACAGAGAGAAAAAGGCAAAAAAAGGAGGAAGCCCCCATAAGCTTCTGTAAAAATATAGAAGTCTCTCCAAAAACTCCCACAAAATAACAGAGAATTTAATTCTTAGTAAAGAAGAAAAAAATTCCTCCTCAAAACCCTAGGTAAAGAAAAAAGAAGAGATCAAAATATCTCATTTACCTATCATATCACATCTAAAGGTTTAACCCTTTTAAAAGAACTTAGTTCTTTCTCTGGATCGGAAATCCACAAGACAAGTCTCCTACAAGTTGAGAATTTAATTATCATCGGGAAGATGTTGTTCTTGAGAATAAAAAATTCAGAGGAGAACAAAGTTGAAAAGAAAGAAGCTGGAGTCTATAACACTCCAAGAACTTAGTTCCTTCAAATCAAGAACTTAGTTCTTTAAGAACCCGATCCAAGATCCTTAAAATAGTGATCTTGGTGATCGTTAATGGTCAAAATATCATTAACAGAGCTTTAACCTCTCTGAAAACATAAACAGGAAATATGGATAAAAGAATATAGAGAATATGGTGTCCATAATACTCAAGGAACTTAGTTCCTTTAAATTAAGAACTTAGTTGAACCCAATCCAAGATCCTCAAAATAGTGATCTTGGTGATCGTTAATGGTCAAAATGCCATTAACAGAGATTTAATTTCTCGAAAAAAATCAACAAAGATTAAATCTCCAAAAGAAAATAGCGTCTCACGTGAAAAGCACGTGAGCGCCCAAGGCCAAAAGCTCGGTGCCTCACGTGAAAAGCACGTGAGCGCCCAAGGCCAAAAGCTCAGCGCCTCACGTGAAACACACGTGAGCGCCAAAGAAAAATTAGTGCTTAGCACTATTATAGCGCCTTACGTGATATACGCGTGAAAGCTATATGCAACTGAGTGCTTAGCACTGCCAGGTGTTACAGAAACCCAATCTTAGCCTAAATTGGTTAAGCTTATATTCATGATATTCAAACTGATGTCCAAACTGATCTTAGTCCCATAAATGACTAACGATCTTCATCCCATACCTTCTAAATTAATCTTAGTCTCAAATAAGACATATGATTCTTAAATGATCCAACATGATCTTTTCCCTCAAATACGGGATTTGGTTTAAGGGTACATCTCTTCACACATCTGATATATGTCGTTGTAATTTCTCAACGTCTTTAGAGAGGTGGCAGGTCCCGATAACCAACAACTCATTTCATCCCACATTGATACACATCCAAATTGACGTGCACACCTCAAATTAGACTGCATCCTAAATCGGGTGCATTCCATGTCACCATTGTTCACTCCATCAAGTAACAAATACACGTGCGCGCAAGATGGATAATGGACCGAAAGGTCCTTAAACTAACATTCGTCCCAAACAGGGAATTTTGGTCCGTAATGTCCTTAAACTAAAATAATTAAGCCCGTATACTCATTTGTTTTAAGTTGATCTTAGTCTCAAATGTGGCTAATGATCCTTAGACAAATAAAATATCCCGTGAACTGATGGACCTCATTTATATGAGATTTGCGTCCTAAGTTCATTCCCGTTGGCAAACCAAACTACCAACGTAGACCCCGTCAAGCAAATCCTTGACCTAAAACCCCAATCTAAAATATACGGATTTGGACCGATCCTCGCCCTACGGGCGACGACATAAACTAGTCGCCGTATACAATCCACGGGCAATCAAAACAAACAAAATAACACACGACATGAACTAAACTACTGGAGCAGGAGAAAGTGGTTATCACAACGCGATAACGTAATTAACTGCAGAGGCTTACGCATACAGGGAAGAGCGTTCCCGCAATCAAAAACCCCTCACAAATGAGGGGGAATCTGATGAAATCTGTTACGACGGTCGCATCTGTCCAAACCTCCGATATACGGTGCCATAAATCAACTTGATATTTTTTGAGATATGGATGGGTAAGTCTAAATAGCATCTACCCCCAAATTCAGACAAGATGATCAATTTCAGTTCATCTCTGTTTTTGGTGGTAAAAATATATTCCAAATAGCATCTGCCTCCAAATTCAGGCAAGACGACCTATCCCGGTTCATCTCTGTTTTCGGCGGTAAATATCATGTTAGCCGATTTTCCCGCATTTTTTCCTCTACAGGTACTACACTAACTTCTGCACGAATATTCTCATTTCGCACTTTATCTTTTCTAGTGTTACCACGCATCCAACGAAGCATGTGCATCTCCACTACGTGCATCTTCTATGTATGATGTTTCTTAAGAGCCCAACATTCTGTACTATATAATAAGGCAGGCCAAATAGCGCTCTGATAAAACTTCCATTTCTATCGTAATGGAAAGTTACGATTGCATAAAATCCCTGTTGCACTCTTCCATTTTAACCAACCAGCTTGGATCTTTTGATTGATATCGCTATCGATCTCCACATCCTTTTGAATGATAGGACCTAGATATCTAAACTGATTGATCGGTGATATCTCTTTCCCATCCAGTGTTATACCACCGTGGTTTCGGATTCTCTATTTGCTAAATTTTCAATGCATATATGTTGTCTTGGACCTGCTCAATCTGAACCCTGAGATTCCAACGTTTGTCTCCATACCTCCAATTTGGCATTAACCCCTGCTTTCGTCACATTTACTAGAACAATATTATCAGCGAATAGCATACACCAAGGTATCTCATCTTGGATAGTTCTAGTAAGCTCATCCATCATGTTGGTAAACATGAATGGACTTAATGCGGATCCTTGTAGATAGGGGCTATTCATTTGGCTTATGAGTCATTTGGCATATTTTTAGTCCACTCATTTGGCATATTTTTAGTCAAACTACCGTGGAATCTATTTAACGCCTATCTCTCTTAAGCAACTCTAAATCTCGATAAGAATCCCGTCTGAACCAACCGCTTTTCTTGATTCATTCTCTTCAAAACCTCTTTAACCTCAGATACTCTTATTTTGTAAGGTTGTTTGCTCACTAGATAGGATTTTATAAAATTTAGCGGAAGCGATTTTGGAAAACCTAGAGAGCAAAAACACTAAGAAACAGAAATCGAACCTAAAGATTACAACTTGAAAACAAAATGAAGAAGCAAAGTTAGGAGTTGGAACTAAAACCTTTATAGCAACTTCTAAAGCTTCTTTGATGGACTACTTCTTCGCGCCAAGTGGTTTGAACGAACTTGCAAGTCGATCCTCTTCGTCCTAGATGATCCACGCGAAGGAAACCGCAACTTTGGCTCTACCTTCACTCTTGTGTGAACTTGGATGAAGTAACTTGATTTAATTCTTTGCTAGGGAATTAAATCAAGAGAAGTAGTAAGGTTCTCTTTGTATTTTCTCTCTTCTCTAAATTTTCTTTTTTCTTTTTAGAAAGTCTTGGAGGAAGAAGATGAAGTGTAGAGAATTAAAAAGAAAATATCTCTTTTTAACTCTTTATGCATTCCAATTTGTGGAGAGGGGGATGTTTTAATGAGTCATCCTATGACTCATAAGCCCACATCCTTCTCTACACTTCTAAAATGATAAGAAAAGAGTGTGTTTTATTTAACATATTTACATATATATTCATACATACACACATATAATTATATTAAATACCTACACATGTTTATGTATCAATTACATATACCCATATTCGTATCAAAATACGAATACTGTAGAGAGAGAGAAAATAAAAGATATAATACTATTGATATTAAATCAACACTTGATTTAATATCCCACAAGTATTATCAAAATGTTCGATTAAAATACTTGCATCATATACATGTGTTTAATCGAACTCCCGCGTGCATCATCATACGCACACTACATCATTTTGCCAAAGTTAGAATACTTTCTGTGTGGGACTCTAAAGACTCGACAATATACTGGCAGTAGTTCAGGATCATATCCACAAGCACATCAACGGCACTAGCTGTACGTAATAACTACCCGGGTATTTACCGAAATAAAGGTAGACAAGCAAGCTCATCCTAACCCTGCAAAGCCTATCAGTGACACCCATCATACAGTCCGGTTGGTTCGTCTAAGAGTGTCGCATATCAAGTCTGGAGTGTAGAATCCGTCCGACCCCCAATAATCCGATAAGTCGTGCCAATGATTGACCTATAACCACTGTAGATATAACTGATAACACTTATCAGTTTATCTCATCCGTCCTGGCTAGGGACTTATGGTTACAGTCGATCAAGCAAAGTACGATATCAACTCCCCATACCGGGAGAGACGAAACCCTTCCGATTACTCACTGCCTCCATGTGGTTCGGGACTGTACCCAACTAAAGCCTGTTTGCATAACTCTTTAAAATTGTGGTAGGGTAATAATCAAATCATAGTAGGAAACACATAAGACACTATGACAATCTTAGGTTTACAGACTACCCTGTACTTATGTCACCAGAGAACTGCTATCTAACGATGGGTATAATACCATCCAGGAGTTCTTGATGAGTCCGTTCGGTAAAACTCATTCTCCAATGAGCACCTGTATACAATCTTGGGTGTCAAACACCGATGGCTATGGGAACAACCATTTCCCGATCAAAATCTAGAAACGTATACACTAGTTTATTCTGAAGTATCGATGCCCAGTCTCGATACTCTCTCGACTAGGAACATTTAAGCATGTGCTTATAGACTACTCATGTCCCACTAGTACGATCTTTATCATAATCCTGGGAGTCAAGCAAAAGATCCTACGGGCTTTATCAACATGTATTAGCGATAGTAATCACAAGTAGAAACTTTACACATGAATGATAAAGGAAAACCAAATAGCATACTATCATATCGAGCAAGATTTTCATGTATATATATATGTCCAACAATTACAATAATTGCTTCTAGGGCATACATATCTAACAATCTCCCACTTACACTAAGGGCAATTATTGGCGTATCGCATACCCAACATCTCAAAAAGTCATTCGAACTGTATCTAAGGGAGGGCCTTGGTGAGTGGATCCGCTGTGTTATTCTTCGTGCCCACTATCATATTCTCGATCGGCAATCAACTATCTTCCGGATCAGGTGATACCGCCTCAAAATGTGTCTAGAACGCTGATGGGACCGGGGTTTCTTGGCTAACGCCATAGCCCCATTGTTATCATAATACAAGGGTATTAGATTAACAATGGTTGGAACCACTGTTCACCGCCGAAAGACAGTAGGGCACTAATGGAGACTGGTTTGTGTCATCGTCCGTAGAGCGCGAATCAGTCAAAATCCGTATATTTTAGATTTGGGTTTTGAACTAAGGTTGTATGTTCCCTTAGTTAAAAAATATTTTGTTTTATTTAAGGACCGTTAATCTAGTTTGAGATTAAAATCAACTTAAATATATGAGCATTTGGGCTCAGATCATTTTTATTTCAGATCCAACACCAGAGCATTAGGCTCAGTTGTATGAAAACCTCAGAGATCTAGCCAATTTGGGCTTAGTCTTTTCCATTTATTCATTCAAAAGTGCAAAGCACTTATTTGGGCTCTGACGCTCATATGTATATCATGTGAAGCATTCAGTCATGGGCGCTGCCTAATGAGTGTTGAGCACTTTAGTCGTTTTACTAATCATGAAGTGCTAAACACTTTTATGGCGCTTACATGAAATGCACGTGCGGCGCTGGGCGCTGCCCAATCAGTGCTAAGCACTCAGCTGTTTTGGCTGCATATGGAGTGCTAAGCACTTTTTATGTGGCGCTCACATGAGGAGCACGTGAGGCGCTGGGCGCTGTCCAATCAGTGCTAAACACTCATCCATTTTAGCTGTATATGAAGTGCTAAGCACTTTATTCAGCGCCCACGTGTGTTCCACGTGAGGCACTGGCATTCTGTTTTAAGTGTCCGCGTGTGTTTCACATGAGGCGCTGTTAAAAGGATGCCCACATGGGAAGCACATGAGGCGCTAGTCTTTTTCCTTTTTTAGAGATTAATCTCTGTTGATGGCATTTTGACCATTAATGATCAACAAGATCTTTGTGTTTTTTTTGATGATCCGAGATCAGGTTTTTTGCTTAAGAACTAAGTTCTTTTATAAGTTCTTTTATAAGTTCTTTTTTCTTTTGTTTTTCTTTTTGGACCTAGTTCTTTTCTGAATTTTTGATTCTCGAGAACAAAATCATTCCAATGAGAATTAAATTCTCAACTTATGGGAGACTTGTCTTATGAATCTCTGATCCAGAGAAAGAACTATGTTCTTCGAGAAAGGTTAAACCCTTAAAATAGGTAAAAAGAAATATTTTTGATCTCTGTATTTCTTTACCTAGGTTTCTTTTGAAAGGAAAGTCTTCCTATTTGAGAATTGAATTCTCGATTGTTTTTGGAAGCTTTCTGTATTTTTCAGAAGCTTATGGGGGATTTCTTCTATCTCTGTGTCCGTGTGAGACTTGAGATCTCGGGTCCTTTATATAGTGGAGAAAAGTTTGTTAATTAATTTTGAGAAAATCTCTCATTGAGAGATTCCAATTGATTTAATTGGTCTCAAAATTGATTTGGGGAATTTTACCCACTATTGAATCTATGATCCAAGGATTTCTGTTTTACAGAATATGATTTTTTGTTTTTAACGAGATTGGGAAAATATTTTCCCCTATACAGAATTTATTCTGTAAAATGGTGATTTTTAATCACCATTGGATTTTTTTTAATCCAATGGTTCTCTATTTTACAGAGAGTAATTTTTTTTGTTTAGAAAGATTAAGAGAATATATTCCAAAATAAAATTTTATTCTATAATTGGATTTTTGATCCAACCGAAAGTATCTTTCTTATTTTAGAAAGATTTGGGAGATGTTTTCTTCCAAAAGAATTTAATTTTGTATTTTGATGATTTATCATCTCCATTGGATCTTTAATCCAACGGCTCTGTTTAATAGAGAATATCCCAGGGAAATGTAGAATTTAATTCTACTGATATGAACTTGGCTGCTGGCGCTCACGTGTTATGACGTGGACGCCACTTAAGAATTTAATTCTTATGATAGGTATTTATGTGTTTTGCACATCGGCGTCCGCATGATAAGCACGCGCGGCGCCATATAAGAATTTAATTCTTATTCAGATATCGTTTTCTGTGCTTTGCACATTGGTGCTGGCGTGAGGAGCACGTGCGGCGCCACCACAGGATTTAATCCTATAAGATTGGCTCTGTAAGCCCGCGGGGGCGCCCCGGCCGTCGATCCGACGCCGGAAACGCGGAAACAAAAACTTTGCAAAACTTGCAACCGGCACCACCGCGCACTTTTCACCCGGATCGGGCCATTAACCTAGCTAACTAGCAAACTAAAAGATGGGTGAAGAGTTATACCAAGCGATCCGTGTCCTTCGGTCTTCATCTCCACTCCGATCTCCCGCGGAATCTCCGTCCATCATCGTCTCGTCGGAAAGGGCACCACATCGCCAAAGTCTTTTACGGGCTCCCACCTCTGGACCGAGGCAACTCGAGCGCGAAGTTGGCTAGCCGACGCGTCCAAGGGATGTTATAGAATAGTGTAGAATGCTTGTCTCTTTTGGGGTTAGAAGTTGCCATGGATGTGGAGGTGAGAAAGAGCTTTGGAAGAATGATGGTGTATATATTTTTCAAGCATGAAAATGATATCAATTTCTTTCCTTCATCCAAAATGAAAACTCTCTCGCTCTCTCTAGAATAGTGGCCGGCCTCATCCTCCATGGTGGAGATAATGGAATGAAAATTATCATGGAGAAAAGAAAAAGATAATTATCAAAAGGTCACACTCATTTCTCATCTAAATCCCTTTTCAAAACCATCACAAGAAAAGCCATGGAAATGACCATTAAAGAATCTCATGATTATGCTAGTCTCATCATATAGCCACAAATGCAAGAAAGCCCCTCACAAGTAAGTCAATTGCAAACTTGCAATTAACCCCCTCCAACGAAAAGTCCGGCCGTGAAGGAACAAAGAAAAAACCGGCCGGAACTGAATGCAAATAGGCAACTTCAGAAAACTGATCCCGTAATAAATTACAGGAAAACCCCGCTACTGCAAATACATGCCCGCATTTGTATTCCCACTGAACACAAATGCAGAGAGACAAAATCTACACTATCTAATACTAGGATCCGGCTTAAGCCAAAGCCGGCTAGTAAAAAACCGTCCGATCATGATCCGTGCAATACCGCACGTATCTGATCGAACCCTGCCATATCTCCATACGGCCTCTACAGTGTTTCGCCCAAAACCTGAGTAACTGTCTGTGTGTGGTGGACTCTAAAGACTCGTCAATACTATGGTTGTGGATTTAACCACTAGCACGTCAGAGGTATTAGCCATACGTGACGGGCCACCAGCTATTGACCAAAAGGGACGTCGATGAGAGAACTCATCCTGACACCCTACTGAGCCTGTCAGTGATAATATCCGTACAGTCCGGTCCGTTCGTCTATGAGCATCGCATGGCGGGCCTAGGGGGTTGGTAAAAGTCAGACCCCCAATAGCGGTACAAGTCGTGTCGGAGTGTAGCCCAGAACACCCTGAGATACTACTGGAATACCTACCAGCAAATCTTCTGCCTTGGCTAAGGACTTTTCATGTTCTGGCTCTCTTAGACACAGCGCGACCTCACCCCCAATACCGGGAGAGACGAACCCCTGCAGATCCGCTCACTGCCTCCATGTGGCTCGGGACTGTACCCAACTAAAACCTGTTTGCACGACTCCTTTAAGCCCGTGGTAGGGTAGTAATCAAAGCACAGTGGGAACTCACACGAGACAAATGACGATCTCAGGTCGATGAACTAACCTGCACACATGTCACCAGGGAACTGCTATCTGACGTCTGGTATAATCCCAACTAGCAGGTTTCCGGCGAGTCCTGTCCGGTGTACTCATAACCCAATGAGCACCTGTATACATTTTAGGTGAACCAACTGACACCAGTGGCTTGTGAGACCGGCCACCGCCCCTCGTCGGGGTCTCGACTGTATACACTAGTCTACTCTGGAGAATCGATGTCCTGTCTCGAAACTCCCACGACTAGGGACCTTTTAAGGATGTGCTTATAGACTCCAGCTCTCACTTATATGATCGCCCTCATACTGCTGGCAGTCAAGCAAGAATCCTAGGGGCTCTATCAACGTGTAATAGCGACTCGTAAGGTCACCTAAAACAGTACACGATGATAAAGATAAACCAGATAGCATACTATCATCTCGAGTAAGACTGTCCTACTGGGACAGGTCCTCCCCTCAATCATTGCAATCACGTGCCTGTGATCCAATAATTGACTCTGAGGGCACTATCCCCAACAGGCTCTGGCACCAACGCCCTCGTGGAGAGCACGTGAGGCGCTGCCTCATTAAATCCAACAAAGCTTTGCACTTTTATTAGGTTTAAATATTTGGGAAACAAATACCCCCCACCGTTGTGCTCACGTGCTCACACATGGGTGCAACGCTGTCACCCATTTCTACCGTTCAATATCCTGGAGAGTTGAACCGTCCCTTTATGTCTTATAAATAGGGCCTTTGGCCCTTGAGATGACTGTCATTCCATCATCTTCTTGAGTCTTCATCTTCCTTGAGAATTTAATTCTCTCCTCAGAGCTTAAATCTCTGTTCCCATCTTGTGCCTTTGAATCCAGAAGTACCGGCGGAGGCCTAAGAAACCACCCGACCTCGTACATCTGTTACAGTTACAATGGTATTGTTGAAACTCGCTTGAACATGAATAACTCAGAGTTAAACTCTGTTAAAAATTGGTAAGAATTATGACCACGATTTAACTCTTAAAGAAACTCTTAAAAGAATCTCTTTTCGTGTTTGGGTTTTTAACCCATTAACAGAGCTTTGCTCTTCTCTTGGAACGATCTTTTAGAGATCTTTAAAAACTTTTATTTGGGTAGACCATGGGTCTTAGAGATCTTAGGGTTTTTACCCTGTTAGTGACTTTGATCTTTGAGATTTGTTTGGAATTTAATTCCATTTCCCGTGGAGATTTCTGAGATAATTTCTTCTGAAAATTCTTTTAGGAATTTTATTCCCTTTTCTTATTTTCTTTTTAAGGTTCTTCTTGCCGATTTGAATCTGCTGTAGAACACATTCTTCGAGACCATTGGAAGCCTTGAGCTCCGCTATTCTATGAGATCCGCTGTTCTATGAGATTTTTCATTAAATGAGAATCCTTTTGGATTTTCATAATGGGTGCATGCCTCATCATTGATGAGGCATCACCTTGATTTTTATGGGGGCCACTATTTTGATTGCTAACCCTTTATTGGTTTTTCTTTTCAGATACTATGGTTTCTCATCTGTATGATCTTGAAGAGGTTATATCTTATGAGGAGATTCGCATCTAAGGCCGTTGTCAAGGCCAAGAGTTTATTGATGCCCAATGCGCTGAGATGATGCATTGCTTTGACGATTACAATGTTTGATTGCTCCCCCGCCGTTATGCTCTTCTTAATATTTTCGTTAGGTCGATTTAGGAAGCACTTCCTGAGCTTGATGAGGCTATGTCGCTCGAGGCGCTTGATGATGCTGAAGACAAGGTGCATTCAGTATATCTGATGGGCCTGATTTCAAAGAAGCGGAGAGATGATCTTGTCGCTGTTTTGCATCGCGTCTTCCAACAAAACTAGAAGCATTTTACTTAAACTTGCCTCTAAGTTTATGAATCCGTGTCCAGAATTCAACGTCTTGCTATTGAAAACATTTTGATGATGTCTCATTTTTATCACCCTTATCACCAATGTATAAATTTCTTTGAAGTATGAATGACAAAGCTCTCCTTTTCTTTACGCCAATGCTCGTATGAGGTATTATTAAATATATAAGAAAATGCTGGCGCCCACATGTCACACACGTGAGGCGCTATTGCAGGACTTAATCCCGAAAAGAACTAGCGCCAACGTTCGCATGCCATGCACGTGAGGCGCCGCTCTAATCCCAGAAAGAATCAACACCGATGCTCACGTGTCAGGCACGTGGGGCGCCGCTGGGGGAATCGTTTCACCTTCTTACTCTGATTCCCATGAGTTAACTCTTTCTTTTCCCATGCCCTTTTTCCCAGGCCTTGGAAATAGTTCCACCATGCACAACGTTTTCTATGCCTAAATTTAAATGCTTCTCTTTATATTCTGAAGTGATGATCTTCTTCTTCTTCACAAGAAGAAAACCATTTTTTACAGACCAAGAGTTATGGCTTGCAATTGTCCCCACGCTCATCGGCAACCATGGGAGGTACTTATCGAGGGAATTGTTCCCCGTTTTGCTGCGCGATTAGTGGATCCCGTTCTCACTGATGACCAGTGTGACACGGTGATGTACGAGCTTCTGGTTCATAGGGGCCCTCCTCTTCCTATCGGTTCCATTTGGCTCCGGATGATCTTCCTATCCGTGCTTGCTGACATCCCCCCTCATCCAGCGGAGATGACTCCGGCGATGTTCGACGCGGCGGAGGACAAGATCGAGTGCTTTTATGAGGCATGTTTGATTTCCCAGCCTTTGAAGGACCGTTCTGTTCAATTGCTAAGTCAGATGGGAGCTCTGCGGGCCGGCATGTCCGCCTTCGTGATGGGCATGGCACTGACCGATGGGGAGCGACCCCTCAGAAAGATCGCCGTTTCGACATGGTAAAGAAGTAAGAGAGAGAGTTAGAGAATTTTGTTTATTGTTTTACTAATCCCTGTATCTCCGATCCTATATTTAGTGATTTTTTTCTATGGAATAAATAAATAAAAAATTTGTTGACCGCTTAACGTTTCGCCCCCAGCACATATCCATGTGGGCATCTTGCCTCTGCACGTATACTTTGTATTTTAACCTTAGAAGTTTTTGATGCATGCATCTAGACATAGGTGAGTACTGGACTGATGTGAACAAATTCTTCGCCCTGCCACCTTGCTCACGGTGGTATACCCGTGAGTGAAGTATAATATATGGCTGGTTTTGGGCTGGCATGTCATTTAGAATTTTGAAAGCAGATGGACACAAGCGTCGTCATCCATGATTAACTCGGGTCTTGATCCTTAAGAAACGTAATTCCGAGCCTCAAGGTCTATGAGTTGCGCCTTTCTGTTTCTTGATGTCTTAATTTAGAGCCAATTAGTTTATTCACTCATCTCGGAGTCTCTAGTTTATGTACTCATTTTGGAGTTTATAGTTTATTCACTCGTTTCGGAGTTTCTAGTTTATGTACTCATTTCAGAGTTTGTAGTTTATTCACTCATTTCGGAGTTTCTAGTTTGTGTACTCATTTCGGAGTTTGTAGTTTATTCACTCATTTTGGAGTCTCTAGTTTATATACTCGTCTCAGAGTGCTTTTAGTTTACCTCCCTTGAGTTTACATGCAAACTTGTCCTAACGTTATATGCAGATAACCCTCATTCTATACGACAGAGGTCCGTTAGGTTTGTGGTACTAAGGTTTTAGTCCATGATACCGTCGTGTTGGCCGATGTATTCCTCGATATACAGTCTTCAAGCTGTTGTTCGAGTAGCCCCGCGACTGTCGTGTCTCTGATCCCTTCAAGGGCTAGACAAGACGTCTTCAAGTAATCTCCTTAGGACATATTACCGTGAGAAGGGCAAGCGTTAGGAATTTGCCATGACGCTTCTTACTTGAGGTTAAGCTCAATTTGGAGCCCCAATGAGTCATAACCACTCCGCTCTGGTGTAGGATGATCTCCGATAGTCTTTTAGGCTTTATATGAGTTGCTGTCGAGACCCGAAGCTGGGAATATGCCATCATTCATTTTTGTTTTAACAATGTCGTGCCGTTCCTTTGTTGAAGTAGGGTAGACATCTGTAGGACTTCTATGCTGTATGTATTGCAATCGAAGTCCGGAGTTAGGAATATGCCATTGCTTCAATTTCATTTGATAGTCGCGCCCGCATCTTGCTGAGATGAGAGTGAACGATGTGATAGTCTCTAGGTTGTATATGTACCGTTGAGACTTGGAGTTAGGATTTTGCCGTTACTCTACTTTTGCTTTGACCCTTGGGCCTTTTTTGACGTTGCGTCTGCATCCTGTTGGTATGGATGTTCAACTGCTTCATAGTGATGAGGTGTCCGAGCATAACATGTTTGACTTTTCTAATAGTCAGCGTGAAAGAGAGTTTTACACTATTTCAAATCAAACTGATCCTTATTCGACTACACTTGAGATTTCAAACCTTCTAACTCTATCAAGTGAACCAAGTGATTTAACGATTGAGGATAGTATAATTAATGAATTTTTAAATACATATTCGTTTGATTTGACCGAAGGTGTTAGTGAGAGCAGTGATAAGAATATCGTTGAAGATGAACCCGTTATGTTAGATGAGTTGGATTCTCCGACCCATCATGTCCCTTCTATTGAAAACGAACATCTTCCTGTACAATTAACCGATCATATTCTTATCACCGACCTATCCGATAAGCAAAACGATATTCAGCCTTCATCTCCTACCTCTGGTTCAATAATGCTCGACACCTAAATTTATTTACCCATTTCATCACCCACTTTCTTTGGTTCTTCTAATCTTCTTTCAACTCCACCGAGTTTTGATGAATCATACTCCGATATTTCGAGTTCTTTGATTCTTGAAAGATCACTCGATTTAGACACTTTTGAGAAGGAAGGAGACGATCATTTCGAATCTCCTACCTTCATAATTTCTGACTAATCGAGTGTGTTGAATCTTGGTGCGCAAAAAACTGACCTTGGAACTTTCAACCGTCCTGGTGAATCTCCATATTCCATCAATATAGATATTGATGAAATTATTACTCGGACCATTGATGAAAGTTTTGAAGACATTTTCGTCGAAAAACTCGCATTCCTAAAAGGCATGGATGTTGGTCAATCTCCATCCAAAGAAGTTGAACCGCCACCCTTTCTTTTTATCATGTACGAGAATGTGACTATTCCACACATTCCTAATCATTCATATTCTCATTTTCGTTCACCAACACTGTTTAATCTCTACCAACCGAGACGTAAACCTGATCGATTACGCTTCTTATCTCCCCACTTCTTCACGTCTATGATCTTCTACCAATCATGGTATTACATTGATAAAATATTCGAATGGTTGGTGTTAAATTTTGGTCTTTGTAAAGCCTTGCATAGACCAATAACTTTACCCCCCTTCTTATAATTTTAAATGCTTAATTCTGTTTCACTCAAGTTTGGGGGGGGGAGAAAAATATTTTGGCTCTTGAAAGAAAAAGAAAATTTTTACACAATTGTGAGCCAAAAATAAGTTTGGGGGAGGATTTCACTATCATTGATTTTTTGGTCCCCTTTTGCTAATAATTGAGAACTTTTTCCCCCCAAGTCTACAGGTTTTTAAACTTAACAAATGATATTGGTGAGGACACTGCTGCAAATAGGTTTGGGGGAGGTTTGTGCTTATTCACGCATCATTTTGCATTATACTAAATAATAGCACAAAAAATTTTAAAATTTCTTTTGATAATAAAAGTTAGGATGTGAAAAAATACATAAAGATAGGAAGAGATTCAAGAAAAACACGAAAATTAGATGTTTTAAAACGAAGCTAGTAATAGTTAATCATGAGCTGTTGTCCCAAGGGTTAGTAAGATAAAATGAATGACTAATATGAGAATAGAAATAGGTTTGAAAAATAGCCCCTATTCTTGAGTCCAAACTTCTGAATGTTGATACCCTACTACACGCACTTGCACACATCTTAAAACTTAGGATAGTAGAGGATACCTTGAAATGCTCTTGTCTAAAAGTCTTAGTATGAAGAAAAAAAATATATAAACAAACAAAAAAAATGGTGAAGAAAAATGAACACTGGTTTTGTAATTACTTAAGGCGGCATAAAAAAAATATAGCGTGGGTGCCTTATCACCCAGTGCCTTAGACCAACTGGTTTGGGAGCCACTGCTAAGCCTTAGGTGTTGCAAGACGAGACTATTGCTAATTATGCCCAAAAGAGTGAGCACATTTGGTAATCGGTTGGTTAGTACCTCATGAAGTTTTAACGGTCACGTGAAATATGTGTGAGCAATTCCATCTGAAATATTCACCGACTAAAAAATACTAAGGAAGATGGAAAAGAGTATGATAGCTTGAATTGAATTCTCCAAGTGTAGGGATGTCTTTCACATACACGTAGGGGTATATGATCGATATTTGGAAGAAATGTATGGAGGAAAACTAAAGACGATGTTTTATTGAGGGATGATGTGACTTCTGACATCTTTTCATGACCATTAAGATAAGGCTCATGGCTACTAAAAAGCTAATTTAGTTTGAAACTGTTATTTTCAAGTTCTTTCTTTTATATGTTCCTTATCTTTATATGTAACTTTCATCTTCCTTCTTTTTATCATGGGATTTTATGGGTGGAATCCTCTATAAACCCTCAGGAGACTACACTCCTCCTACTAGGGACACCTAGAGGTTTAACAGTTTGTTGCACGTGCTAAGTGCAATCGTGTTGCCTACGAAAGTGTGCTAGGTTTTTTCTTTTTCTTCTTCTTCTCTTTAATAACTAGTTTGCTCGGGACGATCAAATTAATTTGGGGGGTATTTTATTAGTCTAAAATATTGCACATTTGAATGAATATTTCCCCCACTATTGTTAAGTACTAAAAGGTGTTTATTATAATTATAGAACATATGAGAGTTTATGTGTAAAAAGTTTATTATCATATATTTCTACATTATATTTAACATAATGAGGGAAAATATGCATATAATATTTATATGAATCTTAATTATTAAAATATTCATATCATATCAAATATTTCTAATCAATATTCTTTAAGATTTAATATCATATAAAATGGTTAGGATAATATCTCAAAAATACCAAATACTACTAACACTTTGATTTGAGATATTGTGCAAATATTAGCTCAGGTCAGGAAAATAAGAGATCCAAGCTAAATCGGGATGTCGGAATCAAATCTGCCAAAATATGGAAGCAATTCATAAGATTTAGCAACGGCAGAGACTCGGAGCATTATTCTCAGAATATAGATACCTAGAGGATCTCCACATGACAATACAAAACACCAGAAAAAATCCCAAAGCCTGATCCTACTAAACTGCGGCGGATCCGCGGCTAAAGATAGGGATTTGCGGCGGAACCGCGGCGCATTGATGGCTGTAGGATCTTAGATTTTGGGGATTTGATTTTAACAACGTATATTCATATAGGGAATCTAGGGTTTCTAGTTTCTGTGACTATCTAAAAGATTGAGATCTTCACATTGAAGATCTGTTGGAGATAGTGCCCTCAGAGTCAATTATTGGATCACAGGCACGTGATTGCAATGATTGAGGGAGGACCTGTCCCAGTAGGACAGTCTTACTCGAGATGATAGTATGCTATCTGGTTTACCTTTATCATCGTGTACTGCTTTAGGTGACCTGACAGGTCGCTATTGCACGTTGATAGAGCCCCTAGGATTCTTGCTTGACTGCCAGCGGTATGAGGGTGATCATATAAGTGAGAGCTGGAGTCTATAAGCACATCCTTAAAAGGTCTCTAGTCGTGGGAGTTTCGAGACAGGGCATCGATTCTCCAGAGTAGACTAGTGTATACAGTCGAGACCCCGACGAGGGGCCGTGGCCGGTCTCACAAGCCACTGGTGTCAGTTGGTTCACCTAAGATGTATACAGGTGCTCATTGGGTTATGAGTACACCGGACAGGACTCGTCGGGAACATGCTAGTTGGTCTTATACCTGACTTCAGATAGCAGTTACCAGGTGACATGTGTACATGTTAGTTCATCGACCTGGGGATCGTCATTTGTCTCGTGTGAGTTCCCACTGTGCTTTGATTACTACCCTACCACTGCTCAAAGGAGTCGTGCAAACAGGTTTTAGTTAGGTACAGTCCCGAGCCACATGGAGGCAGTGAGCGGATCTTCAGGGGTTCGTCTCTCCCGGTATTGGGGGTGAGGTCGCGCTGTGTCTAGAAGAGCCATTACACGAAGTCCTTGGCCAAGGCAGGAGATTTACTGGTACGTATTCCAGTAGTATCTCAGGATGTTCTGGGCTACACTCCGACACGACTTGTACCGCTTTTGGGGGTCTGACTTTTACCAACCCCCTAGGCCCGACATGCGATGCTCATAGACGAACGGACCGGAATGTACGGATATTGTCACTGACAGGCTCAGTAGGGTGTCAGGATGAGTTCGCTCATCGACGTCCCTTTTGGTCAATAGCTGGTGGCCCGTCACGTATTGGCTTATACCTCTGACGTGCTAGTGGTTAAATCCACAGCCATAGTATTGACGAGTCTTTAGAGTCCACCACACTTTTAGTTACTCAAGCTTTCGGGCGAAACGCTGTAGAGGCCATATGGAGATATGGCAGGGATCAGATACGTGCGGTATTGCACGGATCAGGATCGGACGGTTAGTACTAGAGGCCGTATGCATATATGGCAGGGTTCGATCAGATACGTGCGGTATTGCACGGATCAGGATCGGACGGATATTACTTGCCGGCTTTGGTTTAAGCCGGATCCTAGTTCAGTACTGTGTAGATTTTGTCTCATTGCATTTGTATCCGGTCGGAATACAGATGCGGGTGTGTATGCACAGTATCGGGGTTTTCCTGTAATTTATTACGGGACCAGTTTTCTGGAGTTGCCAGTTTGCATTCCGTTCCGGCCGGTTTTCCTTTGTTCTTTCCCGGCCGGACTTTTCCGATGGAGGGGGTTATTTGCAAGTTTGCAAATAACATTTATGGAAGGGGTATCTTGCATATTGGTGGCATCATGATAGTTTTTCATGATGAGATTCTTTTTCCTTCTTATCACTTACTTTTTGGTGATTAGAGTGGATTTGATATTGATTTGAGATGGTTATCATTTCTTTAGGGTTGTGGTCACCCCCTTGCTTTTACTACACTCACCTCCCTTCTTGTTATGGTTTTGATATTCTTTCCTCCACCATTTCTCACTTGATGAGAGAGGCCACACTTGAGAGAAGAAAATGAGAGAGTTCATTTTGGTTATGAGAGGAATTCTTCATCTCATCTTCTTCTTGCTAGAAAATTGAAAGCACCAATTTTCCTTACCTCTTCCTCCATCCTCCAAAGCAACATAAACCCCAAATGAGACATAGCCTCTACACTACACATTCTACAGCATATCTTGGACGCGTCGACCAGCCAACTTCGCGCCCGAGTTGCCTCGGTATTGAGGTGGGAGCCCGTAAAAGATGTAGGCGATGTGGTGCCCTTCCGGCGAGGAGGCGACGACCGGAGTTTCCGTAGGAGATCGGGACGACGACGAGAAGACCGGAGGACTCGGATCACTCGGTATATCTCTTCCCCATCTTGTAGTTAGCTAGAACTAGTTTAATGGTTCGATCCGGGTGTTTAGTACGCTGTGGTGCCGGTTTGCTAAGTTCGCAAAATTAAAGTTTATCACCGCTTCCGCATTTGGCCGTCGGATTGACGGCCGGGGCGCCGCCGTGCACTTACAAGATCATTATCGAAGAGATCAAGAGGTCCAAGCGATCCACGCATCCAAGTGATCATCAGCTAGTCATCTACTTCCAACAAGAGAGAGAGCGAGAGCAAAAACTAGGGTTCTTGTATTCTACTTTCTAAGGAGAATTGTAAATGCAATAGTTGATTAATAAAGATAGTGTTTTTATTATTCTTTTTGCATTTAATTTCCGCACTTACTTTCTGCACTTACATTTCTGCATCTTAATCATGTTTTCATTCTTCTTCAACATTTCTTCTAAATCCCAAACCATGAGTGAGTAATTCCTACCTTGCTAGGCTTTGTAGGATATGGTAGATCAATGGATGATAAAATCTTTTAAATTTTTTTATACATTTTAAAGTTTATAAATTTTAGCAAAATAAATGTTAACATACTTATTGGGCGCTACCAATTTATTGATAGTTACGACCACGATTTGAGATTGGTTTAACACTTATTTTGTTAGGGGTTAGACATGAATAGAGATCAATGTAAGGACAAGGGTTAGTAGTGGGAAAACCCTAGTTTCTTCCAAAGTACCATAATCTACATTCATCACTATCGATCTAATTTTAAACTATTAAAAGATAAAAGTAGTCATTTTTAATTATTCATCCATTACTACTAAGTCCTATGAACCCTACAATCTCTTTCTTTATAAATCTTATATCCGCAACGACAAACAATCACCCTTCTTTAATCAACTCATCTAAAACAAGAAAAGAGTTAATGTTTCCCTGTGGACGACCCGTACTCATCGTGGCTAGCTACTAGCGACACCGTCTTGATTGCAGTTACTTTACGAACACACTTTTTTAGAAACAGATCAATCAACGGTCGAGGAGGCCGAACCCACAGGACAAATCATTACTGGTAAAATCCCCCATCCTTTCAACCTTACAATCCTTGTGTATCATTATACTTCTCTATATCTAAATACGATCTCACACAACTTAGGTACTATACTAGTAGTCACCCTTCCTGCACTCGCACTTTTCGACACTGGAGCTTCACACTGTTTGATATCACAACGATTCGTGAGAACGCATGCAATTCCCATGAAGCCACTTATTTCAAGCTGAAATGTCAGTTCCGAAAATGAAGTCTTGAAGGCAACTTTGGGGTATGATTAGTGCCCAGTTGTAATTTGCGGTCGAGAATTCTATGCAGATTTCATAGTACCGGGCATACCAAATTTCGATGTTGTGTTGGAAATGGGTTGGCTGGGAGCATTCTATGCTACTATTGACTGTCGTTAAAGGAGAATAGTATTTGAGATACCAGATCACCCAGTCTTCTATTTCAAAAGTGGAGATAGAACCTTGGAACCAGGAAACAGCCGTGCTAAACCAAAGAATGCGAAAGTGTTCCCTCTACCAGCTGAAGAAGAAAAACCTAAGGTAGTTCGAGAGTTTGAAGATGTGTTCCCTTGGAGACATATCAGATTTGCCTCCCGATCGAGCTCTTGAAATTAGTATTTATTTACAACCTGGTGCACAACCTGTAATCAAAGCTCCATACCGATTAAGTCCGGAGGGATTGAAAGAGATCCTCATTCAGTTGGACGAACTACTGAAGAAAGGTTAGATCCTACCCAGTACTTCAAGTTGGGGATCTCAAGTGTTACTGGTGAAGAAGAAGGAAGGTTCCTACAGGATATATGTGGATTATTGAGCTCTGAACGAAATGATAATTAAGAACAAGTATCCACTACCGCACATCGATGACCTTTTCGATCAGTTAAGTGGATTTTGTGTATTTTCAAAGCTAGATCTTCGTTCGGCTTACCACCAGGTGAAGGTCATAGAGTCCGACATTCTAAAGACGGCATTTATGACTCGTTATGGCCATTATGAATATCTCGTAATGCAGTTTGGAGTGACCAATGCACCTGCCATCTTTATGAACCTGATGAACCATGTTTTCCGAGAGTACTTAAACAGGTTTGTGGTTATATTCATCAACGACGTCCTGGTGTCTTCAAAGAATCGAAAAGAGCACGCCGAGCATTCACGGACTGTCCTGTAGACATTACGACAATATCAGCTCTACGCCAAGTACAGCAAGTGTGAATTTTGGCTAGATCAAGTCGGATTTCTCGGACATATTGTTTTAGGCGAAAGAATCTCTATGGATCCAGCTAAGGTGTCAGCTGTCAGCGAGTGGCCGACACCAAAGATGTGAAAGATATAAGAAGTTTCTTGGGCTTAGCAGGATACTACCGATGCTTCATCGAAGGATTCTCAAAGATCGCATCACCCCTGACCAAGCTCACACGTAAAGTCGAAGCATTCGTGTGGTCAGAAGCATGTGAAAAGGCTTTTGTAGAACTCAAGTCGAGGTTAACCTCTGCACCTATTCTTTTGATACCTGATCAATATGGCGAATTCGCTGTGCATTGTGATGCGTCCTGTAAAAAATTAGGATGTGTTCTACACCAGCATAGAAAAGTTGTAGCTTTTGTATCAAGACAGTTAAAGGCCCATGAACGCAACTATCCAACACATGATCTAGAATTGGCAGCCGTCATCTTCGCACTCAAGATTTGGTACCACTATCTTTTGGGAGAACAAGTGGATATATACACTGACCACAAAAATCTGAAGTATGTATTTACTCAGAAGGAACTCAACATACGGTAGAGAAGATGGCTAGAACTCATGGCGGACTTCGACATCAACCTACAGTATAATCCTAGAAAGGTGAACGTAGTTCCCGATGCCCTTAGTCGCCAACCATTAGCGATGAACTTCACCGCTCAGTGGAGACTACAAAAAGAACTGCATGGATAAGAGATTGAAGTAGTTGTGCCAGATAACGCTTCATCTTTGATGAACTTACAAGTCCAGTCCATTCTTGTCAATCGGATCAAGGCAGCTCAAGAAAATGATGCCAATCTATAAAAGATCCGAGAACAAGTAGAAAGTGGACTATGAACTGACTTCATCATCCACGAAGATGGATCCTTGCAATATGGAAGTCATTTATGCATGCCAGTCGGACCTGTTCGAGAAGAGTTGATGAAAGAAGCTAACGGTGTAGGGTGTTTTTCGTCACCACATTGAGATGGGAATACGTGTCGCTTGTCAGGCAAACTACAGATTTCCCCTACCTAGGATAGGTGGGGGTTTATTGATTGTGGGGATCCGAATCTCCGGCAGCCGCGGACTAAGCTGCCGTTGATTACCCCTCGCCTTTGAAGTGAGAGAACCTCCGATTGACGGGTCAAACTGGTCATGTGAACTCAATATGCAGTGTGCGTGTGTTGTGCATTGAGGGGTTTTAGATATATCGGGGGCCCTGCAAAGTTTACGGGAATCCCTCTACCCGGATAACTGGCTGGGGGTCAAGGGGGATGACAACCCCCTTATGGGATGTGGGGCAGCGCCCCGTTAGAAAATTTTTCCTAACGGGGGAGTATTTTGAGTGTGGGACAGTGTGGAAAAAAGTAGGGTGAGGAGTGTCTTAAATACGCTAGGGAGCTGGGCGCTTGGGCGCTAGCGCCTCACGTGCCCGGCACATGGGCGCTGGACGCTAGCGCCTCACGCGCCCGGCACATGAGCGCTGGGCACTTAGGCCTCAAGCGTCCGACACGTGGGTGCTTAGGCGCCGGCAGAAAGAAGGGGGCTTTTAGCCCCGGGAATAGGAGTTAAACTCCGAAAAAGAGTTTTTTATTTATGGAGTTAAACTCCGAAAGAGGGTTTTTTATTTATGGAGTTAAACTCCGATAGATGTTGAATAGAGTTGAACTCCTATATATAAAAAAAAAGGGTTTAATTTATGGAGTTAAACTCCAACATATCTTGAATGGAGTTAAACTCCTAAAAATCTTTGGGGATAATCAAACGGGACCCCTTTCTTCTCCCCTTTAGCCCCAAATCTTCATCTGGGCCTTGGATCTTTCCAAGGTGGGATTTTGAAGATGGTTCTCCTTCTTCCTCCTCTTCTGTTGGCCGGATCTTGGAGAAAATGGGGGTGAGATTTAAAAATCTCCCTATTTTGAGATCTGATGGAAGATCTGAGTTCCCCTTCAAGGGTTTGATGGTGAAAAACTGTTTATTTTTGAAAAAGGAAGAGTGGAACTCTTGATTTAATTCAAAAAAGGGAGGAAGGTTTAGAACCTTGAGGAAGGAGAAAAAGGCCCAGAACCCTAATTTTTTTAGAGAGAGAAAAAGTTCCCTTGATTTTTTTCATCATGTTGCCTTTATAGGCTACACACTTTATATATAGCCCCTTGGGCTTTACCAAATGGCACTTGTGCCACCCCATATCTTATGTACTTATTTCTTTTTTGCACATAAATCATGGGGTTTACAAAATTTTGGCTTTCTGCCCACTTTATATATGTTTATTTCTAAAAATTACATTTAGACTAATTTATTGCCTCCTTTTTGGCATGGAGCTGGTCCCTTCCATGCTTGGTCTTGACATGGGCTTGGGCTCGGGCCCACTTGACTAGGGGTTGACCTTGGTTTTGACTTGGTCAACTAGGGTGTAATTTTTGACCCCAACATAGTGCCCTCATCAATAAATGCACACCACATATGTGGTTTATGTGCATGAAATTGATGGATCTTCTTTTGCGTGGAGGTTGACTTGATTTAGTTCCCATTTTGACGACGTGGAGGTCGATACTACCCTTTTTGCAACGTAGATAGTCGGTGCTGCCATTTTTGCAACGTGGACAGTCGGTTCTGCCATTTTAACGACGTAGATGGTCGGTTCTGCCATTTTTGCGACTTAGACAGTCGGTGCTGCCATTTTTGCGACGTGGACGGTCGGTTCTGATATTTTTGCGACGTGGACGGTAGGTTTTGCCATTTTTATGACTTGGACGGTCGGCGCTACCATTTTTACGACTTGGACAGTCGATGCTGCCATTTTTGCAACATGGACGGTCGGTTCTGCCATTTTAGCGACGCGGACGGTCGGTGCTTCCCTTATTATGGCTTGGACGGTCGGTGCTGCCATTTTTGCGACGTGGACGGCCGGTTCTGCCATTTTAGCGACGTGGATGGTCTGTTCTGCTCTTTTGCGACTTGGATGGTCGGTGCTGCCATTTTTGCGACGTGAACCATCGGTTCTGCCATTTTAGCGACGTAGACGGTCAGTTTTCCATTTTTTCGACGTGGACAGTCGGTTCTGCCCTTTTTGCGAATTGGACAGTCGGTTCTGCCCTTTTTGTGACTTGGACGGTCGGTGACTCGCTCCGCTTCTTACGGTGTCGGGATTTGATTTGACTTGCTCCACTTTCTGCGGTGTCGGGGTTGAAGTTGACTTGCTCTGCTTCTTGCGGTGTCAGGATTGATTTAATTTGTTTTGGAAGTTCCCTACATATCCAGTGGGACTTTCGAGCTTAGAAGTGTTGCCGGGTGGGATTTTGATTTGATCTGTTTGATTTATGCCTTATTTGGCGGGATTTTTGAACTTGAGAGGAACTTGGAATTTGGATTTTGTTTGGCATCAGCATTGCTGCACTGGAATAATGCCAGGATCAACTCATCATTTGCCCCGAGAGGTCTTGGGATTTGGTTTTTGGGTTGGCATCAGCATTGCTCCACTGGAATAATGCCAGGAGCAACTCATCATTTGCCCCAGGAGGACTTGGGATTTGGTTTTTGGGTCGGCATCAGCACCGCTAACATTGAAGCGTAATACCAGGAGCGACTGATCATTTGCCGTTGGGAAAACTTGGGACTTGGGTTTAGGGCCGGCATCAGCACCGCTAACACTGAAGCGTAATGCTAGGAGCGACTCATCATTTGCCGTTGCCCGTTGGGGAACGATGGCTTAAGCGACGGGTTTAGATCCCTATCACCTAAGGATTTTCAATTTTATGAGCCATAAGGGTCCCATAAAAGTATTTTCTCCCTACGAGTCAAGGGGATATCGCAGGTGTATTCCCCCTAGGAATCGTGGGGATTCCTAAGTGTGTTGCTTCTTTGTGAGTCGTAAGGATCTCACGCGGGGATTTTCTCCTCACAAGGTCGAGAGAATTTTGCGAGTGTATTTCATCTTTTTTCACGAGTTTGCGCCCTTTCGGATTTTCACAAACTCGCCGGCAGTCCTGCTGTTTTTACTCACAGAGCCCTTTCGGGTTTTCATCCGTGCCTTTCTCGCTTGTGGACATACCATTTTTTTGGAGGTAGGACTTAGGAGAGATAGGGGTCGTTTACGCCTGTAGATTTTATATGGTTTTACAGGATGTATCATCCAGATCGTAGGTCCGGTGTGCTCAATTCGTCTGCGACTTGGAGCATTCACGTATAGTATTTCTTAAGATATAGGCCATTGATAGGTGTCACCTCGGTATTTATTAGTTCGTAGGATCTTCCATCGAACACTTTCTCGATGACGTATGGTCATTCCTAGTTTGGCTCAAATTTTCCTTTGGCGTGTCGATTGGGGATGATCGGCCTTTTGAGGACCAACACCAATTCGCCTTTCTTGAAAGCACGGAAACGGGTCATCTTGTTATAGGCCCGTGACATTTGGGCTCGGTATAGCTAAAGATTTTGTTGTACCGCGAGTCTCTTTTCTTCTAGGGCATCGAGCTTTTCGAGCCGAAGAAGGACGTTTTCTTCCTCCGTCAACTCGTGTTGGATGGCCATTCTTAGGCTAGGAACTTCAACTTCGAGTGGGAGGATTGATTCCACTCAGAAGAGTAGTGAGTATGGAGTGGACTGAGTTGGAGTACGGTGTGTGGTACGATATGCCCACAACGCCTCATGGAGCTTGAGATTCCAGTCTCTCTTGTTGGCTGAAGCATTTTTCATCACGAGCTTCCATAGAGTCTTATTGAAGGCTTCGGCTGGCCCATTGGTTCTTGGATTATAGATGGAGGAATATCTCAAGTCTATCTTGTGCTGCGTAGCGAACCTTGAGATTTTGAAGCTCTGGAAAGAAGGCCCGTTGTCAGAAATGACCCTTCTTGGTGTACCGAAGCGGTATAGAATATTATGCTAGAAGAACGTCAGAATATCTTCTGCCTTGAGTTCTTTTAGCGGGGCGGCTTCAGACCATCTGGAGAAGTAGTCAGTTGCGGCCAATATGAACCGGTGGCCTTTGGATGACGGAGGATCAATTGGACTAACTATTTCGGTGCCCCAAACTTCGAAAGGCCATGACGCCACCGTAGGATGCAGCGGATTGGGATGCTTGTGAATGAAATTACCATAAATTCAGCAGAGATGGCATTTCTGTGCATGCTCTTCGCAATACCTTATCATTGTGGGTTAGTAATATCTAAGTCGTTTGATCTGAAGTCGCATTTTAGGCCAGACTGGTGAGCCCCGCAGACTCTCGAGTGAACTTCTTTCATGACTTTTTGGGCTTCGGCCGATGACAAACATCTGAACCAAAGTTGGTCATATGATCTTCGGTATAGCATATTATTTACAAACACGTATCAGAGATCTCTCTTCTTCAGCTGAACCCTCACAGATTTTTCTTCGGGCGGCTTGTCGTATCGGAGGTACTCTATGAAAGGCTCTCTCCAATCGGGCTCCTCTTGAATGATCAGAACTTCTTCGGCAGGATTGATTTTTTGTTTTGCACTTCCCTCTTCTCGTAAAGAGACTGGGGGCAGAATTTGCCGTCTCCTGACTGTGATCAGAATTTCATCCATGTCGGGATCAGCCAGCTGTTTAGCTAGGCGAGCGAGTACGTAGGCTTTTCCATTCAACACCCTAGAGACTATCATTAGTTCAATGTGAGTGAACCTTTTCATGAGTTCCACCACCCGGCCTCTATATCGAGCTAACTCAGGCTTATATATTTTGTAGTCGTCGCTTACTTGGTTGACAACAAGCTGGGAATCACCGTAGACTCGTAGCCGAAAGATTTCCATTTCTATGGTGAGCTCTAAACCAGCTATCAGAGCTTCGTACTCAGGCTCGTTGTTTGTGCAAGGCTCGGTGAGTGCAAAAGAATGTCGTAGGGTCCCCATCGATGGCGTGATGAACACCAATCCTATCCCTGCTTTTATCTGCAGGATGCTTGATTTGCCGGAGCTCCTCATTGATAAGACTACATCGAAGTAGAGCTCCTAACATAGCTCATCTTCCTCGAGGTGCATCACTTGTTCGTCAGGTAATTCGCAATTGAGCGATGACCCTTCTGGTACGGGATGAGCAGCAAGGAAGTCTGCAAGAGCTTGTCTGTTTACTGCTTTCTGAGGAGTATAAACTATGTCAAACTCAAGTAGCATGACAGCCCATCTTGCCATTCTGCCGGCTAGACTTGCCTTGGTCATTAAGTGTTTGAGCGGGTCGACCTTGGAGATCAGCATAACCCGATGAGCGAGCAGATAGTGCCTCGGCTTCTTCACAGCGAATATGTAAGTCGATGTCGCGCACCCCACGTGTTCGGGAGGAGGCGGAAATTGCAAAAAATAATTTTTACGGGCTTTGCAACACCGACTAGAACCAATGTAACAACTCCATTTTTAATGTACAAAGAATTGATATAAATTCAATGTATACTTGGAGTATTTATTGCGGCTAATATCTCTTTAAGTATATATTTCACTCCATAATTACAAGAAGGAGCTTGTAGCTCATTGGTAACACCTTTCACTGCTGAACCAAGCCACCGGAGTTCAAATCCCATGCCCCACATTATTTTTGTATTTATTTTATTTTAATTTCTTTTGGAAGTTAACAGTCAAAAGTCCATAACTCACAAAATATGTACTGGACACCAAAAAGTAAATATACCAAATTGTACCCCCGAAGAATCCCCGGCCATTGGAGCCCTGACTCGGCCCGACTCGGGGCCGCCGGCCGGCGACTCGGCCGACTCGGTCCGGCGCCGCCGGCCGGACTTGGCCGGACGGCCGAGTCGCCAACAGAGAAAAGTTGGCTCTGGTCGTGGTCAACCCTCCTGCACACTCTAAATGCTTGGATCGGTTATCATTTGGCCAATAAATCCCTTTTAATCTTAGGTTTAATGAGTTTTAATGAATTTTTATATATTTTTATATTTTTTTTATTAAAAACCCTAACCCTAGCCTAACCCTATATAAACCCCCATACCCTCTACCCTCTCACCCTACATTCCTAAGTCCACTCTCTAAAAATTTCAAGAGAACTTGGTACGTTAGAAAACGAGCGAAAGACGAAGCACTGACGAAATCGACGGCAAAATTCCGGTGATCATGCTAGGACCTCTTCACGACGTTTCGACGCACCGGCAAACCCTCTACCTCCCTCTCACTCTTTAGCGCTGTCCAAACCCGTAAGTCCCCCTTTTCTACCTTTCTTTTCCTTCATAATAATACGACTTTATAAACCCGACGGAAATCGGAACAAACCGATTTCCGATTCGGTTTTCTATCAAATCTCACTTATCACTAATTCCATAATGCTTAAACATATTCATGTTGACTACTAATCACTTAAAAATTAATTTGAACAAGTTTTCACACATGAAATGATAGCTTTTGCAATATATCGTATTCTTTCACTTAAATACCACCATGTTTAGTTTATCACATTTAACCCTTTAACATTGCTATACCTTAAAGTAGATCACGAGGTAATGACCTACCTCCACACACACTCATATGTGATCATAACACGTTACCTTGAAAACTTAAAATACGATAAAACAAGATTTTACATTAAAATACCATTTTCTTAATAAAACATTTTCTAAAAGTTTTAAGTTATATACAATTTTAAAATAATATCTTTTAAAAGGAAAATACGATATGTCGTGGACATCGATCGTTTATCTAAACCTGACTTTGTGGTGTCTAGGCTAGGCAAGTGAGAAAAGGTAACTTTAAAAGGCCCGTCTCACGATTCGTGAGCGGATCCCTCCTTTTCTCATTTCTACTTACCTGACCACAATTGGCGGTGAAGAGGCGATTTAAGGCTTCTAATGACTTATCGATTAGACCAATTAGAAATAGGCTAGTTAGCTTAAGAAACCCTAGAATCTAAAATACGGAAATTTACACCTTTTACAAATAAATATCTTATCTTTATAAAACCGTTTTCTAAATGACTAGTATTTATTAAATCTTTACAAAGCGCCACTACAACCCACCTTTGGGGAACTTGTTAGGGATAGTACGGTTTATCGTGCACCCTCGGGCTTAGTAGTGCGAGATTCAGACCTCTGCAAGGAGCATTCGGTCTCGAAAGGTTTAAAATACGACATTTAAGAAAAATGAGATTTTTGGAAAATAAAATATTTATTAAAAATTATTCTTGTATAAACATATGTATATTTATCATTTAAACACCTATTTTATTATAAGATAAAGTTTCCACCTTTTCCTAAAAAAAATTTACAAGATTAAAAGTTACATTAAAATACCATGAATTTCAAATAAATCAATATTACAAATTAATACCTTTATTTATGAAATTAGGATATTTTCACTAGAAATATCACAAAATAAATCACACTCATTATAACTATAAAGATAAATAATAAAAACTTGAGGTGTATTTTGAAAACTATACAAAAGTATTTTTATATAAAACCCCCTCAAGTTTTATAAATTACAATAAGGACCCTAACAAATATAGAACCTCGACTTACATTTCTTTTGGTCTGACTCGGGTTTGAGTCTGATTATTTCTGACTTGAATATGATTCAAGTCAATCTATATTCTTTAATATTCCAATTCAAAATGAACACATGAATCCCTGAATCTAGTTATCAATCTATTCAACTTGACTGAATCAAACCATGGATATACATCCATTATTCCGTTATTCCATTTACCTGATTATGCAGTTACAATATGTTTACTGATATCATGGTTTTGGTTAGTCATCCAACTTACACAATACAATACAACAATACTATCAAAACACTACGGGGTTTAAGGGGTAGATTGGTATGGAAGGTGTTAAAGGTGGCACGAGGTGGTCAGATTAAGACACCTAACCTATATTCCGTTGCTGTTGTACCGTGGCTTAACGGTTCCTTGTACATTCCGTTTGCCCTGGTCTCTAGCATATAGAGACCCCTCTCGTATACACTGGCATCCTTCTGTACCAAGCTACAAACAACAGCGTTAACACAATATTCTACAATATTTTACAATCTCTTTAGAAAATACCTCTTATTCTGTCTTTCCTAATTCTTCTTTATCTTTGGGACTTACCGAGCGACCTGTTCGCTGACGACATTCTATTTCTTTCTTCTTTGAATGTCGTCAGGTGCTTTGGACCCAGCAAAGATCGAGCCCACCGGTGAAGACTTGGAGCAGTTTCACGAAGACCCCGAGTTCTAGATATTGTACCTTGTTCTATTCAGTATTTTCATTTCCTGTTATGCCACTGTTTAGGCATCGCTTTTCATTTCAGTTGTATTTACTTTTCATGCATTGTACAAAAGAATGTTAATAATAAAGTTGTTGTTATTTCTATATCTCTTATCTCTTGTGATTTACTTTTATATTGCTTAGATAAGCTTAGTGTATGTACTTCTAAGTATATACGTAGCGGACCTCGTCGCGTCCACTTCGGCGTACACCGGGAAGCGGGGCGTGACAGGTTTTGTTGGTGGCCCATGCAGGTCAGAGCTGTATGAATCCCTATCATGCAGTTCTGGTCTGCGTGAACAACCTAAGCAATATAACACAAGAACCAACAACTAAAACATTCTTTACAATTCATGTTTCTTGAATCTTACAAATTTCTATTCCTTGAATCTTGTCATTTCATGTATTTGAATCTGTCCTAACCCAAATTTTTCTTCAAGGTTATGGATTCCCCGAACAACACCAGCACCAACGTCAACAACACACCTCCAGCACTACCTCTCACACTAGCTGTTCCTGCGCCAACTACCGAGCAAACAGTGTTACTTGAGGCGATCCGCAGCCTTCTTGAGGGACAGCAACAACTCCTGAACCGTCCCGAGACCGACGCACCGGGAGTAAAGCAATTCAGGGCTTTACACCCCAAACAGTTCTCTGGAAAAGGAAGCCCTCTTGAAGCGGAAGAATGGGCACAAAGCATCGAAGATGATCTGGCAGCAGCACAAGTGCCAGACATAGCTTGGTTCCGTGTGGCGAAGCTACAGCTCACGGATAATGCTCACAACTGGTGGAAGGCGGAAGAAAGCCGTCTGGTACAGCCGATTGAATGGAAGACCTTTCGCGAGAAGTTCGACGCGAAATACTTTCCTGTGACTGCCAGGTTTGCAATGGAGCAGCAGTTTATTCATCTACAACAGGGTTCAATGTGGGACAAATCAGTAGATGAGTACGACGCTGAATTCACTATGCTAAGCCGGTAAGATATGTCACAACAGTTCAATTTTTTTTAAATATCACATACTACACAGCTAACACAATTTTTAAACAGATTCGCGGCACCTTGATACCGACGGACGAGATCAGAGTCCGTCGCTTTCAACAAGGACTGGACACGGAGATTCAGGCTGCTCTAGCCACGGGAAAATTTTTGACTCATGAGGATGCTCTGGAAGCTGCCCGCAGTTATGAGGCAATGATAAAAGCAAGGGGCAGACCTCAGTTTGCAGGAGTCAAGCGCCCTGCCAATCAGATGGCAGGTGGAGCCTCGTCCAGGCCACCTTTCGTGCCAAGACGACCCGGAGTACTGATTGATCTCAAAAACTATCTATTAACCGCAATCAAGAACAGCGTCGCATGTAGCTAGCCGGTGAGTATGGGTCGGTCCACATGGATGTTGTGAATTTCCTAGTCGCTCAAACGAGTTAATTCCGATTGTGGTCGGATTGATTATTAAATCTAAAAACTAAATTAATCTATATCTAAATCTTGCTAGGGTTAGGTCTAGGTTAAGTTTGGAAAGTCTATAAATCTCACCGCTTTCTATACCCATATTAAGATCTAATTACGTGTTATGGTAATTATTAATAAAAGGGATTAGAACCATTTGGAAAGATGTTTCTTCCTCTAGGTTCTTGTCCTTCCTTTAGAAATCATTACCCTAATCTCCATGGAAAACCATCACAACTGAGCCTTTATACTACGGTATCACCGCTACCTCATGGGGTAGGGTGCCTTAGGGAGCGGTATGTGCATATATGCATAGAGTCCTATGAAAATATATGACGGGCAAGAAAGGGGATGAGAGATCTTCGTCTCTCAAACTTTCCCCAGATCTAACCCTAACAAGCGAGGAGACTACTCGCTCATTAGAAAATTGAAGAACATTTATCTAGGGCAGAGAATAAAATATTAACTAGGGCAAAGAATTAAATTTAACTAGGGCATGAATAGAAAATTATCCTAGGGCAGAAAATAAAGAACTTACAATTTGATGCTCTCCAAAAGAATTCTGAAATTTATTAATGAAGGGAGGCAGAGAATGAAAAATTACCTAGGGCAAGAATTGAAATTACCTACTTACTTTACAGATGGCTCTCTCCAAACATCAACACAAGACTTGTCAGATCTGAATTTCTGAAATGAAAAGAGGCATCGATGCTCTCCAAAAGAAATCTAAATTTTATTGATAAAAAGAGGCATAGGGAGGCAAGAACAAATACAAGGAATTGGGCTTCTATTTATAGGACATAGAAACCCTAGGTTACAATTGATTCGTACATCTGCTTTTACAAAAATGCCCTCTAAGAAAAGACCTAGTCAAAGATCCGCGCCGCCTCTGAAACTTGGTAAAAAATTAAACTTCTACGGGCTCTGGATGGCCGCGGAACCGCGGCCTCGGCATGGGTTGGGCCGCGGTTCCACGGCCCAAGGATGGCACTGGAGGCTTATTTTTCCTGGGCTTTTTCTTAGACTCTTGGGCTTCTTATTTCTTTGGTTCTTTTATTAAAATAACTTCTAGGTTTCTACCAGATCTCCAGTGAACAATTGCAGTGGACTTTTAACCGTTCGCTTTGTAATCCTGGACCTTGCGTTGCCTTGTACTGATCTTTGTGTAGGCTTTATCAAAATCCTTCTGTTTGCTGGTTGTAGTTCAACTTTTGCATCATCTTTTCTCTTTTTCACTATTTTAGATCTAAGAACCTGTAACCTATAATATGTAGCAGACATGCGTCAAAAGCACCTGTTTATTTATAAAACGAATAAGAATAGGGAATATAATAATACAATATTATGGTGTGAACAAGTACCCCCAAACTTATCTTTTGCTCGTCCTCGAGCAAACTTATTTTTATTCTCTACAAAAAACCTAACCGCACTTTCGCAGGGAAACGCAATTGCACTAAGCTCGTGCAACAAGCCGTTAAACCTCTAGGTGTCCCTAGTAGGAGGAGTGTTGTCTCCTGAGGGTTTTCAGCGGATACTACCCACAAAATCCTATCAATTTGGATTTTTCGACTTTTGTTCTCCAATTAGGTTTTCTAACAAGGAATTCTATTATCGTCGACTCGTAAATTATCCACCCATATTCTTCCTACTTCCTCATCATTTAACTTAAGATTATATATGTTCTATAGACTTACTTAGCTTTCGGTATTTCTTAAGTTTTCCTTCTAGGGTTCCATCTCCACTTAGGAATTTTTATCAACTCTACTAAAGATACAGGTTCTATTCTTCATTCCTTTCTCTCATCTAACTCCAATCATATATCCCTACGTGTGTGTATAAATCACCCCTACACTTGGAAATTCAAATCAAGCAATCATACCCTTATCCTTTTGTCCAAAGCACTTATTAATAGGTGAATTTTTAAATGAATTTTGCTTACACATCCTTCATGCGACCGTTAATACTTCTTGAGATACCAACGACCGATTACAAGATGTGTTTGCACATTAAAGCGTAATTCCTAGTCTTGCAACACCCAAGGCTTTAGCAGTGACTCCCAAACCAGTTGGTCTAAGACACTAGGTGATGAAGCACCCTCGCTAAATATTTTTCTATTTTTGCAGCCTTAAGTAATCAAAAAAACCAGTGTTCATTTTTTTTCTTTATTCACTTTTTTTTCTTTTATTTTCTTCGTACTAAAGACTTTAGACAAGAGCATTTCAAGGTCTCCTCTACTATTCCAAGTTTCAAGGTGCGTGATTGTGCAAATTGTAGGGTATACATTTTCAGAATCTAGACTTAAGCTAGGAATTATTTTTCAAACTTATACTCTAATAAAAATATCAATATTTTTCCCTTGTTTTGACTTAGCCTAAGAATTGAACTCAAAATTTTCCTATTTCTAAATAAACTATAAATACATACACTTTCTACCGTTAAACTTTAAGGAAGGTTATTTTTAGGGTTTTTAATTTACTACGTCTAGATCTAGTTGTTCCTAGCTAAGTAACCTATTTGTCAAACTTAAGTCAAATAAGGCCAAAATTGAATACATTAATTTTTATAATTTTTGAGATTTTTCAATTTTTATGGGTTTTCAAATAAATATGCAAATGCAAAAATATGTACATATGAATACGAAGGAAGAAGACGTACCGAGCATACCCCCAAACTTAAACTTGACAGTGTCCTCACTGTCATGCTACACCAAGAGGGTCAAAATTGTCGGCACACCCCTGTTTATTTATTTATATATATTTTTTATTTTTATAGAAATAGAAAACAAAAAGTATATATACATATATACAACAAGGTTCCCCCAAACTTAAGCTTGGCCTTACACAAGCCAAAGGTTAGCACCAACCATTCAAAAATCTTATCGTGGTAATGGTCGAGTTGGTGAAAGAATGGAGTGGAAAGAAAAGAGATGAGAAGCACACGAGACCGTGTGGAGGTAGAAACGGGATACGGTCTCGGTGGGGGAGAAGAATGGCGAAAAAGAGAAAGAAGCGGAGTACGATCTTGAGGGTGTAAATCGAGTGAATAAATTAACGCAATTTGTGATGACCGATGCGTTAAAAGCGATTATGCTAATCTATCAACCCGTCGAGAAATGGGGTCAAATCCCTCAAGATTCGCAAGAAAGCATGGGTACGTCGAACTTGGTATTGGAGATGAAAGCGTAACAGTCTCTTGTAAGGTCGGAACAATAGGAATGACGAAATGGAGTGAATGAGGGATAGTCTCATTCTCACCGTAGTAAACTATCTCGAATTTGAAAGATTCCATCAATGGTTCGAAACGACTGTAAGCAACCGAGTCTGATGGTTCAACTAACTCATCTGAAAATTCAAAGGACTCAAACTCGGGCGGTGAGTCATCAACATCGTCCAAAAAAGTGAAACACTCGTAAGTGTTATCGTCTGTGAGAACTGTGTCAGATTTAAAGAGAAATTTTTCGAGCGCACAGTCTTCAAGCGTGATCTTTTGTGTGGTCGGAACGATGGAAAGGAGGGAGGGTGATATAACAGTTAAAGGATCGGGAGGATGAATTGGAAAATCCGACACATCAAACAAGAATGGTTCAACCTCAATATTATCCTCGATACTCTCCTCAATACTATCCTTATAATTCTCCTCAATATTTAACTCATCCATGCCATTATCATCAAAATCAAGACGCATATGAAGTTCGGGAGAAACATCTAATGACTCGGGATGATGAATTGGACATAAAATTTCAATCAAATCTACTGGTTCATCATCCAAAATATTCCCGGCGTCTATATCCTCAATCAAGTGAAAATCAATATTTTCTGACACCTCATCAAAAGCATGGATATTTATCGATTTAGGTTCTAGAGTGGAGGTGTAAAGATTGAAAGGATTAAGTGTGGTTTCACTCAAAAGGGGTTCTTCACAATCTGGAAAATCAAGCACTACAAAATCACACAACTCGTTTTTATTTTCAACTGGTGAACTATTTGGAACAATCGATGGAAAACCGGAGTTGTGGGCTGGAATTGGGTATGGGTAGGTTTGATTTGGAAATCCTCTCAAATTCTCACTCTTTCCAACCGCCTCCTCATATATTGGAAAATTTGGAGCTAGTTGGAAACTAGCTACCGGTTCACTCGGTTGCATAAGGGCGGCCATGGACGCTTCCACATTCCTAGTCATTTTGTTTGTTGCTGCAATATAAGCTGCCAACGACTTTCCAAATTAGACATGGGTGGTGAAGGGGTTTCGGTAAAAGATTCAAAATTGTTTGGATACGTGAAACTCCCAAAAGGCTGTGTAGAAACAGGGTCTAGTGAAGGTGGGAAAGTCGGGTAGGACTGGTAGGAAGTGGATGGTTGGACAGGAGTAGGGTCAACATGTGGATAAAAAGGTGAATGAACTTGTTGATCCCTATAACTGGATATGTGGAGAGGAGTGAAAGATCGGCTACGAGATTGAGCAATATGCTCAGCACTGGACATCGGTTTAGGAGTTACAGCAGGATTTGAAAAAGTGGTATCAACGTATGAAGGTGGTGAAGGTTGACACAAAGTGGGTTGCAAAGTCGAATTGTTTCTCCTAGACGCTTCTATTTGATCTTTCAAAGAAATTTTAGGCACGGAAGGATCTTCCTTAAATCGGCCGAAATAATTGACGTACGAGGCAAAGTTAGGTTCGAGACACCAAAGTTCGGCAAGAGATTTATGAGGTGGGGTACCCATGATGTCAAAAGGAGAAGAGAAAAAAGGTGGGTGTAAGTGGGGTGCAAGGATTTCTTAGCGACAAAATTTTGCAAGTTTTTATAAAAAAAATTCCTTTTTTCCTTTTTCTCTTTATTTGAAACTGTTTGCAAAAAAAATTTTGATAAAGGGCTTTGACACACTATCAATCAACCACAAATGCACAATCAGGCCTAGATCTAGGGTCACCTAGGTCAGCTAGACAGCTCCTAACTGTTCCAAAGGGCTAGAGATAGGACCTCAAACCGCCTCTTCATCGCCAATTGCGGCCAGGTAAGTGCCAGGTAAGTGGGAGGCTCCCCGCTACAAGTAGCGGTCCTAATTAAGTAACCACTTGCCTAAGACACACTTGCCTAGACACCGCAAAGTCAGGTTAGGATAAACGGTCGATGCCTACAACTAGTCCTCTATCCTATTGAACTCGAAGTCCTTAGGGCTGAGTCTAGTATTTTTTAATTAAAGATTGGTCAATGCAAATGCCTTATGTGATTTCTGGGGTCCTGTGAAGGGTGATGAAATCCCCACCCAATCTGAATTGGTCAAAAGCCCCTTAAAATCCGATTAAAGATATGCAAAACAGTAAATCACTTGCAATCAAATCTTTTTTTTATGAATTTCAAAGTTTGCAAGTTTTCTAATTAAAATTTTCCTTTTATCTTGCTCTTTATTTAGAAATTTTGCAAAAAGATTTTCGATAAAAGATATGCAAAACAAAAAATATTACTTGCAATTAATTTCTATTTTAAGCGAGCACAAAGAATCCTGCACAAGATTTGTTATTTGGAAGGGAAAAGATTTTTAAACGCAAAGAATCCTGCAGGAGATTTTTCAGAGGAGGACATCAGAAGACTTACAGAATTTTTTTTATGAACCGCAGAGGAAGTTTGGGGATCTGATCCGCTGAGATGACCGCGGATCCGCCGCAAGGCGATGACGTCAGCAGGCGAAATTTTTTTTCACCAGATCGCGGGTTTACTTGTTAACTCGGTCCTCCAAATTTCTTCTGTTGTCTGTTGTGATATTCCTCTGTTTGCTCGGATTTGATATTTGCTGTTTTGATCTCTGTAGATTTTCAGATCCGAATTTGTTCGTAGATCCTGCAAAATTCACACAAAAGTACCCTTCCCAAAAATAACAGATGATATATTTTTTATTTTTTTATTTTTCAGATTTTTATGATTTTTTTAATTTTGATTAACCCGAAATTGTAAAAAGAAAATAACACGCCATCCCCGGCAACGGCGCCATTTGATTGATCTCAAAAACTATCTATTACCGCAATCAAGAACGGCGTCGCTTTGCAGCTAGCCGGTGAGTACGGGTCGGTCCACAGGGATGTTGTGAATTTCCTAATCGCTCTTACGAGTTAATTCCAAACGGTGTGAATGGATTAATTAAATCTAAAAAACTAAATTAATCTAGGGCAACTGAATTAAAGATCTAACTATCTAACTAGAGCAAGGAATTAAATTTAATCTAGGGCGGAGAATGAAAAATTACCTAGGGCAAGAATTGAAATTACCTACTTACTTTACAGATGGCTCTCTCCAAACATCAACACAAGACTTGTCAAATCTGAATTTCTGAAATGAAAAGAGACATCGATGCTCTTCAAAAGAAATCTAAATTTTATTGATAAAAAGAGGCATAGGGAGGCATGAACAAATACAAGGAATTGGGCTTCTATTTATAGGACATAGAAACCCTAGGTTACAATTGATTCGTACATCTGCTTTTACAAAAATGCCCTCTAAGAAAAGTCCTAGTCAAAGATCCGCGCCGCCTCTGAAACTTGGTAAAAATTAAACTTCTACGGGCTCTGGATGGCCGCGGAACCGCGGCCTCGGCATGGGTTGGGCCGCGGAACAGGTTGGGCCGCGGTTCCGCGGCCCAATAATGGCACTGGAGGCTTATTTTTCCTGGGCTTTTTCTTGGACTTTTGGGCTTCTTATTTCTTTGGTTCTTTTATTAAAATAGCTTCTAGGTTTCTACCAGATCTCCAGTGAACAATTGCAGTGGACTTTTAACCGTTCGCTTTGTAATCCTGGACCTTGCGTTGCCTTATACTGATCTTTGTGTAGGCTTTATCAAAATCCTTCTGTTTGCTGGTTGTAGTTCCACTTTTGCATCATCTTTTCTCTTTTTCACTGTTTTAGATCCAAGAACCTGTAACCTATAATATGTAGCAGACATGCGTCAAAAGCACATGTTTATTTATAAAACGAATAAGAATGAAGAATATAATAATACAATATTATGGTGTGAACAAGTACCGAACCATCGTCCCAGCCCAGCCTTTTGCACCTACTGCAAGAGAACTGGACATATAATGAAGGACTGTCGTCGAGCCAACCGCCTTTGATTAGTCTGGGGCTCAGCTACTCACGATATTGGGTCTTGTCCCCAAAGACAGAACCCAGTTGCTGCACCCAGGCCAGCAATTACTTATCCGTAGCAACCGGCTCTTCAGGCACCTACTCCCAGACCTGCACTACCTGCACCACCCAGAAGACCACAAGCTGCACCACCTCCTCGTCAGTTCCATCAAGCTCAAAGGAACGTTCCGAGGAATGCTCCTCAGGACAGGAGGAATGTACCAAGGCGCCAGGCTTTCACGATGTCCGTGGAAGAAGCTGAGGCCACTGGCCAAGTCATCACCGGTAAACTTTTATGTTCAAACTTTGCTTTCTTATCCTGCTACTTAGTTACATATTTCCTATACCTAAAACAAATCCCATATACCTTAGGTACAATCTTAGTATCCTCAATCCCTGCACTTGCACTATTTGATACTGGAGCATCACACTGCTTTATGTCGCAACGGTTTGTCCAAACCCATGCGATTCCAGTCTTACCGTTTGTATCCAGCTGGAATGTCAGTTCAAGAAATGGCGTTCTAAAGGCAACTATGGGATACAGCTTGTGTCCAGTCGTCGTCTACAGTCGAGAGTTTTATGCTGACTTCAAAGTACTGGACATACCGAACTTCGATGTGGTTCTAGAAATGGATTGGCTTGGAACTTTTTATGCTACCATCGACTGTCGTCAAAGGATGGTAGTATTCGAGATCCCGGACCATCCGGTCTTCTATTTCAAAAGTGGAGACCGTATACTGGAGCCAAGTATCTACAAAGCGAAGCCAAGAGAAGCAGTAGTTGCAGCAGCTCAAGCAGAGGAAGAATCAAGACCAGATGTGGTTCGAGAATTCGATGATGTATTTCCTGACGATATATCAGGTTTGCCTCCCGATCGAGCTCTTGAATCCCGAGTTTCCTGAAAGGACACTCGTTCGGTTCGACGAGCACACCAATAGACGAGCATGAGTTGAGCACAACCGGTGATCAAAGCACCATATCGTTTAAGTCCGGAAGGTTTGAAGGAAGTCTGAACACAGTTGGACGAATTACTGGCGAAAGGATGGATTCGTCCCAGCACTTCAAGTTGGGGATCACCTGTACTACTTGTGAAGAAGAAGGAAGGTTCATACAGAATGTGCATCAATTACAGAGCATTGAACGAAGTCACTATAAAGAACAAGTATCCACTTCCGCGCATCGATGATTTATTCGATCAGCTAAGTGGATCTTGTGTTTTCTCAAAATTAGATCTTCGTTCAGGTTATCATCAAGTAAAGGTCAAGGAAGCTGATATTCACAAAACAGCTTTCAGAACTCGCTATGGACATTACGAATTTTTAGTGATGCCATTTGGAGTGACCAACGCACCCGCAATATTCATGAACCTTATGAATCAAGTTTTCCGGGAATATCTAGACAGGTTTGTTGTCATCTTCATCGACGGCATCCTGGTATATTCTAAGAGTCGGAAAGAACATGCAGAACACCTACGAATTGTCTTGGAAACTCTTCGTCAACATCAGCTTTATGCCAAGTACAGCAAGTGCAAGTTTTGGCTAAATCAAGTTGGTTTTCTTGGACATATCGTATCAGGAGAAGGAATCTCTGTGGATCCAACGAAAGTTTCGGCAGTTAGCGAATGGCCTACACCAAAGTCAGTGAAGGATATTCGAAGTTTCTTAGGTTTAGCTGGATATTACGGAAGGTTTATTGAAGGCTTTTCAAAGATAGCAACGCCCCTGACCAAGCTCACACGTAAAGATGAAGAATTTGTGTGGTCAGAAGCATGCGAACAAGCTTTCGTAGAACTCAAGTCAAGGTTGACATCAGCACCTATTCTTGTCATACCGGATCAATCTGGAGGATTCGAAGTGCATTGCGATGCATCCGGTAAGGAATTAGGATGTGTTCTACATCAGCACGGTAAGATTGTGTCTTATGCTTCACGACAGCTGAAGATTCACGAGCGCAATTATCCGACGCATGATTTGGAGTTGGCAGCTGTCATTTTTGCTCTCAAGATTTGGCGTCATTATCTACTTGGCGAACGAGTGAACATCTACACAGATCATAAGAGCCTAAAGTACGTGTTTACTCAGAAGGAGTTGAATATGCGACGGAGAAGATGGTTAGAACTCATGGCGGACTTTGACATCAACTTGCAATATCACCCAGGGAAGGTGAATGTAGTACCCGATGCTCTTAGTCGCCAACCATTAGCAATGAATCTCACCGCTCAGTGGAAGCTTCAACAAGACTTGCATCAGATGGAGATTGAAGTAGTCATGCCAGGTAATGTTTCAAGTTTGATGAATTTACAAGTTCAATCAACCATTGTCAATCAGATCAAAGCAGCTCAAGCAAGTGATGCTAAGTTGCAAAAGATCAGAGAACAAGTGGAGAATGGACTCAGAACAGACTTCATCATCCATGAAGACGGATCTTTGAGATGCGGCAGCAGATTGTGTGTACCAAAAGGTCATGTTCTGGAAGAGTTAATGAAAGAAGCTCACAGCTCTCCCTATTCAGTACACCCTGGAGGTACCAAAATGTACAAAGATCTACGTCAGAATTATTGGTGGTATGGAATGAAGCGTGAAGTAGCCAGAAGCATCGCAAAATGCTTGGTGTGTCAGCAAGTAAAGGCTGAACATCACAGGACTGCTGGATTACTTCAACCGTTACCAATCCCAGAATGGAAGTGGCAACACATCACGATGGATTTTGTGACTGCTCTTCCTCGCAGCACAAAGGGTAACGATGCTGTATGGGTCATTGTGGATCGACTCACAAAGTCGGCTCACTTCATCCCATTTCGAGTTGGCCAATCTACTGAGACACTAGAAAAGAAGTACATGGAGGTAATAATCTAATTAAGATTTAAATTCTTTATAATGTACTATCTATGATACCCATGAACTCATACAGGAAATTGTGAGACTTCATGGAGTACCGGTCTGCATTGTCTCCTATCGTGACACCAGGTTTCGATCGCAATTTTGGCAAAGTCTGCAAGCAAGCTTGGGAACAAGTCTGAACTTCAGCATGGCTTATCATCCACAAACAGATGGTCAGTCGGAACGAACTATTCAGATCTTGGAGGATATGCTTAGAGCATGTATGCTAGACTTTAAAGGATCGTGGGAAGATCACCTATATCTTATGGAGTTTTCGTACAACAACAGCTACCAAGCAAGCATAGGAATGGCACCTTTTGCAGCATTGTATGGAAGGAAGTGTCGATCGCCATTAAGTTGGGACGACATCGGAAATAGGGAACTTCTTGGACCAGAAATGATAGTAGCAACTGTTAATGTGGTTCGTACTATCAGAGAAAGGATGCGCATAGCCCAAGATCGACAGAAGCACTGGGCTGATGCTAAGAGACGACACTTAGAGTTCCAGCCAGGAGATCACGTATTCTTGAAGATATCTCCGAACCGCGGAGTGATCCGATTTGGAAGACGGGGTAAGCTAAGTTCGAGATACATTGGACCGTTCGACATACTCGAACGAGTCGGTGAAGTGGCATACCGTTTAGCGCTTCCACCTTCATTGGAAGGAGTGCATAATGTGTTCCATATATCCCAACTCAGAAAGTATGTGAGTGACCCCAGCCATGTTCTCGATCATTCCGAGCTCACTATACCAGCCATATTCTTAATCATTCCGAGCTCACTATACAGCCCGATTTATCTTGTGAGCTACAGCCCGTGAAGATCCTGGACAGGAAAGTGAAGACACTTCGGAACAAGGAGGTTAACTTGGTTCGAGTGATGTAGAGGAAAGACACTCCAGGAGAGTCCACTTGGGAAAGAGAGGATGAAATGCGTACTAGATATCCACAGCTCTTTGTAAACTAGTTCTTAAATAAAAGTTGTAAATTTCGAGGACGAAATTTTTGTAAGGAGGGTAGACTGTAACAACTCCATTTCTAATGTACATTGAATTGATTTAAATTCAATGCATACTTGGAGTATTTATTGCGGCTGATATCTCTATAAGTATTTATTTCACTCCATAATTACAAGAAGGAGCTTGTAGCTCATTGGTAACACCTTGCACTGCTGAATCAAGCCACCAGAGTTTAAATCCCAGGCCCCGCATTATTTTTGTATTTATTTTATTTTAATTTCTTTTGGAAGTCAACAGTCAAAAGGCCAAAACACACAAAATATGTACTGGACACCAAAAAGTAAATATACCAAATTGTACCCCCGAAGAATTCCCGGCCATTGGAGCCCTAACTCGGCCCGACTCGGCGACGCCGGCGGGCGACTCGGCCGACTCGGTCCGGCGCCGCCAGCCGTACTTGGCCGGACGACCGAGTCGCCAACAAAGAAAAGTTGGCTCTGGTCGTGGTCAACCCTCCTGCACACTCTAAATGCTTGGATCGGTTATCATTTAGCCAATAAATCCCTATTAATCTAAGGTTTAATAAGTTTTAATGAATTTTTATATATTTTTATATTTTTTTATTAAAAACCCTAACCCTAGCCTAACCCTATATAAACCCCCATACCCTCTACCCTCTCACCCTACATTCCTAAGTCCACTCTCTAAAAATTTCAAGAGAACTTGGTACGTTAGAAAACGAGCGAAAGGCGAAGCGCTGACGAAATCGACGACGAAATTCCGGTGATCGTGCTAGGACCTCTTCACGACGTTTCGACGCACCGGCAAACCCTCTACCTTCCTCTCACTCTCTAGCGTTGTCCAAACCCGTAAGTCCCCCCTTTATACCTTTCTTTTCCTCCATAATAATACGACTTTATAAACCCGACGGAAATCGGAACAAACTGATTTCCGATTCGGTTTTCTATCAAATCTCACTTATCACTAATTCCATAATGCTTAAACATATTCATGTTGACTACTAATCACTTAAAAATTAATTTGAACAAGTTTTCACACATGAAATGATAGCTTTTGCAATATATCGTATTCTTTCACTTAAATACCACCATTTTTAGTTTATCACATTTAACCCTTTAACATTGCTATACCTTAAAGTAGATTACGAGGTAATGACCTACCTCCACACACACTCATATGTGATCATAACACGCTCCCTTGAAAACTTAAAATACGATAAAACAAGATTTTACATTAAAATACCATTTTCTTAATAAAACATTTTCTAAAAGTTTTAAGTTATATACAATTTTAAAACAATATCTTTTAAAAGGAAAATACGATATGTCGTGGACATCGATCATTTATCTAAACCTGACTTTGTGGTGTCTAGGTTAGGCAAGTGAGAAAATGTAACTTTAAAAGGCCCGTCTCACGATTCGTGAGCGGATCCCTCCTTTTCTCATTTGTACTTACCTGGCCACAATTGGCGGTGAAGAGGCGATTTGAGCCTTCTAATGACTTATCGTTTAGACCAATTAGAAAAAGGCTAGTTGGCTTAGGAAACCCTAGAATCTAAAATACGGAAATTTACACCTTTTACAAATAAATACCTTATCTTTATAAAACAGTTTTCTAAATGACTAGTATTTATTAAATTTTTGCAAAGCGCCACTACAACCCATCTTTGGGGAACTTGTTAGGGATAGTACGGTTTATCGTGCACCCTCGGGCTTAGTAGTGCGAGATTCAGACCTCTGCAAGGAGCATTCGGTCTCAAAAGGTTTAAAATACGACATTTAAGAAAAATGAGATTTTTAGAAAATAAAATATTTATTAAAAATTATTCTTGTATAAACATATGTATATTTATCATTTAAACACCTATTTTATTATAAGATAAAGTTTCCACCTTTTCCTAAAAAAATTACAAGATTAAAAGTTACATTAAAATACCATGAATTTCAAATAAATCAATATTATAAATTAATACCTTTATTTATGAAATTAGGATATTTTCACTAGAAATATCACAAAATAAATCACACACATTATAACTATAAAGATGAATAATAAATACTTGAGGTGTATCTTGAAAACTATACAAAAGTATTTTTACATAAAAACCCCTCAAGTTTTATAAATTACAATAAGGACCCTAACAAATATAGAACCTCGACTTACATTTCTTTTGGTCTGACTCGGGTTTGAGTCTGATTATTTCTGACTTGAATATGATTCAAGTCAATCTATATTCTTTAATATTCCAATTCAAAATGAACGCATGAATCCCTGAATCCAGTTATCAATCTATTCAACTTGACTGAATCAAACCAAGGATATATATCCATTATTCCGTTATTCCATTTACCTCATTATGCAGTTATAATATGTTTACTGATATCATGGTTTTGGTCAGTCATCCAACTTACACAATACAATACAACAATACTATCAAAACACTACGGGGTTTAAGGGGTAGATTGGTACGGAAGGTGTTAAAGGTGGCACGAGGTGGTCAGATTAAGACACCTAACCTATATTCCGTTGCTGTTGTACCGTGGCTTAATGGTTCCTTGTACATTCCGTTTGCCCTGGTCTCTAGCATATAGAGACCCCTCTCGTATACACTGGCATCCTTCTGTACCAAGCTACAAACATCAGCGTTAACACAATATTCTACAATATTTTACAATCTCTTTAGAAAATACCTCTTATTCTGGATTTCCTAATTCTTCTTTATCTTTGGGGCTTACCGAGCGACCTGTTCGCTGACGACATTCTATTTCTTTCTTCTTTGAATGTCGTCAGGTGCTTTGGACCCAGCAGAGATCGAGCCCACCGGTGAAGACTTGGAGCAGTTTCACGAAGACCCTGAGTTCTAGATATTGTACCTTGTTCTATTCAATATTTTCATTTCCTGTTATGCCACTGTTTAGGCATTGCTTTTCATTTCAGTTGTATTTACTTTTCATGCATTGTACAAAAGAATGTTAATAATAAAATTGATGTTATTTCTATATCTCTTGTCACTTGTGATTTACTTTTATATTGCTTAGATACGCTTTGCGTATGTACTTCTAAGTATATACGTAGCGGACCTCGTCGCGTCCACTTCGTCGTACACCGGGAAGCGGGACGTGACAACCAAGGATCGATCATAAACTCTAGCTAGCAAATTACTTGAGGTTTAACTACTCGGATGAATGTTATACCTTGTAGTATCATGTCCTTCGGGTCTTCTCGTTGTCCTCCTTCGTCATCGTAGACTCTAAGGATCGGAATGGATCGCGGCTACCTCGACGGCCTCCTCGAGTCAAAGACGGTCCACCTGAGAGTCTATAGTCCGAGCTCCTACCTTAAATCGGAGGTAACTACAGCCTCTAGTTCGCTAAACAAGAAGTACTAGGTTGTGTAGAGTGAAAAGATGGAGAGATTTGTCTTTTGGAACCTTAGGTTTCTCAACTCATGAGAGGTCTAGGGTTTGTGATGAAGAGAAGAGGCTTGAGGAAATGAGAAAAGAGAAGTGAACATTGGACTTGAGCTTGGCTGTCCTCATGAGATAGAATGAAGAATATTAGATATTTTATGAGATAAATATCACAATAAAATATCTCCAAACCTTCACAAATATCTAGTGGTGACTCATGACCATGAGTCACCAAGTAGCCATGCTAGGTTCAATGCTCAAAATCCACATCATTTCCTCTACCCATTTTGTTTAATCCAAAAAGAATAAAACCCTAATAGGTGTCCCCCTTCTAGAAGCCAATCCCGAGGAATTACAAGAATTCCCCTCATCTGTATATACATACCCGCATCCGTATTCTGAAGAAAACGAATACTAAGAGACGAAACAATCCATCAATATAATACTAGGATCCGGCTTAAACCAAAGCCCACTAGTATTATCCGCCCGATCATCATACATGTACAAGTACACGTAAGTGATCAAAGCCCTACCGTAAAACCATACGGCCTCTACACCTTTTGCTCGTTGCAAAGAAACCATCTGTGTGGGACTCTAAAGATTCGACACTACGCTGGCAGTGGGTTTAACCACAAGCCGCAAGCGGTACTAGCTGCACGTAATGGCTGCCCAGGTATATATCGATGAGAAGGTCGATGAGCTAACTTATCCGAACTCCTACTGAGCCTGAATGTGACAATCTCCGTATAGTCTGGTCTGTTCGTCTAAGAGTATCGCATATCCGGCCTAAGGGGCGGTAAACGTCAGACCACTAATAGCGCAATAAGTCGTGTCGGAGAGTAGCCCAAAACACCCTGAGAAACTACTGGAGTACCTACCAGTAAATATCGCTTGCCTTGGCCAAAGACTTTATGTAATGGCCTTCCGAACATAGTGTGATATCAACCCCCAATACCGGGAGAGACGAATCCTATCTAACCGCCACTGCCTCCAAGTGTTTCGGGACTGCACCCAACTACTACATGTTTGCATGACTCATTTGAGCCATAGTAGGATAGTAATCAAAGTACAGTGGGAACACACTCGAGGCGAAGCAACAGTGTCAAGTCGACGGACTAAGCTATACTCATGTCACCTGGAAACTGCTACCCGACGATAGGTATAATACCCGCTAACAGTCCCCGACGAGTCCTGTCCAGTGTACTCATAACCTAATGAGCACCTGTATACTATCTACAGTACGACGTACTAATGGCTGTGGGACAGACCATCTCCCCTGCTGGGATGAGAAGCGTATACACTAGTCTACTATGGAGTATCGATGCTCCGTCTCGATAATACTACGACTAGGGACCTGTATAGAATGTGCTTATAGACTACCTAGCCCCCACTAGTGTGACTGCCATCACAACGATGGTAATCAAGCAAAGATTGTAAGGGCTTTACCAATATGTATAAGTGATATGCTAAAAAAAACACATGCACATATTGAGGTAGAAACAAACCAGGTAGCATACTACCATTTCGAGCAAGACTGTTACTATATACGTGTATATCCCAAGCTCCCATTAAGTAATATACAATCCAGTATGATACAATAATGGCCTCTAGAGCATATATCACTAACAATCTCCTACTTGCGCTAAGGCCATATACTGGCATATCACAGACCGAAAATCTCAAATAGCCTCTCGAACACTGTCTGAGGGATGGCCTCTGTGAGTGGATCTGCAGTGTTGTTCTCCGTATCTACTCTCGCCACCTCAATTTCCTGGGGATCAACGATCTCCCTGATCAGGCGGTACCGCCTCAAGATATGTCTGGATCTCAGATGGGACCTGGGTTCCTTCCCTAAAGCTATAGCGCTGTATGTTGTCACAATACTAAAGTATTGTACCAACAAAATGGAAGGAACCACCTGAAATTCAATTAAGAACTCTTATCCGGACTACCTCTTTTGTGGCGTCTCATGCAGCGAACTACTCCGTTTCCATCGTCGAGTCTGCAACGGTGTCCTGCTTGGAGCTCTTCCAACAGACAGCCCCTACACTGAGGGTAAAGCCATAACCCAACATGGACTTGGAGTCATTCTTATCACTCTGGAAGCTGGAGTCGGCAAAGGCCTTGATCTGGAGGTCTTTTCCGCCATACACCAAGAATCATCTCCTTAGTCCTTCTCTGGTACTTGAGAATGTTCTTTACTTCTATCCAGTGTTTCTCCCCTAGGTTTGACTGATACCGGCTTACCATGCTGAGTGCGTAAGCAACATCTGGTCTGGTACACAATATCGCATACATTATAGAGCCTACCACAGAAGCGTAGGGTATAGATATGAAGAGAGCCCTTTCCAAATCAGTCTTTGGAGACATCTTTTTGGAGAGGGTGATTCCGTGACAAGCCGGTAGACTACCGTGATTAGAATCATCCATACTAAATATTTCAGTATGGTTTTATTGTACCTTGACTGTGAAAGTCCCACCATCCTCTTTGATCTATCATGATAGATCTGGATCCCCAGAATGTAGTTGGTATCACCCAGATCTTTCATGGAGAACCTCTATGACAAGAATCCTTTGACTGATTGTAGCATAGGAATGTCATTTCCTATCAAGAGAATGTCATCCACGTACTCAACGAGGAATTCCACAGTTCTTGCTACAATCTTACTTTAAATGCATGGTTCATCTGGATTTTTGATAAAGTCGAATTCTTTGACTGTCTCAATAAAAATAGATATTCCAACTTCGCGATGCCTGCTTTAGTCCATAAATGGACTTAAGTATCTTGCACATTATCCTACTGCTCCCACTCTGATTGAGACCCTCTAGCTGATCCATATAAATGCAATCTTCCAAATTACCATTTTAGAAAAAGCCGTCTTTACGTCCATCTGCCGGATCTCATAATCTTGGAAGGCAGCAATGGCAAGAAGGATCCGAATGGATTTAAGCATAGCCACTGGAGAAAAGGTTTCATCATTGTCCAAACCAGGTCTTTGACGATAACCCTTTGCAACAAGTCTAGATTTATAAGTTTCAACCTATCCATCTACACCAATCTTCTATCTGAAGATCCATTTGCAGCCTTTGAGTTTTACCCCTTCTGGAGCAACCAGTGTACATGGACTCCATTTCGGTCCGCTTTGCATCCAGCCATTTTACCGAGTCTATGCTCTAAATAGCTTACTGGAAGCTAGTTGGCTCATCATTTTCAATGATGTGATCCTCTCAATCCACGTCTACGAGAAAATCGTAGTATCTCTCGGGCGGATGAGACTGCCTACTAGTTCCATGGAGTGGCGCAAGAATGTTCGGTTCTTCTGAAACCTCTGGTTCTACCATACTTTCAGTAATAGTTTGTGGCTCTAGAATTTCTTCCAGCTCTATTGCGCTCCCACTATCCTTTTCAAAAAAATAGATTTTCCAAAAAGTGGGCATACTGAGAAACAAAGACCTTTTGTTCCTTACCTTTTGTTCCTCCACGTAATAGAAAAGATACCCCTTGGAGTCCTCTGGATATCCCACAAACTTTAAACAGTAATGAGCGTGTCTCGAACTTGTCCACATACTGCTTTATTACAAAAGCCGGACATCCCAGTCTCTTCAAATACTGAAGATAGGGTTTCTTCCCACTCCATATCTGATATGGTGTGGTAGGCACAGTCTTGGTAGGAACCTTGTTCAAAAGATATGCAGCTGATCCTAGTGCATAACCTCAGAAGGATCGTGGTAGCTCAATATTACTCATCATGGAACATACCATATCCAATAGGGTTCTGTTCCGGCTTTCCTATACACCGTTGTGTTGTGGTGTGTATGGAGGAGTAAGCTGAAAGAGAATTCCATTTTCTTTTAGGTAATTCAGGAACTCGGCAATTTAAGTATTCACCATGTCGATCAGATCTCAGTGTCGATACTATTGCCTGTTTGTTTTTCCACTTCATTCTTATATTCCCGGAATTTTTCAAAGGGTTCGGATTTATGCTTCATCAAGAAGACATGTCCTTACCTAGAGAAATCATCCGAAAAAGTAATGAAATAGGAATAACCACTTCGTGCATCTGTAGATATTGGACTACACACATCGCTGTGTATGGGTCCTAAAGAGCTAGCTAGCTCTTATTTCGTGTCCAGTGAATAGATTTTTTGTCATCATTCCAATGAGACAAGATTGACAAGTTGCATAAGACTGATATTCGAACGGATCCAAATATCCCTCTCTATGGAACTTTGTCAACCGTGTTTCAATGATCTGACCCTGTCTACAATGTCATAAGAAAGCCTTATTTAATTCTGGAGACTTTCTTTTAAGTGTGTTCTAGACACTGAAAACCTGAGCTTGATTTAATACGTATACATTGTCCTCTAGTGTACCTTACCCAATCAAACTTTGATTTAGGTGGATATTGACCACATCGCTTACAAACTAGACTAGGTACACACAAACAGTTACGTAGAATCAATATCTGTCCACTTGTCAATCCTAGGTGATATTCCCTACGGATTCAGCGTCCACGCTCATTCCATTAGTAACGCTGAGAGTCATATCACCTGCCTTGGTAAATCTACGGTTTCTCAAAGCCTGTAATGAATTACAAATATAAGATCCTGATCTGGTATCATGTATCCAGGAAGTAGAGTTAATTGACAGACTGTTTTCAATCACAAACACACCCGAAGCCGAAACCACAACATGCTTCGGATCCTGGATTCTGGCTTTCCAAGCCATGCATTCCATCTGCCAATGCCCTTTCCTGTGACAATAGGAACAACCCTCCTTCCCTACTGTTAGTCCTGAAACTTTCGCCATTCCCTGTCCCTCTACCTTACTGACACCGCCTATCGGCTTTGTGGAGGTTTTCTTCTTCTCTCCCTTAGCTTTCGCCTTAGATCTAGAAGAGGAAGATTCCCTAATAAACAGAACGGGTGTCACCCTGGTTTCCTTCAGGGTGCCCTCAAATGGAAGTATAACTTTCTTCCCCTGGGCGTAAGTAGAAGATAGGGACTGTAGAATTAAGTTAGTACATAACTCATTCTCCAACGTAGTCTCCAGGTCTGTGAGCTGTTTTAATACAGCTGATCATTGTAAGGACATGGTCCCCTACAGATGACCTGAAATACAACCTCGCTTGAAGCAATTCCTTCAAGGTCTCATATCTCGTGATACGAGATTGCTCTCCATATAAAACTTTGTTATGGAGGAAGATAGAAGCTAAGTCCATCTTCTCGTGCTGCCTATGGTATACACCATCAACTGAGGCCAACACGAGGCACTTGGCATTCGCGCAGTCCTTTTCCATTGTCTAACGGATATCAACATCCGCGACGGTGGAAACAGGACCTGGGACGGCAGGGGCTTCAGTAGTAATGAGGTGGTCCGGCTTGTCAAAGGTAATGGACATCTGGACAAATCTTTGCCAGTCATTATAGTATAACTCGGTCCTTTTATTAATTATCAGTAACCTAATCGGGTCACCTGGTCACTTCAATTAGGAGAGAGAGAAGAAAACACTCAGCATGATACTCTTGCAAGTTTAGATTGGTTTTTAATTTATCTAAACAGGATGGCTCCCACTGTTTCTCGAATCCTTTCTCAAACCATAAAAGAAGAATTAGTCAGGATTAATCTCACCATACAATACTTGCTTAATCGTTCAGCCAGGCTAGTGTCGGTACTTTGAGAGAGGTTTTACGACGCTTTCATGAAGTTCCTTAATTAAATAACCTCTTTTCCCTGGAGGCGTAGCCCCGCTAATACTGTTCTAGACACCTACTTGGTTTATAGCATTGATCGTTAAGTGAAAACTCTCCCGAGGTGTAGCATATACTCACAGTAGGATCGGGATCCAAATATCATTGTGTTATAATGCTGAAGGAATCCTACCAATATTATCACACTCCAAATGGTATGCAGCACTAGCAAGTTTCAATTTCCTTAGAAACTCCCGATGTGGATTTTTACCCCATGCTCTTATGACCTTGACTAAGGCCAACAAATCATAAGTCATATGTCAAGTTTTACCCGTCATTGTCCAGGTTAATTTGAACCCACCCGTGCATACCCTTGACTAAGGCCAACAAAGTAGTACGACTGTCCCAAACTAATGCATCTATCTATGCAACATATGAATACCCAGCAGCTACCAATCACTATGTCTTGACTAAGGCCAACAAACATAGCTTGAATACTATTGAATATTCATATGAAATGACGGAGGGCTACGAATGGTTTTGGCGAAATCGTGAACGTAGTGAACTTGATATAATCGATGGAACCTGAGAGCTTTTAAAAGGAGTGGTTTAAGCTTCCAACGATTCATCTTTGGTTTGTTTGCTTTGCATTAATATAATGCAGTCCCATCATTCACACCTATCATCACAGAAAAAGACGAAACTACCACATCCATTTATGCCATCCGCATTCTCCATGGGGCCCGTCATCACCCGTTAAGTTACTTAACTAACGACAGAGCGGGGGCTGGACTAGCGCGGATGCAAAACATAAGCAACGCCTACTAGATATTATATATAGATATATATACATTCGTCTCACGCAATAATAGGCATTTCAGATCACAGATGAACATATTGGATATATTAGGAATTCCGCGTTTCGTTTGAGCCTGTAACGAAAGACGGATTCTACGGTCGTGATGAATAGCCAAATCCCACCCTAGACCCTTACGGGTGCGGCAAACTACCCGCCAAATACCCAAAGTGAAGCAACCTCCCTCATCAAAGTGAGTAGTCCACTCGGCACTTCAAAATACCCGGTAGTTTGTGCACCCCACCTTGGGTCTATCCTAGAAGCAAAAACAGTAAAAGAAATAATACAACGGTGGCTACAATCTCAACCCGGATATACCCCATAAAATAATATTATATCACTTTACAAATTATACATCGAATGAAAGAATGAAAACCCTCATCTCACATCCCCGGCTACCCATTCACGACGATCCAACAAGTTCATATACACAAACCAACATAACATCATAACAGATATGTGCAACCCCGACTAATCGAAATATAGCAATTAGTCGACGTTTCTAAACACATATACACATCACAAAGCTTATAAAGTAACTGCGACGCAATTAGCAAACTTAACCAATTTTCCAAAACTTGAAAATCCAGTGAGCTAAAGTTCCAAAATTGATCGTTTTAAGCCAATCCGGGAGTCGAAACGAACTCGAAACCCGTCTGAATCTCCGCGGAGAGTTGGAGCATGAAATTAACTTTGAGTTAGGGGGCCTAGAGAGGGTACCCCACACCCGAGGCCACCATGAGGTGGCCAGGGGTGAGGCAGACCCGAAACTGCCTCAGGTGGGGCAGTTTCGGGTCCCCACCGCCAAGACCACCTTGTGGTGGTCTTAGGGAGTGGGCCCAACCGTTCGGTCCCCCCCCGGGGGGGTTCCTCGGGGTGCCTACGCTCCACCCTGCGGCTTCTCGATTTAAACCGTGAGCCCGCGGGGTGTGCAAACAACTCAAAACATCAATTTTGGAAACTGTTTTTATCGGTAGTTCTTGCGCGACAAAAACGACGGAATTCTAACGTTGCTACAAACTATCTAAGGTTTATGAGAGGCTCTGATACCACTGTATGTTAATGTCGCGCACCCATGTGTTCACGGGGAGGCGAAAATTGCAAAAATTGATTTTTACGGGCTTCGCAGCACCGACTAGAACCAAGGATCGATCATAAACCCTAGCTAGCAAACTACTTGAGGTTTAGCTACTCGGATGAATGTTATACCTCGTAGTATCGTTTCTGTTCCCCCAATCTGAGCAAGGCTCATTTGAATTTTGAAAATTCAAATTTTTTGAAGCAACGCTTCAAATTCCGTGCGTTGCGCAGTGCGCAAGCGGTCCACAGTGCGACACGTGTCTGCGCAGTTGCGCAAGCGCACCGCTGCGCGACACGTGTCTGCGCAGTTGCGCAAGCACTGTTGCGCAAATGCACCGCTGCGCGACACGTGTCTGCGCAGTTGCGCAAGCACTGTTGCGCAAGTGCACAACTGCGCGACACGTGTCTGCGCAGTTGCGCAAGCACTATTGCGCAAGTCTTCCACTGCGCGACACGTGTCATTCATTGGGGAGTTGCGCAGAAACATAATGAAAATTTAATGAATCTTTTCTGTTCTTTCCAAAACCAGAAGATTTTTTTCTGCCTTTGGATCAAAGATCCAATGGTGGGAAAATTCCCAAAATTATTCAGAAAAGATCTTGTTAACAAATTCAACAAATTTGTGAGCACTATAAATAGGACCCCGGACCTCATTCGAAATCCATCAACGAGAAGAATCAACTTCTGGCATAAAAAAATAAAGAAGAAAAAGAACTCTTGAAGATTAATCAAGAACATAAAAAAGGTAAAAGAAACTTCTTTTGAAGAAGAGAAAAATCTCTGAAGAACAGAGGATTAAAAAAGTGAATAATTCAATAAAAATGAATAAATAGTGCCTTGCACTTGTGGTGAACCCTTGGTTCTGTAAAATCAGGGAAAACAAGAAGAAAAACTTGTTTTCCTTTGATCCAAATTTAGATCAAAAGTGCTATGCACTTTTGTTCTTAAATCTTAAAAAAATTCTTGGGGTTCTGCACAAATGCAACTCATTATTTAAAAGGGCCTGGCCCAAATCAAATTACAAAATAATAAAGGGGCAGAGCCCTGTTTGGAAAATTCTTGAGGTTCTGCACAAACGCAACCCATTATTTAAAAGGGCCTGGCCTAAATCAAATTGCAAAATAATAAAGGGGCAGAGCCCTGTTTGGATCGATTTTCTAATCGGGCAAAGCCCAAAATAAATAAAAAATTGGACTTAACCCAATCCTGGCTGTAAGTCCTTAAATTAAATTGATTGAGCACAGTGGCTCTCCTAAACCAATTCACGACCGGTTCGAGGGTACATCTCCGAACTCCTTCGACATCCCTCGTTGTAATTACTCAACGACGTCAAAGAGGTGACGGGTCCCAACGACCACACATCCAAATGGACCGAAACGTCCCTAAACTAATATCGGACCGAAACGTCCCTAAACTAATATCGGACCGAAACGTCCCTAAACTAATATCAGACCACCACGTCCCTAAACTGGAATATGGACCACTACGTCCTTAAACTGGCGACGGACCGAAACGTCCCTAAACTAATAATGGACCACCACGTCCCTAAAACTGGCGATGGACCGCCACATCCTTAAACTAGCGCAATCGAGCCCGAACGCTCTTTTGCCGGATCTAAACGGTCCCGTCTAAGTTGACCTTAGCCCCAAATACGGTTAATGTGTCCTTAGATCTTTAAATAAACAATAAAACTCCGAATCAACTTTGGTTCAAGGGTACATCTGAACTCCTCTGACGCCTGTCGTTGTAATCCCTCAACGACGTCAGAGAGGTGATGAGTCCCGACGGCCAGATAATTAAATTAATCACTACGTCAAGTTGATCTTAGTCCAAAACAGGACTAACGTATCCTTAACGAACGTTTAAGTTGATCTTAGCCGCAACGCGACTAATGCATCCTTAAACCAAAAAACACCAAACCCAAATCTAAGTAAATGCGGATTTAGACTAATCCACGCCCTACGGGCGACGACATTACTCAGTCTCCGTATACAATCCACGGGCAATCACAAACAAAAACAAACACACACGACACGAAGTGAAATTCTGGAGAAGGAGAAAGTTGTTACCGCGACGCGGTAGCGTAATTAACTGCAGGGGCTTGCGCCTGCAGGGAAGAGCGTCCCCACAATCAAAAACCCCTCACCCTGAGGGGGAATCTGACGAAGTCTGCTACATCGGCCGCATCCGTCTAAACCTCCGATACAAGGTGCCATAAATCAACTTGGCATCTTCGGAGAGGTGGACGGATCAAACCAAATAGCATCTACCCCGAACCTCAGGCCACGGACGCGAAGTCCGGGCCGCCGTTCGGAGGGGAACAGATTCTGGCACGCCCGGTGGGACCTTTTCCTCTTTCCACTCCACACTTCGTGTGTCGTCTTCGCGAACCAATCGCGGTTTGTTAAATGGTTGCCTTTGGATTTCAAGTTGCTAAGATTTGGTCTTTTACCTGACGCGGAATTCAAGATTCAATGGCCACCAACTGCTCGAAATGCCACTGCAACGGACGCTCCACCTCACCGAGAGGTGTAACATATGGGCCCCAAGCGGCTTCCTTCCTGACTCTGCCGGTAGACCAGGTGACCCAAGCCACCACCGGCTTGTTCTTCGGGACCATGGTCCCACCTACAAGCTTCTCTATGCCAACTCCTGTACCGGAAGTGAACAAGAAGTCGGTGTTCGACCGGCTCACTGCTACCACGACCCCTATCAACGGGTCGCCTGCTACTGAACCAACAGCCTCCGTTTTCACCAGGCTAGGTCAGAACTATAAGGTAGTTGTCCCAAAGAGGGCAACGGCCGTTGCTTTGGAAGTCGTTAAAGCGGCTTCTCCCATCAGAGAGTCGGTCTTCACAAGATTGACGGTTCCTACTCCTCCCCCAGCTGGTCAGAAGGCATCAGTCTTCGATAGGCTGACATCAGCAGTTACCCCACACTCAAACAGGGGGCAGCAAGAAACCATCTCGATTTCCGAGCCAGTCCCAACGGCTCGTCGTGCGCGGCGTCGCCATTGGCAGCGAGTAAGGAAAGCAGGGGGCAACTCCCCCTCAGGGCTAACCCCACCTGCTCCAGTGGTGGAGGTCAATGCTGCTGTTCCAACTGGGAACAGCTTTGAATTGCTGAGGAAGGTGAGAAAGAACTCTCCGATTGCTACATTGAAAAGATCTCCTCCGCCTATGGAAAAAGCTCCGGAGACAAAGCAGGAACAGCCCCCTCAGCAGCTGTCGTCAAAGATTTATAAAGTTTGGCGGAGGGTTCAAGACTCCGTGATTGACTCAGACCACTTCCGTCGCCAGAAAAGGGCAAAGGTGGAAAAAGACAAAAACCGCCCCATTAAACAGCAGGGGGCAACAAATGCTAGGATGCCCATTTCAACGGCTCCTTCAGCCTCAATGGTCCACAAAAGAAAAAGGCCGGAGAAAGCCTCCGTGACACTGACAAAGTTTAAAAGCGATGAACCTAAACGCCCCAAGTCAGGGGGCATAACAGTTCATACGGTCTATGTGGCTTCTGGAAAGGAAGAAAGTCGTACTTCTACGGGTCACCGGCCGCTTACCCGATCAGTGACCAAGGCTCAGGAGCAGCAACAAAAGCTCTAGGAGATGATGACTACAATGGCTGCACTCACGGAGCCAAAGGAGAACCCTGGGACGTCCTTAGACGAACGCCAAGAGGAAGAGACCGACGCCGAGTTCCTCCGCCGAGTACTGGAAAAGAGGGACAAAGAGGCTGCTGAACAAGCAACCAATATACAACGTATGGGCCTCCTCTTCCAGGACATGATAGGGATGATGATACAACCAGAGCCCCCGACTGACGAACCCCCGATCGTCCTTGGGGATGATAGGGGAGAAACATCAAACCCTCAGCCCGTTCTATCAACGGCTAAAGAGGACACAATCTCTAAAACTGATCTGGACGAATATATAGCCCAGCAAATAAAGGTTCATCACGCGGCCGAAGCAGCCGGCCACGTCGTAAAAACGGGGCGACCGTATCCAGGCTGGTATGACCAAATCAAGTACCCGCCAGGTTATACAATTCCCAAGTTTCATGTCTACAAAGGGACCGGAAATCCCCATCAACATGTTGCCCAGTTCAGGGCGCTTTGCGGTAACACCGGCGGTGACGACAAGCTTTTGCTTCGCCAGTTCGTTGGAAGCCTATCAGATACGGCCTTCGAATGGTATTCTGAGCTCCCCAATGACTCTATTAAAACTTTCGCGGAGATGGAGCTGCTCTTCACCCAACGTTTTGCAAGTGCCAGCGAGCGTACCCCGATGACGGCGCTGATTAACGCCAGGGTAAAACCCGGCGAGACATGGGTTCAGTACGCTATACGGTGGCGTAATCTATGGTCTAAGTGTGAACAGCGCATAGAAGAAGCCCCTGCGGTGGGAATGTTTGTTGGAACCCTTGATCCACAAGCAACCATTTCACAGTTTATGATGTTCTTCAAGCCGACTTCCTTCCAGGCTTTGATCGACAAATTGGCGCAGATGGACCAGATGGGCCATAAACCCCCTCTCCCGAAGCCGGACTCCCGAAACGATAAAGGAAAGGGAAAAGCGATCATAGTCGCTAATGCCCAACAACAACCGAACGACTCGAAGCCGGTTGCTCGTCCAAACAATACGCGCCCATACGTACCCCTTGAGGACAGGATGGGACGTGCTTACTCCTTCCCTCGTGATAAAACGAGGAGGCTATTCGAGCTGGCATTGCGCAACAGGCTCATAAATCTGTCAGATCCAAAATGCCCGTCGCAACCAAGTGACGTCAACGAGCCTAATTACTGCCCTTATCATCGAGTGCTAGGACATCCGATCGAAGACTGTTACGTTTTCAAAAATTGGCATGAAAACCAGTACCGCCAAGGCAAATTTGCGCTATCCGACAAATGGAAGGTGAATCCCCCGCAGCCCCACACCTCTAAAGGGGCGAATGCGCCGGGGGCAACATGTTCCGTCATTGAGGAAGCTCCTTGGGAGGTTGTATTATCGGCCAAAACGAGGAGAATGCTAAATGATCTTCAGACCTGTCCAGCGGTCAAGTGGAAGAACCCCTTGGAACCGCAGGTTATAGAGGGGATGTTGAAGCCACGTCCGACTCCGAAGACCGATGGTGGTAGTTCAAGCGTTCATAACCAGCCGTCAAAATCTTCGAAAAAGAAGAAGAAGAAATCTAAGAAGCCCGTGAAGCCTGGCGACAAGCGCACGGACTTACAAAAGCAAATCGACGCACTAGATGAATACAACCAAAAGGCGCGGACTCCCATTACGCTCCAAGATTTCCTTGATCACGTCTTTCAAAAAGAAGATGAGGAGGAAAGTTCATCAGATGAATCCGAGGAATATGTGGCGAGCTGTCATATGATCTCCCACTCGACCTCGAACGATGAAGGGACTTCTGGCACCAAAACGCCGGGGGCAAATACTGAGTCAAGGGTTCCGGAATTATCAATCGAAATGATTGACGCGTTTCTTAGTGAAGCTCGATTGAAAAGCAAAGCTGATCGAGAGCGCGAGACGGCTGTATTCGAAAAGGCCAAGCGCCAGAGATTTGAGAGAAGAGCTGAGATGATCCCGCTGGAACAAAATGCCTTCACCGCTGACAAAAGCCAATTCAAGATAAAAAAGAAGTTTGCTAAGGCCATATCGATGGGCATGAAGCTACCACCCTCTGAAGAAAAAGTTACTGGCGTGGTAGAAATGCACCCCTCTTATTGCTTATATCATCAGAAGGTCTCGCATTCCACCCAAGATTTCAAAGCTTTCAATGGATGGTGGCAAGGATACGTCGCTAATCAACAACGCTTTAAACGGGAAAAGCGTAAGATTCGTCGGGAGCAAAGAAGCACAACCAAAGAGCTTGAAAGAACTGCCGGCAACTGTCACATGGTTAACACTACCGGGTCGCAAGTGCCTACATTTGGGAGCGATTCCGATGAGGAGCTAGAACTTGCCCCTCTCTTTAAAGAGTCAACTTCGGGAAAAGAAGAGGAGCCAGTGGTTTGCGAAAATATCCGGCTGCGGAATCGAACACTGCCTGAAAAGAACCTCGGACCCTCGAATAGAAAAGATAAAGGGAAAGAAAAGGTCTCTGAAGACATCGTTTTAGATGACCAAGTTCTGGAAGAGCTAAACGCCAAAAACCCGCCGAAGAGAAGTAAGGTGGATTACAACGTTCTGGCACATCTGAGAAAACTGCCCTCTCAGCTCAGCGTCCTTGATGCATTGTTACTATCAAAGGAAGCCAGAGACTCTTTGATTAAGGCGCTACAAGATCCGGACCAGTTCCAAGCCTTCTTAGCCGAAGAAAAGATGAAAGACGAATTAGAAGAAGTGCACACAGCCGACGTTGCTTTTGGTGATGAAGACCTTCTCCTCGGGACGTGTGAACACAATCGCCCCCTTTATGTCTCAGGATATTGCCATGACATAAAGATAGGTAAAATCTTGGTCGATAACGGATCGTCTGTTAATTTACTCAATGTGCGAGTGTTAAAGGAGATTTGCATGAGCGTCCAACACCTCGCCCGGGACAAGATCACTATCTCCGGTTTCGACTCCCAATCCTCAAAGACTCTCGGATCTGTGATATTGACGCTGCGCTTCGGGTTGCTCGTCACAGACATCAAATTCCATGTTATAGACGCCAAGACGTGCTACAATGCTCTGCTCGGCCGACCATGGCTACACGAGTACAATATCCTCCCTTCTACACAGCATCAGTGCATGAAGTATTCTAGGGATGGCCTCGAGTACACAGTGGCGGGAGAGCTGAATCCGTTTTCCGTAAACGAAGTTCGCAAGTATGAAGATGCCAAATACTTCTTGCCGAGTTTCGAAGACACGGAAAGGTGTCACAAACCGGAGAACAAAACTAACACCACCATCCCTGTCTTCGGCAGTGACACTGAGGAGGAGGAGGATATAATTTATTCAGGTCCATCCCAATCCACCAGGCCAGGACCATCCGTTCCTTCATTGATCTTCGGTAGTGATTCAGATGATGAAGTTCATGCTGTATTCCCTGCTCGGCCTTCGATACGGGTTTCCGCTGATGAAGAGCGAAGTCTGCAGATAACCATGGTGCCGCTTGAACATTACAAAGAACTGGATGCACTCGACACCAACAGCATAGAAGAATTGCAGACATTCTATATCCCTCCCGGACGAAAAGGCGAGAAGGCAATCCTATTCTACCGTTCTGAAGAAAACAAGGTGGAAAAAGAAAATTTGGCATGGCGCGGATCCCACGCTCGACAGGCTTCAGCCTATCCGTCTTCCCAGATATTATACCGAAGGTTTGAAGAAACTGCTAAAACGCCAGGGGATGTCCTTCACACAGACCATTAGAAAAGCCAAATTCTATGACAAGGTCTGGAACATTCCCGGGACTCAATGCAAACTGCCTAACGGGAGAGTAGAAACAAAAGGGCTTGGGTACATCCGGTCAAAGAAACGGGAGCTAGTAAACAGCTGTTATGTTATGTATGACTTCGACGAAGAGGCGGACGCTCAATGGGAGGACGCTAATCCTGAGCCAGCAAAAGTTCCTGATACAAAACCGCCCAGTCCATCATTTGAAGACCAGATGACCAAACTTATAAGGGATGCGAGTCAAAAAGCCCGAGACGATCACGATCGTGAAATAGCAATCTATGAAAAAGCCAAGACACAACGCCTCCTTCAACAGGCGGTGAAGGAAGAAAATGCCGCTCCTTGTCAACCTGCTACAAAAAAGGTTCGACACGAAAACAAAAACAAGTCGAAAGGCAGGAGAGGCACTCAACAGCCACAAAGCAGAGCTAAGAAGCCACGTATCCGAGAGTCGAGCGTTATTGACCTAGCCCTCAGGAAGAAAATGGGTCGAGCATACTCATTTCCTCGGAACAAAACGAGGAAGATATTCGATCTCGCTCTAAAACATCAAATGCTTACGTTGCCAGAGTCTAAGCATCCTGAGCACGCAGGCGAGGTGTTCAACCCAAATTATTGCTTTTACCATCGAGTAATGGGACACCCTCTTGAAGATTGCTTCACCTTCAAGAATTGGGTTGAAGATCAGTATCAGCTAGGCAAATTCGCGTTTTCTGACAACTGGAGGGTAGCACCACCACAGAAGCACGAGCCCGAGGCCGCGAGAGAAGAACCAACTCCGCATTGGAATTGGCAGAAAATTTGCACTTGCCATGTGGTAATAATATTAAAAGAAGAGTCCGAGGACATGAATAGCCTTCCTTGGTGCTTTGAAAACGGCAGCGATGAGGCGATCTCAGAATTTCCCCCAGCTCCGAAAGAGCTGGAGGACGGAATACATACCACCGCAGACAACCTCAGGAAAATCGAGTTGGGGACGGTAAATGATCCGCGACCGACATTTGTTAGTGAGCTACTGTCTGAAGAGAGGGTGGCTGCATTAAAAGACGTCCTTGTGCAGCATAAAGATTGCTTCGCATGGAACTATTCCCAAATGCCGGGACTAGATCCAGAAATTGCTGTGCACAAATTGGCGATATCCCCGGACGTCAAGCCAGTCAAACAGGCGCCGAGAAGAATGCGGCTCGAGCTTGAAATGAGCATCAATACCGAAGTCAAAAAGTTAATCGACTCTGGCTTCATCCAGGAAGTTCAATACCCTGAATGGATCGCCAACATTGTCCCGGTGATGAAGAAAAATGGGACAGTGCGCATATGCGTGGACTTCCGGGATCTCAATAAAGCCTGCCCGAAGGACGACTTCCCAGTGCCAGTCACCGAACTGATGATAGACAATACGTCCACTCATGAGGTTTTCTCCTTCATGGACGGCTCATCGGGGTATAATCAAATAAAAATGCATCCTGAAGATCAGAAGCATACAGCCTTCAGGACTCCTCTTGGTATATTTTGTTATAAAGTGATGCCCTTTGGTTTGAAGAACGCCGGTGCTACTTATCAGAGGGCCATGACAAAGATCTTCGACGACCTTATACACGAAATCGTTGAATGCTATATCGACGATCTCGTGGTTAAAAGTAAGTCATATGAGGAACATCTCGAGCATCTGAAGACTGTATTTCAACGCCTTCGGCAATACAACTTGAAGATGAATCCTCTTAAATGTGCGTTCGGGGTTTCCTCGGGCAAATTCCTGGGATTCGTTGTCCGACACCGTGGTATTGAAATAGATCCGTCAAAGATTAAAGCGATCATGGAAATGCCTCCGCCGAGGACTCTCAAACAGCTGCGGTCTCTCCAAGGGAAACTCGCATACATACGGCGATTTATAGCCAACCTTTCAGGAAAGTGCCGTCCTTATAGTCACCTGATGAAGAAGGGAACCCCATTAGTTTGGGATCAAAAATGCCAAGGCGCACTGGATGAGATCAAGCAATACCTGCAGAACCCGCCGGTGTTGGCTGCTCCGGTTAAGAGGAAACCTCTTATTCTTTATACAACCGCCCTCGAAGGTTCCTTAGACGCATTATGGGCACAAGAGAATGATCAAGGGAAAGAAAGAGCACTCTACTACTTAAGTCGAGTTCTGCTGGGGGCAGAAAGCAACTACTCTCCTATTGAAAAACACTGCCTGGCGTTGATCTTCGCAATAACAAAGCTTAGGCACTATGCGTTGGCGCACGAGGTCCGTCTGATTTCAAAAGTGGACCCTCTAATGTCAAAAGCCATATTGACAGGACGACTCGCTAAATGGGCCCTGCTCTTGATGGAATTTTCGATAACATATCAACCTCTCAGGGCAGTAAAAGGCCAGGCCATCGCCGACTTCCTGGCTGAGCATCCCATACCTGCCGATTCTCCTTTAAATTGCGATTTGCCAGACAGACACGCGTTTGACGCAATTGACCGTGGTGATAGCCGTTGGGAGCTCTATTTCGATGGAGCATCTTCTATGAAAAAGCACAAACAAAGTATGCCAACGATCAAATCGAGGGTAGGGCTCATCTTTGTGACTCCACAAGGAGGAATAATGCGCTTCGCCTTCTCTTTAACAGAGCCGAGGACGAATAATGAAGCTGAATATGAAGCTTTGATTGCAGGCCTCGAGATCGCCATTGATATGGGAATTGAAAGCCTCCTCATATATGGGGACTCCCAACTGGTCGTCAGCCAAGTGAACGGCGATTACCAAACGTGCAAGCCGGAATTGGTGAAATACGGTGAAAAAGTGCAGCAACTGCTAACCCAAATTCCCTCTTACACGTTGGAAAGTATACCGCGTGCGGAAAACAGCAAAGCAGACGCACTGGCCAAACTTGCTAAAGAATTGGCTGACGAGAACCTCGATGACGTTAGAATCGTGGTACAGAGCCGTCGAGTACTCTCCCCAGCAGAAATACCTCCAGAATCATATAAAGAAAAGGGAGCAACTGAGCAGGCGACCCTACAAATAAAAGACCATGAGAAGACCGAAGACTGGAGAGAAGTTTTCATAGATTACTTCAAGTTCCACCGAATGCCTGAAGAAGCGTCCATAAGACATCAGCTCGTGAAACGAGCTCTGTCTTTCGCCTTCGTTAACGATACTCTATACAAGAGGACATTCGATTCTCTGTGGCTGAGATGCCTAGGACCTGACGAAACGAGAAGGGTCGTCCAAGAAGTTCACGACGGACTCTGCGGTTCCCACCAAGCAGGCCCTAAGATGAAGTTGAAGATAAAACGGATGGGCTACTACTGGCCCACGATGATGCAGGATTGCCTGGAATACGCGAGGCAATGTCATTCATGCCAAATTCATGGGGACTTCATCCATCAGCATCCCAATCCATTGCATCCAACAGTGGCTAGTTGGCCATTCGAAATGTGGGGAACTGACATAGTCGGCCCCATCGAACAAGCATCGTCAAAGGGACACCGTTTCATCTTAGCGACGACTGATTACTTCTCCAAATGGGCAGAGGCGGTACCGTTGAGGGAAGTGAAGACGGAGAACATCCTCCATTTCTTCAAAACGCATGTCATATACCGGTTTGGAACTCCGCGACGGATCATCTCCGATAACGGGCCAGCCTACCGAAGTCATAAAATTAGCCGCTTCGCACAGCGGCACAATATAGACTGGAGATATTCCTCAGTTTATAATCCGCGAGCTAACGGTCTAGCTGAGGCCTTCAACAAGACCTTGACGAAGATCATGAAGAAAACATTGTCACGAAATAAGAGAGATTGGCACGAAAGATTGCAAGAGGCTCTTTGGGCGTATCGAACTACGTTTAAAACGGCCACAAACACAACACCATACGCGTTGGTATTTGGGACGGAAGCAGTACTCCCTCTCGAGATAGAATTACCCTCTCTACGAGTGGCAGTCCACTACGAGCTGACGGATGAAGAAAATGCTCACCTCCGGTTTGAGGAACTTGACGCCCTTGATGAAACCCGGCTCATAGCACAGCAAAATCTGGAAGCTTATAAGGCAAAGATGACGCGCTCATACGAAAGATTGACCCGACCGAGGACATTTCGTCAAGGCGAACTCGTGTTAGTGGTCAAAAGGCCTATGATCCCCAATCGCGTCAAGCGGGGAAAGTTCGAGCCAAACTATGAAGGCCCGTACATCATAGATAAAGTTTACCAGGGTGGAGCCTATCTACTCATGGACATGCACGGTGAAAGGCCTTTTAGGCCAATAAACGGTCGCTTCCTAAAGAAATATTATGCTTAATGAGCCACAGCCTAGGTCAATGATAGATGACGACGACTATGTCCGCTCGCTATCTTCCTAAGCTAGAACTTTATAAGCAGTAGCTGGCCTTCTCCATGGTGGACCGAAATGTCCTTAAACTAATATCAGACCGAAACGTCCTTTAAACTACTACCGCAACATCTTTAGGCTGACGAGATATAAAAAAAAACATATAAAAATAAAATAAAAAAAAACGGTATGTCCATAAGCAAAAAGGGCACGGATGAAAACCCGAAAGGGCTCCGTGAGTAAAAACAGCAGGGCTACCGGCGAGTGTTCGTGAAAACCCGAAAGGGCGCGACCTCGTAAAAGAAAAAGAGAAAAAAATATATATAAAAATAAAAATAAAAAAAGAATAAAAAAAACGGTATGTCCATAAGCAAAATGGGCACGGATGAAAACCCGAAAGGGCTCCGTGAGTAAAAACAGCAGAACTACCGGCGAATGTTTGTGAAAAACCGAAAGGGCACAACTTCGTTAGAGAACCCTTATGGAGTCCTCTCGACCTTGTAAGGAGAAACCACCTGCGTGAGATCCTTACGACTCACAAAGGAGCAACACACTTAGGAATCCCCACGATTCCTAAGGAGAAAATACACTTGTGGGATCCTCACGACTCGTAAGGAGAACTCTCTTATGGGACCCTCACGGCTCATAAGATTTGAAAGTCTTAAGTTACAGAGATCTAAACCTGTGCTTAAGCAAACCCCCACAAACTTCCAATATTGCCCTACAAGTGGTCCAATATTGACCCTTGTATACAATCCACGGGCGCGAATAAACATTTCCCTAGCCAAATTTCATCCATGACTGGGAATACGTTCGCATGGTAAGCAACCCTTCTAAATCCCCTCGATTTATGAGGAGAAAACCTTCCTGTAGGATCCTTACGACTTACAGAAGAACAAAATACTTAGGAACCCTCACGGTTCCTAAGGAAAAAATACACCTACAAGATCCTCACGACTTGTAGGGAGAAATACCTTCACGAGACCCTTACGGCTCATGAAGTCAAAGTTTTAGCCGACAGGACCCTAACCGTGGTCGCTAAGCCTCCTTTGTTCGACAACGACAGAGGCAAATGATGATTCGCTCCTGGTAACATCCCAGTGATAGCGGTGCTGATGCCGAAATCGGTGTCCAATTTCAGGTTTACGGCGAAAGCCAGTAGGCCGCTCATGCATACGAAATAGCCGAAATGATAGGGCAACTTGCAATAAAAAGCAGCAAGTAAAATGTATGCATGCAAAATAGCCGAAATGATCGGGCAACTCGTAATAAAAAGCAACGAGTAAAGATAAAATAAAAAGCCGAAATGATTGGGCACCGCGAAAAATAGCCGAAATGTTTGGGCAATCGCGACCTTCGCGATATAAAAGCTGAAATGATAGAGCATCGCGAAAATAAAATAAAATAAAAAGAAGAAATGATAAAACTTCGGCCCTACAGTTAAGATCACATCGATCCCTGTATACAATCCAAGGGCGTAAACAAAGAAGGAACCATACTTCCCCAGCGGATTCCGTCAAACGACGAAGCCAAACCTCAACGGTTCATTTCAACCGAAGAAGCCAGTGACTTCAACAAAAAATTCCTCGACTCACGGATACAAACACTCCTTGACGAGAGCCTTCTGATCCGCGTCGACTCGCAGAGCCACCAGCGCCTCCGTGGGAACCATCGACTCGTTTCAAACCCCAAGGACACAAATAATCCTTGGCGCTTGGGAAACAAATAATCCCAGCAAATTCCTCGACTCACGGATACAAACACTCCTTGACGAGAGCCTCCTGATCCGCGTCGACTCGCAGAGCCACCAGCGCCTCCGTGGGAACCCTCGACTCGTTTCAAACCCCAAGGACACAAATAATCCTTGGCGCTTGGGAAACAAATAATCACAGCAAATTCCTCGACTCACGGATACAAACACTCCTTGACGAGAGCCTCCTGATCCGCGTCGACTCGCAGAACCACCAGCGCCTCCGTGGGAACCCTCGACTCGTTTCAAACCCCAAGGACACAAATAATCCTTGGCGCTTGGGAAACAAATAATCCCAGCAAATTCCTCGACTCACGGATACAAACACTCCTTGACGAGAGCCTTCTGATCCGCGTCGACTCGCAGAGCCACCAGCGTCTCCGTGGGAACCCTCGACTCGTTTCAAACCCCAAGGACACAAATAATCCTTGGCGCTCGGGAAACAAATAATCCCTAGCAAACTCCTCGACTCACGGATACAAACACTCCTTGACGAGAGCCTTCTGATCCGCGTCGACTCGCAGAGCTACCAGCGCCTCCGTGGGAACCATCGATTCGTTTCAAACCCCAAGGACACAAATAATCCTTGGCGCTCGGGAAACAAATAATCCCTAGCAAAATTCTCAACTCACGGATACAAACACTCCGTGACGAGAGCTTCTTTGACTCACATCTCGGGCAGTAAGGATTCAAAACTTGCTTCCTGAACAATGGGACCCTGCAAGTCAATCCTAAATGGTCTCTTGCATACTATTCACGGGTCTCACTCTCTGAAGTCGATTCTCGACAAAGAGGGAAACAACTGCTTACGAGCCCTCTCGACTCGTAAGAGGGCAATGGGACCCTGCAAGTCAATCCTAAATGGTCTCTTGCATACTATTCACGGGTCTCACTCTCTCAAGTCGATTCTCGACGAAGAGGGAAACAACCGCTTACGAGCCCTCTCGACTCGTAAGAGGGAGAAATTCTCTTATAGGATCCTTTCGACTTATGAAAAAAAAAACCACACTTGGGAATCCTCACGATTCCTAAGGAGCAAATCCACTTACGAGATCCTCTCGATCCGTAGGGAGAAAAGTCTCTATGAGACCCTCACGGCTCATAGAGTTGAAAAGCCTTAGGCGGCAGACCTGAACCTGCAACCTAAGCCATCGCTACCTCTCGGAGAGGTTAAGTTGCCCGCCGATCAGGTTCATCGAAAACACCATAACAAAAAGGGAAAAAGCGAAGAAATAGTACCAGACATTGCAAGAAAGAATATGTTTTTATTCATAAATTCAATCAAAATACAAGGCGGATTGTATAGAGAATAAAAAAAAATGCGTATATGCTATATACAAATCACAGGTGTGTGAACGATACAAAATATTCAGGGAGAAGGAAGCTTCTTAAACAGCTCTATCAATTGCTCGCGTACTTCCTTCCACGCCTTCTCATGATCAACTACCACTGCCAGTTCAGTCTCTACTTGAGCCCGCTGCTGCGTGAAGGATGCGAGCTCTTCCCCAACAACCTGCTGAGCTGCTTCTTGGCCTCGGGCATCGCGCTCAGCGGCATCAAGCTTCCGCTTCAGCGCTAGCCCACTAGATATACGCTTGAGAAGACCTTCAAAGACGACTTTCACTTCAGCAGCATTCGTCCTAACTTCAGCACGAAGGCAAGCGGTCGCGTTTAAAGATTCCCGATGCGCCTTTAGCCGTAAAGCTGCCTCCTGCTCCAAATGGCGGAGATAAGAAACACTTTGCTCAAGCCAAGCTGTCCGTTGGGCGCTCGCGGCCAAAACCTCGGGAGAAGGGCGTGTCGACTCCAACCGATGCAGGCGAGCCTCGATCTCTCTGCAGTGGTTAACCCACGATTCGACGACGCCTTCGTTATGAAAAGTTACGAGCACCGCCAACATTGGGTTAACATCCACAGCGAAATCTATGGCAGAGGGGAGGGCATCCATGTTGAGCTCTTCGATGTACCCGCTCAGCATACCCAGGCTCATCACAGCACCCTTTGAAGACGGGCGTCTCAAGAAAGGACCCGCCGGTGAGAGAACGCGAGACTCAAAAGGGATCAGAGCTGGAACAATAGCTGCAAAATGAAACATGGTCAAACAATGATTCGAAAAGTCGGTGAAAGATCATATAAAAAGGGGAAAGGAATATGCTGTACCAGTCGCAACGGATGGCAAAGACGGAGGCGCCGGTGGCAGCGCAGGCCTGGTGTCCCCTCCTTCGATTCGAGGCACTGCAATCAGGAAGAGGAAAAGTCAGATACGATCCTATATTCCCTCGAAAGAGATCAAGACAGCACTTACCGGTACCACTAGAGGGAGAAGCGAGCTCGGATGGGAAGGAGAAGTGTGGGAGCAGCAGTTGGTATAGATGATCGAGGAACACTCCTGAAAAGAGCATAGTAGTATAACGTTAGTACATAAGCTACACGTTAAAAGATCAATGCATACGAAGTAAATTCATACCTTCCGACACCCGCGATGGCACAAGGGAAGGCTGAGGAGCGATCACCGCCAAAACAGTAGTTGACGGTGTGCCTTCAGGCAATGGAGCATCGGCACTAGCCGCACCTGCGTTTGAAACAAAGACAAACTGGTTAAAAGAGATTGTGAGGTATATATAAACGAAGAACATTGGTCATTCAAAATTTACCCGACAAGCTGCCAGCAGAAACCGAGGCAATCCCTTCCTCCACTGACGGAAGGCCACCGCCTGTAGCTTCATCGCCCGACTCGAGGGGAACCGTTGTTATGCTCGCAAGCTCTACAGGCGGCGGGGGACCATAAGCAAGGGGGCTATGATAGGAACATTGCCAGATTCCTGAGAAGGAGCGCCTATCCCGTCTTCAGGAATCATGGCCGCCTCACCCGCTGCTCCCTCAGGATCGGCGGTCACAGCTGCCTCGTCCATCGGCGCCGTGAGGTCCCCAGCCTCAAGCACCTCGCCCTCTACCGCCTTCGGCTCGGTTGAGACAATCATCTCATCTGCCGCCACTTCAGGTGCGACATCAATGACCCTCTCCGCGGCAGGTCCCTCAATCTCGGCTCCAGGCCCCATGACCCCGACAACGTTGCTCACTGTCGGTTCGAGTTCAGCAAGTATCGCTTCCTCCGCTCCCCTGGGTTCGACGGTCGTCTCCGCCTCCCCCTCAGTTGGACTTGACCCTGCGAGATGGGATACGTATGAGCCAATGGCTTTACAATTCGTACAACAAGGTTCTGAAAGGAGTACTACCTGAAGCAGATTTATCATTGGTGCTCCGAACCGCGCGCGCCACTTGCCAATGAGCAGTAGACAGGGCAACAGGGGGCTCTTCGGAGGGAGTACTAGCGCGAGGAATGTTGCTAGGGCCCGCTCCCGTGGCCAAAGCAGCTTTCCGCGCCTTTGCTTCACGTCTCAACCGGTTCCGCTCCTCTCGGGCCGTTGAGACGGATGCCATCAGAGCTTCCTTGAGTGAAGCATCCTCATCCGTATAGAGGGATGCCTCCAGATTTTTCAGAGCATCCCCCGTCGCTGCGTCAAGCCGAGGCTCTTGCGGCAGCTTCGACGGAGCCGGGGCTTCGGTGACGGGCTCGGAAAGGATCCTGGCGCCGATTAATACAACCCCTGTAAAGAAACAAGAGAAGGTCAGGTTGACTATCATGAAAAGACAACAAACTTTCCATATAAAAGAGAAAGGGATAAAACATACCGACGCTTGCTAGGGCACGCTTCTCCTCCTCCTCTTGGAAGGTTTTCAGGGAGGCAGCGATAGCCTCTTCAGTAGAGACACCTGTTAAAAATGGAGCAAATGTTAGTTAAATGTAATAATACAAAGTGCAATGAAATAACAAATAAAGCGTCTGATGATTACCGGACTCAGCGAGTTTACTTAGCATCGCTTCGAGCCTCGCCAATCGCTCCGAAGCTACAATGGCGGCAGCCAAATTGGTGTCCGCAGGGTCCACCACAAAGCCCTCATTGCTGCCGTACTCGCATATGACCTCGGCAGGAGAAGCCGCAGGCTTTGAGCTGAGGATCGCATCGAGGGATAGGGCAGACTTCTTCTTCTTCTGTCCGCCAGCTTTAGATCCACTCGGACCAGCTTTGCGCTTGGCAGTCACTTTCGGGCGGCGAGTCCCGATATCCGCTCCTGCCCCCGACTCTGGAGATACCACTTTGACCGTCTTTGTCGGAACACGGGGCGCCGTTGGTGCATCCACCGTAGTAGACAGTGGCAATCCACGCGGAGGGGCCAACACGCGTGGTCGGTCAGCTCCGGCATCTTTTATCGGGAGGGTGACTTGGGTCCTTGGCTGCAAGGGAGCCTTACGATCACCGCCAGGAGGCGCACCCCTACGGTCGACCAGCATGTGTTTCTCCATTAAAATGATTGGGCCCATAGCGTGCGCATACCAGGCCACATATGAATTAAGCATCTTAGGCACACAGCTGGGTTCACTAATGAAGAAATAGGAACCCGTGTTAAGCCGTATAAAGTGATGCATCGCATTCTTTACCCCCGCTGGGCCAACCACGGGCGTTTCCAAGAAGGCTTCCATCGGGATCCCCTGGTTGTAGCTTGATTGCTGGGCGAATCGATGCGGATTATACCTCATAAACAAAGCCGTCTCATTCTGCCGAAACACCAGGTAGCCCGGCCGAATGGAGTAGAGATGGAGGATTTCCCGAGCCTTCAGTACAGAAGCCCCGCCCTTAAACTCGTCACGTAGGGGCACCACCGACTTAGTAGTCTCCGAGCCTATGGTGATAACCTTATCCACGAAAGAAGTCATCGCTCCGACCAAATGTGGGCGCAGGAGGAGTCCCTTAGAATCCCGCGGGGATGCAAACACAATTGAAGCCCCGACTAACCGTATGACTCTTGGGAGTCTGTACTTCTCGAAGAATGGAGGAGTCTTGTGGGCGCCAAACACCCCTCGCACGTGCATCTCCATCCAAGAAACAAAGTAATGCATCGGGAAGTTAGCAGGCTGTGCCCCAGGATCATTGGCGTCCGCCGCTACGCTGAGTCCATGGTAAAGGTAAGCTAACCCAGCAATCCCTACCGACAACTGCAGACCGGCCACCATCCGATGCGCCGGGTAAAAGACAGAGGGTCGCATGAAGCGTGGGTGCATAAGGAGCGCAAAGTTGCATAACCACAAGCCCAAGAACCCAATAAAGAAGGTTTCCTCATCCATGCCGGCGACGGCGATTTCCGAGAAAGCGACGATGGCAGCATTGGGGAGATAGAAATCCCTCTGGTTATTCTCCGATATGGGTCGGCGATCCAAACCGAAACCAAAGGGGTCGTCAAGCTAAGCGAACTTCTCGCTCTGCTCTGATAAGAACTCCGGGCGGATAAAGCGAGCCATGAAAGCTGCGAAACTGACGCCCTTGTCTCCCGATTCCAAATGGAGTTCCTCGTAGATCTCCAACACCTTCACCAAACCTGGATGCTGATGCTGAATGGCATTCTCCGGGGTTAAATCAAATACCAGCTGCTTGGTGGCAAAGACGTACTCGTCAGGAGGAAGCAACTCCTCGTAGTGCTCCCCCCTCATTGGCAGACCTGAAATTTCGGCAAGTTCCTCCAAAGAGATAGAAACTTCCTTATCCGCCATCAGGAAGGTATGGGTGGGGATATTCCATTGTTCGACGAAGGCCTTTATCCACCACGTTGGAGGAGAGGGGTACTTGAAGAGCGAGACGAAGACGGCCGAGTATAGACCAATCTTCGTCAGGTGGGTCCTCTTCGCCGATAGAATGTACCGGGCCCACTGCAAATATCCGGCGGGGGGTCGTGGGATCATTCCAATGTTATAAGCCTGTCCCCAAGGGCGTGCTTCGCCCTGACAGATTCGCCTCCCCAGAATATCTATCGCCGGCGGCGGCTGCACGGGGATGGCGCCGATTGCAGGCTGAAGGAGGTCATCAGAATTCCAATTCTTAACCTCCACGGCATACTTCACCGGGGGTTCGTCCGCATAAGGAATCGTGACAATGGGCTCAGACGGCACGGCGGAACTAAAACTGCGACGGCCTTGGATGATCTGGCTATACCACCTTCCCCACAGATGGAGCTTTTTGCACTCAGGATCGTGATCTTTAATAAGAGCGAACACCACCCGATCCACTGGCGCATGGGGGAACCCTCCTTCCGAGCGAACGAAGGGAAAAGACAAGTCGTCAGACATGTTTTCTGTGGAAAGACAAAAAATATACATCATTAGTGGCCTAACGCTTGGCATTATAAAAAATAAGTAATAATAAAAATCTTGTTCCACACTGTGATGTAGTGGGTAGGGGACCAAAGGGGGACCCACAAAATCTGGATGATATGCATCAGTTAATAAGACAATCCCATCATTAGATGGGACTGTCAATTCATAAAAAGTTCCCAATAGGATACACCCATTGGTGGGGAAATCCCTAGAGACAAAGAGAAGATCTCCTCTTTTAGAGCAAAGCTCTGTCACAGAGTGACATTTGTCAAACTCTGGTCTCAGGGGAACAAGATTCCTTAAAAGAGCATGGCTCTGTGGTAATAACCAAAAATCCATCAACACTTAGAAGAATTGAAGTTTTTTTTAAAAATCCTGAAAAATCCATCAAAACTTATAAAAAGTTTTTCAGTTCATCCAAGAGCAAAGCTCTGTTCATGGGTCAAAACCCATGAACAGGACCTCTGTAAATCTTGAGAGCAAGGCTCTGGTGAAAAAGCCCCAATGGGGTTTTCTTTAGATCAAAGATCCCAATAGCAAGGCTCTGTTGAAGAAACCCCAAAGGGGTTTTCTTTAGATCCAAGATCTACAAGAGCAAGGCTCTGTCAATTAAGTTTAATTTGAATTAATCTGACTTTTTACCTAGAAATTCTAAGTTCTGAACTTGAAAGTTCTTGAGAGAAATCAAGAGCAAGGCTCTGAAAATTTTTAAGCAAGAGCAAGGCTCTGATTCTTTAAGATGGTAAGAAAAAAATTACCAAAGACCAAGGGTCTTATTTATAGGCGCCTGCGCCCCTTCAACTGACCCCCCTGATCCAACGGCTAGGATCTGGCCACCGTTGCGCTTACGTCGCGCCACGTAAGCACAACGGTGGGGGGGCATTTGTTCCCCCAATCTGAGCAAGGCTCATTTGAATTTTGAAAATTCAAATTTTTTGAAGCAACGCTTCAAATTCCGTGCGTTGCGCAGTGCGCAAGCGGTCCACAGGGCGACACGTGTCTGCGCAGTTGCGCAAGCGCACCGCTGCGCGACACGTGTCTGCACAGTTGCGCAAGCACCATTGCGCAAGCGCACCGCTGCGCGACACGTGTCTGCGCAGTTGCGCAAGCACTGTTGCGCAAGTCTTCCACTGCGCGACACGTGTCATTCATTGGGGAGTTGCACAGAAACAGAATGAAAATTTAATGAATCTTTTCTGTTCTTTCCAAAACCAGAAGATTTTCTTCTGCCTTTGGATCAAAGATCCAATGGTGGGAAAATTCCCAAAATTATTCAGAAAAGATCTTGTTAACAAATTCAACAAATTTGTGAGCACTATAAATAGGACCCCAGACCTCATTCAAAATCCATCAACGAGAAGAATCAACTTCTGGCATAAAAAAATAAAGAAGAAAAAGAACTCTTGAAGATTAATCAAGAACATAAAAAAGGTAAAAGAAACTTCTTTTGAAGAAGAGAAAAATCTCTGAAGAACAGAGGATTAAAAAAGTGAATAATTCAATAAAAATGAATAAATAGTGCCTTGCACTTGTGGTGAACCCTTGGTTCTGTAAAATCAGGGAAAACAAGAAGAAAAACTTGTTTTCCTTTGATCCAAATTTAGATCAAAAGTGCTATGCACTTTTGTTCTTAAATCTTAAAAAAATTCTTGGGGTTCTGCACAAATGCAACTCATTATTTAAAAGGGCCTGGCCCAAATCAAATTACAAAATAATAAAGGGGCAGAGCCCTGTTTGGAAAATTCTTGAGGTTCTGCACAAACGCAACCCATTATTTAAAAGGGCCTGGCCCAAATCAAATTGCAAAATAATAATGGGGCAGAGCCCTGTTTGGATCAATTTTCTAATCGGGCAAAGCCCAAAATAAATAAAAAATTGGACTTAACCCAATCCTGGCTGTAAGTCCTTAAATTAAATTGATTGAGCACAGTGGCTCTCCTAAACCAATTCACGACCGGTTCGAGGGTACATCTCCGAACTCCTTCGACATCCCTCGTTGTAATTACTCAACGACGTCAAAGAGGTGACGGGTCCCAACGACCACACATCCAAATGGACCGAAACGTCCCTAAACTAATATCGGACCGAAACGTCCCTAAACTAATATCGGACCGAAACGTCCCTAAACTAATATCAGACCACCACGTCCCTAAACTGGAATATGGACCACTACGTCCTTAAACTGGCGACGGACCGAAACGTCCCTAAACTAATAATGGACCACCACGTCCCTAAAACTGGCGATGGACCGCCACGTCCTTAAACTAGCGCAATCGAGCCCGAACGCTCTTTTGCCGGATCTAAACGGTCCCGTCTAAGTTGACCTTAGCCCCAAATTCGGTTAATGTGTCCTTAGATCTTTAAATAAACAATAAAACTCCGAATCAACTTTGGTTCAAGGGTACATCTCTGAACTCCTCTGACGCCTGTCGTTGTAATCCCTCAACGACGTCAGAGAGGTGACGAGTCCCGACGGCCAGATAATTAAATTAATCACTACGTCAAGTTGATCTTAGTCCAAAACAGGACTAATGTATCCTTGACGAACGTTTAAGTTGATCTTAGCCGCAACGCGACTGATGCATCCTTAAACCAAAAAACACCAAACCCAAATCTAAGTAAATGCGGATTTGGACTAATCCACGCCCTACGGGCGACGGCATTACTCAGTCTCCGTATACAATCCACGGGCAATCACAAACAAAAACAAACACACACGACACGAAGTGAAATTCTGGAGAAGGAGAAAGTTGTTACCGCGACGCGGTAGCGTAATTAACTGCAGGGGCTTACGCCTGCAGGGAAGAGCGTCCCCACAATCAAAAACCCCTCACCCTGAGGGGGAATCTGACGAAGTCTGCTACATCGGCCGCATCCGTCTAAACCTCCGATACAAGGTGCCATAAATCAACTTGGCATCTTCGGAGAGGTGGACGGATCAAACCAAATAGCATCTGCCCCGAACCTCAGGCTACGGACGCGAAGTCCGGGCCGCCGTTCGGAGGGGAACAGTTTCCTTCAGGTCTTCTCGTTGTCCTCCTTCGTCATCGTAGGTTCTAAGGATCGGAACGGATAGCGGCTACCTCGACGGTCTCCTCGAGTCAAAGACGATCCACCCGAGAGTCTATAGTCCGAGCTCCTACCTCAAATCCGAGGTAACTATAGCTTCTAGTTCGCTAAACTAGAAGTTCTAAGTTGTGTAGAGTGAGAAGATGGAGATATTTGTTTCTTGGAACCCTAGGTTTCTCATCTCATGAGTGGTCTAGGGTTTGTGATGAATAGAAGAGACTTGAGGAAATGAGAAAGGAGAAGTGAACATTGGACTTGAGCTTGGCTGTCCTCTTGAGATAGAATGAAGAATATTTGATATTTTATGAGATAAATATCACAATAAAATATCTCCAAACCTTCACAAATATCTAGTGGTGACTCATGACTATGAGTCACCAAGTAGCCATGCTAGGTTCAATGCTTAAAATCCTCCTCATTTCCTCCACCCTTTTGTTTAATCCAAAACGAATAAAACCCTAATAGGTGTCCCCCTTCTAGAAGCCAATCCCGAGGAATTACGACAATGCCCCTCATCTGTATATACATACCCACATCCGTATTCCGAAGAAAATGAATACTAAGAGACGAAACAATCCATCAATATAATACTGGGATCCGGCTTAAACCAAAGCCCACTAGTATTATCCTCCCGATCATCATACGTGCATAAGTACACGTAAGTGATCGAAGCCCTGACGTAAAACCATACGGCCTCTACACCTTTTGCCCGGTGCAGAGAAACCCTCTGTGTGGGACTCTAAAGACTCGACACTACGCTGGCAGTGGGTTTAACCACAAGACGCAAGCGGTACTAGCTGCATGTAACGGATGCCCAGGTATGTGTCGATTAGAAGGCCGATGGGCTAACTCATCCGAACTCCTACTGAGCCTGAATGTGACAATCTCCATACAGTCCGGTCTGTTCGTCTAGAGTATCGCATATCGGGCCTAGGAAGGCGGTAAACGTCAGACCCCTAATAGCGCAATAAGTCGTGTTGGAGAGCAGCCCAAAACACCTTGAGAAAATACTGGAGTTCCTACCAGTAAATCTCGCTTGCCTTGGCCAAGGACTTTGTGTAATGGCCTTCCGAACACAGTGCGATATCAACCCCCAATACCGGGAGAAATGAATCCTATCTAACCGCCACTGCCTCCAAGTGCTTCGGGACTGCACCCAACTACTACCTGTTTGCACAACTCCTTTGAGCCATGGTAGGGTAGTAATCAAAGTACAGTGGGAACACACTCGAGGTGAAGCAGTAGTGTCAAGTCGATGGACTAAGCTGTACTCATGTCATGTGGGAACTGCTACCCGACGATAGGTATAATACCCACTAACAGTCCCCAAAGAGTCATGTCCCGTATACTCATAACCTAATGAGCACCTGCATACTATCTCCAGTATGACGTATTAATGGCTGTGGGACAGACCATCTACCCTGCTGGGATGAGAAGCGTATACACTAGTCTACTGTGGAGTATCGATGCCCCGTCTCGATAATCCCACGACTAGGGACATGTATAAGATGTGCTTATAGACTACCCATCCCCCACTAGTGTGACTGCCATCACAACGTTGGTAATCAAGCAAAGATCCTAAGGGCTTTACCAATATGTATAAGCGATATGCTAAAAGAAACACATGCACATATTGAGGTAGAAACAAACCAGGTAGCATACTACCATTTCGAGCAAGACTATTACCATATCCGTGTATATCCCAAGCTCCCATTAAGTAATATACAATCCAGTATGATACAATAATGGCCTCTAGGGCATATATCACTTACAGAATATTAGAGCCAGGCATTGCTTTTCGATCGGGGGATACTTGTGTTCCGCCCCGACTAAAGTTCGACTGAGGTAGTAGAGGGCATTCTCTTTTCCCTCCTCATTGTTCTGAGCAACGAGTGCACTGAGTGATTCATCTAGCACGGCAGTATAAAGAATCAACGGTTTATTTAGAATATGGGTAGCAAGCACTGGGGGTGCAACAGGTACTGTTTGATGCTTTCGAACGCTTCTTGACATTCGGCATCCCAGAAAAAAGGAGCTCATTTCTTCATGAGCTTTGAGAAGGGCCTACATCTCCCCGATAAATTTGAGATAAACCTTCGTATATAAGCAAGCTTGCCTTGAAAAGACCTTAGATGCGCCAGATTCTTCGGAGGGGGCATCTCCATGATAGCCTTTATCTTGGATGGGTCAACTCCGATCCCTCGATGTCGGACTATAAAGCCGGGGAACTTTCCCGATGACACGCCAAAAGCGTACTTCAGAGGATTCATCTTCATATCGTATTCTCTCAATCTAATGAGAACGGTCCTAAGATCTTGGATTTGATCGGCCTTGGCTTTAGTCTTGATGACCAAATCATCAACATAACATTCGACGACTTTATAGATTAGGTCATCAAAGATATTGGTCATTGCCCTTTGATATGTAGCACCTGCGTTCTTCAGTCCGAACGGCATCACTTTGTAATAGTATATGCCGATCGGGGTTTGAAATGTTGTATGCTTCTCGTCCTCGGGTGACATTTTTATCTGATTATACCCAGACGACCGTCCATGAAGGTGAACAGCTAATAATTTGAGGTGTCATCGACCATCATTTCTATGACCGGAAGCGGGAAATCATCTTTAAGGCACGCCTTGTTCAGGTCCCTGAAATCGACGCAAATCCGGATCTGCCCATTTTTCTTCTTTACTGGGACAATGCATACGATCCAGTCTGCGTATTTCTCTTCCCTGATGAAGCCAGCATCAATAAGTTTCTTAGTTTCCTCGATGACCTTTTCTTCCAGCTCTCTTCTCATTCTTCGAGGAGCTTGTTTGAAAGGCTTGGCATCAGGAGATATAGCCAGCTTATGCATGGTCACTTCAGGGGATAGGCCAGGCATTTCTTTGTACGTCCACGCGAAGCAGTCAGTGAACTCATGCAGCAGGGCGATTATCTGCTCTTTCATTTTCTCTGACAAGAGTGAGCTGATGTAGGTCGGTCTTGGATTATCGGGCATTTCCAAATCAACCTCGGTTAGCTCATCGAAGGTTGCTTGTCCGCCATCTTCGAGCTCTCGAGGAGCTTCTTCTGGCTCGGCTATCTCGTCATCATCATTTGACCTTTCGCTGGCTTCACCAACATGGATCATGTAGCATGCTTTGGAATCAGGCTGGATGAAACCTATGCCCCGTCTATCTGGGATTCGTCCATCGATGAGTGCTCGGACCTGAGGCGGATGCCATAGCTCCTCATAAAACTTTGCCTCGGACTCCGTTTGATATAACCGGCATCCGCACCTTTTGAAATATTCCCGCATCTCGGGCGCATAGTATCTGGGATTGAGGACGGCTCTTATGCCTCTCTCATAGGGAAGACACGTGACAGACAAATCATCCTGGTGCACAACAGGATTTGACCCATAAAACAGGATGCCCTTCTGTCCACTTTTCTTTCCAGGAACGTAGACAGTTTTCAGCTAGTCCACGGTGGAGACTGACAATGCATCGAGCTCTTTAAACATCTGCCTCGGCACCCTTGTGACAGCTAGGGACCCTTCTGCAACTTCGAAGGTCTCTCATAGCTTTGCTTGTTGCGTGGGGGCCCGACCTGTATAGCTGTTGCAAGGAAGGTTCTCTTCCTCCGACTCTTCAGTGTCGCTGCCTAAACGATGGCGAATTTTATTGTCGGATGGGCCTTCGATATCAGACTCGTCCATATCGCTGCCAAAATGAGGGCGGTTTTTATGGACGGACGGACTTCCAACGTCGGACTCATCAGTGTCACTGCCGAAATGCGGACGCACTTGGGGGTTTTTGCTTTTGAAAGTGACAGCCGGCTCAAACTTTCTTTTGAGTTTTGGGGTCGTCCTATCTTTGGTCAGCTGTGGCTCGGCACTTTGGAGGTTCACAAAGTAACGAGAATCTTCATATCGGACCTCATGCACACCGAACGGCTGGATGTCTCCGTCAATGCGTCTTTCTTCGCTATTTTTAGTATACTTTATGCATTGATGGACAGTTGATGGAATGATGCCGTAATCGTGGAGCCACGGTCGTCCCAAGAGAATTTTATAAGACGTGTCAGTGTCTATTACGTATATCTTAGCTTCGGTTTGCAGATCCCCAAATTTGATTAGCAAAGCTATAGACCCCAGAACTTGCTGGCAGCTTTGATTGAAGCCTTGAATGACAATCCTTTCCCTTGACAGGTGTCGGACGTCCATTGAAAAACTCTTCAGAGTCCGTGAGTTTATGATATTCACTGAGGATCCCGGATCAATCAATATACGATTAATCCAATCTCCGTCATTGTACCCTGTCACGTAAAGCGTCCGGTTATGCTTAGATGTTCCCAGTAGCAGGTCTTCATCCTTAAACGTGACCGCGGCAGTATGCAGGGTGTACTGGGCTTCTTTCATATTAATTTCCTCAAAGCGAGCCTAGTACCGCTCGGCGTTTTGTAAAGATATGACCAAGGAATCGTAGATCCTCAGGAGAGACGGAATCTTTCGGACATGAGCCAAGACATTATAGTCCACCGAGGAAAGACTCAAATTTTCATGAGCCGGCTCTCCGCCATCTTCTTCATTAACGACTTGTTTTTCCTTCCCTTTTGGGGCGTTGCCCTGATTTGGCGGTAGAGCCCTACCGCTTCTGAGCTGGATTTGGTTGGCCGTTGTGGCAAGCTCCTCGACCTCTTCAGGAAAACAGAGCTCCTCCTCAGAGTCGCTGCCCAGATGGATAGCGTAGCAGGTCACTATAGGGATCTCTTCATTGGAGTCTTCTTCTAGCTCTTCCAGAATCTCAGCTGCTTCTATAGGAAAGAACTCCTTCGATTGAATTAGAGTTCTTTCCTTTTGTTCATAGTCTTCGAGGGAATCGATATATTTTTGAATGGTCGATCTCCCTGCAGACTCTTTTTCGCGTCGAGCTGCACTTTTCTTCTTCTTGAGCTTTTTGGATTTTGAGCCTGATTGAGCCGAATTGGCAGCTGGAATGGTGGGCTTCTTCTTCCCTTCCCATTCTATTCTGGGCTCTTTCCGAAGTAACTTTAGCATCTTCTTTGTCTTATTAGATATATGCGTACTCCACGGAGACTGCGGTGAGTCAGTTTCATTTCTCAGGACAGCGGGTTCAGCTGTCTGCTCCCAGAAGGCTTCAGCTTCTGTCTGTATAAAGTTGGTGGTTGCAACTTTATTGTTCACCAACACACTCTTGGACAGCTCGATCTCTCCATTCTTATACTATTTCTCAACCCAGTCTTTAAAGATATAGCAATCCTCGATCGCATGGCTCACTACTCGGTGGTACAGGCAATATAGAAGATTGTCGGTCATTTTTGCTTCTTGAGGTCTTTTCGACTCCGGAAATTGTAGACCGTTGTTCAAGGCATCTTTAAATATCTTGCGGACTTGTCCCTTCTGAATGAGTAAACCTTGTTCTTTTTCTCCTCTAGTGAAGGACCTTCTCCTCCCAACACGGGCTTTCAAGACCAGTTGGTTTTGGATTCGCTTGTCTTCATTGTTAGACGCATTGAATACATTGGTATTGCTGGAATTCCTGCTTCTACGATTGTTGTCCCGCTTGCTTTTCCAAGTCTTGTCTCTTTGAGAGTCTGGAGTAGACTCTTGTTTCGAGCGTTCCAGCATTTGGACTTTCTTGGTTAGCTCCTGAAATGTCTTGAGGCCGGCCTGCTGTACACAAGAATGGGACCATCCAATTGCTGAGGTTCCCAATGAGAAGGCTGACGGACACGGTCCTGCTCCAGCGGCGGTTCGCACTTGACCGTGAGATTACGCCATCAAGCGATAAAGTCGGTGTTTCTTTCATTCTTCCTCGGCTTGGTCCTCACAAGGTCAGCAATGGAGATTTTATCAGTGACACTCATGAATCTTTGCCAAAACAGAGACTCCATTTGGGCAAAGGTAATGATGGACCCGTCTGGTATACTCGTGTACCAGTCGAAAGCGACACCGGTCAGGCTGTTAACAAACTGACAAAGAAAGAGCGCATCATTACCCCCTGTATTTCCGCATGATGCTTTAAAGTAGGCAACGTGCTGATTTGCATGTCCCGTCCTATCAAATCTTCCGAACTTAGGAATGACGTGGTCGCTCAGGAACTTGATCAGATCGTACTGTGCGGGAAATGGCCACCCACTACTGCCGATTTCTTTCTGAGCTTCGGCTTCGGCTACCAATGTCACCTTGCTAGTGACCAAATCCAGTATCCGATCTTGTGTTAGCGAGATTCTGCTATCTGGGGCCAAAGCGTCCCCAGAAGTGGAATGTGGACGGCTTTCATGCGGCTCGCCCAATTTTGGACCCAAAGGGACAGGCATCGGTTGCTACGGGTTGTCATCACCCGGCTCATGAGTAGAGACTTGTGCTTGATTGGGAAGCGCCCGAGCAATTTGAGTCGTAACCTGCATCACAACGTTCGTTAGGTCGTCAATTTTTAAATAGAGCTTGGCCATCTCTTTATCTTTGCTCCTGAGCTGTTTTTGAAGCTCTTGAAGCAGCTCTTGCTCTGCGGTCCTAGGACGGAAAGTCAGCTCTTGCTCTGCGGTCCTAGGACGGAAAGTCAGCTCTTCCTCGCTGTCCGAGCTTGACTTCACATGGACTGAGGGGTCTTTCTGCCTATCGGCCTCATCGAGAGGGTTTTCATCATCCAGCGGAGGCGGATGATCTTGGGAAGCGGCAACCAAATTCAAGCCAGATTGGGATTGGGATGTGGTGGCCCCATCCTTGCTTTTGCTGCACAGGTTGTCGCTGGGATGCGCACCCGCCATATAGACCGTATGGATAACATATCCGACCATCATTTCATTATTGGTAGTTGATTTTATGGACCACCATCTTGGCCCTTCTGTTTTCACAGCGGACAATCGATTGGAGATGGCTGGCCTGACCGGATTCATGAGTGGTGCTGGCGCTTCTTTTCTGGATTTGCCCCACTGTTTTCGTGCGATTGTCAAGGGCACCATCTGAGCTTGCTGGAGATGCTTTGTGGCTTCATTGGTGTTGACAGCCTTGCCCCCAGTCAGAACAGTGGAGAGCCGTTTGAATACAGATTTGCATTTGGGGTGGGATGCTTTAGCGACCATAACGTTCGGCCTCCTACCCCTTGAGGTCGGTTTGGCCGCTTGGTTTGCCGTGACCTCCACCAGATGAGCGCTTCCGGCAGGGTAGATGATGACAGAACCAAATTAACAGGATAGCTCCTCCCATTGCCGGCTGAGACTTGCAGGGAAAACCACACGGGCATTGATCTCAACCACGTACTGGATCAGGGTCACGTCGGAAGTTGAATTCATCTTAGAAGACATCATCGTTGAAAGTTGATTCCTGCACGGAAAAAACAATATTTCAGTACAAACATCGGCATATATGCTAAATGAGTTCGAATGAACACTTGACCCGAGATATGGGAGGAGAGAAATGTCCCATTGGGCGTGCCGAAATCTGTAGGGCGCTTTTCGTCAACCAGTTGAGATGGGAATACACGTCGCTTGTCAGGCGTACTACAGATTTCCCCTGCCTAGGGTAGGCGGGGGTTTATTGATTGTGGGGATCCGAATCTCCGGCAGCCGCGGACTAAGCTGCCGTTAATTAGCCATCGCCTTTGGAGCGAGAGAACCTCTGATTGACGGGTCAAACTGGTCATGCGAACTCAATGTGCAGTTACGTATGTTGTGCATTAAGGGATTTTGGATATATCGGGGGCCCTGCAGAGTTTACAGGGGTCCCGCTACCCGAATAGCAGGCTGGAGGTCAAAAGGGCTAGCAGCCCCCTTACGGGGTGCGAAGCAGCGCCCCGTTAGAAAAAATTTCCTAACGAACGTGTATTTTGAGTATGGAACAGTGTGGGAAAAAGTAGGGTGAGGAGCTTCTTAAAGACGTTGGGGAGATGGGTGCTGGTGCCTCACGCGCCAGACATGTGGACGCTGGGCGCGAGTGCCTCACGCACCCGACACGTGGACGCTGGGCGCTTGGGTGCTAGCGCCTCACGCGTCCGGCACATAGGTGCTGGGCGCTAGATCCTCATGCGTCCGGCACGTGGGCGCTGGATGCTTGGGCGCTAGCGCCTCACGTGCCCAGCATGTGGACGCTGGGTGCTTAGGCGCCGACGGAAAGAAGGGGGCTTTTAGCCCCGGAAATAGAAGTTAAACTCTGAAATAGGGTTTTTTATTTATGGAGTTAGGCTCCGACAGATGTTGAATGGAGTTGAACTCCTATATATAAAAAAAAGGGTTTGATTTATGGAGTTAAACTCCAACAGATTTTGAATGGAGTTAAACTCCTAGAAATCTTTGGGGATGATCAAAGGGGACCCATTTCTTCTCCCCTTTAACCCTGGATCTTCTTCTGAGCCTTGGATCTTTCCAAGGTGGGATTTTGGAGATGGGTCTCCTTCTTCCTCCTCTTCTGTTAGCCGGAACTTGGAGAAAAGGGGGGTAAGATTTAAAAATCTCCCCTTTTTGAGATTTGATGAAAGATCTGAGTTCCCCTTCAACGGTTTGATGGTGAAAAACTGTTTATTTTTGGAAAAGGAAGAGTGAAACTCTTGATTTAATTCAAAAAAAGGGAAGAATGTTTAGAACCTTGAGGAAGAAGAAGGAGGCCCAGAACCCAAATTTTTTGAGAAAGAAAAAATTCCTTTGATTTTTTTCATCATGTTGCCTTTATAAGCTACACACTTTACATATAGCCCATTGGGCATTTCCAAATGGCACCCCTTATCTTATGTGCTTATTTGTTTTTTTTCACATAAGCCATTGGGTTTACAAAATTTTGGCTTTCTGCCCACTTTATATAAATTTATTTCTAAAAATTACATTTAGACTAATTTATTGCCTCCTTTTTGGCATGGAGCCGGCCCCTTCCATGCTTGGTCTTGACATGGGCTTAGGCTTGGGCCCACTTGACTTGGGGTTGATCTTGGTTTTGACTTGGTCAACTGGGGTGTAATTTTTGACCCCAACAAACGGCTCTCCTTATTCTGTACACCCCGACGGTACAAAGATGTACAAGGATCTACGGCAACATTACTGGTGGCATGGAATGAAGCGAGAATTAGTAAGGAGCGTAGCAAAGTGTTTAGTATGTCAGCAAGTGAAGGCTGAACATCACAGAACTGCTGGTCTACTTTAGCCGTTACCAATCCCGGAATGGAAATTGCAGCACATTACCATAGACTTCGTGATTGCTCTTCCTTGCAGCACGAAGAGTAACGGCGCGATTTGGGTTATTGTCGATCGACTCATGAAGTCGGCTCACTTTATTCTATTCCAAGTTGGCCAGTCAACCAAGATGTTAGTAAGGAAGTACAAAGAGGTGAGTATAAATCTAAAGTAAGATTTGATACCTTCAAGATGTACCATACTTGATACCCATAAACTCATGTAGGAGATTGTGAGATTACATGGAGTACCTGTTAGCATCGTCTTCGATCGTGATACAAGATTCCGATCATAATTTTGGTAGAGTCTGCAAGCTAGCTTGGGAACGAGTCTGAATTTTAGCACGGCGTACCATCCACAAACAATTCAGATACTAGAAAATATGCTGAGAGCCTGTATGTTAGACTTCGGAGGTTCGTGGGAAGATCACCTACACCTTGTGGAGTTTTCCATACAACAACAGCTATCAGGAAAGTATTAGGATGTCACCTTTCGCAGCACTCTACGGACGGAAATGGCATTCCCCGTTGAGTTGGGACGACGTTGGAGATCATGAACTCCTTAGACCAGAGATGATCGTGGCAACTGTAGATATGGTTCGCATGATCAGGGAAAGGATGCGCATAGCCCAAGACCGATAGAACATTGGGCAGATGCAAAGCGTCGACATCTGGAGTTCTAACCCGGAGACCATGTGTTCCTGAAGATCTCTCCAAATAGAGGAGTGACACGTTTTGGCAAAAGGGGTAAACTAAGTCTAAGGTACATAGGACCGTTCGACATATTTGAACGAGTTGGAGAAGTGGCATACCGTTTGGCACCACCACCCTCATTGGAAGGAGTGTACAATGTGTTCCATATATCCCAACTATGACGATATGTGAGCGACCCCAGCCACATACTTGATCACTCAGAGCCCACTGTACAGACTGATCTGACTTGTGAGCAGCAGCCAGTCGAGATCTTGGATCGAAAGGTGAAGACCTTACGGAATAAGGAAGTGAACTTGGTCCGAATGATGTGGAAAAAGGATTCGCCGGGAGAATCAACTTGGGAAAGAAAAGAAGATATGCGTGCACGATACCCTCAGCTATTCGAAGATTAGTCCTGTAACGACTCAAATTTTACTGTACGAAAATTTTTAAGTTAATGTACACAATAAAGTTGTAAGCCTGAGTACAAGTTATAAATTTAATTTGTTTAAGAACAACAAGAAGCAACTTGTTGCTCACTGGTAAAGTCTTGCACTGCTGTGATATAGCCTTGTGTTCGAATCCCATCAGCCACATATATTTTTACTGATTTTTATTTTAAACTTTTTGGAAGCCCAAAAGTTTATACGTGCAATACACGTAAAAATGAAAAGTCACGGAAAATCAAACATGTGTTGAATGATATATGAACCGACCTAGACACATGGCAAAAATCCAAGACCCAAACTCATACAAGTGGCCAGCATAGGGCCGGCGGCGCCGGGCCCCCCTTTGGGAATGCTTCCATGTTCTGAACCCCGGTCCTTTGGCCTACCCCCACTACTCCCATGCTATTTGACTTCCCTGTAAATTAACAAAGAGATTAAAATCACCATTAATCCAAGTTTAAATGCATTTTTAATTCTCTTTTCAATTCTCAAAACCCTAATTCTACCCTATAAATACAACCCCGCACCCTATTCCTCTTCATTCTGAAATCTTTTGTTAAAATTCTCAAAATTTTCCAAGTCAAAGAAGAGTACAGGTGGAGTTAGCATTAGGTCAATTTCCGGTGACGATTCCGGCGACCCCGTGACTCCACGAAACCATCAAACGTTCCCTCAACCTCCTCTCTATTCTCTAAGCTAGTAAGTTCTCTCTCTTTTTTTCTTTTCACATCTCAAAACTTCTTCTTTTCAATGATGTCGGTAAGTGGGGTTATACCGACATTCATTCTAAAACTTTTTAAAATAACAACTTTTCTTAAGAACTAACTATCTAAATCATTATACTTTGTTTGTTAAACATTAAACAATAATTATAAACATGTTTCATTTCAAAACTCCATAAAACAACTTTTATTACACTTTTACGTTTAAATACTATAAAGTTACATATGACATCTTTTATCATTTTTGCTTGTATTACCTTTACAAAATCTCACGAGGTAATGACCTACCTCTCACAACACGCATCATGACATAGCACGATTAGCTTTTAACAATATATATTTTAGGACAAATACGACTTTTACATTAAAATAGCATAACTATTAAAAACCGTATTCTTTAAATTGTATTATTTAAATTCCTTACGATTGTGCCTCTACAGCCCATTTTTGGGGAATCCAATTCAGTTGGTGCGGGTTATCGCACATCTATCGGACTAGTAGGGTGAGATGCAGACCTCCTCATGGAGCATACGATCTCGAAGGAATTTTTAATGCAATTTTTAAGAAAAACGTGATTTTCTATTTAATAAATAAATTTTATTTTTAATAATTATATATAAATATTATCAAACCATCTATTTTAAATATATAATAAATTCCATATTTTCTAAACAAAAGAAAAGAATTACAAGTTTCATGAAAATACCATCAAAAATCCATTCAAGTCACCTTGAACTATTCAATATATATATATATATATAATCATTAATATACCTCATTATATAAAATTCACATCCATGACAATTCTAAATAACATAAATAAATACTTGAGGTTTATTTTGAAAGTATACCAAAAGAAATATTTTTCATAAAACCCCCTTAAGTTATATTAAATTACAATAAGGACCCTAATAAATATAAGTATAAGCGGGACCAATTCTCTTGAGCCTCAGGGAGCCGAAGAAAGTGGGTGCTTGCCTATTTAAGCTAGAAAACTAAAACGGGGTTATCAAATGGTAATTGTCTTGGAAAAAGACACAAATTCTGCCGTCCATGTGCAGCAGTTACCGATAACTCCAAAACCTAATTCAGAAATCCAATTCTGTTTAAATGTCTAACTCAATCTGAGTCTCAGTCTAATCTGAATATAATCTAAACATGAACACAATCCAATCTTAACTCCAATACAACATGAATCCAATCTATACTTTAACTTGAACATGAATACCAGAACTATACCAGAACAAAATCAACATGACTTGAATTGACCGAACCATAGATATATCTTGACTTGACTACATGACTATCCGTTTACATCCAATCCTTATACCATGGTTTCGGCAAGTCCTATACAACAAATCATTACAATCAATACAATAAACATTTATGGGGGTTTTAAAGGGTAGATTGGTACGGAATGTATTAGAAGTGGAATGAGACGGACACTATAATACACCTAACCTGAATGTCCGTTACCGTTGTCCAGTGGGTTTTGACGGGGCCTTGTACTCCATATGCCTTAGTCTACGAAGCAAGTTGGACTCCTCTCATATATACTGATATATTCTGTACCAAGCTACAGACAACTACGTTAGTATAACAAAAATAGATAAATTACCAGATATATTCCTTTTACTTGATCTATTTCTCTTTTGGGACTTACCGAGCGATTTTTCGTTGACGACATTCCTATTTCTTCTTTGTTTGGAATGTTGTCAGGAGGACCCGACTCTCAAGAGATCAAGCCCAGCCAGGACGATTTGGAGCATTTTGCTGAGGATTCGGAGTTTTAGTTCACTTATACTTACTTTACTTTCAGTTCATTTGCCATTGTTTAGGCATCGCTTTCCAGCATTGTATTTACTTTCCAGTTGTATGTAAAGAATGTTTAATCAATAAAAGGTTGATGTTTATTTATATCTCTTGTCATTTCTTGTGAACATTTATTATATTGCTTATTTACGCTTAACGTGTTTAATTCTGAGTAAATACGTCGCGGCCTCACCATGACTACTTCCCCGTACACTGGGAAGCGGGGCGTGACAAGTCCTTTATATAAATTTTGAGGATGAAATTTTTATAAAGAGGGTAAAATGTAACGACTCTGAAATCACTGTACAAAAATTTCTTGTTATTTCACTGTAAAGGGTATTACAGCCTGTGTAAGAGTTATAAATTAGATTTATTTAATAAAACAAGAAATAACTTATAGCTCACTAGTAAAACATCTATACTGCTGTGACATAACCTGTGTGTTCGATTCTCATCAGACACGATTATTTTTAGATTTTAATTTTAATTTTTTTCAAAAGCCCAAGAGTTGCACGTGCAATACACGGAGAAACGAAAAGTTTCAGAAAAAATCAAACCGGCACAATGAGGTGTACACACCAAACTTGACACGTGGTATAAATCTTGAGACAGGCCAATCAAATCCGGCCACCCATTCTTCACTATTGGCCGCCGTCGACAGGTGAGGTGTGCCCAATTGCCTCCGTGCTTTGCACACTTGACCTTCAACTCCCCTCAATTCTCCTACGCTGTTTGATTTTCCGGCAATCGAGCAGAGACTCTTCAATTCACCATTTAACACCAATTAAATTCTTTTAATCCACATTTTTAATTTCCAAATCCTAATTCTTCACTATAAATACCACACCATGCCCTAGCTCCCCTCTATTCTGAAAATTTCCATCAAAATCATCCCAAAAGTTTCTAAGTGCAAGTGGAGTCAAGTGGAGTTAGCAACCAAGCTCCTTCCATCGAAGATCGAAGCCGTTTTCGGAATTTCCGCGATGCCACGGGAATCCCCCTCTTTCTAACACTACAGGGCGAGTAAGTCCTTCTCTCTTCTTCTTTCATCTCAAAACCATCTTCTAAAAAACATATCAGAAAAGTGGAGTTAACTCCGATATGTGTAGTTTTAACCTTTGTAGTCTCTTTTTCTAAAGCAAAATAGGTCAAAATAACTTTCTCGCACTACTTGTAATTTGGTTTACAATCATTTAGCATTGAATTTAATCAAAACTTTCATATGAAACTATCATAAAACGAACTTTTCATTAAAATACCATGAACATTAGTATAACCCCTTTTCAATACCTTTAGAAAAACTTCACGGGGTAACGACCTACCCTACACACACACGATGGTTTCATAGCATGGTATTCTAAACACATGACTAATTTAAAGAATAACTTTTACATTAAAATACCACACCTTTAAAAAACATGTTTCTTTTAATCGGTATTTTGAAATTCTTGGCAATTACGTCTCACCAACCCTAGTTAGAGGGCCCGCTAATGAATGGTGCGGATTATCGCACATCCTTGAGATAGTAGAGTGAGATGCAGAACTCCTCATGGAGTATTCGTTCTCGAAAGGAAAGGAAATGAAAATACGGTTTTTAAGAAATACAAATTTCTAAATAAAAACTAATTTTTTGGAAAAATTATATAAAATTATGAATTTGTATTTTCAATAAAAAAAAACATATTATGAAACTATATTTTTAAATTTAAAGATTAAAATTTTAATAAAATACCATTAAGTTTCCAAAAGAGCTAGTTTTCAATAAAATACCATAAACTTTTAAAAGGGATAAATTTCATTACCAAAATACCATAACAATTAAAATATATTTTCGTCAAAACCCTAAATGGTACAAATCACCCTCGAGGTTATTTTTAAACTATATTGAAAGTATATTTTCATAAAAACCCCTCGAGATATGCAAAACAATATTTTAAGGATTATAGATTAATATAAGCTTAAGCGGTATCATATCTCTTGAGCCTCGGGGAGACGGAGAAAGTGAGTGCTTGCCTATTCAGGCTAAACAACTTAACGGGGTTTTCAATAGCAATTATCTTGAAAAAAGACACAAATCATGTCGTCCATATGCAGCAGTTGCCGATTACTCCCTAACCTAAGAAAAATTCAAGAGTTAAATCCGTTCACAAGTTTCTGACTCAATCTGAGTCCAAACTCAAACCAGAATCCAAAATCAAACACGAACTTGAATACTTGATTATGAACCTGAATACTCAAATTCAAATATCAAACTCAAACTTGCATACTCGACTTGACCGAACTATAATTATAACTTGATATGAACTTGACATGAATACCTGAACACATGCTTACATCTTGAACATAAACCTGTACATTTTTATATCCATGGATTCGGTCAAAACCTATAATCTTAATCTATACCATATGCGGGGATAAAGGGGTAAATTGGTACGGAACGAATATCGTGGCACGAGAGGTCACTTTAAAAGACACCTACATTAATTCACATGTCCTTGACCCGTGGGTTATGACGGGGCCTTGTACTACATGTTATCATAATCGACGGGGTAAGATGGAATCTTCTCGTATACATGAATACCTTCTTTATCAAACTACAAATAACCACGCTAGAATAACTATCCTATACTTATGAATGATCATATATAATTTTACTTGTCCTCTGTTCATTTGGTTTATGTTCACATTATATACTATCTTCTCTTACTTCTTTTGGAACTTACCGAGCGCTAGTTCGCTGATGACATTCTTCTCTATTTTCTTTCTTTGGAATGTTCATCAGGAGGATCGGACTCTGAAGACGTGGAGCCGAGCCAGGAGGACTTGGACCAGTTCAAAGCACAGCCTGACTACTAGCTCCGCCCAGCCTGTACTTACTTTCAGTATGCCATTATTTAGGCATTTACTTCTATTATTGTATCCTTTATTTCAGACGGTTGTATGTAAAGTTGAATGTAAATAAAGTTGTTGTTTCATTTTATTACTCTTGTTATTCTTACTCATGATTATATTGCTTAATTACGCTTAACGTATTGTCATAGTAATACGTTGCGGGCTTGCCACGTCACCGTTTTCCGTCTACTGGCAAGTGGGGTGTGACAGTGACTTATGTTGACATGGATCTGATTAATAGATTATCAGTTTAAGATTGTTGGGATTGGAAGGTGAAGATACATGTACACTCGGGCGATATTCATGCTAGACAGAACTTCATCGTAGTCATGGTACATCTCTCGAGGATGTTCGCGCTACTGACCTGATTCTTGATATTGATGTCGTCCAGGCACGAGCGTCCTGTTCATTCTGCTTCCAGCTAGTCATCGGATACCTCGAGAATACGAGTACGTCTATCAATCAATTCCATCAATACACAGCTTTTTTACCTAATTTGACTCCTTTATTGATACCCTACATGACTTGACCTCTACATTGACCTTCGGTTTGCCTCTAGGCCGACTTGATTATTGATATTTCGTCTTAACACCGCCTTCTTTACATGCATTATTACTACCTACATGATTACCTTTCGGAATATTTTTCCTACAGCACGTGTTTTCACATTACCTTACGTACATGATTTCCCACATTTGTTTCCTTGAATCCGTGTTTTCTTATTCTTTTCATTGTCTTAGTTCTTTCGTTCTCGTGAATTTTGAGAACGAAATTCTTTTTGTAGTTGGTGTTGGATATGTATGTCCTAGAGGCCTGTATCGTATAGGATGCTGGGGATATGTATGTACAGAATAATCTTGCTCAGTTATATAGTATACTATTTGAGTGGTCTTTATCTGAACATGTGTATTTGTTTTTATTATTGCTTTGTATTGCTTATACATGTTGATAAAGATTCGTTACAATAGTATACTATTTTGGTTTGTCTTTATCTTAACATATGCATATGTCATACTCGATATCACATATGGCGGATACAGGCTGATAGAGCTCGTAGGATTTTGCTTGACTACCAACATTATAATAGCGATCATACTTATGGGAGCTGGGTAGTCCATAAGCACATCTTTAAAGGTCCCAAGTCACAGGAGTATCAAAACCGGGTATCGATATTCCAGAGTAGAGTTGTGTATGCGTTTCTAGACCCCGACGAGGAACGGTGGTTGGTCCCACAACCATTGGTGTGATCACCTAAGATTGTATACAGGTGCTCACTGGGGGTGAGTACACTGGACGGACTCGCTGAGAACCTCTAGATGGTATCATACCTATGGTCGGATAGCGGTTCTCAGGTGACATGAGTACAGGTTAGTCTTTTGACTTGAGATTATCATTTAGAGTGTGAGTTCCCACTGTACTTTGATCACCACCCAATCACGACTCTACTGAGTCGTGCAAACAGGTTTTGGTGGGGTACAGTCCTAAGCCACATGAAGGCAGTGAGTGATGTCAGGGATTCGTCTCTCCCGGTATTGGGAGTCGATATAGCACTGTGTCCGGTTGGCTAGAACCATAAGACTTTGGCCAAGACAGTTGAAATTTACTGATGGTTAGATCGGTAGTTTCTCGGATCGGTCCTGAACCAAATCAACACGACTTATCAGGTTATTAAGGGCCTGACGTTTACCACCCTCTAGATTCGGTATGCAATACTCTTAAACGAAGAAATCGGACTGTACGGAGATTGTCACGGATGGGCTCAGTAGCGGTTCGGATGAGCTTGCTCGTCGGCCTTCCATTTCGACAGGTACCTGGGTGGCCGTTACATATAGCTAATGTCGCTGACGTGCTTATGGTTAAACTCACTGCCAGCGTACTGTCGAGTCTTTAGAGTCCCACACAGAGGGTTTCCCTGGTTCAAACGAAATGATGTAGCAGTCGTATTTTGATACGTGCAGCGTTCCGATCGAATGATTATACTAGCCAGCTTAGAATTAAGCCGGATTATTAAATCAGGTATTGATTTAATAATTTACATATACATATTTCGATATGAATATTCTAGTGTTATCTGGGATTTCGATCGGACGGTTGATAATACTAGCCGGCTTAGGATTAAACCGGATTATTAAATAAGGTATTGATTTAATAATTTACATATACGCATTTCGATATGTATATTCTAGTATTATGTTCTTTATATTATTCTATCTATTTGGATACGAATACGGGTATGTATATACGGTAGAGTGTATTCCGTATTTATACGGAAAACATTCTAGAAGAAGGATACTTCATTTCCATGATTTTTCTTTTCTAGAAAATTGAAATGAGGTGGAGGGGTGAGGTGGCATGAGAATGATGTGAAGCATGGTTGAATAGGGTAGATAAATGAATTTATAATTCATTTGTCTACACTATTCAAATATGGTTGGATTTTATATATGCAAAAATGATTTGATAAAGCCATACTTGCATTATTATTTTGTGATGAGATTTTCATTTTCATCATTCTCTTTCTCTCTCCATTCTTGAGCTCCTTCTTCCTCTTCATCCTACACTCTCATTAATTGAGAATTAAGGGTGAAGAGAGGTGGAAAAAATACTAGAACAATACACTGTATCACTAGACACTCTAAATTAGTAACCTAGAACCTTTAGATGCTCCACTAGGTTTTTTGTATGGAGCTAGAGCTATGAAACATATCCTTCGGATGGATCATCTTTGACGGAGGAAGACCCACGGTCAAGCTCGATCACGGAGGTCCCATGGAGCTAAGAAAGAGGGTAGAGGATCGAAGGACACGGATCTTTTGGTATAACCCTTTTTTCAGAGTAGCTAGATTTCCTCATGTTTACTAGTTTTAATGTTTGGTTAGATTCTAGGTAGTCATTTCTAGCGCCAGGTTTTAAAAGTTTAAGTTTTTTTTCGTTCCGCAACGGCTGCGGTTAGCGGCCAGGACGCTAGGAACCCCAACAGGGTATCAAAGCTACCCAAACATTATAAACTAGTAGTAGACGATACTTTAATTTCAAAACCGAAAAATTCTAATTTTCGAAAACCCACTCTCTGTCCAAAAATTTTATGGTCTCTGAAATTTTTTTAAACAAGTGCAAAGGCTTACTCTTGATATTATAGTGACACACAATGAAAATGAGGATGTTTAGCCGTACAAAAACCGCCAGAAATCCCCAAAACCCTACTACCAACGGTTTTTTGGTCTCCTCTGGTCCTCGTTTTCATTCAGTGTCTTGGGTTTAAGAATTAGGATTTTTGGACTTGTTTGTTTTGCCCCAAATTTCACTTAGTGTTATCTTTTCATTGGGGCAACTTGGAAAGTTTTAGAACTTGAAACTTTTGCATCGTTGATCTCTATGATGTTGTGTATGTGTTTTCAAACGTTATCTAATTGTTATATGTCATTTAGACAGGGTTGCACATACTTACTTCTGATGCTGTGATGTTTATATATGTGATGTTTTATTCGGATTGTCATGACGGATAGCCCCTAGTGCAATGTTTGTAGTACAGTTTTTGATTCATTTATATATTTATTATTGTAGGGCGAGTTTCTGACATGTGGACTTTCGTTTCCGCCAGTTTGTATATTCTTTTATTGGGGCATGACCGGGTTGAGGTCGATGTCACTATTGTGTGTGTATGCATTTCTGTAATAGGATTACCCCACGGAGGAGTGCTCGAATAGACGGGTTCTAGAGGGCAATGGGCCTCCATCTCATGGTGTTGAGACCAGGGGGCCTTACTCTAGAATTGGTGGGCTATCAGCCTCACTCGTAGGGGGTATAGAATGACCCATGGAGGGGTGCTCAAGTTACTGGATTTCTTGAAGTGCTGGATGGCTCATTCACTTCGTTGATGGGGGTTTCCTCACTTCCGGGATTGGAAGGTAATTTGCTGTGCTCGTAGGGGTCCTAGTTCTTCATTGCACAGGCTATCCACACGACCGGGGAACGTCGAGTTTCATTTGCGGCTCAAATGAAACCCGGGGCTTCTAGATTATCTGCTATTCCATTTTGCTTATCGTTGTTCATTGATGTTGCTTATATTATGCCTAGGACAAACGGTTATATATATTTATATATACCAGTAGATATTGTATATGTTTTGCATTCGCGCTAGTCGTTCTGCCGTTAGTTAAGTAACCTAACGATGCATGACAGGGCCCCGTGGCGAATGCAGATGGTATATACGTATATTTTATTTTCGTTCTTTTCTGGTGTGATAGGGTTTATTTGATGAAATCGCATTAATTTTGATTAATGCAAGGAAAAATAAATCTAAAAGATATTATTGGAACAAATTTTCGAAAAACTATAGTCGTATTCTTTCGCTTTGCATAGTGGTATTCAGTTAGGAATATCCCGCACCTCATTCGATGAGGCAAGAGCCTAGATCCCTTCATGGGGAGTGACCTCTTGCGCAAAATTTTATGTTGCTATAGATTACTCGGTTTTCTTCAAAATCACTAGTTTTCAAAAGCGGAGCCTAAACCACTCCTTTTCAAAACTACTCGGTTCCTTCAACGATATCAAGTTCATTATGTTAAAGGGTTTTTCGCCAAAAATCTAGTCGTAGCCCTCCGTCGTTTAAGATAATTACTACTTAGTTTCGTACTACGTTTGTTGATTATTTGTCAAGACGTAGTGTACTGTAGCTAAGTAATGATTGTCTGTAGCATAGATAATGCGATTGGTTAGAGCAGTCGTGTGACTTTGTTGATTATTCGTCAAAGGTCATGCGGGTGGGTCTAATGCAATCTTGGATAATGACAGGTTGAATTTGACTAGGACTTTTTGATTTGTTGATTATTCGTCAAGGTCACTTGGTTCCTAGGGGCAAAAACCATATTGGGAGTTTCAAATATACAGGAAACTAGCTAGTGTTCCATGCCTTCTAAAGTGTGGTAACCAGAGTGGCTTCCATCTAGGTCATCACGCAATGACAGTTGGATCTCGATCTCACTGTTGAGTAGGATTAGTCTTGGGAGATATTTTTCATTTCGCAATTAGCTAACCTATTAGGTGTTTAGAAAAGTATTAACGGGGCTACGCCTCTGCGGAAACAAGGTTTAGTTTAATTAGGTCTGTGCGAGAGCACGGGGAACATCCCTCGGAGTACCAACACTCATCTGGCTGAACGATTAGCAAAGTTGTAAGGTGTGAACGATCCTGACTAATTCTCCTTTTAAGGTTTGGAGGAGAATTCAAGGAAACAGTGGGAGCCATCCTGATTAGATAAACTAATAACCAATCTAATCTTGTAAGAGTGCACGTTGAGTGTTTCTTTTCTCTCTCTCTCTCCAGGTAGCAACAAATTCACGCCCTAATCAAGATAATAAAATGTTTGACTTGACTGAACCAGCTTATTACACCAGGCTAGGGAACGTCGATTCTGCTCAAACTAGTGACAACTGTCATAAGTATGAGCAGGAGAAAGAGTACTGTAAGGAATTCCAGATGACCCTAATGAAGGAGAAGCATTCTATTGTATCTTTTTCGGGTGTATTTGTTATTGAAAACTATTTTTCAGTCAACCCTGCCTCCTAGGTACTAAATACCGGATAAGGATCTCATATCTGTAATTTATAAACCGAAGAAAAATAGAATGGTTGGACCGGGTGATATGTCTCTCAGAGTAGGGAACGGAGCACAAATTGATGCTGCTGCCGTCGGTGAATATCACATAGTTTTGCCAAACGGAAATACTATGATTTTGAAAAACTGCTACTATGTACCTTCCATACTTTGTAATATCATATCAGTTTCTTTACTTGATAAAGATGAATATAATTTTTTTCTAGATAGAAATATCATGAACATTTACCTTAATCAGGTATTGGTTGTAGAAGGTACACTGTGTAATGGTATTTATGTTCTTAATCAAAACACGGTCTTCAATATACAGAACACACGCAAGAGGAAGAGTTCAGATACGAACGAAACCTACTTGTGGCATTGTAGACTTGGTCATATCGGTGAGAAAAGACTAAGTAAGTTGCATAAAAATGGATATCTAAATCCGTTCGAATTTTCATCCTATGAAACTTGTCAGTCTTGTCTTAAAGGAAAGATGACCAAATCCCCGTTCACCGGACATGGAGAAAGAGCAACGAAGCTCTTGGGACTCATACACAGTGATGTATGGGGTCCAATGTCTATACATGCAAGGGATGTGTTCTCGTACTTCATTACATTCACTGATAATCTTTCTAGGTTTGGATATGTACAAATATGAAGCTTTTGAGAAGTTCAAAGAATTTGAAAGCGAAGTAGAGAACCAGATAGGAAAGAGTGTCAAGATCCTTCAATCTGATCGAGAAGGGGAGTACTTGAGTACGGAATTTCGGGACTTTCTAAAAGAGAATGGTATTCTCTCTCAGCTTACTTCTCCGTATACACCACAACACAACGGTGTATCGGAGCAGAGGAACCGTACTCTATTAGATATGGTTCGCTCCATGATGAGTAATGCTGAATTGCCTCTTTCATTCCAGGGACTTGCGCTTGAAACGGCTGCATATATATTAAATCAGGTTCTATCTAAATCCATGCCTAAGACTCCATATAAAATATGGAGACCATGTCTTAAATGAGTTAAGATATGGGGTTGTCCGGCCTATATTAAAAACCAGAATCTGGACAAACTTCAGGCACGATCAGTTTTATGTAAGTTTGTGGATATCCCAAGTATTCGAATGGATATCTTTTTTACCATATCAAAGAAAAAAAGATATTTGTTTCTCGACACACCATCTTTCTTGAAAGGATATTTCTTGAAAAAGAAATTAGTAGGAGCGCGGTAGAACTGGATGAAGTTCCAGAAACACAAACTATAACTGAAGATTTGATAGAATCAGAGGATTCAATCATCCCGGACGAACCGCGGCCACTCCGCAGATCTAGTAGGATTTCTCATCTGCCCGAGATATACTACGGTTTTCTCATAGGTGGGGATCGAAAGAATTGCATCTTAGAAGAAAATGATCCTACTGGTTTCGAGCGGGCCATTACCAGAAGGGACTTTGTAAATTGCCTGGATGCTATGCAATCCAAAATGGAGTCCATGTACACTAACAAAGTTTGGACTTTAGATGTTGCTCCTCCTAGGGTAAAACCCGTTAGATGCAAGTGGATCTTCAAAAAAAAAGATTGGTGTAGATGGACAGGTAGAAACCTATAAGGTTGGACTTGTTGCAAAAGGTTTTCGTCAAAGACCGGGAGTGGACTATGATGAAACCTTTACTCCAGTGGCTATACTGAAATCCATTCGGATCCTACTTACCATTGTTTCCTTCCATGACTATAATATCTGGCAGATGGACGTAAAAACGGTTTTTCTAAATGGAAATTTAGAAGAATGTGTTTACATGCATCAGCTGGAGGGATTCGTAGACAGTGGGAGCAGCAGGAAGGTGTGCAAGTTGCCTAAATCCATTTATGCGTTAAAGCAGGCATCATGCAGCTAGAACATCTGTTTTGATGAGACGGTCAGGGAATTTGACTTCATCAAAAATGAGGATGAACTATGTATCTACAAGAAGATTGTAGGGAGAATTGTTGTATTCCTTACCTTGTATGTGGATGATATTCTCTTGATAGGAAATGACATTTCTATGCTGGAATCGATCAAGTTGTTCTTGTCACAAAAGTTCTCCGACCTGGTGATGCCTCTTACATTCTGTGGATTAATATCTACAGAGATAGATCTAAGAGATTGTTGGGACTTTTACAGTCCAGATATATAGAGACCATAGTAAAGAGATTTATTATGGAAAATTCCAAGCGTGGTAATATACCCGCTTTGCACGGAATCACCATCTCCAAAGAGATGTCTTCCAAGACTGATGAGGAGAGGATTCACATGAGCACTATACCCTATACTTCGGCGGTAGGAACTATAATGTATGCGATACTGTGTACCAAACCAGATGTAGCTTACGCGCTTAGCGTGGTGAGCCGGTATCAGTCGAATCCAGGAGAGAACCACCAGACAACAGTGAAGAACATTCTTAAGTACCTGAGAAGGACTAAGGAGATGTTCTTGGTTTACGGTAATGGAGACCTTCAGGTCGAGTCCTTTACTGACTCAAGCTTCGAGAGTGACAAGGATGACAGCAATTCTAAGTCTGTCTCGGGTTTTGTGTTCAGCCGCAATGGAGAGGCAGTCTGTTGGAAGAGCTCCAAACAGGACACCGTCGCAGACTCGACGATGGAGACTGAATACATTGCTGTCAATGATGCCGCAAAAGAAACAGTCTGGATGAAGAAGTTCAGTACTGAACTTGAGGTGGTTCCGTCCATTGTTAATCCAATACCTTTGTATTACGATAACAATGGGGCTATAGCTTCAGCGAAGGAACCAAGGTCCCATCAAAAATCTAGGCATATCTTGAGGCGGTATCACCTGATCAAGGAGATCGTAGATCGCCAGGAGATCAAGATCCGGAGAGTAGATACAAAAGACAACACGGCGGATCCATTTACCAAGGCCCTCCCTCAAGCGCAGTTCGAGTGACTTTTTGAGATGTTGGGTATGCAATACGCCAACAACTGACCCTAGAGCAGATGTTGGGTATTCGGTACACCAATTACAGGTCTTAGTGCAAGTGGGAGATTGCTAGATATGTATGCCGTAGAGGCATGTATCGTATAGGATGATGGGGATATATATGTACAAGATAATCTTACTCAGTTATATAGTATACTATTTGAGTTGTCTTTATCTGAACATGTGTATTTGTTTTTCTTACTGCTTTATATTACTTATACATGTTGAAAAAGACTCGTTACAGTAGTATACTATTTTGGTTTGTTTTTATCTTAACATGTGCATATGATATACTCGATATCACATATGGCAGATAAATGTTAATAGAGCCCACAGAATTTTGCTTAATTATCAGCATTACGATGGTGATCATACTTGTGGGAGCTCGGTAGTCTATAAGCACATCCTTAAAGGTCCCAAGTCGCAGGAGTATCGTGATCGGGCATCGATATTCCAGAGTAGACTTATGTATACATTTCTAGACCCCGACGAGGGGCGGTGGTTGGTCCCACAACCATTGGTGTGATCACCTAAGATTGTATACAGGTGCTCACTGGGGGTGAGTACACTGGATGGACTCGCCGAGAACCTTTAGATGGTATTATACCTATCGTCAGATAGCGGTTCTCAGATGACATGGGTACATGTTAGTCTTTTGATCTGATATCATCATTTGTCTCGTATGAGTTCCCACTGTATTTTGATCACTACCCTACCACGGCTCTACTGAGTCATGCAAACGGGTTTTGGTTGGGTATAGTCCCGAGCCACATGGAGGCAGTGAGTGATTGTCAGGGATTCATCTCTTCCGGTATTGGAAGTCAATATCGCACTGTGTCTGGTTGGCTAGAACTATAAGATCTTGGCCAAGACAGTTGAGATTTATTGATGGTTATATCAGTAGTTTCTCGGATAGGTCCTGAGCCAAATCGACACGACTTATCAGGTTATTAGGGGTCTAACGTTTACCACCCTCCAGACCCGGTATGTGATACTCTTAGACGAAGACTGGACTGTACGGAGATTGTCACGGATAGGCTCAGTAGGGCTTCGGATGAGCTTGCTCGTCGTCCTACCTTTTTGACAGGTACCTGGATAGCTGTTATGTACAGCTAGTGCCGCAAACGTGCTTATGGTTAAATCCACTGCCAGCATACTGTCGAGTCTTTAGAGTCCCACATAGACAGTTTCCCTGGTTCAGGCGAAATGATATAGTAGTCGTATTTTGATGCGTGCAGGTTTCCGATCGAATGATAATACTAGACGGTTTAGGATTAAGCCGGATTATTAAATCAGGTATTGATTTAATAATTTACATATACATATTTCGATATGTATGTTCTAGTATTATCTGTGTTTTCGATCGGACGGTTGATAATATTAGCCGGCTTAAGATTAAGTCGGATTATTAAATAAGATATTGATTTAATAATTTACATATACACATTTCGATATGTATATTCTAGTATTATATTCTTTATATTATTCTATCTCTTTGGATATTCATATTTTGATACGAATATGGGTTTGTATATATGGTAGAGTGTATTCCTTATTTATACGGAAAACATTCTAGAAGGAAAACACTTTATTTCCATGCTTTTTCTTTTCTAGAAAATTGAAATGAGGTGGAGGGGCGAGGTGGCATAAGAATGGTGTGAAGTATGGTTGAATAGGATAGACAAATAAATTTATAATAATTCATTTGTGTACACTATTCCAGTATGGTTAAATTTTATATATGCAAAAATGATTTGATAAAACCATGCTTGCATTATTATTTTGCGATGAGATTTTCATTTTCACCATTCTCTTTCTCTCTCCATTCTTAAGCTCCTTCTTCCTCTTCTCCATATACTCTCATGAGTTGAGAATTAAGGGTGAAGAGAGGCTGAAAAAATACTAGAACAACACACTACATTACTAGACACTTTAGATTAGCAACCTAGAGCTTTTAGTTGCTCCACTAGGTTTTTTGTGTGGAGTTAGAGAAATGAACCACATCTCTCGGGTGGATCATCTTCGACGGAGGAAGACCCACGGTCAAGCTCGATCACGGAGGCCCCATGGAACTAAGGAAGAGGGTAGAGGACCGAAGGACACGGATCATTCGGTATAACCTTTTTTTAGAGTAGCTAGATCTCTTCATGTTTACTAGTTTTAATGTTTGGTTAGATTCTAGGTAGTTGTTTCTAGTGCCAAGTTTTAAAAGTTAAAGTTTTTTCGTTCCACAACGGCCGCGGTTAGTGACCAGGGTGCTACGAACCCCAACAGTTGGGTATAATGTAACACGCTAGCACGATCGTACGTTATTTAAATAATTTTTAGGGGGAATTTTAATTATTATTGTTTGGGTTGTGATTGGTGTTTGGATAGTATGTGTGTTTATTGGACCTGACCCGCTTGTGTGAAATCCGTTATTGGTTGATAGTTAAATATAGTATATTTTATTGATATTTATCCTTAAACCATATCTATATGAATCCCAAATAATAGATATACAATATTTAAACTATATATTTTCTAGTAGCCATATGTTATGAGTATCTTATATTAATTGTCAGTATGCTTTTATCCTGTTTTAACATCTCATGATATTTTATTGACGGCTATCTATTACACATAAATTCTAAACGTCATAAGATACTGTGTATAATATATTAGAATAAAATATTTTTTTCTAACCATTATATTTATGGTTTAAGTAGGCTACGTGTGTGCAGATAACTTCTAGTTATATTTTTGAGATTTAGTAGAGACGAATCGAAGATCATAATATCTTTATAAAATTTTATTGGTTATTTAGTTTTAAACAAATACACACACACACACATATATTTCCTACATATAACCCATGGTTTTTTTGGAAATAGGGTATAATAATATTAAAATTATTAAAATAAAATCAATTTTTTTATTTACCAAAATAGGACGGTTTCAAACCCGCCCCCACCCTCTAAAGAAGAAGGCGGGTTCTAGGAACCCGCCCTCTCCTTTATAAAGGAGAGGGCGGGGGCGGGTTTCTAGAACCCACTCATATTTTTAAAAAAAATAAATTAAAAACAGAATTTAATAAATATCGACTAAAAAAATTAAACAATAATATTATTGTTGTTTAAATATGAATCTTTTATACACTCTAACAACAAAAATGAATCCGTCAGATTTGTAATACAAAAAAATTATATGTTTATAAAAATATACATTTATCGCTTTCCATTTCTCTTTCCCTTTCCCAATCCGAAGAGGCTTGACATAAGCCTATGCATCTTGGGATGACTGGACGACCCTCCCATTTCTTAGGTATATGGCGGTGGCGGCTGCTCTTCTGCTTCGTCTTCAGTATCGTCTTGGACAGGCTGTTGTTCTACAAATCCTGAATATGGAACAGGTGTCGGATATATGCTGCCTCCCAACAACTGTATGTAGGACGAAAAATCTGTCTCCCAACTGGGCTGTTGTTGCGAAAAACCTGTCCTGGTTTCATGCTGCTGCTGTTGCACAAAACCTGGCCCCCATGGCTGCGTAAATCCTGACCCCCGAGACTGCTGTTGTTGCGCAAAACATAACCCCCAAGACTGTTGTTGTTGCGCAAAACGTGCCCCTCAAAACTGTTTTTCCTCCGATTGTTGCGCTTGTTCAGTATACCAGGGTTGCTGCTGATAGTATGGTGTTCCAAACCACTGATCCCGCTGCTCTGGATCTCCCTGATGCTGCGGCTCTGGTTCCGGCTCATGCTATTGCTCTGGTGCCGGCTCATGCTGCTGCTCTCGCGATGGCGATAAATGTGGAAGCATATTATATGAACCGAATATACCACCAATATATGAGTCTACAGTAGAAAATAAAGCATGAGTATCTGGACCAGTATCGGTCGGATATGGATCCTGTATCATTGATCGTATATGATACAACCCACAAGCCTGTCGTTACATTATAAATAAGAAATAATTATTGACTCATACCGCCAGATGTTAAAAATTAATATAATTTAAAGAATTTAACTTACCATTTCTCGTTCCACGTGGCCTCTAGGCTCGTACTGCTGGATGTTTGGAAAGTCGTTAGGGGGACCAGAAAGATATCTTATAGTGACACGCTTATACCATTATAGATATGTTTCTGTAGCGTCGGTGGTTGTTTGGTCACCTATTTGCTGTAGGGCAATATTACGCTGCCTATCCTCCTATCTCAGCAAATATTGATGATGATGCTCCCTCCAATCACGCTCCGCCTTTCCTCCTCGCATGTCTCCCTCTATTGTCATAGGCGCAGGCGGCGGAACAGGAATATGTTGCAATCTACTGAACTGTCGTAACACCTGGTCCGATAGGTTCATGACCACGATATTAATGCAGAGTAGTGGGCATCGAGCCCGCCAAACCGGCTCTACTTCGATACAAATGCCGGGTAATCCTTGCAGACGATATGCTGTATAAGGCGTCCACGTGAACTGCGCAACTAACATAATACAAAATTTTTATGAAGCTAATTTAAAATTTTTAAACAAAGTTAATTACCTAAGGTATGGTTACCTGAATTATTCATTTTGTTATTAGAGTGTATACAAAATTCATATTTATAGTAATTCTATATGAACTGTAATAACAATTGTCCGGAAAAAAACAACAATAATATTATTATTTAATTTTTTTAGTCGATATTTATTAAATTCTGTTTTTAATTTAATTTTTTTTTTAAATATGGGCGGGTTCCCAGAACCCGCCCTCTTCTTTAGAGGGTGGGGGCGGGTTTGAAACCGTCCTATTTTGGTAAATAAAAAAATTGATTTTATTTTAATAATTTTAATATTATTATACCCTATTTCCAACAAAACCCTATAACCCATCTCTCTCTCTCTCTGCCTTAACTCTCTCTCTCTTTCTCTCACCATCTCTCTCCCTTAACTCACACTCTCACCCATCTCTCTTCCCCCTCATCTCTCTCCCTTTCTCTCTTCCTCTTTTTCTCCTCTCGTGGCCAACAACGATGCCTATCACCACCAACTCCATCATCTCACTGTCGACTTCAAAGACCCGACACATCTTTGTACTCATCGCTGCCTCTTTCCTCTCGACTCCAAACCCATCGTCGGTAACCCCTTCACCCATTCGCCAATACCTTCCTCTTCACTGCAACCGAGAACTGAGATCGCTACACCCAGCTCGACAGCTGAACCCATCTCCTCCGAGCACAACCCTCGACAACACCCTCCATTGTCGCCAACCTCCTCAAATGAGCCCAACTCCTTGCTCCTCCCCATCGCAGCAGCACCCAACAACCCTCGTCGCTCCTTCAGATGCACCCAGACCTCATCTTCCCTCAACCCATGCCGACCACCACATCTTCCCTCCATCGCCGCCATCTCCCCTCTTGATGGAGGTCCTTTTTAGGTCTCCTTCAGATATTGTCTTCCGTTGATCTCCTGGTGGATTTTGGAGGTGATATCCTGTTGCGCGTGGGTCTTAATGGGTTTTAAAGAGATTGGTGATTTGAGGAGTTTAGCGTCGAGTATCTGCAAAGAAGTCTCGGGGTGGTTTGGTACCACCGAGGACCCTCCGACGATCAAGTTAGCATGAGATCCGAGCAGAGTAACGGCTAAGTGGAATAAAAATGGCTTACTTGACCCCTCTGTGATGGGGGTTTTATATAGTGGTGGCAGCACGCAGCAGCAGGCGCGAGAATCTCGCCGGCAGTTACGCTCCCGACGTCACGCCCGCGTAGAGAGCGGATCGCCCATTAATGGGGATCGTGATGGCGTGGAATGTTGCTGGCGGAGAATCTGCACATGGCGAGATTTGCGGAGCGGCGGTTACGCCTGTGAGGGGTAGAGTTGGTCGGAGGACCGAGGAAGATGGCCTCGATGGGGAGCTCGGGGAAGAGCGAGAAGGCCGAGGAGTCTTGATCCTGCGGCAGCCCGGAGCCTGCCGAGAGGCCGAGGAGGCCAATTTTCAGGGGCTCTGAGGAGAGTCAGCTTGAGCTTGCAGGTCGGGTACAGGGATGGCCCGGTCGGCCCTTGTGGCCCTTTCTTCTGAGTTCTGGGACACGTCATCTGCCACGTGTCACGAATCTTGGAGATCGCCAATATTGAGCATCATCATTAGCCCCCCACTCTTGTCCTGACCAGCTAGCGGGTCGGGTCAGGAGTGGACTGCCGGGCCGCCAGGGGTGAGCTCCCTTCTAAGGTTTCGTCAGGACGCGTCCCCGGGCTGTCAGCTGTCTTTTCTGTCAGCGAATCAGGGCGAGATCTCTGCATTTAAGGAAGGTGCGCCGGTTCGTGCATCCTGCTACTGAAGCGACGGTCCACGTGTCAAGCATCGGTTGGCCGACGCGACGTGTGCAGACATGCGACGCCTAATGGGGTGTAGTCCAGCATGGGAACGACAAGTGGAGCAATCGGAGCCACTGGATGCGAGGAGGCGTTTTTGGTGGGAGATGAAGGGCGCCGTTGGATGAGGTCATTCACGGTGATAAGTAGAGGTGGGGCGCATCCCAAGGCCCCTACTCTTTCATATTTCCTTTCTTCTAAGTCTTGGCTGCTCGGCGCTCTTCTCCTTCCTTCTGTTTTCGTTTCCCGAGTATCCATCTTCTTCAGGTTAGATGTCTTCTTTCAGGGAATCTGTAGACGTCATAGAAGTAGGTTCTAGGGACCCTTTAGTTGAGCCTGAGTCTTCTCGGGGAGTAGGGATGGGACCCTCTTCTCGGGATCGTGCGGCGGGGGCAGCCCCCAGGGAGGAGGCAGTAGATGCTGCCCTCGGCACCTCGTGTTGGGTGAGGCATGAGGACGAGCTCGCCAATGCTCAGGCTCGCTTCCACATCCCCTCACGTTATACGCTTCGTCTGGCCGAGGAAGGAGAGAAGGCAGACCAAGTACGGGGTAGGGAGATCGCCCTGTACTTGGAAGCTTTTTGGGGTGGAATGCGCCTGCCCTTTCCTCCCGAGGTCGTCGCAGTGTTGAACTTCTTCGGGTTAGCCCCTGGCCAGTTGGTGCCGAACTCATGGAGGATTCTCCTCGGGTTCCTGATCCGCCTGAAGTTACAGGCGGTTCCTTTTAGCCTCCCCTCCCTTGATTCTTCCCTCATTTTCAAAAATCATCCTGGGGGTCGAGCAGGCGACCCGAGGTGGGTCTACCTCTCCTTTAGAAAGCGACAGGGGGGCACCGTCGGGACAAGGGTTGTGGCTCTGCCTTCTTCCATTCACGACTGGAAGAAGAAATTCTTCTTCGTTTCCCCTCCCGAGGGCGAGGACTGGCCCGTGCCTACTAAGTGGTCGAGGGAAAAATGCTTGCCGGGGAACCAGTCCAATGACCCTGCCGCGGTGAGAGTGGCGTCGTGGGAGCCAATCCCCTGATTTGACGTGTTGCTGTCTGAGAGGGTCCTGAGTTGGGCCGGGCTCAGCCCCATCGAGTTTGTCGGTAAGTTAGGCTTGCTTTTTGGCTGGTATATTGCTTGTACCGCTGAATTCTTTGCATTTGGTTCTGTGCAGGACCCATGGATATGGACGAGCTCAAAGCCTCCATGCGCCAGCCGAGGAGGATCACGAAGGCCGGAGGCGCCGTCCCTTCCCGCTCGAAACCCGCCCCGACTCCTTCTCCTCCGGTGGTCGCGTCCCGTGAGCGTTCCGGGGTGAATCCCGCCCCGGGGCCTAGTAGAGCGTCGGGCCGGAAGCAGGCTCGGATTCTGGAAGACTCGGCCTCGGAGGAGGAGATCGACTCTCCATCGGAGCCGCTTAAGAGGGGTTCCCGGAGGTCTCTCCGGGGGCCGCCCTCGCCGATCATGGTGGAGGAAGGAGGCCTCCAGTTCGCGGTGGCCTCGGGGCTATCCGTCGCGGATAGCCTGCTTCATGAGATAGAGAAATCGGCGGAAGGTAGGGTCCCCGGGGGGACCTTCAGGGCCCAGATGGGGTCCATCGCCCAGGAGTCCGTGCAGGTAAGTGTTTGGTTTTTTGTGAGATTTGGTGCCTCCTTCATCTTTCTGATCTATTTCCTATCTTTCAGGTTCTCCAGCACGTTGCCTTCGCCTTGCGCATGGAGGCCGAGGTGATAGCCCTGGCGATGAAGGCTGCGGGACAGCTCGCTTCACTGGAAGAGAGCTCCAAGCGGGAGCTGGAGGCGGTGATGGCGAGGATTGCCGCCCTGGAGGGCGAGGTGGAGGCCGAGAAACGGAAGGTTGCCCGGTACCGCGAGGCCGCCGTGGCTGCCGATGCCAAGCTTGAGGACGCTCAGGTGCTCGCCGGCAACCTGAAGAAGACGGTGAAGACCCTCCGGAAGGAGCTGGGGGCGGCGGCCGAGTCGACAAAGTCGGCCGACCTCTCGGCGGCGAAGGCGGTGGAGGGCTACAAGAAGTCGAAGGACTTCTATGATGACCTGGACGTGGCCACAACCCTCATCTGGCACGAGGCCCTCGACGCTGTTAAGGCCCAGATGCCGGAGTTCGCCGACGAAGAGCTCCAGTCCGAATACCCCCTCGCGGACGCCGAGGAGCAGGGGAAAGAGATTCCTGACGAGGAAGTCGCCGAGGACCCTGCTCGTCTCGTGGCGGATGTCGAGGATCCCGAGGTCGCACCTGGCCCCGAGGCCTAAAGCACCCATCTTCCTCCTTCTTTTATTTTGTTGCTTTTGGAATTTTTGTAAGCCTCCGAGCAGTTTGTAAGGCTGGGGAGCCTAAAATACCCTTTGTAAAGACCTTGCCTTTGGTAATAAAACTTTTTCTTTGGTTTCATCGGTTTGCCCTTTATCTTCTGTTCGTGAAGAATGCTCATAAAATATCTCTGCTTGCACTGTTGGGCTTCCATGTCAGGTCGGCTATCTGTCTAGCGATCGTTCATCGAGTTGATTTCGATCACTTGCCAAGCGTGCCAAGTGCTGCTGAGGAGGAGGCATCTCCATGGTCTCAAAGTCGAGAGGGGATCGCTCAGACTTGGATAGACCTGATGCCCCTTATTGGGGCCTCGGGTCCTCTGCATGTGATGGGCAGAGGGATATCCGCCGTATTTGTGCCGAGCATGAATGAGAATCTGCTCGGTTGCCCCTTGGCGAGGGCTTATGATTTATAGCGTTGCGAGCAACGACCACTAGCTGGGGATAGTCGAGCGAGGGTCGGGTTCGACTGCCTCTGGGAGGACTTTGGGTCCTTAGCGTTGGAGGGGTTGTACGAAGCCCACTAAGGATGACCGGACAGTGAAGCTGCGCGGTTGCCTCTTGGCGAGGGCTTTGATCTCTGGCGTCGTGGGTAGGCAACTACCAGCCTGGGATGACCGAGCGGGGTAGCAGCTCGGATGCCTCTTACGAGGGCTTCGATCCCTGGCGTCATGGGTAGGGAGCTACTAGCCGGAAATAGCCGAGCAGGGGAGCTGCTGAGCTTCCTCTAAGGAGGACTTTGATCCTTAGCGTTGGAGGGGTTGTAAGAAGCCCACGAAGGATGACCGGGCAGTGAAGCTGCGCGGTTGCCTCTTGGCGAGGGCTTTGATCTCTGGCGTCGTAGGTAGGCAACTACCAGCCTAGGATGATCGAGCGGGGTAGCCGCTCGGATGCCTCTTGCGAGGGCTTCGATCCTGGTGTCATGGCTACCAGCCGGAGATGACCGAGCAGGGTAGCCGCTCGGTTGCCTATTGCGAAGGCTTTGATCCTTCAGGACGGGGACCGAGCAGGGTTACTGCCCAGTGTCTCTTGGCGAGGACTTTGATCCTTGTTGGTTGTGGTAGGAAGCTACCAGCTGGGGATAGCCGAGCAAGGACTCGACTGCCTCCGGGAGGACTTTGGTCCTTAGCGCGTGAGGGGCTGTAAGAAGCCTACCAAGGACCCTTGGCCGGGCAGGGTTACTGCCCGGTGCCTCTTGGCGTGGGCTTTTATCCTGAAGGATAACCGAGCGAGGGATCCTCGGGCTCGACTGCCTCTGGGAGGGCTTTTGATCCCTGTCGGTCATGGTGGGAAGCTACCAGCCGGGGATAGCCGAGCAGGGTAGCTGCTGAGCTGCCTCTAAGGAGGACTTGGATCCTTAGCATTGGAGGGGCCGTATAAGGCCTGCTAAGGATATCCGGGCAATGAAGCTGCGCGGGTGCCTCTTGGTGAGGGCTTTGATCCATGGCGTTGCGAGTAGGGAAGCTACCGGCCAGGGATAGCGGAGCAAGGAAGCCGCTCGACTGCCTCCGCGGAGGACTTTGATCCTTAGCGTTGGAGGGGCCGTATGAGGCCCGCTAAGGATATCCGGGCAGTGGAGCTGCGCGGTTGCCTCTTGGCGAGGGCTTTGATCCCCGGCATTGTGAGTAGGGAAGCTACCGGCCAGGGATAGCCGAGCAGGGAAGCCGCTCGACTACCTCCGCGGAGGACTTTGATCCTTAGCATTGGAGGGGCCGTATGAGGCCTGCTAAGGATATCCGGGTAGTGAAGCTGCGCGGTTGCCTCGTGGCGAGGGCTTTGATCCCTGGCGTCGCGAGTAGGGAAGCTACCGGCCAGGGATAACTGAGCAGGGTAACCACTTGGTTGATTCTTCATGAGGCTTCACCCGACCATCTAGTTGCAGGTATGGGGAATAGGTACGGTCGCAGCGGTCGTGCGCATAGCATGTGCATTGAATATGGGGGAGGCGAAGCGCCAGGGTCGCGTCGTTCCGATTCCGCCAGAGAAGGCTAGATGATCGCCGCGTGACGGCGACTTTATGGGCGAAAGCAGGCGACTGTTGAGTTCTTTTGGGGCGTAGTGGGTTATATATGGCTGAAGGAGCATTGGTCCTTCCTTTCCTCGCAAATAGATCGTTGAGAATGCAGGACTTCCCCTTTACCATCCCCGAAATCATCCACTTCGAAAACGTATACCTCTATGACCAGAACTGCACCAAGGACACGGTGCAGTTGGTCTATGAGAGCATCGAAGACCACTTCGGCCGGTTGCTCCCCCGGCGCTCCTCCCTGCTGCAGCTACTGATGTACTCCATCTGGAGGGCGTCGCCGGGGCTTTACAACCCCTTGTCCGAGCAGCTCTACGACGAGGCCGTGGGCAAGCTGCGGTCCCTTAGGCGCTTTGGCCTGATCTCTGCGAGTAGGCTGGCACGCTCAGTGGCGCTCGTCCGTGAGTGCTACGAACTGACGCTTGGGGTCAACGCGCGCGGGGGGGATCGAGGGCTGAGGTTGGATCTCGTGAGGCCTAGGCTGGCGGAAATCTTCACCGAGTACCATGAGCAGTGCTCTCTGCACCCCCTTCCCCCGCTGTTGTAATTTTCTTTTTCTTTTTGTATGTATGGCTGGGGAGCCCATAATACCGTTTTGGAATAAATGAAATCTTTCCTTTTTCGCAATGTTCTATTGATCTTTATTAAATTAACAACAGACCCTAGGAATAGTTTGCATTGCCCCAAAAGAAAAGTACATGCTAGTAGATGACCTTATTAGCGTGGCTCGAGCTCCCCGGAAGCTTGTTAGTCTCCGTGCTCGGCACCGGGTACGGGGCTCCCTGAGCGTTGGACTGGTCATCTACCGAAACGAGAATGATCTGGCAGATGGTCAGCTCGGCGGGAGGGGGAAGATACTCCTGCTCGTGGTCGGCCTGCCATTTGTCCCTCAAGTAGGCGGCGAGGTGCCCCGATCGGATGAGCTCTTCGATGTAGTTCCGGAGTTGCTTACAATCCTCCGTGGCGTGGCCCAGCATCCAGTTGAAGGCGCAGTAAGGGACCCGGGTTCGCTTCAAGACCTAACGCGGGATGGGAGGAACTTGAAGAACCCTTCGCCCTGGGCCTCCTCTAGTAATACTGCGAGGGAGACGTTGAGCGGAGCGTACTCCTAGAACTTCGGGTGATAGGGCTGCTGACGCTCTGGCCTCTCTTCCCGAGCTCTCTTCTTCTGGTCAGGCCGTTCTGCTCGGGGGAGGTTCGCGTTCACCTCGGACTCCAGCTGAACCTCGCGCTCGGTCCACGCCTTGACCTCGGCCATGGTCTTAGGCTGTGCCAACGAAAAAGAGCGCAACCACTCCTTGTGCCTAAGACCATATCTAAGCGCCGTGATGACGGTCTCGTCCCGGTGCTCGGGGACCTTGAGGAGGGCGTTGTAGAAGCGGGTGATGTAAGCCTTGAACGTATCCTTGTCCCCGCTCTTAATTATGAAGAGGTAGTCGACCGTGCGTTTCTGCCGACGGTTCCCAACGAAGCGGCCGAGGAACTGAGTGGCCAGCTCGTCAAAGGTCGAGATTGAGCGAGGTTCGAGTCCTCAGAATCAATCCCGACCAGAGCGGATGAGGATGGCCGGGAAGGCCCTGCACTGGGCGGCGTCAGAATGGTCCTGGAAGCTCATCCCCGCGGTGAAAGCATTTAAATGGTCTTTCGGGTCGGTTTTCCCGTCGAACAGAGAGACCTTCGGGGGCTTGTTGCGCGAGGAGACGTGGACGGCGAGCGGTTCCTCGGTAAACGGCTTGGTGAGCGAGTCGGCGACGTACTTAGCCTCGTCGCCCGAGAGGTAACCTTCCCGGCGCATGCCCTCAATCTTCTTCTCGAGGGCATCGAGTCGGCCGTGGTACCCCAAGGATTCGGCGTCTTATGATCCCTGGCCTCTGTTGTGGGAGACCTGAGTCTGGGCGCGGCCCCTGTTCCTCTCGATGAGGTCCTTCAGATCCCCGGGTGAGGTGGCTTTCGAGCCGTCGTAGCGAGCCCCCTCTGTGCGACCCCGTCGGGGGAAGGGGTATCGATCATGCCTGTGGACAGGCGAGGTGACCAACATCTTCTCAAGGGGGTAAGGGTCGCGAGGAGGCTCGAGGCGAGGCGCTCTGGCGGCGAATCTTAGTGTGGAGCCGTGGGGCGCCCAGAGGGACTCAGGGAGTATTGGCCCGCGAGATCTGTGGCCAGGAGTCATAGCCCGCCGGCGGTTAGCCGTGCCGACGAGGGCAGAGCCTTCTGGAGGCAGAGGAGCGGCGATTTGGGCCCCTGGCCCGGCCGCTTGGACGCAGACGAGCGCCTCCACGAGGGACTGTAACCGATCTATTCGGCTGGCGAGGGCGTTGATGATGGTCGCCGGGGGAGGTTCATCCCCGCCTCCGATGAGGGGGAGGCGGCGGCTGGTACCTGGATCTTCAGGGTGGTCGCTTGCCATGTGGATGGAGATCGGAAGGCCAACTTTGTTTTTGTAGAGTTTAGTTTCCCACAGACGGCGCCAACTGATGGAGGTCCTTTTCGGGTCTCCTTCAGATGTTGTCTTCCGTTGATCTCCTGGTGGATTTTGGAGGTGATCTCCTGTTGCGCGTGGATCTCAATGGGTTTTGAGGAGATTGGTGATTTGAGAAGTTTAGCGCCGAGCACCTGCAAAGAAGTCCCGAGGTGGTTTGGTACCACCGAGGACCCTCCGACGATCAAGTTAGCATGAGATCCGAGCAGAGTAACGGCTAAGTGGAATAAAAATGGCTTACTTGACCCCTCTATGATGGGGGTTTTATATAGTGGTGGCAGCACGCAGCAGCAGGCGCGAGAATCTCGCCAGCAATTACGCTCCCGACGTCACGCCCGCGTAGAGAGCGGATCGCCCATTAATGGGGATCGTGATGGCCTGGAACGTGGGATGTTGTTGGCGGAGAATCTGCACATGGCGAGATTTGCGGAGCGGCGATTACGCCTGTGAGCGGTGGAGTTGGTCGGGGGACCGAAGAAGATGGCCTCGGTTGGGAAGCTCGGGGACGAGCGAGAAGGCCGAGGAGTCTTGATCCTGCGGCAGCCCGGAGCCAACTGAGAGGCCGAGGAGGCCAATTTTCATGGGGCTCTGAGGAGAGCCGGCTTGAGCTTGCAGGTCGGGTACAGGAGTGGCCCGGTCGGCCCTTGTGGCCCTTTCTTCTGAGTTCTGGGACACGTCATCTGCCACGTGTCACGATCTTGGAGATCGCCAATATTGAGCATCATCACCTCTACAGCCCACAAGCACCAAACGTGCCACGACGCCATCTCTCCTCTCCATCTTGCAAAAACTCTAACACCGCCCCTTTCAACACCAAGCAACCACTACCACCATCTTCCATCATCCCTCATCCAAGCTCCAGCCCTTGACCCAAGTTGATAGCACCCTCCAAGATAATCGAGAACCTATCAAGACCAGAGCAATCCCATACTTGAGACCTAACTGCAGCCATCATCGCCGTCATGATCGTTTGCTTCTTCACCATTGTCGCTGAGTTCCTTGGCTGCATCCTTAGCTGATCCCAGTTTAGGCCGGGCCCCAGCGGAGATCCGAAGCTTCGATTTTGCATCATGCCGTCGTCGTTTCCGTAATCATCAAACTAAGGCAAGTATCTGAATACTTGCTCTAACATGCTATTTTCTGCAAGGCCCAATCTTGCCGTAAAACTATGGGTTATATTTATATAAGTAATATTTTATAGTATAATAAGTATTGAATAATAAACATGCGTGACAGCCACACAAGATTAAAATTGATAAAAGGTTAATGTATTATTGATTAACCAACTGTAGAGTGCTTTTATTTAATATTAGAGCATTATGAATTAGTGAATAAAAGTTAGCAATATGATCATCTTAACAAAAGATTAATTTAGCATATTTAAATCGATATAACGAACTTGTAGGGATTGACGTAATCACGGTCGTTGTTGTTGCGTATATCGAATCTAGATGATAACTCTAATTAATAAAATCCGATCGTCTCAAAAGAGGATATTGAGCTGACTCAACATTATTTCAAGCTGTTTCAATTAAAATTTAAACATAATATGATCTGTTAATTTATATCATTCACGATTCCTTAATGCATGGTTTTTAACCAAGTTACCTGACTCGTACCTTGACATGTTTATGGTGTGTGATGGAGATAGTTATGATATTCTTGTCCTGATAATATACTACTGATTGATTTCATGTATTCATATGGTTGTTGTTGTTACAATTCTACCGTATTGACTATATCACCTATTGTACATCATGACTTGTTTGTCTATACGACTGTGATACACACAACATACCTGCTTAATTACACTATCCCTGACACGTTTGTAACCTGCCAGACTATTACTATTTTGTTATCATATTAATACATGTTGCCTGTAATACTTATCGATACCAATGATCCTGATCTGTTGTCCAGATGGACGTGGCTTATTGTCTTGATAGACATAATCTGTGCATGTCTATTCCTGTGTTAGCATTAGGTAGATATTATATTCATACCTGATTTGGAAAACGAAACCTGGGAAATGGGGAAATCAAAAGTGTAACTGAAGTGTAATTTAAAAGGATATTGCATATTTCTGTGGTTCCGGGGGTAACGGAACAGAATCATTTTTGATTCATACATTTTGCATCCGTCATCCTGAGGGGTAACGGGATATATCCTGTGTCCATGATCCCGGAAGTAGCGGGATATATATTTTTGAGTTACATGGAGAAGTACGTTAATTGGTTTTAAATACTTGCAAGATAGTTAACCTGGAAACCCAGACCTTAAGATATACGTGACATATTTGACTACCTATAGCCTACTGTTATAACATCTGTGATCGATTTTGTTTATACGCATATCTCACTCTTGCATATGAGATCATGTATAGCACACTGTTCAGTTTATTATTATTATAATATCTATAACGCACTGACGTCTGGATTTTGTATGATTTTAGCACAGAAGGATCGTGAGTAAGTTGACAGGATTGCGGATCTGTGTGGACCACTTCACCGAAACAGTTTTTATTGATGATTTATGTATTCTTTTCCCTTAGATCTTTATTCCTTCCACCATTGTTTACTGTTACCGTTCTTGTGGCTATTGGACATGTTTAGAGATAGACAATTATATTATCGTTCTTGATTACTGATTAACAGCCGTAATATAACTGTGGGAGGATATTTTCTTACCGTAGGCAGCATGGTTGGCTTTGTTACGTTCTCGAAATTTCAGAATTTTAGGCAGCGGGGCGTGACAGTAAACCCGGTCGATTCCGTCGTATGGCCAATTACATTCAAAAAGCAAGGATGTAAATGACTATGAACGCAGTAAGTTGATTTTGTATTTGTAAATGACCCGCTTTATTGAAAATGGCTGGTTCGTTTTCTATTTATGTTTCCAAACATTTGCATCCCGCAACCGCCCGTTGTGTAGGGATATAGCAATGCTATGTGTCCGGTTCATTTAATTTATAATCGGCGGTTGTAAATGCAAACCTATCCTAACGAGCGAGCAAAAAATTTCGTGGAAAATTTTGTGGATTGTTCTCTAACATGCTTGTAAAATGTTCTTCTATTGAATCGTTTTGGCTACAATAAAATTTATGGTAAATTACTTCCAAGCACCCTTAGTCATCATGATTTATAGTAAAATACCTTAAAATTTCTTTTATTAAGGTAAAACCGCTTAATCGTTCCATTTGAGAGTATTTTTAGTGGGAAAGTTCTCTTCAAAATCATAGCTAAGGTATTGACTGCAATAAAAAAACCTTTAAGGCAATGAAATACAATGATGGTTAAGGGTATTCCAGAGGGATTTTATGCTTCTCATAGCCATGCTTACTAAATACAGGAATGGCACCAGAAAATAAGGCTTTGATTTAAGGCAATGGTTTCTTAGTTATCGCAGTTGTGCCCAATGGGAGCTATATGCATCTCTATTTGCATAAGCCGATGATCAGATATAGACAAGCTCACACGTATATTCGCTGTGGGTCTATCCCTTGATATTCTAACGAGAGAGACCATGGATTGGATTTGGTCAAGACTCTGCAAAATTTTATTGCTAAATTACACATCTAATATAGATGCCAAACCCGTTTACCTAAACACAACCCAAATCCATTGAAGGACTTAAAAAACAGCCCAAACCTGAATTTTTTTGGATCCGGCCTATTTAGACCCAATCCACCATCCTTTCTAACCTTTGCCAATCCGTCGGCCTGAGCACGTTTTGCAACAAGACACTCGAACCAAAGATCCAAGCATCGATTTCAAATGTGATTGTCGTATGAGTCAATTCATGGAGTGCAACACTCTCTTTGTCTAATTACAATTCCATGTTCGATAGCTGACGTGCGTCGTATCACGCCAAGATGTTACCTTCCGTAGATCTGTTGCCGAGCGACGATGGACGGCTGAGATTGAGTTCGAGGTTGCCTCCTGAAGCGTGTGGATCTCAATGAGTTTGAGACGGTTGTGGCCGAGCTACCTGCAAGGAAGCCCCGGGTGGTTGTACCACCGAGGACCCTCCGACGATCAAATTAGACCGGATATTTGAGCAGAGTAACGACCTAGTGAGGAAAGAATCGCGTACCTTGATCATCTGAGAGAGGGGTTTATATAGCGGCAGCGATGGGCAGGCAGGCGCGAGAATCACGCCGGTCGTTACACTCCCGACGTCACGCCCGCGTGATAAGTGGGATCCTGCATTAATGGCGAGACAGGCTCGTTAATGGGGGATCGTGATGACGTGAAACGTGGGATCGTGGGCGGCGAATATCTCGCGCATGGAGAGATTCGCGGAGCCGTGGCGTGGGAGCCTGCGATCAGTGCTACGGGTCGGTCAGGATGAGACCGAGGAGGATTAGCTCGGCGGGAAGCTAGGGGACGGGCGGGAAAGGCCGAGATGACCTGGTCCTGCTAAAGCTCGGAGATGAGATGAGATGAGATGAGAGGGCCGAGAAGGCCAGTTGTGCAGGGGGCTCGGAAGTGAGCCAACAGTTGTTTGTAAGGCGGGCACAGGAGTTGTGTGGTCGGTCACAGAGGGTCGGCTACGTCCAAGGGTCGCAGACCCGGGTGTTCTTCCGACGTATTGTTCTTGGCCCTTCCTTGCGGGCTTCGGACCATGTCATCAGCCACGTGTCACGATCTGGGAGATCTCCGATATCGAGCATCATCATTAGCCCCCCACTCTCGTCCCGACCTGTTCACGGGTCGGGTCGAGAGTGGTCTGTCGAGTCGTCCGAGGTGAGCTCCTTTTCGTAGATAGCGTAAGTGTGCATTCCCGGGCAATCAGTTGTATTCTCTTGACGACTTCAGCGGATCAGGGGCCAGATCCTGCATTAAAGAGGATACGCCGGATCGCATGTACGTCCACCGAAGCGACGGCCCACGTGTCTGGCGCTGGTTGGCTGACGCGACGGGCCGTAGATTTCGGCGTCCGATGGGGTACGACCAATGCACGTGCGACGGGTGGAACGATGGTGGTCGTCGAATGTGATGAGTCTTTTAGGCGGGAGATGACTGTCGCCGTTGGATGTGTACACCGGTAGCTATAAATAGAGGTAGGGTCCTCTTCGGGGCCCATACCTCTTCATATTTCCCTCATCCAGAGTCTTGTTAGCTCGGCGCTCATCTCCTCAATTCAGACTCCTCGCTTTTGATCTCCCGAGGACACCTTTCTTCAATCAGGTTAGATGTCTTCTTCCGAGGAGTCTGTAGATGTAGTGCCGGTAGAGTCTAGGGGGTCCTCTGAAGCTTCCTCTTCTACTTCTTCTAAGTTGAGCCTGTTTCCCCCTGTTGCAGAGCAAATGGACTGATCCAGGATTCTTGCTGTCCTTGGTGCCCTATCCAGAAGAGAGCCAGGGGCGTGGCCGTGCCTCGGGCTGACCTAGGTTCCGCGCCAGGGGAGTCGCCGGCGACGATGTTGTCCGCCTTGACCCTAGCCCCCAATGATTGCAGCGGCAGCGGCCAGAGGCGTCCGCGGGTTCCCAAACCCCGGCCGAGGGAAGCGGGAGAGGGCGAAGACGAGGTCCCTCTTAAGAGGAAAAAGACGGTTTCCCGCACGCCACCGACTGAGATTCCCGAGGGGGTTCCTGTGCCGGAGGGGGACGCCTGTTTCGTAGTCCCGTCCGGGCTTTCCGTCGCCGCCAGCCTGCTCGCTGACATAGAAGAGTCGGCCGGAGGCAAGATTCCGTGGGGGACCCTGAGGGCCCAAATGGCAGCTATAGCTCAGGAGGCTGTGCAGGTACGCATTCCTCTATGTGTTATTTTGAGCGCCCTTTTCTCAGTTCAAGTGTCTCTAAGCCTCTCTGTCGTTTTTCATCAGATCCTTCAGCACTGCGCTCTCGTTACTCATATGGAGGCCGAGGATGATGCCCATGCTAGGAGGTTGGCGGGGGAGTCTTCTTCAGAGGCCGAGGACCTTCGACTCGAGATGCGTTTGGAGAGGGAGAGGATGGCCATCCTTGAAGCCCAATTGGCCACAGGAGAGCTTACCGTCTCAAAGTGCCGGGAGTCCTACCACCGGTTGAGTGAGTCCTACCGAGCCATCGAGGCTAAGTTGGTGGAGCTGGCCGATCGCTATGCAGTAATGAAGAAGGCGAGGGATGCTAGCAGACAGGATACCGAGGCTGCGCTTCAGGCGGCGAAGGTTGCCGAGGTTCGAGCTCGAAAGGCGGTGGCCGATTACAAGGGGTCGGACCAGTTTTACGTCGATCTCGGCGAAGCCTTTGCCATTGGCACACAGCTCTTGATGTCATCAAGCCGCAGTCTCTGGAGTTTGCCGATGGTGAGCTCCGCGCTCGAGTCCCGCTATCGGTGGTCATGCCTTCGGCAGAGGGCGATGAGGGAGGAGCTGCTGCTGGAGCGGAAGTCCCGGTTTCTGGGGATGGTACCGAGGGGCATGAGGTCTAGACGGGCTTGCGGCTTGGAATTTTTGGCCTTTCCTTTTTCTCTCTTTTTTTGTAAGCCTCCGGGCAACTTTGGTAAGGCTGGGGAGCCCAGAGTACCTTGTAAAAAGATTTTAGAAATGGGAATGAAACTTAGTTTTTTTCTTCTGCGTAATAATGCTTTTTCCTACGTGAGTGCTTAAGGTTGTCAGTTCTGACCTCGATCAAGCGTTAAGCCGCAGGTCGCTGGCCCGTGTTTTAGATAACGATCGCCCTTCGAGTGCTTGTTGGTTACCTGCTGTGAAAGAAGGTCGGTGTCCTCCAACCCCCGGAGTCGAGGTGGTGATCGTTCGCTTGAACAATTTGGAGGGACCTTAGTTGCAAGGAGATTGGTTCTTTCCAAAGAATTGGCTGAGCGTTGTTCCTGCTCGGGGCCTCTTGGCGAGGGCTTGGATCGCTGGCGTCGTTGGCAGTGCATTACCAGCCAGGGATAGCCGAGCAGAGTAGCCGCTCGACTGTCTCTTGGTGAGGGTTTTGATCCCTGGCGTTGCGGGTAGGATGCTACCAGCCAGGTATAGCAGAGCGGGGTAGCCACTCGGCTGCCTCTTAGCGAGGGCTTTGATCCTTAAGGACGGGCCGAGCAGGGTTACTGCCCGGTGCCTCTTGGCGAGGGCTTTGATCTCTGGCTTTGTGGGTAAGGAACTACCAGTGTAACAACCCTAAATTCCCTATACAACTTTCTGTGCAAATTTTTCAAAATTTAAAGAAAGGGGTAATTTTGCCTGAGCACAAATTAAATATTTGGTTTGCTAATTAATAGCAAGAAGGAGCTTGTGGCTCATTGGTAATACCTTGCATTGCTGAATCAAGCCACCAGAGTTCAAATCACATACCCCACATTATTTTTTAATATTTTTTTATCTTGATTTTTTAGAATACCAAGAGTTTACATGTGCATATCTCACAAAAACCCCCACTACACCCTGAAAAGTAACTGTACCAGAGGCCTAGTGAAACGACGAGGAGTGCTCCGACCACCTGACTCGGCCGTATCGGCCTGCCTCCGTCGGCCGGACTCGGCCGGACCGCCGAGTCATCAACATGGAAGATGTGTCTTTTGGCCTCCCCTGTACACCTGCATACTTTAAAACTTTAGACCAGTAACAGAGACTGTTTAATACCCTATTTACTCTATTTTTATTACATTTTAATACAATTTATCACATTTTTTATTTTAACTTTTCATCTACCCTAGCCCTAGCCTAACCCTATAAATACAACCCCTAAACACTACCCCCTCACCCCAAAATTCTGAGCAAACTCTTAAGAAATTCCTAGAAACCCTAGTGTGCATTTGAAGTGAACAAAGAGGCGAAGTTCCGACGATTTTTCCGGCGACAACACTAGGAGTTCCCGGCGACGAAACCACGCACCGGCGAAGTCTACCGTTCCCTCTTCCTTTCCTCTAATGTATAAAACCGTAAGTCCCACCTTCCCCCTTCTCTAGTCTTTCTGAAAATACGAAATTCTAAAACCCGATGGAATCGGAGCAAATCCGATTTCCGATTCGGTTCTTCCTAAAATCTCATTTTTCCTTTAATACAATCTTGTTAAACCATTACATATTGACTATTAAAAATTAACTAATCATATTGAACAAGTTCCATATCAAAAGAAATTGATATTTCCATTTTACCGTACTTTTTCATTAAAATACCATATAGTTTTATTTTCGACATTTGAACATCACAAACTTGCTATACCTTTAAGTAGATCACGGGGTAATGACCTACCTCCTCACAACACTCATATGCAACATAGCACAATACCTTTCGGGAACATAGAATACAGGAAAACGAAGCATTTCAAATAAATACAATTACTATTAAAACCGTTTTCTAAAAGATTAGTTTTTTACACAAATCTTTGCAAAGCGCCGCTACAACCCATTTTAAAGAACCCGATTGGGATGGTGCGGATTATCGCACATCCCTAGGTTTAGTAGTGCGAGATGCAGACCTCCGCGAGGAGCATTCGGTCTCGAGAGATTTAAAATACAACATCTTAAGAAAAATGAGATTTCTAGAAATATAAAATATATATTAAAATTATTTTTATATAAATATATGTATAAGTAACATTAAAATATCTATTTTGAAATAATATAAATATTCCAACTCTTTTCAAAAATCACAAGAATCGCCTTACATTAATATACCACGAATTCCATACAAATCAATATTACAAATAAATACCCTTTATTATGAATTTAGGATATTTTCATTAGAAATATCACAATTATAAAATCTACATTCATGATAACTCTAAAGACGATAACTAAATACTTGGGGAGTATTTTGAAAAGTATATAAAAATATTTTTACATAAACCCCCTCAAGTTCTATAAATTACCCTAAAGACCCTAGTAAATATAGGTTTAAGCGGGACCAATCTCTTGAGCCTCAGAGAGACGGAGTAGTGGGTTCTTGCCTATCTAAGATAGACAACTTAACAACGATGTTATCAATACGGTAATCGTCTTTGAAAAGACACAAATCCTGCCGCCCATGTGCAGCGGTTACCGATAACATCAAAACCATTAGGACTTCAATTTACTTTTCTAATTGTCTGACTCAGACTGAGTCTCATTAATAAACTGACTTGAATATGATTTAAGTACAATTTACAATCTGCAATTTACAATACTACAATTCAAAATGAATCCATGAATCCATATATTCAATCTATCAATCTATACAACTTGACTGAACCGAACCATGTATATACTTCCATTTACATGATTATCCAGTTACATCCATTTACATGATTCTTCAGTTACATCCATTTACTAAAATCATGGTTTCGGTAAGTCATCCAATTATACAATCTATACAGTTTACAATACAAGACAATACAACTATACAAACAAGACATCTCGGGGTTTAAGGGGTAGATTGGTATGGAAGGTGTTAGAAGTGGCACGAGACAGCAACCATAAGACGTAATTATATCTATGCCGTTGTTCCGTGGTATTATAGACGGAGCCTTGTACTTTCAGTTTGCCCTAGTCTCTAGCATATAGAGACTCCTCTCGTATACGCTGGCATCCTTCTATACCAAGCTACAAACAACAGCGTTAACACCGCATTATAACAATATAATACAACTTTAAAAGTTACCTTCTTATTCTGTCTATTCTATTTCTCCCTTATCTTTGGGACTTACCGAGCGATCTGTTCGCCGACGACATTCTCTTCTTTCTTCTGTGAATGTCGTCAGATGACCTGGACACATCATAGATCGAGCCCAGCGCTGAAAACTTGGACCATTTCGTTGAAGACCCAGAGCTTTAGTTCATTGTACACTTTTATTTCAGTACCTTTTCTTTTCTGTTATGCCATTGTTTAGGCATTGCTTTCTTCCAAATGTATTTACTTTTCCATGCATTGTACAAAAAGAATGTGAATAAATAAAGTTGTTGTTTTATTATATCTAATCTCTTGTGTATTTACTTTTATATTTCTTAGTTACGCTTAGCGTATTTATTTCTGAGTAAATACGTAGCGGCCTCGCCGCGTCCCCTTCCCGTACACCGGGAAGCAGGGCGTGACAGGTTTTGTTGGCGGCCCATACAGGTCTGAGCTGTATGGAATACTACCATGCAGTTCTGTTCTGCGTGAACAACCTAAGTAATATAACACAAGAACCAGCAACTAAAACATTCTTTACAATTCATGCTCCTTGAATCTTATCATTTCATATTCTTTGAATCATATATTTTGAATCTGTCCTAACCTAAATTTTTCATTCAAGGTTATGGATTCTCCAAACAACACCAGCACCAACTTCAACAACAATCCACCTCCACTACCAATCACACTTGCCGTTCCTGCTCCACTCAACGAGCAAACGGTTCTTCTTAAGGCAATCTGCAGCCTCCTAGAGGGACAGCAGCAGCTCTTGAACCATCCCGAGGCTGAAGCACCTGGGGTGAAGCAATTCACAGCTTCACATCCCAAACAATTCTCAGGAAAATAGAGCCCACTGGAAGCTGAAGAATGGGCTCAGAGCATCGAAAATGATCTGGCAGCAGCACAAGTGCCAGAAATAGCTTGGGCCCGAGTTGCAAAGCTGCAGCTCACGGACAATGCACGGGTTTGGTGGAAGGCGGAAGAAAGTCATCTTGATCAACCCATCAAATGGAAGACTTTCCGAGATATGTTCGACGCAAAGTATTTCCCTGAGACTGCCAGGTTCGACATGGAACAACAGTTCATCCATCTGCAACAAGGTTCGATTTGGACCAAGTCAGTAGATGAGTATAACGCTGAGTTCACCATGCTCAGTCGGTAAGATATGTTTCAATGTTCGATTTTATATCACATAGTACACAGCTAACACAAGACCATAACAGGTTTGCGGCCCATCTCATACCGACTGCTGAGATCAGAGCTAGAAGATTTTAGTAAGGGTTGGACCCGGAAATCCAAGCTGCATTAGCGACAGGGGATTTCCCAACCCATGATATGGATTTGAAAGCTGCCCGAAGATACGAGGCAATGGTAAAGAAGAAGGGCAGACCTCAATCTGCCGGAGTGAAGCGCCCTGCCAATCAGGTGGCAGGAGGAGTGTTCATACCATAATTTTGCATTATTATATTCCCCATTCTTATTTATTTTACAAATAAACAAGTGCTTTTGACCCATGTCTGCTACATAGTTGCAGGTTACAGGTTCTCGGAACAAAAACAGTGAAAACGATGAAAAGACGATACAAAAATGAGACTAAGACCAACAAACGGAAAGATCTTGATCATGCCTACAGTTTGAAAACTAAACGAAGATCAACAAACAAGTTCACAAAGCACAAAGGCAGCGCAAGGTTCAAGACTTCGACACGAAGCGAACGGTAAAGTCTACTACATTATTCACTGTGGAAATCTGGAAGAGAACTAGAAGACATTCTGAAGAACCAACTAAGGAAAACAGAAGACAAATGCAAACAGAAGAAGTCCGGAGAAAAGCAGCCCAAGACTCCACTATTTGGCCGCGGATCCGCGGCCAAACAGGGCCTACGGCCGCGGATCCGCGGCCGTGCTAGACACGTGTCGGTGAGGATTTTGTCGGTACGACGGCGCGTTGACTAGTCTTCTTAGGGGTATACTTGTAATTGCAGATGTGAGTTGATTGTAACCCTAGGGTTTCTATGTTCTATAAATAGAAACCCTAACACCTCTTTTTGAGATATGCCTCTTCTTGTGCCTCATTGTATTTATCAAAATTCAGATCCTGTAAATGTTGGAAGAGAGCATCAAATAAAAATTAGAGTAAGTTTTCTTTTTATTGCCCTAGTTAATTTTATTATCTGCCCTAGTGTAACTTTTATTATCTGCCCTAGTATAGATTTCATTATCTGCCCTAGTTAATTAGTTTAGAACATGTTTTTCAATTGCCTAATGAGTGAGTAGTTCCTCACTTGTTAGGATTAGGAATATGGAAGGTTTGAGAGATGAAGATCTCTCACCCCTTTTTTGCCCATCACATATTTTTATAGGACTCCATGCATACATACACACACCGCTCCCTACGGCACCCTATCCCATGAGGTAGAGGTGATACCGTAGTTTAAAAGACCGGTTGCGTATGTTTTCCATGGAGATTAGGGTAAGAATTAAGGAAGGAAGAACAAGAACCTGGAGGAAGAAATATCGTTTCTTCCCGATGGTACTAATCCACTTTATTAATTATTACCATAACACATCATAGATCTTAATTAGGGCATAGAAAGCGGTGAGGAATATTGACTTTCCAAACTTAACCTAAACCTAACCCTAGAAAGATTTTAATCCCAGTCTAGATAAACTTTAGTTTTTAGATTTAATCAATCCGACAACAATCGGAATTAACTCGTTAGAACAATTTGAGAATACACAAAATCCCTGTGGACCGACCCGTACTCACCGGCTAGCTACCAAGCGACGCCATTCTTGATTACGGTAAAATTATTCTTTGATTAATCTTTTAAAAATGCACACGCGAAACCAAAACCAATCAAATGGCGCTGTTGCCGGGGATTGCGTAGTTATTTTCTTTTTGCAATATCGGGTTAATACAAAAGTTGAAAAAATCATAAAAACTGAAAAAAAAAAAATATAAAAAATTTGTCATCTTGTTATTTTGTGAAGGGTATTTTCGTTTGAATTTTGCAGGATCGACGAACAAGTTCGGATCTGGAAAAATCCAGAGAGCAAAACAGAAAACGGCAGATCTGAATAACAGAGAAAAATCATACCAGAGGAGAAGAAAAATTCTCGGGAACAGAACGGTCTAGAAGACCACGGAACCGCGGCGGGAAGCACGTTTTGGCGGCGGAACCGCGGCAGGAAAGTGACGTCAGCTTGTTAAAAAATCGCTGTAAGCTCTCTTTCTTCTTCTCTGCAACCCCAATATCTCCTCTATAAAATTTCTTGGAGGATTCTTTGTGCCAAAAATTTCTCCCACTTCTCAATAACTTGATCGTGTGCAAGATTCTTTGCGCCGCGCTAAAAAAAATTGTTTGCAAGTGATTGTGTTACTGTTTTGCATATCTAAATTGACTTTAAGGGGCTTGAACACCAATCCAGATTGGGTGGGGATTTCATCACCCTTTCCAGGACCCCAAAAATCACATAAGGCATATTGCATTGACCATCAATTAATTAAAAAAAGATTAGACTCAGCCCTAAGGACTCGCGCTCAATAGGACAAAGGAATAGTTGTAGGCATCGACCGTTGATCCTAACCTGACTTTGTGGTGCCTAGGCTAGACAGGTAGTGAAAGGTAACTTTAAAAGGCCCGTCTCACGGTGATTCGTGAGCGGATCCCTCCTTTCTCTACTTGTGCTTACCTGGCCACAATTGGCGGTGAAGAGGCGGTTTGAGGTCCTACTTCTTGCCCTTTGGAACAGTTAGGAGCTGTCTAGCTGTCCTAGGTGACCCTAGATCTAGGCCTGATTGTGCATTTGTGGTTGATTGAACGTGTGTCTAAGCCTTTTATCGAAAATCTTTTTTTGAAAAAAGCTCCACATAAAAAAAACACAAAAAGAAAAAAAGGAAATTTTTTTTTACAAAAACTTGCAACTTGTCGCTAAGAAATCCGTGCACCCCACATTCTTTTTCTTCTCCTTTCTTACATCATGGGTACCCCACCTCACAAAACTCTTGCCGAACTTTGGTACCCTCATCCAAACATTGCTTCCTACGCGAATTGTTTTGGTCGAATTACGGACGACCCCTCCATGCCCAAAAATTCTTTGAAAGATCGAATAGAAGCGTCTAGGAGAAACAGTTCGACTCCGCAATCCACTTTGTATCAACCATTTCAACCTTCACAACCTTCTTACGTTGATACCCCTTTTTCAAGTCATGTTGTAATTCCGAAACCCATGTCTATCGCTGAAAATATTGAACAATCTCGTAACCGATCTTTCACTCCTTTCAACACTTCCAGTTCTTGTGATCAACAAATCCATTCACCTTTTTATCCAAATGTTGATCCTACTCCTGTCCAACTGTCACACCCCGCTTCCCAGAGTACGCAAGATTGGGCACGTGACATAGCCAACCATGCTACCTGTGGGTAGGAAGTATCCATCCACAGTCACATTACGGCTGTAGAGATATCAAGAACAAGATAAAACTATCTAACACATGTCCACAATCCAGAATAACAAGAGTCAATGATAAATAAATGCGGAAGCAAATGATCCAATACAATAATAGAAAAGTATGTCCCATAATGCGGGCTCACATCTGGAAATAAGAATGCAGGAAATAAAACTAACCACTACAGAACTCACAAATCAGCCTGCTGGCTGAAGTACTCCTGCTCGGACAGCGATGGTGGTAAAGAATCTGGGCCATGCAAAACCCAGACGTCAGCGCGTCATGTCAGACGTCAGGCTCTGTCCCGTTACCCCCCGGGACCACCGATCAAGTAATACCCTTTTAAGTTACACTTTAGTTTACACTTTTGATTTCCCCATACCCCCAAGTTATATGTGTCAGGTCAGGTATTCAGTAATCAAGAACTAATGCCAACACAGGATCAGGTAACAGCAGGTTTCGTCTGGATAGACAACAGGAATGGTCCATGAGGACTACTTGTCGGGTTTGTTGGCATTAGGCACGAGATCAGGTAACAGGTCAGGTCATGGTACCTCAGGTCAAGTCAACAGCAAACGGTACCATGTCAGGTGTATCAATATATATCATGTGTAACCAAGTCAAGTCAAGATGTAACAATATCATGGGTGTGCTCACAACAGATATATAATCGAACAGGGGATTAACAGCAGGAAATAAGCAATAAATTAAACGACAATGAGCAGTTCATTCAATCACCATAGTGCATTAATATAGTGCAGCTGTTTTATTATAGTAACAGGTTTTAATGAGTCAAAACATATATAATTGTATAGTATAGCATGTAGCAAGTGATACTTGTCTCGACGGGTCGCGAACCGGGAAAAACGGAACGTAACGTCGGATCACGTCGTTGGCATCGCCGGATTCCGGCGAGAAAGAGAATAGTGAACGAGAGATTATGGTATGAAACAAGAAGCAAGAAACGCAATGAAAATACCAAGAAAAAAGGGGGAGGAAGATCTGAGAGAGTGCTTACGATGATCAGCAGAGGGGTTGCGAAGGTTGACGACGTCACCGAAGCTCCGGCGGTGAACAGTGATCGCGGGCAAAAATCGGCCGATGAATGCATTAGCCGAGATAGGAAGAACAAGGGAAAAGAGAAAGGAATTATCTTACCGAGGAGCGTGCGAGGTCGGGGACAAGAGGACGGGGTCGTCGGCGGCGACAAACGGCGGTTCGACGGCGTGCAGGGCCGCGGGTGGCTGCGCAGGCGCTGTAGCGGCGAGGGCGAGGCCGCTGCGAGGGTGCAGGCGCACGGGAAGGAGGACGAGGGTTGGTTGAGGCGAGGAGGCGCGGGCGAAGGTGCTGGTGTCGTCGGCAAGGGGTGTGGCGGCGACGGGGATGAGGCGGCTAGGGTTGCAGGTTCTCATGATGGGTTCTGTAAAATTATGAGGAGGAGGAATCTATGCATATATATAGGGGGAAAGAGAGAGAGTTAGAGAGAGAGAGAAACGTTGGAGGGGAGGAAAGAGAAAGAGAGAGATTGGAATAATGAAGGGGCCCCACGGCTCGTGATTGGCTGCTGAAGTGGTTAAAAGAGATAAAAAAAAGATTTAATAGATTTCCAAAATTTTATTTAGTTAACAGTAGGATTTAATGTATAACGAAATAATATAAGGTTTGATTATTTTATTAATTTGGGATTTTGGCGCTAAATGAAACATTTCCAAATCGCGCCCGGATTGGGTCCAAAAATTCGAAATTCAAATAATAGGATTTTAAGCGGGTTCCAAATTTTAAAATGAAATGTTTTATGATTAAAAAGCATACCCCCAAGTCGGCCACCTGTACGCGCGCGTAGTCGTCCAAACTCGCCCGTTTCACCGAACGGAACGAGAACTCGACGCACGGACGTTACCACGCGGCTAGGGGTGACGAGTAGGCCAAGATAGATATTTTTAATTTTATTTTAGGTGCTAAAATTTGTTATATGCAGAAATGACTTTGCCAGATACAATTTTGCAGTAAGACCCAAACAAGCAAGATAAATGAAATGGGTAATATCTAACACTCAACCAGTAACAGAAATAGTAGTATTGGGCTTGGGTGTTACATTGTACCCAACCACAAAAAAGAATTTCGTCCTCGAAATTCCAAGAATACAAGATAGAAAACTACAGGAAAAGGTGAGGAAACTTCTGTCGGATCTCGTCTTCTCGCTCCCACGTGGACTCTCCATGCGATCGATTACCCCAAGAAACTAGCACAATGGGGATAACCTTGTTCTTAAGAACCTTTTCCCTTCGATCCATGATTTCAACCGGTCGCTCCTCAAAAGTTAGGTCTTCCCGTACAGTTAACTCTGAATGATCCAAAACGTGTGTTTCATCTCGAACATACCTTCATAGTTGAGATACATGAAACACATCGTGTACACCTGCCAAGGACCGCGGTAACGCCAAACGGTACGCTACCTCTCCAACACGCTCCAATATCTCGAAGGGTCCAACGAATCGAGGGCTAAGCTTCCCTCGACTCCCAAAACGGATCGCCCCTCTAGTCGGGGATATTTTCAAGAATACCAAATCGCCCACGGCGAACTCTAGAGGTCTTCTTGACGTGTCAGCCCAACTTTTCTGTTTGTCTTGAGCTGCCTTCATATGCTTCCTGATGGTATTCACCTTTTCAACTGTCTGTACCACCAAATCTGGTCCCAGTAATTTTCGTTCACCAACATCATCCCAACAAACAGGGGAACGACACTTACGACCATACAAACCTTCAAACGGAGCCATCTGGATAGTTTCTTGGAAACTATTGTTGTAAGAAAACTCCACCAAGTGTAGGTGATCCTCCCATGAACCCTTGAAGTCCAACATGCATGCTCTCAACATGTCTTCAAGAGTTTGGATCATTCTCTCCGACTGACCATCAGTTTGAGGATGATAAGCTGTGCTAAACTTCAATCGAGTCCCCAAACTTTCCTGTAAACTCCTCCAGAAGTGTGATAAGAACCGAGTGTCCCGATCGGACACGATGCTAACCGGTACGCCATGTAATCTTACAATCTCCTGCATGTACCGCTCTGCCAAAGTCTCCGTTGATTGACCAACCCGGAAAGGTATAAAATGAGCTGCCTTGGTCAATCGATCGACAATCACCCATACTGCATTGTTTCCTCTTGGACTTCACGGTAAAGCCGTCACGAAATCCATGGTTATATGTTCCCACTTCCACTGAGGGATCGGAAGTGGTTGCAACAAACCAGCAACCCTTTGGTGTTTAGCCTTGACTTGCTGACACACCAAGCACTTAGCCACAAAGCGAGCAATCTCCCGTTTCATGCCTTCCCACCAGAAATGCTGTCGAATATCTCGGTACATCTTTGTGCCTCCCGGATGTACAGAATAGGCTGAACTGTGTGCCTCTCTCATAAGCTCTTCACGAACATCTCCCTTTGGCACACACAAACGGCTACCATACCTCAACGAACCATCTTCGTGGACCCGTAAATCTGTTCGTAGTCCGGCTTCAACTTGCTCTCGAAACTTCTGCAGTCTAGGATCCTACGATTATGCCGCTTTAATCTTCTCAACCAAGGACGACTGTACTTGCAACTGCATCAACTGTCCCGTAGAATGTGGTAGCACAACCTCCAAGTCGAATCTTCGAAAATCTGCAATGATCTCCCTCTGCGTAGTTAACACCTGAATCGCTGGTAACCGACTAAACGCATCCGGCACGACGTTAACTTTTCCTGGATGGTACTTAAGATCAAGGTCGTAGTCGGCCATCAGCTCCAACCATCTACGATGCCTCATGTTCAACTCCTTCTGAGTGAACACATACTTCAAACTCTTGTGATCTGTAAAAACTTCGACTCTCTCGCCCAAAAGATAGTGTCTCCAAATCTTCAAAGCGAAGATCACAGCCGCAAGCTCCAAGTCATGAGTGGGATAATTCTTCTCATGGGTCTTTAATTGTCTCGATGCGTACGCTACAACCTTCACATTCTGCATCAAAACACATCCCAATCCCTTTCCAGATGCGTCGCTGTGAATCACCAGTCCTCCGGAACTGTCTGGTACGGTCAGGATAGGGGCGGTTATCAACTTCTGCTTCAACGTCTCGAAAGCCAACGCACATTTATCCGTCCATACAAAAGGTACCTCCTTGCGCGTAAGCTTCGTCAACGGTTCTGCCAAACGAGCGAAGTTCTCCACAAACCTCCTGTAGTATCCGGCTAATCCAAGGAAACTTCTTATCTCAGCTACATTCCTTGGAATAGGCCAATCTCGAACTGCTGCAATCTTTTCGGGATCGACGGCGATTCCATCGCCCGACACAACATGCCCCAGAAACTTCACTTCTTCCAGCCAAAATTCGCACTTACTCATCTTCGCATACAGTTTCTCCTGTCTCAATATCTGCAGTGCGATCTTCAAATGCTCAGCATGCTCCTCCAAACTCTTCGAGTAAACCAGAATATCGTCAATGAATACCACAATAAACTGGTCCAAGAACGGTGAAAAGATTCGGTTCATCAAATCCATGAATATTGTCGGCGCATTCGTTACTCCGAAGGGCATCACTAGATACTCGTAATGTCCATACCGAGTTCGAAACGCCGTCTTGCAAATATCTTCTGCTTTCACTCGGACCTGATGATATCCGGATCGCAAATCCAGTTTTGAGAATACCCTCGCGCCACTAAGCTGCTCAAAAAGTTCTCCAATGCGAGGGATCGGGTACTTGTTCTTGATAGTCACCCGGTTTAATTCTCGATAGTCGATGCACATCCTTCTCGTGCCATCCTTCTTCTTTACTAGAAGAACTGGAGCTCCCCAAGGCGAGTTGCTGCTTCGAATCCAACCCTTCTCAAGCAATTCACCAACTTGTTTCTTAACTTCTTCCAATTCCACTGGTGCCATTGGATAATACGCATTAGATACTGGCGCTGCACCAGGGATAAGGTCAATCGCGAACTCCACGTCTCGCTTCGGCGGTAAACCCGATATATCTTCAAAGACGTCCATAAAATCGCGAACAACCGCCGGCTCTCCACTACTATCAACTTCCATAGCTGGGAGAACGCTGTTTGTCGGCCTAGCCCTAAACTCGACTGGCCCGACAGAACTGCTTCCTCCAGTGAAGGTAAACTCAGGATGTCCGGGAATCTGGAAAATTACTTTCCTTGCCCTACAGTCAATGTGGGCGTGATTAGTGCCAAGAAAATCCATTCCCAAGACAACTTCATAGCTGCCCGTATCAATCACCAAGAAATCTGCAAAAAGCTCCCGTCCGCACACCACAACTTTACAGTCTTTACACTCCTTGCTAGATACAATTTTCCCATTCCCAGTGTGTATGTCCCAGAAACTAGACAGGGTCGTGCAGGCAATCGAGTGTGTAGTTATAAACTTGGATGACATAAAACAATGGGATGCACCAGAATCAAATAATGCCACTGCGGGAAAACCATGAACGAGTAGAATACCTGAAACCACTTCTCCTGATGCCTTAGCTTCCTCAGCTGTCAAGGTAAAAGCTCGAGCCTGATTAGGTCCTTGAGTCAGCTGTTTCTGCCCTTGGAACGGTTTCTGCGGAGGCTTCTGAAAATCATCCTTCGTACGAATCTTCGACGGACAGGCACCAACTGCGTGATCAGCCACTCCACAAACCAAACAAAGTCCCAGCTTCCTTCGACAATCCTTCTGCATGTGCCCAGGTAAACGGCAGTAGTCACAAATCATGCTCTTTCTTCGATCAACGATCACAGGCTTCTTCATGGGTGCTACACCTCGACGGTCCACTGGAATACCTCTGCGACCATGAGCTCTGTTAGGTACAAATGCGGGCTTCCTTGCCGCAACTGCTGTCTGCTGCAAGCTCCCTTTCATCCCAGATAAACTCTGCTGTTCCCGAGCTGCCGTAAGAACCTGTGAGAAAGTGGTCAAACCCAGGGAGACAATCTGCCTCTGGATGTCCACATCCAAGCTGCGCATGAACCTCCGTGCCCTGTCTGCATCGTTGGCAACTAAAGGTCCAGCGAATCTGCTGAGTCTTGTCCATTCCGCTGCATGCACATCCACGGGTGCTCCATTCCGCCTCAGCCCAATAAATGTCTCTTCCATTTCCTCCCGTGCAGTTCGCGGGAAGAACTTCTCCAGGAAACTCTTAGAAAAATCCGCCCATTTGACCGGTTTAGGCAAGTGGGTCTCCTCCACAAGCCACCATTCTCGGGCATAATCCACTAGCTGAATGCGCACCACATCAACTCTTTTGTCCCCTGGAATCTGTGCCGCAATCAGCAAATTCTCTATGTCAACTAGCCACTGCTCGGCTGGCAATGGCTCCTCCAAACCAGTGAATGTAGCCGGACCCAAACGTCTGAAATCTGCTACGGTCCCTACCCGGTCAACTGGTTTAGCTCCAGCGTTGTTTACAGACTGCCGAATGGCCTGCAAACCTTCCTGAAACGAATCTGCTTGCTGCTGGATCAGCTCAGTATGCCTCTTCTGATTTTCCAGTATTCCTCGTATTACTCCCAACATGGCGGCTTTGTCCACGCGCCTCTGATACGTCTTGAAATTCTTATCTGCCATATTCCTGAAATCAAAACACCCAACATTAGCATGATGATAGATTCAATATATAGATCAAGGCTAGAACTCCAAGATACTTAAATAGAGTACCGCATTGTAACTATGTCGCGGTATCATAGCCACAATTACTTAACTCCACCCAAGTCGCCTAAGTCCTAGGGATAACAAGAAATCAGGTTTTCGAGTCGACATGCAAAGTAAGTTTGCACGTCGATATAATCAGGAAGAATGTGATTCAAGAATGGTAAAACGGTCAAGGTGGCAGGACAAGTTTCCTAAGCACGGGTATTCTGATTCGTGTATTGGGTACAATACCCAACTACAAAAGAATCAACCCAACTAACCTATGTCTCTGATACTAAAAGAACCATGTCACGCCACGCTTCCCAGAGTACGCAAGATTGGGCACGTGACATAGCCAACCATGCTACCTGTGGGTAGGAAGTATCCATCCACAGTCACATTACGGCTGTAGAGATATCAAGAACAAGATAAAACTATCTAACACATGTCCACAATCCAGAATAACAAGAGTCAATGATAAATAAATGCGGAAGCAAATGATCCAATACAATAATAGAAAAGTATGTCCCATAATGCGGGCTCACATCTGGAAATAAGAATGCAGGAAATAAAACTAACCACTACAGAACTCACAGATCAGCCTGCTGGCTGAAGTACTCCTGCTCGGACAGCGACAGTGGTAAAGAATCTGGGCCATGCAAAACCCAGACGTCAGCGCGTCATGTCAACCAACAATATAATATACACAGTGTAATAGGCAATGCAGAAATAAACATGAATAAAGCAATAGTATGAAACAAGCAGTGCAGGGTAGTGTGCAGTGGGTAACTAAACTGTTCTATTGGGTTTTCTATTCTAAAGTCCTTGAAATCAATTCGAGTAATCCTCCATGTAACTCAAAGGATATGTCCCGTTACCCCCCGGGACCACGGATCAAGAATATGGGAACCAATAGTGGTTCTGTCCCGTTGCCCCCCGGGACCACGGATCAGGAAAATGTAAGAGTCACGAATGGCTCTGTCCCGTTACCCCCCGGGACCACGGATCAAGTAATACCCTTTTAAGTTACACTTTAGTTTACACTTTTGATTTCCCCATACCCCCAAGTTATATGTATCAGGTCAGGTATTCAGTAATCAAGAACTAATGCCAACACAGGATCAGGTAACAGCAGGTTTCGTCTGGATAGACAACAGGAATGGTCCATGAGGACTACATGTCGGGTTTGTTGGCATTAGGCACGAGATCAGGTAACAGGTCAGGTCATGGTATCTCAGGTCAAGTCAACAGCAAACGGTACCATGTCAGGTGTATCAATATATATCATGTGTAACCAAGTCAAGTCAAGATGTAACAATATCGTGGGTGTGCTCACAACAGATATATAATCGAACAGGGGATTAACAGCAGGAAATAAGCAATAAATTAAATAACAATGAGCAGTTCATTCAATCACCATAGTGCATTAATATAGTGCAGCTGTTTTATTATAGTAACAGGTTTTAATGAGTCAAAACATATATAATTGTATAGTATAGCATGTAGCAAGTGATACTTGCCTCGACGGGTCGCGAACCGGGAAAAACGGAACGTAACGTCGGATCACGTCGTTGGTATCGCCGGATTCCGGCGAGAAAGAGAATAGTGAACGAGAGATTATGGTATGAAACAAGAAGCAAGAAACGCAAGGAAAATACCAAGAAAAAAGGGGGAGGAAGATCTGAGAGAGTGCTTACGATGATCAGCAGAGGGGTTGCGAAGGTTGACGACGTCACCAGAGCTCCGGCGGTGAACAGTGATCGCGGGCAAAAATCTGCCGATGAATGCATTAGCCGAGATAGGAAGAACAAGGGAAAAGAGAAAGGAATTATCTTACCGAGGAGCGTCCGAGGTCGGGGACAAGAGGACGGGGTCGTCGGCGGTGAAAAACGGCGGTTCGACGGCGTGCAGGGCCGCGGGTGGCTGTGCAGACGCTGTAGCGGCGAGGGCGAGGCCGCTGCGAGGGTGCAGGCGCACAGGAAGGAGGACGAGGGTTGGTTGAGGCGAGGAGGCGAGGGCGAAGGTGCTGGTGTCGTCGGCGACGGGTTGCGGCGGCGACGGGGATGAGGCGGCTAGGGTTGCAGGTTCTCGTGATGGGTTCTGTAAAATTATGAGGAGGAGGAATCTATGCATATATATAGGGGGGAGAGAGAGAGAGTTAGAGAGAGAGAGAAACATTGGAGGGGAGGAAAGAGAAAGAGAGAGATTCCCACGGCTCGTGATTGGCTGCTGAAGTGGTTAAAAGAGATAAAAAAAAGATTTAATAGATTTCCAAAATTTTATTTAGTTAACAGTAGGATTTAATGTATAACGAAATAATATAAGGTTTGATTATTTTATTAATTTGGGATTTTGGCGCTAAATGAAACATTTCCAAATCGCGCCCGGGTTGGGTCCAAAAATTCGAAATTCAAATAATAGGATTTTAAGCGGGTTCCAAATTTTAAAATGAAATGTTTTATGATTACAAAGCATACCCCAAGTCGGCCACCTGTACGCGCGCGTAGTCGTCCAAACTCGCCCGTTTCACCGAACGGAACGAGAACTCGACGCACGGACGTTACCACGCGGCTTGGGGTGACGAGTAGGCAAAGATAGATATTTTTAATTTTATTTTAGGTGCTAAAATTTGTTATATGCAGAAATGACTTTGCCAGATACAATTTTGCAGTAAGACCCAAACAAGCAAGATAAATGAAATGAGTAATATCTAACACTCAACCAGTAACAGAAATAGTAGTATTAGGCTTGGGTGTTACACCAACCATTCAATTCCTACCAGTCCTACCCTACTTTCACACCTTCCCTAGACATTGCTTCTACACAGCCATTTGGGAGTTTCACGTATCCAAACAACTTTGAATCTTTTATTGAAACCTCTTCACAACCCATGTCTAGTCTGGAATAGTCGTTGGAAGCATACATTGCAGCAACAAACCGACAGATGAGGAATTTGGATGCGTCCATTGCCGCCCTTATGCAACCTAGTGAACCGGTAGCTAGTTTCCAACTAGCTCCAAAAATTCCAATGTATGATGAGGCGGTTGGATAGATTAAGAATTTGAGTGGAGAGAGTGAGCTGTGCACCCTTCCAAATAAAACCTACCCATCACCAATTGAATCCCACAACTCCGGTTTTCAAACAAGTGTCCCAAATGATTCACCAGTTAAAAATAAAATGTGTAATGAGTTGTGCGACTTTGTAGTGTTTGATTTAACTGATTGTGAAGAGCCCTTTTCGAGTGAACCCAAACCTAATTCTTTCGAACTCTACACCTCCAATCTAGAACCTGAATTGATAAATATCCATGCTTTTGATGAGGTGTCTAAAAAAATTGATTTTCACTTGATTGAGGATATTGCCGCCAGGAATATTTTGGATGATGAACCCGTAGATTTGACTGAAATTTTATCTCCAATTCATCATCCTGAGTTATTAAATATTTCTCCCGAACTTCTTATGCGTCTTGATTTTGATGATAATTGCATGGATGGGATAACTTTTGAGGAGAATTATGAGGATAGTATTGAGGAGAGTATTGAGGATAGTATTGAGGATGAACTAGTTTTGTTTGATGTGTCGGATTTTCCAATTCATCCTCCTGAACCTTTAACTGTTATACTTCCTAAATCACCCCCCTCCTTTCCATCGTTCCGACCACGCAAAAGATCACGCAGGAGGACTGTGAGCTTGAAAAATTTATGTTCAATCACAGCAGTTTGGACGCCACTAGTGCGTTCCTCTTTGAATCTGACACAGTTCTCACAGCCGATAACGATTACGAGTGTTTCACTTTTTTGAGTGATTTTGAAGACTCACCGCCCGAGTTTGAGGCCTTTGAATTTTCAGATGAGTTAGTTGAACCATCAGACTCGGTTGCTTATAGTCATTTCGAACCATTGATGGAATCCTTCGAGTTCGAGACAGTTTACTTAGGTGAGAATAAGACTATCCCTAAATCACTCCCCTTCGTCCTTTCCATCGTTCCGACCGCACAAGAATCGGTCACGTTTCCATTTTCAATGGATGGTTTACCAAGTTCAAAGTACCCATGTTTTCTCGCGAATCTTGAGGGATTTGACCCCATTTCTCGACGAGTTGATAGATTAGCACAATCGCTTTTAACACATTGGTCATCACAATTTGTGCTAATTTATTCACTCAATTTACACCCTCAAGTTCGTACTACACTTCTTTCTCTCTTCCGCCATTCTTCTCCGAATATACCGAGACCATATTCCACCCTTCTTCCCATACGGTCTCGTGTGTTTCTCAACTCCTTTCTCTACACTCCATTCTTCCACCAACCCTACCATTATCACAATAGAATTTTTGAATGGTTGGTGCTAACCTTTGGCCTGTGTAAGGCCTTGTATAGTTTGATTTTTCTCCTTCCTAATTCTGAACTTTAACGCTTAAAACAGTGGAAACACTGTTTCACTTAAGTTTGGGGGGGACCTTTTTGTATATATATATTTTTATTATTTTTAACAATAAAAAAATATAAAAAATAAACAGGGGAGTGCCGACATTTTCGACTCTCTTGGTGTAGCCTGACAGTGAGGACACTGTCAAGTTTAAGTTTGGGGGTATCCTCGGTAAGCCTTCTTCCTTCGCATTCATGTGTATATTTTTGCATTTGCATACTTATTTTAAAACTTATAAAAAATTGAAAATTTTCAAAAATTATAAAAATTAAAACATTCAATTTTGGCCATAATTAGCTTGAGTTTGACAAGACGGTTAACTAGTTAGGAACAACTAGACCTTAGACTTAGTAAATTAAAAACCCTAAAAATAACCTTTCTTAAAATTTAATGATAGAAAGTATATGTCTTTGTAGTTTATTTAGAAATAGGCAAATTTCGAGTTCACTTCTTGGGCTAAGTTAAAACAAGGGAAAAGTATTGATATTTTTATTAAAGTATAAGTCTGAAAAATAATTCCTAAGTTTAAGTCTAAATTCTGAAAATATATACTCTACAAATTGCACAAACACGAAACTTGAAACTTGGAATAGTAGAAGAGACCTTGAAATGCTCTTGTCTAAAATCCTTAGTATGAAGGAAAATAAAATAAAAATACAAGTGTGAATAAAGAGATAAAAAAAAATGAACACTGGTTTTGTAATTACTTAAGGCTGCATAAATAGAAAAAAATATTTAGCGAGGGTGCTTTATCACCTAGTGCCTTAGACCAACTAGTTTGGGAGTCACTGCTAAAGCCTTAGGTATTACAAGACGGGGAATTACGCCTTAATGTATAAACACATTTTGTAATCGGTCATTAGTACCTCAAGAAATATTAACGGTCGCATGAAAGATGTGTGAGCAATTTCATCTAAAAATGCACCAATTGAAAAGTACTTTGGACGATGGACAAGAGTATAATAGCTTGATTTGAATTTCCAAGTGTAGGGGGGATATATACACACACGTAGGGGTATGTGATTGGGGTTTAGATAAGAGATAGGAATGAAAAAGATGACTTATATCTTTAATAGAGATGATAAAAATTCCTAAGTTGAGATGGAACCCTAGAAGGAAAACTTAAAAGATGCCAAAAGCTAAGTAAATTGACAAGAGTATATATAATCTTAAGTTAAATGATAAGGAAGCGTGAAAAATACGGGTGGATAATTTATGAGTCGAAGATAATAGAATTCCTATAATTGGAGAATAAAAGTTAATAGGCCGAATTGATTGGATTTTGTGGGTAGTATCCGCTGAAAACCCTCAGGAGACAACACTCCTCCTACTAGGGACACCTAGAGGTTTAACGGCTTGTTGCACGGGCTCAGTGCAATCGCGTTTTCCTACGAAAGTGAGGCTAGGTCTTTTTCGAGAATAAAACTAGGTTTGCTCGAGGACGAGCAAAAGATAAGTTTAGGGGTATTTGTTCATACCATAATTTTGCATTATTATATTCCCCATTCTTATTTATTTTATAAATAAACAGGTGCTTTTGACCCATGTCTGCTACATAGTTGCAGGTTATAGGTTCTCGGAACAAAAACAGTGAAAATGATGAAAAGACGATACAAAAGTGAGACTACGACCAACAAACGGAAAGATCTTGATCATGCCTACAGTTTGAAGACTAAACGAAAATCAACAAACAAGTTCACAAAGCACAAAGGCAGCGCAAGGTTCAAGACTTCGACACGAAGCGAACGGTAAAGTCCACTACATTATTCACTGTGGAAATCTGGAAGAGAACTAGAAGACATTCTGAAGAACCAACTAAGGAAAACAGAAAACAAATGCAAACAAAAGAAGTCCAGAGAAAAGCAGCCCAAGACTCCACTATTTGGCCGCGGATCCGCGGCCAAACAGGGCCTACGGCCGCGGATCCGCGGCCGTGCTAGACACGTGTCGGTGGGGATTTTATCGGTGCGACGACGCGTTGACTAGTCTTCTTAGGGGTATACTTGTAATTGCAGATGTGAGTCGATTGTAATCCTAGGGTTTCTATGTTCTATAAATAGAAACCCTAATACCTCTTTTTGAGGTATGCCTCTTCTTGTTCGTCATTATATTTATCAAAATTCAGATCCTGTAATTGTTGGAAGAGAGTATCAAATAAAAATTAGAGTAAGTTTTCTTTTCATTGCCCTAGTTAATTTTATTATCTGCCTTAGTGTAACTTTTATTATCTGTCCTAGAATAGATTTCATTATCTGCCCTAGTTAATTAGTTTAGAACATGTTTTTCAATTCCCTAATGAGTGAGTAGTTCCTCATTTGTTAGGGTTAGGAATAGGGAAGGTTTGAGAGATGAAGATCTCTCACCCATTTTTTGCCCATCATATATTTTTATAGGACTCCATGCATACATACACACACCGCTCCCTACGGCACCCTATCCCATGAGGTAGCGGTGATACCGTAGTTTAAAAGACCGGCTGCGTATGTTTTCCAAAGAGGTTAGGGTAAGAATTACGAAAGGAAGGACAAGAAGTTAGAGGAAGAAACATCGTTTCTTCCAGATAGTGCTAATCCACTTTATTAATTATTACCATAACACCTCATAGATCTTAATTAGGGCATAGAAAGCGGTGAGGAATATTGACTTTCCAAACTAAACCTAACCCTAGCAAGATTTTAATCCTAGTCTAGATAAACTTTAGTTTTTAGATTTAATCAATCCGACAACAATCGGAATTAACTCGTTAGAACAATTTGAGAATACACTAAATCCCTGTGGACCGACCCGTACTCACCGGTTAGCTACCAAGCGACGCCGTTCTTGATTGCGGTAAAATTATTCTTTGATTAATCTTTTAAAAACGCACACGCGAAACCAAAACCAATCAAGGAGCCTCTTCAAGGCCAGCTGTTGAACTCAGAAGACTGGAAGAAGCCAATGATCAGCCAAGTCCCAGTTTTTGCTTTTATTGCAAGAGAGAAGGACACTTGTGGAAGGACTGTAGGCGTGCAAAAGGCTTATGTTTAGTTTGTGGCGCGTCCAATCACGAAATTGGAAATTGTCCTTATAGACGCAACTCAGCTCACACACCCATCAACTACCCGCAGCGGCCAACTATTTAGGCTCCTGCAACTCATCCTGCACTCCCAGCACCCCCTCCACGTGGATTTCCTGCACATCCAAATCGCCAATTCCATCAGGCATTGAGGAACATGCCTCGAAGACAGAGGAATGTGCCTCCATCTAGGAGGAACGTGCCACGACGCTATGCTTACACCTTAGCAGCCATAGAAGCCAAAACAGTTGACCAAGGTAACACTAGTAAGACTCTTTCACATTTTAAAACCCTTTTATCACTTTGTTGTTACGCATACACTATCAGCACTTCAGTCACCAAACTTTCCCTGAATCTGTTACACTTTCCTTTTACAAATTTCGATGACGAATTTTTTTTAAGGAGGGTAGAATGTAACAACCCTAAATTCCCTGTACAACTTTCTGTGCAAATTTTTCAAAATTTAAAGAAAGGGGTACTTTTGCCTGAGCACAAGTTAAATAATTGTTTTACTAATTAATAGCAAGAAGGAGCTTGTGGCTCATTGGTAATACCTTGCACCGTTGAACCAAGCCACTAGAGTTCAAATCCCATACCCCACATTATTTTTTAATATTGTTTTATTTTGAATTTTTAGAATACCAAGAGTTTACACGTTCATATCTTACAAAAACCCCCACTACACCCTGAAAAGTAACAGTACCAGAGGCCCAATGAACTAACGAGGAGTGCTCCGACCACTTGACTCGGCCGGCGGACCGGCCGACTCGGCCCGCCTCCGCCGGCCGGACTGCCGAGTCATCAACATGGAAGATGTGTCTTTTGGCCTCCACTGTAAACCTGCATACTTTAAAACTTTAGACCAGTAACAGAGACTGTTTAATACCCTATTTACTCTATTTTTATTACATTTTAATACAATTTATCATATTTTTTCATTTTAACTTTTCATCTACCCTAACTCTAGCCTAACCCTATAAATACAACCCCTAAACACTACCTCCTCACTCTAAAATTCTGAGCAAACTCTCAAGAAATTCCTAGAAACCCTAGTGTGCATTTTAAGTGAACAAAAAGGCGAAGCTCCGACGATTTTTCCGGCGACAACCCTAGGAGTTCCCGGCGACGAAATGACGCACCAGCGAAGTCTATCATTCCCTCTTCCTCTCCTCTAACGTCTAAAACTGTAATTCCCACCTTCCCCCTTCTCTACTCTTTCTGAAAATACGAAATTCTAAAACCCGACGGAATCGGAGCAAATCCGATTTCCGATTTAGTTCTTCCTAAAATCTCACTTTTCCTTTAATACAATCTTATTAAACCATTATGTATTGACTATTAAATACTAACTAATCGTATTGAACAAGTTCCATATCAAAAGAAATTGCTATTTCCATTTTACCGTACTTTTTCATTAAAATACCATATAGTTTCATTTTCGATATTTGAACATCACAAACTTGCTATATCTTTAAGTAGATCACGACGTAATGACCTACCTCCTCACAACACTCATATGCAACATAGCACAATACCTTTCGGGAACATAGAATACGGGAAAACGAAGCATTTCAAATAAATATCATTACTATTAAAACCGTTTTCTAAAATATTAGTATTTTACACAAATCTTTGCAAAGCGCCGCTACAACCCATTTTAGGAAACCCGGCTGGGATGGTGCAGATTATCGCACATCCCTGGGCTTAGTAGTACGAGATGCAGACCTCCGTGAGGAGCATTCGGTCTCGAGAGATTTAAAATACAATATCTTAAGAAAAATGAGATTTCTACAAATATAAATTATATATTAATTTTTTTTATATAAATATATGTATAAGTAACATTAAAATATCTATTTTGAAATAATATAAATATTCTAACTCTTTTCAAAAATCACAAAAATCACTTTACATTAATATACCATGAATTCCATACAAGTCAATATTACAAATAAATACCCTTTATTATGAATTTAGGATATTTTCATTAGAAATATCACAATTATAAAATCTACATTCATGATAACTCTAAAGACGATAACTAAATACTTGGAGAGTATTTTGAAAAGTATATACAAATATTTTTATATAAACCCCCCTCAAGTTCTATAAATTACCCTAAGGACCCTAGTAAACATAGGTTTAAGCGGGATCAATCTCTTGAGCCTCAGGGAGCCGAAGAAGGGGTGCTTGCCTATCTAAGATAGACAACTTAACAACGATGTTATCAATACGGTAATCATCTTTGAAAAAGACACAAATCCTGCCGCCCATGTGCAGCGGTTACCGATAACATCAAAACCGTCAGGACTTCAATTTACTTTTCTAATTGTCTGACTCAGACTGAGTCTCATTAATAAACTGACTTGAATATAATTCAAGTACAATCTACAATCTACAATCTACAATACTACAATACTACAATTCAACATGAACCATGAATCCATATATTCAATCTATCAATCTATACAACTTGACTGAACCGAACCATGTATATACTTCCATTTACATGATTATCCAGTTACATCCATTTACATGATTCTTCAGTTACATCCATTTACTGATATCATGGTTTTGGTAAGTCATCCAATTATACAATCTATACAGTTTACAATACAATACAATACAATACAACTATACAAACAAGACATCTCGGGGTTTAAGAGGTAGATTGGTATGGAAGGTGTTAGAAGTGGCACGAGACAGCAACCATAAGACGTAATTACATTCATGCGTTGTTCCGTGGTATTATCGACGGAGCCTTGTAATTTCAGTTTGCCCTAGTCTCTGGCATATAGAGACTCCTCTCGTATACACTGGCATCCTTCTGTACCAAGCTACAAACAACAGCATTAACTCCACATTATAACAATATAATACAACTTTAAAAGTTTCCTTATTATTCTGTCTATTCTATTTCTCCCTTATCCTTGGGATTTACCGAGCGATCTGTTCACTGACGACATTCTCTTCTTTCTTCTGTGAATGTCGTCAGGTGACCTAGACACGTCAGAGATCGAGCCCAGCGCTGAAGACTTGGACCATTTTGTTGAAAACCCAGAGCTTTAGTTCATTGTGCACTTTTATTTCAGTACCTTTTCTTTTCTGTTATGCCATTGTTTAGGCATTGCTTTCTTCCAGTTGTATTTACTTTTCCATGCATTGTACAAAAAGAATGTGAATAAATAAAGTTGTTGTTTTATTATATCTTGCCTCTTGTGTATTTACTTTTATATTGCTTAGTTACGCTTAGCGTATTTATTTCTGAGTAAATACGTAGCGATCTCGCCATATCCCCTTCCCGTACACCGGGAAGTGGGGCGTGACAACCAGCCAGGGATAGCGAAGCAGGGTAGCCGCTCGGCTGCCTCTTGACGAAGGCTTTGATCCCTGGCGTCGTGGGGTAGGGAGCTACCAGCTAGGGATAACCGAGCAAGGGCGGGCCCGGTTGCCTCTTGATGAGGTATTGATCCTTAGTACGGGAGGGGCCGTAAAGGGCCTGCTAAGGACGGGCCGTGCAGGGTTACTGCCCGGTGCCACTTGGCAAAAGCTTTGATCCTTAAGGATGGGCCGAGCAGGGTTACTGCCCGGTGCCTCTTGGAGAAGGCTTTGATCTTTGGCGTTGTAGGGTAGGGAACTACTAGCCAGGGATAACCGAGCAAGGACGGGCCCGGTTGCCTCTTGATAAGGGCTTTTAATCCTTAGCGCGGGAGGGGCCGTAAGGGGCCTTCTAAGGACGAGCCGAGCAGGGTTACTGCCTGGTGCCTCTTGGTGAGGGCTTTGATCCTTAAGGACGGACCTAGCAGGGTTACTGCCCGGTGCCTTTTGGCTAGGGCTTTGATCTCTTGCATTGTGGGGTAGGGAACTACCAGTCAGGGATAACCGAGCAAGGGCGGGCCCGGTTGCCTCTTGATGAAGGATTTTGATCCTTAGCGCGGGAGGGGCCGTAAGGGGCCTGCTAAGGACGGGCCGAGCAGGGTTACTGCCCGGTGCCTCTTGGCAAAGGCTTTGATCTCTGGCGTTGTGGGGTAGGAAACTACCAGCCAGGGATAACCGAGCAAGGGCGGGCCCAGTTGCCTCTTGATGAGAGCTTTTGATCCTTAGCGCTGGAGGGGCCGTAAGGGGCCTGCTAAGGACGGGCCGAGCAGGGTTACTGCCCGATGTCTCTTGGAAAGGGCTTTGATCCTTAAGGATAGGACAAGCAGGGTTACTGCTCAGTGCCTCTTGGCGAAGTCTTTGATCTCTGGCGTTGTGGGGTAGGGAACTACCAGCCACGGATAACCGAGCAAAGGTGGGCCCGGTTGCCTCTTGATGAGGGCTTTTGATCCTTAGCGCGGGAGGGGCTGTAAGGGGCCTGCTAAGGACGGGCCGAGCAGGGTTATTGCCCGGTGCCTCTTGGCAAGGGCTTTGATCCTTAAGGACGGGCCGAGCAGGGTTACTACCCGGTGCCTCTTGGTGAGGGCTTTGATCTCTGGCGTCACGGGGTAGGGAACTACCAGCCAGGGATAACCGAACAGGGTAGCCGCTCGGCCGCCTCTTGGTGAGGGCTTTGATCCCTGGCGTCATGGGGTAGGGAACTACCAGCCAGGGATAACCAAGCAAGGGCGGGCCCGGTTGCCTCTTGATGAGGGCTTTTTATCCTTAGCGCGGGAGGGGCCGTAAAGGGCCTACTAAGGATGGGCCGAGCAGTGTTGCTAAGGTCTTTGTGGCGCTTCAGCCTGATCTCTGCGGGTCAGCGGGATCGCTCGGTGGCGCTCATCCTTGAGTGCTATCAATTGAGGCACCACGCCGATACTCGTGGGCGGCAACAGAGGCAAAGGGCTGAAGAGGCGAGGGCTCGGCTGGCGGAAATATGCTCGGAGTACCACGAGCAGTGTTTCCTGCACCCCCTTCCCCCGCTATTGTAATTTTTCTTTTTCGGTGTGTTCCCTCATAAAATACAAGAAAAAAAGTGGGGCATCACGTGCCCACACGCGATCGGGGGTCACGTGCTGACACGTGATGGTTTCCTGAGGACTCTAAAATAATAAGAATTAAATTCTGATCAAAAAGGGTCACGTGCCTACACGTGATGGGCCTTTAAACCCACTGAAAGGAATTAAAAGGTATAATAAAACAGCAAGAAAAAAACCCAATGGGGTATCACGTGCCCACACGTAACTAGGGGTCACGTGCCGACACGTGATGAGTTCCCGGGTTCTTTAAAATAATAGAATTAAATTCTGGTTAAATGCTTAATCTGTGGGTCACATGCCACCACGTGATTGGGTCTTAAAACTCTCTGAGTTAATGGAAAGAAAACCCTAAATGGGGCATCACGTGCCTACACGTGACAGGGGGTCACGTGCCAACACGTGATGGGTTCTTAAGATCTCTGAACTAATAGAATTAAATTCTAATTAAATGGTCAATCAGTGGGGTCACGTGCCAACACGTGATAGGCTCTTAAACCTTCTGAACTAATAGAATTAAATTCTAATTAAGGGAAATCAAAAACCCTAATATTTCCCTAGATCTTTCCAAACAAAAAGATTGCACTCTGCAAAGGAAACACCGTTGGATTAAAAATCTAATGGTGATAAAAAATCACCAATTTATAGAAAGATTCTATACAAGGAAATATTTTCCTAAAATTTGCCAGGAACAACAAGCAAAATATCTTTTGGGGATTAAAATATCCAATGGTGAATAAAATTCACCGAGTGATCTAAAAGATCATGTTGGTTATAAAATCAATCAAAATCTTTCAATTAAAGATTGACTAAACAAACTGATTCTTTTCTCTCTCCTATAAATAGGAGCCAAGAAAAGAAGAAAAGAAAAAAAGAGGAGAGACAACAACAGAAATAGAATATAAAAAGAAAAGAAAAGAGAATTTAATTCTTCAGAGAGAAAAGAAGATCTCTTCAGAAAAGAAAGAAACCCTAGGTAAGAGAGGAAAAGAAATTATTCTATAAGCTCCCATAAAAACAAAAAGAGAATTTAATTCTCAAACTAAGAGTTTAACTCTTCTGAATAAGAACTTAGTTCTTCCTTTGGTTGAAGATCTGCAGAAGCAGCAGATCTCCCCATAAATTGAGAATTTAATTCTCATCGCGGGGATTTTGTCATGCAGATCTAAAGCCTAAGAGAGGACCTAAGTTCAGAGAATTTTATTCTCCCATAAAGCATATAGAAATTTAATTCCTCCAACAAAGATAGGGTTTAACCCTTAATTTAAGAACTTAGTTCTTCTTCGATCGACGACAGAGGCTATTCATCTGCTTCGTCAACTTGTCGAGCGTTTTGGAGAGACGAGAAAAGATTTGCATATGATATTTATTGATTTGGAAAAAAGCGTACGACAAAGTATCTAGATAGGTATTATGGGGGACAATGATGAAGAAGGGGGTGCCTGTCAAGTATATTGACATAATCAAGGATATGTACGATGGAGTAGTGGCAAATGTCAGAACCTGTGGCGGCTTAACGAGTAATTTTCCAATTACAATTGGTTTACATCAAGGATCTGCATTAAGTCCATTCCTGTTTACCATCGCGATGGATGAACTTACTAGAACTATCCAAGATGATGTACCTTGGTGTATGCTATTCGCTGATGATATTGTTCTAGTAAATGAGACGAAAGCAGGGGTTAATGCCAAATTGGAATTATGGAGGCAAACATTGGAATCTCGGAGATTCAGATTGAGAAGGTCCAAGACAGCATATATGCATTGTAAATTTAGTAACCAGAGAAGTCAAAACCATATTGGTATAACATTGGAAGGCCAAAAGATATCACCGAGCGACCAGTTTAGATATCTAGATTCCATCGTCCAAAAGAATGGGGAGATCGAAGATGGTTGGTTGAAATGGAGGAGCGCAACAGGGATTTTGTGTGATCGTAACTTTCCGTTAAAATTGAAAGGGAAGTTTTATCAGAGCGCTATTCGGCCTGCTTTATTATATGGTACAGAATGCTGGGCTCCTAAGAAGCATCATACAAAGAAGATGCACGTAGCGGAGATGCGCATGCTTCGTTGAATGTGCAGTAACACTAGAAAAGATAAGGTGCGAAATGAGGATATTCGTGCAAAAGTTGGTGTAGCACCTGTGGAGGAGAAGATGCGGGAAAATCGGCTAAGATGGTTTGGTCATGTGCGACGCAGACCTATGGAAGCACCGGTTCGACGAATAGATACTCTCGATATGGGCAATGGAAAAAAAGCAAAAGGGAGACCGAAGAAAATATGGATGGAGGTGATACGAAACGATATGGTTGCCAAAGGACTCGATGAAAGTATATTGTTCGATAGGAGTGAGTGGAGGCGGAGGATTCATGTGCTGGACCCGGCGTGATTCTCATGTTGGTTCATGTAGCCTACCCCATATGCTTGGGATAAAAGGCTCAGTTGTTGTTGTTGTTGTTGTAGTTCTTCTTCATGGTAATAGATCTGCAGAAGCAGATCTTCCCATAAGTTGAGAATTTAATTCTCATCGGGGAGATTCTGTCATGCAGATCCAAAACTTAGAGGGAGAATTGAATTTAAAGAATTTAATTCCTTCGAACATATAGGAATTTAATTTCTCTAAATAAAATTAGGGTTTAACCCTATAAGAGAATTTAATTCTACGAAGGATTCATCTCTCCATGCACGTAAAAAGATCAAGTACCCAACATGATCACGTGGCAACACGTAACCCTCCCTACAATGACCAAAAAAGAACAAATAAGATTAGGTCACGTGCTCTCACGTGACCCTTGAACAGACTTCTCAAAATAAAAGGGCAGAATAGATTTTGGGTTGCCTCACGTGTCCCCACGTGACCCCTGACACTTCTCTAAAAAAGAGAAGATGGAAAAAACTAAAGGATTAATACCCAATGCATGGGCGCCCTCACGTGTCCCCATGTAACCCCTAACAAATCATTTTAATATCCAGTGCATGGGTACCCATCACGTGCCCACACGTGATGGCTATGAAGACTAAAGTGTTCAACACTTATTTGCATATTCTGAGAATAAAATAAAAGAAGTTTGGGCCCAACACTTAAGCGCCTCACATGACCCCACGTGAGCGCTTCTTTTTTTAGTGTTTAACACTATTTTGTGCGCTTCATCCTTAGTGTTTAACACTATTTTAAGCTCATCACGTGGGAGCACGTGATAGACGAGTGTACTCTAGTGTTTAACACTACATTCGAGCCAATCTTAGCTCAAATTAGCTAAGTCTTCTAGAGGCAGTACCCCCTTTTGATTGTACCTCAAACACACTTTTGTCTTCCAAAATTGGTCATCTCATATGACATTCAAAGTAAAACCCAGAGCCTTTCAGTCAATATTGGTTCAAGGGTACATCTCTTCACTCCTCTGATATTTGTCGTTGTAATCCTTCAACGTCTTCAGAGAGGTGACGGGTCCCGACAACCATGTGGGGTCTTTAAACTCATAGACTATGATATCCCTAAACTTTACGGACCGTGGGGTCCTTAAACTCATGGACTATGATGTCCTTAAACTTTACAGACTATGATGTCTCTAAACTACCATGGACTGTGGGGTCCTTAAACTCATGGACTATGATGTCCTTAAACTTTACAGACTATGATGTCTCTAAACTGGACCGAGATGTCCTTAAACTAACATTGGACTGTAATGTCCTTAAACTAACTATGGACCGTAATGTCCTTAAACTAAACAATAGAGCCCAAATGCTCTTTTGTTGGATCTAAATGATCTCGTTAAGTAGATCTTACTCTAAAATTAGACTAATGTATCCTTAACAAACGTTTAAGTTGATCTTAGTCTCAAATCAGACTAACGCATCCTTTAACCCAACCCCAAACCCAAATCTAAGAAAATACGGATTTGGACTAATCCACGCCCTACGGGCGACATCATAAATTAGTCTCCGTATACAATCCACGGGCAACCAAAAACAAAACAAACACACACGGCACGAAGTGACCATCTGGAGAAGGAGAAAGTGGTTACCGCGATGCGGTAGCGTAATTAACTGCAGGGGCTTACGCCTGCAGGGAAGAGCGTCCTCACAATCAAAAACCCTTCAAATGAGGGGAATCTGATGAAGTCTGCTACATCGGCCGCATCCGTATAAACCTTCGATATATGGTGCCATAAAATCAACTTGGCATCTTCGGAGAGGTGGATGGATAAAACCAAATAGCATCTGCCCTCGAAATTTAGGCCGGACGTCCCAACGTCCCGGTCGCGTCTTTCGGCGGAGAACAGATTCTGGCACGCCCGGTGGGACCTTTTTCTCTTTCCACTCCACACTTCGTGTGTCGTGTTTCGCGAACAAGTCACGGTTTGACATGGTTGCCTTTGGATGTGAAGTACTAAGATTTGGTATCTTGCTCCGTGCAGGAAAAACAAAAGATCAAATGGCTTGCAACTGCACAAGCTGCAACAACGACAATAACTCTCAGTCCGTCCCTGCTGGAGGAGTGACCTACAGGCCTCAGGCGGCCTCCGTTTTTACAATGCCGGTGGAACAGGAGACGCAAGCCACCACAGGGCTATTCTTTAGGACCATGCTCCCACCCATAAGCTTCAACACACCAATGCCATCACAAGAAGCTAAGAAGAAGTCGGTCTTTGATCAGCTCACAACTACTACGGCCCCTCTTAACGGGTTGCCCAAACCAAGCGCCTTAGTCTTTAACAGATTGGGCCGAAGCTCCAATGGGCCTGTGAAGAAGCCCGCGATACCGGAAGGGGTTATCCCGAAGAGGATAACCATTCTTGCTCCTGAAGTCGCCAAAGCGGCTTCCCCTGCTAAGGAGTCGGTCTTTGCACGACTGACTGTTTCGGCTCCCGCTCCAAATGAAGTCACTAAGACTGCTCTTCCTGCTTGAAAGTCGGCCTTCGCAAGACTGACCATCCCCTCTCAACGGGCGTCGGCCTTCGACAGGCTAACGGCGACAACAGCCCCTCATCGGGGCGGGGGTCATGAAGAAGCTTATCCAACGGCAGAGGTGATACCGTCTGCTCGACGTCGCCACTGGCGCCGAGTGAGGAAAGCTGGGGGCAATTCCCCTTCAGGATTGACTCCGCCGGCTCCAACGGTAGAAATTGATGCTGCTGTTCCAACTAGGAACAGCTTTGAACTACTTAGGAGGGTACGCAAAAACTCTCCGACTGCTGTATTAAAAAGATCTCCTCCACCAATGGAGAACGCTACAAAGGCGAAGCTGGAGCAGCCCCCTCAGCGGCTGTCCTCTAAAATTTATAAAGTTTGGCGACAGGTCCAGGACTCCATGGTAGATCAAGACTGTCCCCGCTGACAGAAAAAGATGAAGGTTCACCAAGAAGAGGACTACCCTGTCAAGCCACAGAAGGCGACAGCTACTTGGGTACCCACTGCAATGGCCCCCTCAACTTCGACCGCTCACAAGAGGAGAAGGCTGGAGAAAATCCCGGTGTCTGCGACGAATCGTAAGAACACTGAATCTAAACGCCCCAAGTCTGGAGGCAGTTTTAATAGTCTCCCAACACCATTCTACCACCCGAGAATGCTCGTCAAACCTTATGTCGTCACCTGTCTATATGGCATCCGGGAAAGAGGATAGCCGTATCTCTACGGACCATCGACCACTCACCAGATCCATAACAAAGGTCCAGGAGCAACAACAGAAGCTCCAGGAAATGTTGACGCAAATGGCCGTACTCACAGGGCCAAAAGAAAGCCCGAAAACGTCATCGGAGCAACGTCAAGAACAAGAAACTGATGCTGAGTTCCTCTGCAGAATCCTCGAAAAGAAAGACAAAGAGGCAGCGGAACAAGCTGCCAACATAAAATGAATGGCGTTCTTATTCCAAGACATGGTCAGGATGATGTTACAGCCGGATCCTCCAGCTGAAGATCCTCCGATTATCCTCGAAGACGACTGAGGGGAGACGTCAAGCCCTCTTCCGGCTTGTTCAGCGGCCAAAGAGGAGACCATCTCAAAAGCCGTCCTGGATGATTACATCACTCAGCAGATACGAGTTTATCAGGCGAATGAAGCGGCTGGGCAAATTGTTAAGACTGGACGACCCTATCCGGGTTGGTACGACCAGATAAAGTACCCGCCGGGATACATAATCCCCAAATTCCACGTATATAAGGGGACGGGAAATCCACACCAGCACGTTGCTCAATTTAGGGCTCTGTGCGGCAACACTGGAGGGGATGACAAACTATTGCTTCACCAGTTTGTTGGCAGTTTGTTAGAGACAGCATTCGAGTGGTACTCTGAGCTCCCGAACGACTCCGTCAAAACTTTTGCAGAAATGGAGTTATTGTTAACACAAAGGTTCGCAAGTGCTAGTGAACGCACCCCGATCACCGCATTAATTAACGCCAGAGTAAGCCAGGCGAAACATGGGTGCAGTACGCGATACGGTGGCGGAATCTATGGTCGAAGTGCGAGCAACGCATCGAAGAAGCGCCTGCGGTAGGCATGTTCATGGGTACTCTCGACCCTCAGGCGACCATTTCCCAATTCATGATGTTCTTCAAGCCAACTACTTTCCAGGCCTTAATTGACAAGCTAGCCCAAATGGATCAGATGGGTCATAGACCATCTTCTTTGAAGTTAGAGCCTCAAAACGAAAAGGAAAAAGAAAAGGCAACCTTCGTCGCCAATGCTCAACAGCAGCCCAGTGGTCCAAAACTAACTGATCGCCTAGACGAGAGGCGGTGATTCTTTAATGAGAAAATGAAGCGCCCTTATTCGTTTCCCCAGGACAAAACGAGGAGATTGTTCGAGCTGGCGGTGCGCAACAGGCTCATCAACTTGCCGGATCAAAAACGCCCATTGCAACCCGGTGAGGCTAATAATACCAATTATTGCCCCTATCACCAAACGATAGGCTATCCAATCGAAAATTGCTTCATCTTCAAAGGGTGGATTGAGAACCAATACCAACAGGGCAAATTCGCACTGTCCGAGAATTGGAAAGCAAACCCGCCTCAGCTGCACGCTCTCAAAAAGGCGGACACACCGGGGGCATCATGCTCTTTTATAGAAGAAGCTCCATGGGAGGTCGTTCTTTCAGCCAAAACGAAAAGAATGCTGAGAGATCTCCAAACATGCCCGGCGATCAAATGGAAAAGTCCACTGGAACCCGAAGTCATCAAGGGAATGCTGGAGCCACGCCTAACTCCAAAAAATGGTGGTGATAGTCAAAGCGCCCATACCTAGCCGTCAAAGTCTTCGAAGAAGAAGAAAAAAACCAAAAAGCCCGTGAAGCCTGATGATAAGCGCACGGACCTGCAAATACATATTGACGCGCTAGATGAATATAATCAGAAAGTGTGAACCCCGGTCACACTTCAAGAGTTTCTCAGCCACGTCCTTGAGGATGGAGATGGTGACAATGGAGAAGACTTGTCATATGAACTTGAGGATTATGTGGCAAGCTGCCATGTGATCTCTCACTCGTCGATAGACGGTAAAGAAGCTCCTGACGCAGAGAAACTGGGGGCAGATCCCGAATCGGAGCTCCTAGGACCGTCAGACGAGATAATTGAGGCATTCCTGAACGAAGCTCTTCTGAAAAGCAAGGCTGATCGAGAGCGCAAAACGGTCATATTTGGAAAAGCCAAATGCCGACGACTGAACAGAAAGATTGAAGCACCCCAACCAAATAGGAGCACTTCGGCCGCCAGCAAAAGCAGTTCAAGACAAGGAAAAGGTTCGCCAAAGCCATATCGATGGGAATGAAGCTACCACCCTCCGAAAGAAACACTTCTGATGAGACACGCCTTACTGAAGAGGATGTGCATCTTAATTACTGTTTATATCATCGAAGGATTGCACACCCTACTGAAGAATACAACGCCTTTAAAAATTGGTGGCAAGGGTACGTCGCTCACAGGCAGCACTTCAAAAGGATGAAGCGTGAAGCTCGTCGACAGCGGAAAAATGCGACAGACGAACGTGGAAGAGCTGTCGGCAATTGTCACATGGTTGATAGCAGGGGATCGCAAATTCTCACCTTCGGGAGCGATTCGGAAGAAGAAATGACTCTCGGCCCTCTCTTCAAAGAATTCACCTTAGAAAAAGAGGAAGAAATGAAGACCTGTGAGAACATTCAGCTGCGCAATCGTACGCTGCCCGAAAAGAACCTCAGACCTGCGAACGATGGATCGAATAGAAAAGATAAGGGGAAAGAAAAAGTCCCTGAAGATATCGCCCTCGATGACCAAGCCGTCAAAGAGTTGACAACCAAGGACCCGCCAAAGAAAAGTAAGGTGGATTACAACGTTCTGGCACACCTGAGGAAGATACCCTCGCAGCTAAGCATTCTCGACGCCCTTATACTATCTAAAAAGGCGAGAGATTCCCTGATCAAGGCACTACAAGAGCCCAAACAATTCCAGGCTTTCCTCACCGAAGAAAAGATGAAGGACGAGCTGGAAGAAATGCACATAGCCGATATCACCTTCGGCGATGGAGATCTCCTCCTCGGGACGTGCGAGCATAACCGTCCCCTTTATGTCTCTGGATACTGTCATGATATTAAGATAGGCAAGATCCTGCTTGACAATGGGTCCTCCGTCAATCTCCTCAATGTAAGAGTGTTGAAGGAAATCTGCATGAGCGTTCAACACCTCGCTCGTGATAAAATCACCATCTCCGGGTTTGACTCCCAGTCATCACGGACGCTCGGGTCTGTGATACTGACGTTACGCTTTGGGCTGCTTGTCACGGACATCAAATTTCACGTCATTGACGCTAAGACATGTTACAATGCTTTGCTCGGCAGGCCTTGGTTACACGAGTACAACATCATCCCTTCTACACAACATCAGTGTATGAAGTATTTCAAGGATGGTCTCGAGTATACCGTGACAAGGAGTTGAACCCATTCTCCGTGAATGAAGTCCGAAAGTACGAAGATACAAAATACTTCTTACCAAATTTCGAAGACACGGAAAGATGCTACAAACCGAAGAATAGAGCTATCACTACTATTCCGGTCTTCTGGAGTGATACTGAGGAGGAAGAAGAAATAGTTTATTCATGGCCGCCCCAATGCAACAAGCCGGGACCGTCCACCCCTATTCCGGTCTTCGGCAGTGACTCGGAAGATGAGGTCAATGCCGTATTTTCTGTTCGGCCATCAATACAAGCCTTCGCTGGCGATGATCGGAGTTTGCAAATCGCCATGGTTTCGCAAGAGGATTACAAAGAGCTCGGCGCACTTGATACCTATGGTGTGCAGGAATTGCAGATATTCTACGTCCCCCCCAGGCGAAGAGATGAAAATGCGATCCTCTTTTATCGATCCACGGAAACCAAAGTGGAGAAAGAGATTTGGCATGGTGCCGATTCTACACTTGGTAGGGTCCAGCCCATTCGTCTGCCCAGATACTACACAGAAGGATTAAAAATGCTGTTGAGGCACCAAGGCGTACTCTTCAAACAGACTGCCCGACAAGCCCAGTTCTACAACAAGATCTGGAGCGTCCCTGGAACTCAGCGAAAATTGCCCAATGGGAGAATGGAAACGAGTGGGCTTGGATATGTTCAATCCAAGAAACGGGAGCGATTCCATGGCTGCTACATTATACATGATTTCGATGAAGAAGAGGATGGTCTTTTAAGAGACGCTAACCCTGAACCAAGACGAGGTCCCGCCATGAAAATACCAAGTCTGTCGTTTGAAGAACAGATAGACAAGCTAATAAGGGGAGCGGGTCAGAAGGTCCGGGATGACCATAGCCACGAAATGGCTATTTACGAGAAAGCCAGGACGCAGCGCCTCCTTCAGCAGGCCGCGGAGAATGACAATGCTCTTCGTCGCCAGCCCGTCATACAAAAGACCCGACACAGAGGCAAAAATAAACCAAAGAACGGAAAAAACGTTCGACGGCGGCAAAGCGGGTCTAAGAAGCCACGCAATCGAAAATCGAGCAGCCGGGATCTGTCTCTTATAAAGAAGATGGGTCGAGCATATTCTTTTTCCCAAGATAAGACAATGAAGATATTCGACCTCGTCGTGAAATATCAGATGATTACGCTCCCGGAGTCCAAGCACCCCGAGAAAGCAGACGAGGTCTCTCACCCAGACTATTGCTCCTATCACCGAGCAATAGGACATCCTCTTAAAGACTGCTTCACCTTCAAGAACTGGGTTGAAGACCAATATCAACAAGACAGACTCGCTCTATCCAGCAGTTGGAGGATAGCCCCGCCACAGAAGCAAGAACCGAAAGCGACGTGTATAGCGAGAGTAGAACCAGATCAACATCGGTCTTGGAAATGATCTCATACCTGTCACGCAATAATGTTGTCAGAAGAAGAACCCGAGAATATGGATGACCTTTCTTGGTGCTTCGAAAATGATGAAGATGAGTTGATCACAGAATTTCCACCGGTGCCAAAAGAGCTGGAAGATGGGATACATACTACTGCAGATGACCTCAGAAAAATCGACTTGGGAACGACAAACGACCCACGGCCGACGTTCGTCAGTGAACTGTTGTCTGAAGAAAAGGAGGCTACGCTTAAAGACGTGCTCATGCAGTATAAAGATTGCTTCGCATGGAACTATTCCGAGATGCCAGGACTAGATCCGGAGATTGATGTGCACAAATTGGCGATATCTCCGGACGTCAAGCCGATCGAACAAGCACCGAGAAGAATGCGGCTCGAGCTTGTGATGAGCATCAACGCCGAGGTCAAGAAGCTAATCGACTCTGGATTCATCCAAGAAGTTCAATACCCTGACTGGATTGCCAACATCGTCTCAGTGATGAAGAAAAATGGGACGGTGCGCATATGTGTGGACTTTCGGGATCTCAACAAAGCTTGCCCAAAGGACGGCTTTCTAGTACCGGTCACTAAGCTGATGATAGATAATACGTCCACTCATGAAGTTTTCTCCTTCATGGATGGCTCATCAGGATACAATCAGATAAAGATTCATCCCGAGGACCAGAAGCATACCGTTTTCCGAACCCCTTTGGGCATATTCTGCTGCAAGGTGATGCCTTTCGGTCTAAAGAACGCCGGTGCCACCTATCAGAGGGCCATGGCGAAGATTTTCAATGACCCCATACATGAAATCGTCGAATGCTATATTGACGACCTCGTAGTTAAAAGAAAATCATACGAGGAACATTTAGAGCATTTGAAGACCGTGTTTCAGCGCCTTCGGAAATACAACTTGAAGATGAACCTTCTCAAATGCGCGTTCGAAGTTTCCTCGAGCAAGTTCCTAGGATTCGTCGTCCGACATCGAGGCATCGAGATAGACCCGTCGAAGATCAAGGCGATCATGGAAATGCCTCCGCCAAGGACTCTCAAGCAACTGCGGTCTCTCCAAGGAAAGCCTGCGTATATCCGGCGATTTATAGCCAATCACTCCGGCAAGTGCCGTCCTTACAGTCACCTAATGAAGAAGGGAACCCCGTTCGTCTGGGATCGCAAATGCCAAATCGCACTGGACGAAATCAAGCAATACCTGCAGAATCCGCCAGTACTGGCTGCTCCCGTTAAAGGAAAACCTCTCGTCCTGTACACAACAGCCCTCAAAGGTTCCTTAGGCGCGCTGTGGGTATAAGAGAACGACCAAGGAAAGGAGAAAGCCCTCTACTATTTGAGTCGAGTTCTCCTAGGGGCAGAAAGCAACTACTCCCCCATCGAAAACACTGCCTGGCATTAATCTTCGTGATAACGAAGCTCAGACACTAAGCTTTGGCACATGAGGTCCACCTCATATCAAAAGTGGATCCTCTCAAATACTTGATGTCAAAAGCCATACTAACAGGATGGCTCGCTAAATGGGCCCTGCTCTTGATAGAGTTTTCGATAACTTATCGTCCCCTCAAGGCGGTAAAAAGCCAGGCTATCGCCGATTTCCTCGCTGAGCATCCGATACCTGCCGATTCTCCTTTGAACTGCGAATTGCCCGACGAGCACGCGTTTGACACGATCGACGGGGAGAGAAGAGAGAATGATACCCGGTGGGAACTCTATTTCGATGGAGCATCTTCCATGAAGAAGCGCAAACAAAGTACCCCCATAATCAAATCCGGGGTGGGCCTCATCTTCGTGACTCCACAAGGAGGGATAATGCGCTTTGCCTTCTTCTTAACAGAGCCGAGGACGAACAATGAAGCCGAATATGAATCTTTGATACCATGTCTTGAGATCGCTGTCGACATGGGAATCGAAAACCTCCTCATATACGGAGACTCCCAGCTGGTCGTTAGTCAAGTAAATGGCGACCATCAAACGTGCAAACCAGATTTGGTAAAGTACGGTGAGAGAGTGCAACAACTGCTGACTCGAATCCCTTCCTATGCCCTGGAAAGCATACCGCGCACGGAAAATAGCAACGCGGATGCATTAGCCAAGCTCACTAAAGAACTGGCCGACGAGAACCTCGATGACATGAAGATCATTGTGCAAAGCCGCCGGGTTCTTGCACCGGCAGAAATATCTCCGGAGTCGTCTGAAGAGAAAGAACCGACCAAAGAGACGGTCCTACAAATAAAAGACCAGGAAAAGGCTAAGGATTGGAGAGAAGTCTTTATAGACTATTTCAAATCTCGTCGAACGCCTGAAGATGCGTCCTCAAGATATCAGCTCATGAAATGAGCTCTATCTTTTGCCTTCGTCAATGATACTCTGTATAAGAGATAATTTGATTCTTTGTGGCTAAGATGCCTGGGACCTGAAGAGGCAAGGAGATTCGTCCAAGAAACTCACGACGGACTCTGCGGTTCTCACCAAGCCGGGCTGAAGATGAAACTGAAGATCAAAAGGATGGGCTACTATTGGCCCACGATGATCCACGACTGCCTCGAATACGCAAAGCAGTACCGCTCGTGCCAGATTCATGGGGACTTTATCCACCAGCATCCAAATCCGTTACATCCAACGGTGGCTAGCCGGTCATTCGAAATGTGGGGAACTGACATAATCGGGCCCATCGAACCGGCATCATCCAGAAGGCATCGGTTCATATTGACGACAACTGATTATTTCTCTAAGTGGGCGGAAGCAATACTGCTAAGAGAAGTGAAGATGGAGAATATCCTCCATTTCTTCAAGACACATGTTATTTATCGGTTCGGCACTCCGCGACGGATTATCTCCAACAACGGGCCAGCCTACAGAAGCCACAGGATCAGCTGCTTCGCACAACAGCATAATATAGACTGGAGATACTCTTCGGTCTATAATTCCCGAGCTAACGGTCTAGCTGAGGCTTTCAACAAGACCTTGACGAAGATCGTGAAAAAGATAGTGTCCAAAAATAAGAAGGACTGGCACGAAAGACTGCATGAAGCTCTCTGGGCGTATCGAACTACGTTCAAAACGGCCACAAACACAACGCCGTATGCATTGGTATTCGGCACAAAAGCGGTACCCCCCTCGAGATAGAGTTACCCTCTCTACGAGTGGCGGTTCACTATGAGATAACCGACGAAGACAATGCTCACCTTCGGCTTGAGGAGCTCGACGCCCTTGATGAAACCCGGCTCACGGCGCAACAAAACCTGGAGGTTTATAGAGCAAAGATGACGTGCTCATACGAGAGATTGACTAGGCCGAGAACATTCCGCCAAGGTGAACTCATGCTAGTGGTCAAGAGACCTATGATCCCCAATCGTGCCAAGCGGGGGAAATTCGAGTCGAACTATGAAGGCACGTATATCATAGACAAGGTCTACCAAGGTGGAGCCTATCTACTCATGGACATGCATGGCGAAAGACCTTTCAGGCCAATAAATGGTCGATTCCTGAAAAAATACTATGCCTAACGAGTCGCGGTCTAGGTCAACGATAGATGACGACGCCTATGTCCGCTCGCTATCTTCTTAAGCCCAAACTCTATAAGTAGTAGCCAGAAAATGGACCGAAACGTTCCTAAACTAACAATGGACCGCAATGTCTTGAAACTAGCTACTGACCGAAACGTCTGTAAACTAATACAAAGCGCAGCATCCCAAGGCTGGCACAAAAAAATAAAAAGAAAAAAAAGAAAAAAAAAGAAAAAATGGTATGTCCATAGAGAGATGGGCACGGATGAAAACCCGAAAGGGCTCCGTGAGTAAAAACAGCAGGGCTACCGGCGAGTTTTGTGAAAACCCGAAATGGCGCAATCTCGTTAAAAGACACTTGCAAGGTCCTCTCGACCTTGTGAGGAGAAAATACCTGCGTGAGATCCTTACGACTCACAAAGAAGCAACACACTTAGGGATCCCCACGATTCCTAAGGAGAACTTGCACTTACGAGATCCTCACGACTCGTAAGGAGAACCCTTTTATGAGACCCTCACGGCTCATAAGATTCAAAAACCTTAAGCTACTGGCATCTGACCCTGTTCTTAAGCCATCACAATCCCCAGATTGCCCTACAAGCGGTTCAATGCTGACCCTTGTATACAATCCACGAGCACAAATAAACGTTTCCCCAACAGAGTCCCACTACTGACGAGAGATATCTTCAGATGGTGAACGACCCTTGTAAGTCATCTCGACTTATAAGGAGAAAACACTCTTATAAGATCCTTACGACTTATAAGAGGCCATACACTTAGGAGTCCTCACGATTCTTAAGGAGAAAATGCACCTACAGATCCTCATAACTCGTAGGGAGGAATATAAAGATCCTTACGGCTCATGAAGTCAAAAGCCTTAGTCGACAGGATCTTAACCCTGTTTGCTAAGCCACCTTTGTTCGAACCGACAAAAACAAATGATGATTCGCTCCTGGCAATATCCCAGTTGTAGCGATGCTGATGCCTTAATCGGTATCAGATCCCAAGTCCCATACTCGCAAAAAAATCATCAGCAAGCCAAAAATGCATATGAAATAGCCAAAATGATGGGGCAACTTGCAACAAAATCAGTAAGTAAAAATGTATGCATACAAAAACAGCCGAAATGATTGGGCAACTCGCAATAAAAAGCCGCAAGTAAAAAGAAAAAAAATAGCCGAAATGATTGGACACCGCGAAAAATAGCCGAAATGATTGTGCAATCGCGACTTTCACGATATTAAAAGATGAAATGATAGAGCATCGCGGAAAAAAATTAAAAAAATGAAATGAAACGTTTCGCCCTACAGGTGAGATCACATCGATCCCTGTATACAATCCAGGGGCATAAACAAAAAAGGGGACCATATTTCCCCACCAGACCTTGTCAAAAGGACAGTCAGATATTGACGGCAACATCTGCATCCCAGAAGAACAACAATGGCGTTCCTCCTCATTCCAGCAGGATTCGGACGCGACGTTAACAAACGGAGCCACGGCAAAGTCCCTAGTTCCAAGACTCTACGGTTCACAGACAACCTAGAGACTACCACGAAGCCATGACAGAGTCCCTAGTTCCAAATCTCGACGGTTCACAGACAGCCTAGAGATCACCAACAGCGTTCCTCCTCATTCCAACAGGATTCAGACGCGACAATCAACCTTGGAGCCATGGCAAAGTCCCCAAACCTCGACGGTTCCCAGACAACCGAGAGAGCAAATCCTGGTCCCGTAGAACACGACTAAAGTCAATCCTGACCCTGTGGAAAACGGCCAGAGCAAATCCTGGTCCCGTAGAATACAGCTAAAGTCAATCCTGACCCCATGGGAAACGGCCAGAGCAAATCCTGGTCCCGTAGAACACGGCTAAAGTCAATCCTGACCCCGTGGGAAACGGCCAGAGCAAATCCTGGTCCTGTAGAACACGGCTAATGTCAATCCTGACCCATGGGAAACGGCCAGAGCAAATCTTAGTCCCGTAGAACACGGCTAAAGTCAATCCTGACCCCGTGGGAAACGGCCAGAGCAAATCCTGGTCCCGTAGAACACGGCTAAAGTCAATCCTGACCCCGTGGGAAACGCCCAGAGCAACCCCTGACCCCGTACAGCTAAAGTTAATCCTGACTCCGTATGGCCAGATTCAACCCTTCCTGGCCCTGTAGAACACGGCCAAAGTCAATCTTGACTCCGTGGGAAACAGCCAGAGTAAACCCTCGAACTCCCCGTCAAAGCAATGCTTTAACTCGGGAGCAGGTTAACTCATCAATCACTTACAAGTCCTCTCGACTCGTAAGCAAGAAAAATTCTCTTGTGAGATCCTTACAACTCTCAAGAGAAAACGCACTTAGGAATCTTCACGATTCCTAAGGAGAAACCACACCTGTGAGATCCTCTCGACTCATAGGAAGAAAAGTCTTTATGAGACCCTCACGGCTCATAAATTTGAAAAGTCTTAGGTGGCAGATCCTAACCCAGTCTCCCAAGCCATCATTGCCTCGCAGAGAAGTCAAGGTAGATTTTCTACATGCCACACTCTCCTAAGTCAAACATTGACAAGAAAGGAAACAATCACTTACAAGTCCTCTCGACTCGTAAGCAAGAAAAATACTCTTGTGAGATTTTTACAACTCTCAAGAGAAAATACACTTAGGAATCCTCACGATTCTTAAGGAGAAAATACACCTACGAGATCCTCTCGACTCGTAGGGAGAAAAGTCTTTATGAGACCCTCACGGCTCATAAAATTAGAAAGCCTTAGGAGGCAGATTTGAACCTGACTCCTAAGCCATCGCTGTCCTGCAAGGAGATCAAAATAGATTATCCACAAAATGCATTTACTAAAAGGGACACACCACCATGAAGCAAAATATGTCTTTTATTCATGATTCAAAATGAATACGAAGTACAATTTACGAAAGAATCAAAAAATACTCTCATTCAGGAGCATGTACAAAAAAAACATATACATTGACATCAAGCCGGCGGACGATTTAATAGGGTCGTCAGTTCATCCTTCTTCCGCCGGGTCTCGGACTCATATTTTGTTATTGCAATAAGACGGGCCTCCGCTTAAGACTGTTGGGCCTGGTACGAAGCGAGCCGACTTTCAAGCTCCTTTTCGGTAACTTTGTGAGCTTCAACCATCTCGCGAGTATAAACGACGGCTTTATCAACAGCTACCACCTCCCTGATAGCTTCTCGAAGCACTCTCCAAAGTTTATACGCACGAATGGTCTTGGCTGTAAGTTCAGCTTGAAGTTCCCCCAGCGCTTTGGAAGCCAGCTCCCTCTTCGAAAACTTTCAGTTGAGCCTCTTCTCGCATGACTGTATATTTGCGATGCATCGTTCAACCATCCCCCACAAGCTCGTATTTTCATCCACAACCTCTGAAGGAAGGCGCGTGCACTCAAGACTATGTAAGCAAGTCTCCACCCGAAGACAAAACTCGACCCAAACGTGCACCAATACTTCATCATGGTAAGTGGCAAGTAGGGGCAAAGAAATGTTGGCTTCAGAGGCAAATTCTTCGGCTGTGATCGGACTACCAGCATGAAGATCTTTGATAAGAGCCAACAAAGGGTGAAGGCTTTGCTTCGCCATCCGTTCAGATACGCGTCGGGCATAGGGGCCTGGTGGCATAAGAATGCGAGACTCCAGTGGGACAAAAGCGGGCAGGGATGTCAAGATCCATGAACAGTCTGTGAGATTTATGCCCAAAGAATATATAAAGTGACGTCAAAAGTCTTACTTACCCACGGTCATGCAAGGAGGACTAGACGAATCTCCAGGCCCGTCAAGGATCTCAACTTCGTCGTCAGCTTCCAGAACTACAGAAGACATCAGCATCATTATACAAAATAATAATAATGCCATCAAGAGGACAAATAACACTAACCTTGTCCGGAAGAGAGGACGATGCGTTGAGGGGATATTTCCTGCGGAGCGGCCATCTCTAGCAAACGCTGAAAGGATTTTCTAGGAGACAGATCAGCGATAGACGCCGCCAACCCGCGTAATTCTGAAAAGACAGAAATGTTCAGATGATGGAGAGATTATTAAAATAAAATATAGAAGGCTACCTTCGATGCTCCTTCCGCTCTGAACTGGAGAGATAACAGCTTCGGCAGCCTCCTCCATGCCCCCAGGCACATCATCGGGGACATGGTCCGGTATAACAGCTTCCAATTGAGGAGCAGCGACCACCGCTGCAGGCTCCAATGAAAGGACGGTGGCCTCGACTACCTGTCCCATAGTCTCCGGGCCGTCCCCAGAAAGATCCATTGAATCTGCGGCCAATGAAGATGCCTCTTCCGGGATAGCAAGCACCGGGAAAACGGAAGCCGCCAATGGAAGCTCTGCCCCAATAATAGCAACCGTAGCGACCCCCTCCACACCTACTGGTGTCTCATCGGGGGTATTTATAGAGTCCACAGTCAAGACGCGAATCAAAGCCATGGCCGAAGTCGCTGCAAAAGTTTTACGAAGATAAGAAGACGTAGAAAGCGAAACAAATTACTTGCCAAAGGAAAAATACAGAAATCATGCATACCGATACGCCAGGATGCCTATAATATGGCTTTTTCAAGCCGACGTTCCTTCCTGAGGAGGTATGCTCGCCGGGGTTCGAGGGTAGACTCATGGCCACCAGTCCACAACGACAGCTCATCTTCGGCATCGGCCGAGATAGGCCGCTTAAGGGCTATCTCGTCTCCCTTTTCCAAAGGACCTATAAATATCCGCCGTATCGATGGAGGATCTTTGTAGAAGATGACGGTAGGATAAGGCCTCTTTGGGACCCTCACATTTTCAGTCTCATCCTGGGAGCATCTTATAGCCTCAGCCAATTGTGCGGCTTCCTCGGCAGATGAACCTGGAAAAAGAAGACCACCATCCGGCTCTTGCATAGTTATTGGTTCATCTTGAAAGATAGGCTCGGATTCCACTAAAAAGTCGAGCAGATTGGTGACCGTCTTCTTTCGCCTCTTTGACCCAGAACTAACACCAGAAGACGATCGCTTCTTTCCCCTCGGTGCTTTGGTGCGACGTTGACCCACTTCGCCTTCAGTATCCTCTCTTGGCGGTGCTACCGATGATGACACTACCATTGCTGACGCCGCAGCTGATGAAACTGCTACTGGCGCCTTATCAGAAGCCCTTGCCTGAGCTCTAGTGCGCATCGGCATACCAACTGTCGGAGTCAAGTCCACATTCGCCACCTCAGGAATAAGTACGGTACCAGTATCCCTCAAGGGAGGGCGAACCATTGTCCGCGGTCGCGGCGGGACTCCCGTAGCCTGGAGCGGGGCGGGAGCTCTAAGCCCAAAAAGTATCCTCCTCTCCTCAGTAATGATTGGACTAACCCGGTGGAGGTACCAACCTATGAAAGCCCCCACGCACCTTAGAATGTAGTCGGCCTCGGGGATCATGAAATGGGAACCGGTGTTCAGCCTCATGAAATGGTGGGTGGCGTCACGAACAGCTTCCAAAGAAGGGCTGGGCCCCACTGTGAATGCCTCGAAGGGGACACCCTGGTTATATCCTAATTGCCGGGCAAAGCGGTGTGAATTGTACCACATGAAAAGAGCCGCATCGTTTCGACGAAACACCAGATAACCGGGTCTGATCGAATACAAGTGCATGGCTTCCTTAGGCTTCAAAGAGGGTCCTCCCTCTTTCGACAAGTCAAAAAGCTGCTGAATAGGTCCCGAAGGAGCAGAGAGGACTCGATCATTAAATACCAACCCGCCTTCGTTGGCATAAGGATTGAGCAGCACTCGAAGAGCCCCTAATTGAGTCGGGTCAGGAGGAGAAGCGTCCACCAACCTCATGAGCCGCGGAAAGGTATAAGCATCATAAAAGCTGGGTCTCTGGTGCGCAGCAAATGCCCCTAGCACGTGCATCTCAATCCATGACGTAAAATAATGAAGAGAGAAACTCACTACATTCACACCTGGGGTTGAGGTATCGGCTGCAGTGCTTAGCCCATGGTACAGATGCGACAGCCCTGCAATGCCCACAGCTAGCTGCGTCCCTTCGGCAATGCGATGAGCAGGGTAAATGACCGAGACTCTCATGAATTGACGGTGCTTTGGAACGACAAACCAACTGAGCCAAACACTGATAAAACCGATGAAGAAAGTTTCTTCATCCATGCCAGGAGCTACGATCGACTTAAAAGGTACAGCCGACAAGACTGGAATGTAGAACTGTGGAAAATCCTCTTCTCTAGCCAGTAGCTTATTTAAACCAAACCCGAAGGGGTCGTTGATATTCGCGAACTTCGGAGTCGCTTTTGATAGAACGTCTCCACGAAGGAAGCAGGTGATAAAGCTTTTAAAAGTGACGCCCTGTTCCTCTGACTCTGTGAACAGCTTCTCAAAAATCCCCAGAGTCTTGATTAGACTCGGGCACTTGTGGCAGACGGCATTTTCAGTCGACAAGCCATCAATCGTAGCGGGCGCAGTCTCGAAGGCATACTCGTCAGAGGGCAACAATTCTTCGTAAGGCGCTCCCCTGATCGGTAAACCCGAGATCTCGCAAAACTCTTCCAAAGAGATCGTAACTTCGCGGTCCCCTAACAAGAAGGTGTTGGTGGGAAGATTCCATTGATTTAGGAAAGCTTTAACCCACCATACATGGGGAGATTGATAATGGAAGAGGGACGCATACACCTCCTGGTAAAGCCCGACCCTCTGCAGTCGCGCACGATGAGCGGAAAAGATGTAACGAGCCCAAAGAAGATAGCCCGTGGGATGACGAGGGGTAAGCCCTATCTTGTAGAATTGTCCCCAGGGCCGGGCTTCACCTTGGCCGGCACAGGCTGGTTTGGTATCCCAACTGTCGACCGCTCTAGCCGGCCTGTAGGAGTCCAATCCGCTACTTCTACAGCAAAAGCAGTCTGCGGACGGTCCATCGGCAAGAACGGGCGGAGTGGTTCTGTTGTCACCTCGTAAAGAAAGCTTCGGCGACCGTGGATGATATGACCATACCAGGTCCCCCACAAAAGTAGATTGGCGCAGACCGGGTCATGAGCCTTAATCATTGCCATCAACTTTTCATCAGACGGTGACTGAGGAAAAGCAGCCTCCGAGCGGGTAAAAGGAAAGTACGGAAGAGAAGTCATTGTTCCTGAAACAAAGGAAAGGAAACTGTTAATGAAACCCACACGTGTATATATATTTATAAATATATATATATAAAAAGACAGTGGAATAAGGCGACAAGCTGCTTATTTCATGGGACTGTGGGTTACAAAACACATGGGCCCCATAAAATCAATATAGCGGCTCACTAATAATGAGGCTGAGCAATCATCATGAGAACAAAAGAAAGATTCTCAATAAATTCAAACAATTCTACACATTCCCCCAAGGAGAAAACCCATTGCAGAAACTCTGTGCAAATCGAGAAGGATCTCTCCTAAACAATTTTTGCAAGAACAACTTAGGATGAAAAATCCCAAGAAGTCTTCTTTTTAGAACTAAGTTCTCTAGAGAAATTAAATTCCTTTTGAACAGAGGAATTAAATTCCCAGAAAAATTTTCAGAGCTAAGCTCTTTAAAATGGAATCAAATTCCAGAAGGAAACAGATACCATCATTAAACCCCTGAAATCAGAAAATGCTCAACATTTGGGGTTTACTATCTAAAGATCGAAAAGATGAGTTCTTTGAAAGGAAAAACCCTTGGTGTGGATTTAAAATCCAAAGAGTTTTTTTTATAAAAAAGTTTTTCGGTCGTTCAAAACCATTACTTGAAGAAAAGATTCTTTCTTGGACAGAGTTAAACTCTGAAATTTTTGGAACAGAGAATTAAGCTCTAAGGAAGAGAATTAAATTCTCAAAGGAAAATAAACAAGGAAGAAGATGAAAGAGTGGAGGCGCTTCTTAGGAGACCCTTGCATTTATAGGATGTGATGGGAAACAGTTCATCTGCCCCCTTCCCTAGGCAAATCCAACGGCCACAAAGATGACAGCGTTGTACTCACGTGCAAACACGTGAGAACAACGCTGTGGGGGCATTTGTTCCCTCATAAAATATAAGAAAAAAAGTAGGGCATCACGTGCCCACACGCGATCGAGGGTCACGTGCCGACACGTGATGGTTTCCTGAGGACTCTGAAATAATAAGAATTAAATTCTGATCAAAAGAGGTCACATGCCCACACGTTATGGGCCTTTAAACCTACTGAAAGGAATTAAAAGGTATAATAAAACAGCAAGAAAAAACCCCAATGGGGCATCACGTGCCCACACGTGATCAGGGGTCACGTGCCCACACGTGATGACTTGCCGAGTTCTTTTAAATAATAGAATTAAATTATGGTTAAATGCTTAATCTGTGGGTCAGTGCCACCACGTGATAGTGTAACAACCGAGTTCAGTTATACCAATTTCTGTTGCCGTATGTGTGGTTTGTGGTGTTTAATTCATTTACCGTGTTTAGTTGCGAATGGTAGTTTGCTTGATATTCGACCCGCTTGCTTGAGCTCATTGTTTCCTAGTTATAGATTACCCAAACATTTCATATTCTTGCATATAACCATTTAAGTCACTTAATATAATTTAAAATACTTGACATGGCCTGCTTGATATCCCTAACCCTGTGGTAGCATCCTTGCATCGTGTTCTCGTCCCGTTCAGTGAAACGGACGTGTTTGGATGGCTACGCGTACGTACGTACGTCTGTTCTTGGGGGTATACTTTTCTGTTACAAAATCCTTTATTTTAATTTTTGGAACTTTCTAATAATTTTCATATTTCAAATCCAAAATTTTAGACCCGACCCGGACGCCATTCTGAAACATTTTGTATGCTGCCAAATCCTATTTATTTTAAATTTCGTAAAATCGGCTTAAAATATTTTACATCCTACTATATATTTTTCTAAGCCAAAAGTATATCTGTTTAAACCAATAAATCTTTATTAAATTTCAAAACAAATTTCCTTTTTCCCCAGCCAATCGCATTCCTCCTTTCTTTTGTTGCCGGACCCACATCTCTCTCCCCTTCTCTTCGCTGTCTCTCTCTCTCTCTCATCTTTCTCCTTCTCTCTCTCTCACTTCTCTTTATTCTTCCTTTCTCTCTCCGCAGGTAAATCCAAAATTATCTCTCCATATTGTTCCTCTCTCTCTCTCACTCCTCTCGATCTCTATTCTCTCTCTTCTCGAATCTTTCTCTCTCTCTCTCTGCGTATCTCTCTCTCCTTCCTTTATATATTTTCCTTTTCTTCTTCATTCATTAAAAAACCAAACCCATCGCCTGCTTAACCCTAGCCGCCGTCTCCCCTCTCACCGTTGCCCTAGCACCGATGACGCCTGTGCATACCTCGTCGCCTCCTCACCCTCATCACCTCTGCCTCCACTCCCTTCTTCCCCGATCACCCTGCACTTGCACCCGAGCAGCCCGTGCACCCCTGCACGCACTTGCACCACCGGGGTGATCGCCTCCGGTGACCGTGTCCTCGTGTCCTTGGCCCTCGTGCACCCCAGTAAGTGTTGTTCCCTCTCCTCTCTTTCTTCCTCCTTCCTTCTCTTTCTTCCCTTCATTTCTCTGTTCTATGTCAGGTTCTGCACCACCGGTGGCCTCTGCAGGGTCGTTCGCCGGAGTTCCGTCATCGCAGTCGACGCTCACGACCCCTCTACAGATCAATGTGAGCCTCCTCTCCTCCATCCCCCTTCTCTTCTTCTCTTCTTTTCACCATGCAGTTCTTTTAGTTGTTAGTGCTTACTGTTTTTCTTGGTTTGCCGGAATCCGACCGTGCCGGCGACGATCCCGAAGACCTAGCGAGGACCTCTGACCCGTGTGATTCCACTATTCATCGTTTGGACTCATTCCGTGTACCGGGCGCGCGTCACGACTTTTCCCCGCCGACGCGTAACGTTCCGTACACCGTTTCTTGAATCCGCCGAGGCAAGTGAAACTTGCTGCATACTATTTAAACTACTACACATGCTATTTAAATTACTATGTACCTATTAGAGTGCACGTTAGATCTGTAGTTCCATTTAATACCAGAATTCCATTTTAACATGTCGACGTCCCATTATATCATTTTAGAATCATGGCTCGAAACATACCAGTTTGCTTTTAGTTCAGTTATACATAGTACCAGTATTCATATTTAAATCTTGTAACAATTATTTGCATGACTCACAGTACCCTTTCATATTTTATACCCTGTCGGACGACCGTTTGCATACAACTAACCTGATTTATATTCAATTGCATCTTTAGATTATTTAGTACACATTAACATGATTTTTTTAACAATCCATATTTGTTTAAGTGTATGATACTTAATGTTGAAACCATAAACCGAACTCTAAATGTTAACCGTGCATCGATATAATTTAACCTGTATCTATTTGCATATTATATTACATGTCCAGTTATTCTTCTGATAGTACCCGTGCTTGTTTACTTATAACCGTATTTATGTTAGTTTGATTTATGAACACCCACATAACATTTTGTGCTTCCTGACATGACCTGTTGCACTTCCTACTTGACATGACATGGTATCGTACACTCTTGACATGACATGACATCTAATTACACTACTTGACCTGACCTGATGTACCATGGCTTTACCTGTTACCTGATCTTGTGTCTAATGCCAACCAACCTGACCTGTAGTCCTTACGGACCGTTCTTGTTGTCTATCCAGACAAACCTGCACCTACCTGATCCTGAGTTGGCATTAGTTCTTGATTACTTAATACCTGACTTGAACACATATAACTTGGGGGTATGGGGAAATCAATGATGAAACCTGACCTGTAACTCGACATTTCGACACTGTTCCCCTCCGAATGGCGGCCTAGACTTTGCGTCTCGCCTGAGATTCGGGGCAGATGCTATATGGTTTTATCCGTCTACCTCTCCGAAGATGCCAAGTTGATTTATGGCACCGTGTATCGGAGGTTTAGACGGATGCAGCCGATATAGCAGACTTCATCAGATTCCTCCTCAGGATGAGAGGTTTTTGATTGTGGGGACGCTCTTCCCTGCAGGCGCAAGCCCCTGCAGTTAATTACGCTACCACATCGCGGTAACAACTTTCTCCTTCTCCAGAATTTCACTTCGTGTCGTGTGTGTTTGTTTTATTTGTGGTTGCCCGTGGATTGTATACGGAGACTGAGTAATGCCGTCGCCCGTAGGACGTGGATTAGTCCAAATCCGTATTTACTTAGATTTGGGTTTGGTGTTTTTAGTTTAAGGATGCATTAGTCGCGTTGCGGCTAAGATCAACTTAAACGTTCGTCAAGGATACGTTAGTCCTGTTTTGGACTAAGATCAACTTGACGTGATGATCGATTTAATATCTGGCCATCGGGACTCGTCACCTCTCTAACGTCGTTGAAGCATTACAACGGCAGATGTCAGAGGAGTTCAGAGATGTACCCTGAAACCCAGGTTGATTTGGAGTTTTATAGTCCGTTTGAATGTTTAAGGATACATTAGCCGTGTTTGGGGGCTAAGATCAACTTAAACGGGATCGTTTAGATCCGACAAAAGAGCATTTGGAGGCTCTATTGTTCCAGTGTAGTGGTCCATGTTCCAGTTTAGGGACGTGGTGGTCTGAGTTCCAGTTTAGGGACATGGTGGTCTATCGCCAATTTAGGGACGTGGTGGTCCGATATTAGTTTAAGGACGTTTCGGTCCATCGCCAATTTAAGGACGTAGGGGTCCATTATTAATGTGTAGTCGTCGGGACCCGTCACCTCTCTGACGTCGTTGAAGGATTACAGCGATAGGTGTTAGAGGAGTTCGGAGATGTACCCTTGAACCGGTCGTAAATTGATTTAGGAGAGCATTTTTGTTTGCTCGATTTAGTTTGGGGACTTACGGCCATGATCGAGCTAAGTTCCATTGAGAATATTCAAGATTTTTCTTGATCTTTGGCCTATTAGGCCTGTGCTAGGGCTTTGCCCATATTTAATAATGCACTGTATTTTATTCCGGCCTGCTAGGCCTTTTTGATTTGGGCTATGTCCCTTTCTTTATGATGCAGAGCATTAAATACTCTGACAGTGCCCCACGTGGCTTGTCAGGCGCTTTGCGCTAAGTAATGAGCGCAAACTCATATGGTGGTGACACGTGGCGCGCTCTGGTGAGCGCAAGCGCAATAGCGCAGCGCACTGCGCTAGTGCGCTGCGCTGTTGTGCTGCTGACACGTGGCGCGCTCTGGTGAGCGCAAGCGCAGTGCGCTGCGCTGGTGCGCTGCGCTGGTGCGCTGCTAACACGTGGCGCGCTCTGGTGGGTTGCGCCAATTCCAGATAGCGCAGTTTATGAGTGCAGAACACTAAGAATATTTTAGATTCAAAAACAGAAGTGCAAAGCACTATTTAATCTCTTGATCTAAATTAGATCAAAGAAAAATAAATTTTTCTTCTTCTTTTTTTTGTTTCAAGAACCAGAGGTTCATAAAAGTGCAAAGCACTATTATTTTATTTATTATTATTATTTTTTTCTTGTTTTTAAAGAACCAGTCGTTCAAAAAGAAGTGCAAAGCACTGTTATGTGAAAAATATTGATCTGATTTTTAGATCAATGATTTATTTAAAAGAGATTTCTTCTCTCTCGTGAAGGTTCTTTACCTCTTTCTTGAAATTTTCTCAGAGTTCTCTCTGTTTGAAGCTCTTGACTTTTTTTTTCAAGAAATGTTGATGCCTTTGAATTGAGGCCTAGGGTCCTTTTTATAGTGCCCATAAATTAGTTAAATTTGTTAAAGAGATCTTTCTCTGAGTGATTTGGGGAATTTTCCCCACCGTTGGATCTTTGATCCAAGGGCTTCTGCTTTGCAGAAGAAAATCTTCTTGTTTTAACAAGAACAGAAAAGATTTCTTAAAAATTTAATTCTGTTTGGCGCAGATGCCCCAGCACGTGACACGTGTCGCGCAGCGCACAGCGCAGCGCAACTGCGTTGACACGTGTCGCGCAGCGCATCTGCGCTGACACGTGTCGCGCAGCGCGACTGTGCTAGCGCATCTGCGCTGACACGTGTCGCGCAGCGCACAGCGCAGCGCGACTGCGCTAGCGCATCTGCGCTGACACGTGTCGCGCAGCGCAGCACTAGCGCAACTGAAGCGTTGCTTCCTTTAATAGAGCTTTGCTCTGATTGGGCGTGTCTTCTTGGGCGCTGCGCTGACGTATCAGCGCCGGACACGTGGCGCGTTGCGCCCGGGATTTGAAGCGTTGCTTCAAAATTTGAATTTTGAATTTCCAGCAGAGCTTTGCTCTGATTGGGGGAAACAAATGCCCCCCCCACCGTTGCGCTCACGTGGCGCACACGTGAGTGCAGCGGTGGCAAATCCCTGATCGTTGGATCAAGGGGTGAGCTTAAGAGGCGCAAGCGCCTTATAAATAGGACCTCTGGCCCTTAGAAAAATCTTACCGTTTTAAGATTTTGATTTTCCAGAGCTTTGCTCTTGCTTAAGAACTTCAGAGCTTTGCTCATTTCCACAGTTAGAAAACTTTTAGGTAAAATTAATTTAAATCAGATTAATTTAAATCAATCTTAACCAAAAGAGCTTTGCTCTTATAGATCTTTTGATCTAAAGAAATTCCCTTTGGGGTTTCACCAACAGAGCTTTGCTCTCATGAATCCATAGATCTACAGAGATCTTGTTCATGGGTTTTAACCCATGAGCAGAGCTTTGCTCATGGATCCAAAGATAGATCTTTTTGATCTAAAAACGAAGAACTTCTAATGGTCTTCAAAAGATTTTAATTTCTTTAGGAGTTTTTAAATAAATTTTCTCATCATCATCGCAGAGCTAGGCTCTTTTAAGGAATCTTATTCCCCTGAGACCAGAGTTTGACAAGTGGCATTCTGTGACAGAGCTTTGCTCTGAAAGAGGGGATTTTCTCCTTGTCTCTAGGGATTCTTTATTAATGGGAATGTTTTCCTGGGGACCAACTGACAATCTCATCCAATGATGAGGTTGTCCTATTAATTGACGTACTGTCATCCAGATTTTGTGGGTCCCCCTTTGGTCCCTTACTCACTGCACTGCTGTGTGGCGTAATTAATTAATTTTAATTTTAATTTAATTAATGCATTTTCTTCTTTAAATGCCAAACGTTGGAATTACAACACTAACGGCTAAATTGTTCTTTTGCAGCGATCATGTCTCTAGACACTTCATTCCCGTTCGTCCGCTCGGAGGAGGGATTTCCCGAGGCGCCCTTGGACCGTGAAGTCCTGGCCATGATTAAGGAGTACGACCCGGAATACAAGAGTCTCCATCTTTGGGGGTCGTGGTACAATCAGATCATCATGGGCCAACGGAGCTTCACATGCGCGGTGCCGTCAGAACCCATAACGGCGATTCATTACGCCAGCCCACCCCCGGTGCAGTACGCCGTGGAGATGGTGGATTGGACCGCAAACAGCTTTCTTCATCTTGCTATGGATGCGGTTCCGGTCCAACGTCCTATGGTCTTGGATATCCTAGGACGTCGTATTTGTCAAGGCGAGGCGAGACCCTGGGGGCAATCATATAACATTGGTCTGATCCCCCGTCATCCGATTGGCTACCTGCCATGGGCCCGGTGCATCCTGTCGACGAAGAAGTCGCAGTTGATAAGATTAGGGTTGTACACCGCGGTCTACGTCTCTCTCTTCCAGTATCCCTCGCTCCCTACCTGGTGGTTCAAGGCTTTCTTGGAGCAATGGAATATTCCCACCCACACTTTCCTTGCCATGGATCGGGAAGTGTCCATTTCTTTGGAGGAATTTGCGGAGGTATCCGGCCTACCGGTCATGGGGGAACACTATGAAGAGCTGCTCCCGACAAATGAGTACGTCTTCGGTGCTAAGCCGATGGTAAGGGGGATCACGCCGGAAAATGCCGTTCAACCCCAATTCCCGAGCCTGATCAAGGTGTTGAACATCTACGAGTCCCTTTTTATCGAACCCGGGAGTCGGGGGGTTAACTTTGAGGACTTCATTGCTCGTTTCCTTCGTCCAAGCGTCATTTCATCGGGATCTGCCAAGTTTGCCACCCTGGATGACCCTTTCGGTTTAGGTTTGGATAACCTGCCAGCGAAAGACATAGACCAAAAGGACTTTTTTCTTCCTAACTTCCCAACCATGTCTTTTGCAGAAATTGCGGCCCCTGGAATGGATGAGGAGGCTTTCTTTTTAGGATTTCTCGGACTGTGGCTGAGTTGGTTCGCGATCCCAATGCACTCTCATCGCATGCGGCCTTCCGTCTTCTACCCAGCCCACCGAATGGTCATCGGGATAAAGGTGGCTGTGGGGATCGCTGGCTTGGCGCACCTATATCATGGCCTCAGCCGAGCAGCGGATGCCAATGAGCCCGGGGTACTGCACGTGGTCTTCCCGATGCACTACTTTGCATCGTGGCTCGAGCTACACACGGCGGGTGTCTTTGGCATGCATAAAAGGCCTTCATTCTTTGACAAGTGCAGTTTTCCTCGCATTATACAGTTGATTGGCTCATCAATCGTGACCCCTTCACCACGGGACGCCAGGGGTTTACTGCTTCGCCCTCATACCGTTGGAGTCGGGATGTCCTTTATTGATAAGGTATTAACCATTGGAAAAGCGTCCACCACTGCGGTGCGACCATTACAGGACTCCTTCAAGGATGGAGCTTCAGTGTTAACGGCCCGGGAGATCCTCCATTTGTATTCTATTAGACCGGGTTTCCTAGTCTTCAGGCAGGGCGGTGCAGCAGTCTTTATGAGATATAACCCGCATCGTTTTGCCCAACAACTGGGTTACGATCAAGGGGTACCCTTGGAATCTTTCTTACTGGAACCTGCTGTCAATGAAGAAGGGAAGGAGAACGCGTTACATCATTTCATGCGCCTGAACACGGGTTCTCGTTTTTTCATCAGCACGCCGACCTGTGCTCCACGACTCCTTAATGTATATAAAGAGTGGTACAATCATGCGACGGGGGCTGTTATAAAGGAAGAGAGGCGAGTGTTGATCGACCGTAAAGAAGTACCCCCCGGCACCAATCGTAACGCTCCCTTAGCGCCAAGGATCCTGGTGGCTCCTCCTCTAAAAGATGCCGGGGGCAGACTATCACGTGCGCAAAGTCCTCCACGTGAGCTGCCGCTCCCTGATATCGCAGATGCACCTCCCGCACGCTGTGCTCCAGTGGAGACATTGGTTGTACCCTCGCCGGAGTCTGGCGTGGGTGCGGACATCGGGACCCGTCGTCCCAAAGTGGCTGCTAAGCGGAAGTCGATCCCCCGCGAGCCTAGGGTCAGAGGGCAAAAGAAAAAGAAATCGCTCTTCGCTGCGGACGTCGTGTTCGGCCAGGAACCCCATGCTCCCTATGCTGAAGGTCTGCTCGAATATGGGACTAACGCAGGATTAGTGATGCCGCCGCCGGACGATACAGACTTGGAGGCTGCTCTCAAAGCTTCGGCATGGTTGGCGAGGCGTGACGCGTGGTTAGCTAAGCTTGCGCAGTCAGGTAACTACTAGTCACATTTTCCTTATTACAACATATCTTCCTTATCGCCTTTGATTAACGCTTTTCTCTCCTTTCTTTCAACAGGCATCACTGATGAAGAAGCCATTGCCGCTTCTTTGAAGACTTTCCAAGAGGAGGAACGTCTTAGAGCGTCTATAGGCCTTAGTAAGTTTTAATTCATCAAGTCTTCATCTCCCTCATGTTATGGTCGATCTAACCTCTCTCTTTTTATTGCAGAAACCTCAATGCCGTTCCCACCAAGCGACACAAATGTTCCGCCAGCCGCCGATATTCCTGCTTCCTCTGGGCCACCGCAGGAGGTTCGTCTTGAAGAGCCGATGAGAGATGCCTTAAAGGCTCTGGAGGCATCCCTGAACGAGGATGACGACGCCTTGAAGGAGGCATCACAAAGGTCTATCGCGACAGCCCGGGAGGAAAGGAAGAGCCTGAGGCGTGAGGCGAAGGCACGCAGGGCTGCCTTGGCTATGGGAGCGGGTCCCAGCACTGTTCCTCACGCTGATACTCCATCCGAAGAGGCCCCTGTCGCCCTATCCACTGCCCGCAGAGAGGTGGCGCGCGTAGTTCGGAGCGCAAATGGTAAATCCACTTCAGGTAATGTTTCTCTCAGAGTTTTTGTTATAAGGATTTTAATGTCGTTGGTCCTTATATCTCTTATCTTGCAGGGCCAAGTCCGATCGAGGGGGAGGCGGAAACCGTTGATCCCAAAGAAACAGAGGAGGCGGTACTTACCGAACTCGAGCCGACGGTGGGCAATGTCGTTGTGGCTTTGGAGCCTGAAGTGGAGGTCGAGGGGCCTACCGCCGAGAAGGTCATTGATGCCGAACCTGAAGTGGTGGCAGATGATATGATTATTATAACCGAGTCCAGGGCGGTGGCGGATGAGGCGCTCGAGGCCGGCGATCCCCCGGCAATGGTGGACGATACAACCGCACCTACTGAACCTGAGAGAGTAGTGGGTGAGGCGGCCATGATTCCCGAGGACGAGCCAACCGCTCCTTCTCTGGAATCTGGCAATACTCCAGTTATAGACCTCCCCATCTATGGTCCTCCGCCGTCTCCAGGTCTCGCGAGCACCACAACGGTCTCCATCGAGTCGGGTGATGAGGTCACGGGCGGTGGTCTCATGTCGATAGAGGAGGGAGTCGCCTCCGTTTCAGCCGGGAGCTCCTCAGGTAAACCCCAAGTTGCTGCTTTTCTTTACTTTACTATCTTTTCTGACAAGTTCACCTTTTTGTAACGCGGGTGCAGCCAGTGCCGATGCCCCACTGCTCGAGGGAACGCCTTCAACGACTGCCTTGGCGGTGGTCACCTCTCAACCCTCTCTCATACCCTAGAAGATGTTGGAAGGTATGTGTTTGCGATTTATTAATCTTATCTTCCAGACGCATAATTTGTGTACTAAAGTCACACTGTTGTATCTTCCAGGAGTGCTTTTTGATCATCTCTATCAAGTGTTGCTCCCACACTTCTCCTTCCCATCTGAATTCGCCTCTCCCTCTGGTGGCGCTGGTGAGTACCATTCCCGATTGATATCTTTGTTTTTCAGTGGTAGAATTATTTCTAACTCTCTCTTGTCCTGACTGCAGTGTTACAAATCGAAGGGGGAGAAGAAAGATCGGTTGCGCCACCGGCCTTTCCGGCCTTGCCACCTGCTTCAACCGGTATAGTAAAACATCTTATCAATGACTTTCTCCATATCTATTGAATCATCATCTAATCGCATTTTGTCTTTTTCAGCTGTCGTTCCAGTCTCGGTGCCTTTTGAATCTCATATTACAATACCGGGCGGCCCTTCCCAGAGACGTCCGTCCTCAAAAGGTGCGGCGAATAGTCTGCGGCGCATGTTAAGCGACTATATCGAGGAACTCGACGTCGAGGCTCCTACATCTGCTGAGGACTTCGCTACGACGGTTAACCCGATGTTGGTGATATTTGCCACCTTCCATGATGAGGGCATTGTCTCCTCTTGGGTTAACTATTGTCGGGAGATTGAGGCTCGCCTTCATCAGCTGGAATCGATGCGCCTATCCCCCGAGACTTTAGCCTTGAGCACTCAACGGGGAGCATGGCTCGAGCAAAGCACTTCTCATTTCCGTCATTTGGAACAAGAAGCAGTTTTGAGGCTGAAGGAGTGCCAAGAATCTTCAAGCAAAACTGCTCGCCTGCGTGCTGAAGTTGAGGCAAACGCCGCTGAGGTAAAGGCCGTCTTCGAGGGCCTTCTGGAGCGCATATCAAATGGGCTGAGACTGAAGCGGGCACTTGATGTCTCCGAGCATGACACTCCAGGCCGTGAAGCTGCTCATCAGGCTGTCAGGGATCAACTTGCATCTGTCGCACAGCAACGGGCCCAAGTGGAGGCAGAACTGGCGGTGGTAGCCGATCGGGAAAAGACATGGAAGGAAGTGTGCGAACAATTGATAAAGCTACTTAAGATGCTTCCTTCCCAGTAGCTGCCTTTGTATCAATGTATTTGTAAACTTTTCCTTTTAAATAATATGTATCCATTCTTTGTTCTTTTGTACGATTCATCTTGTATTTGATTGAAGTCAACGAATAAAGATACACATTTTCTTTTGTAATGTCTTGTATGCTCTTTTGCTTTCTGCCTTCTCTTATTATCAGCATGTTGTCTTTGATAAACATAATTGGCAGATAACTTAGTTTTTTCCAAGAGATAGCGATGGCTTAGGCCGCAGGTTCAGATCTGTTGCCTAAGACCTTTCAACTCTATGAACCGTGAGGGTCTCATAGAGACTTTTCTCCCTACGGATCGAGAGGATCTCATAGGTGGTTTTTCTCCTTAGGAATCGTGAGGATTCCTAAGTGTGGTTTTCTCTTACAAGTCGTAAGGATCCTATAAGAGAATTTTTCCCTCTTACGAGTCGAGAGGACCCACAAGCGGTTGTTCCCTCTTCGTCGAAATTCGACTTTGGAGAGTGAGACCCGTGAATAGTATGCAAGAGACCATTTTGGATTGACTTGCAGGGTCCCATTGTTCAGGAAGCAAGTTTTCTTAGTCCATGCTGCCTGAGGCTTCATTTGCATGTTGAGACGAATCGGGAATTTCCCGCGGAGACACAGTTTCTCTGCGAGCCGACGCGAATCAGGAGGCTCTCGTCAAGGAGTGTTTGTATCCGTGAGTCAAGGAGTTTGCTAGGGATTATTTGTTTCCCAAGCGCCAAGGATTATTTGTTTCCTTGGGGTTTGAAACGAGTCGAGAATTTCCCACAGAGGCACTGGTGGCTCTGCGAGTCGACGCGGATCAGGAGGCTCTCGTCGAGGAGTGTTTGTATCCGTGAGTCGAGGAATTTGCTAGGGATTATTTGTTTCCCAAGTGCCAAGGATTATTTGTTTCCTTGGGGTTTGAAACGAGTCGAGAATTTCCCACGGAGGCACTGGTGGCTCTGCGAGTCGATGCGGATCAGGAGGCTCTCGTCAAGGAGTGTTTGTATCCGTGAGTCGAGGAGTTTGCTAGGGATTATTTGTTTCCCAAGCGCCAAGGATTATTTGTTTCCTTAGGGTTTGAAACGAGTCGAGGATTCCCACGGAGGCACTGGTGGCTCTGCGAGTCGACGCGGATCAGGGGGCTCTCGTCAAGGAGTGTTTGTATCCGTGAGTCGAGGAGTTTGCTAGGGATTATTTGTTTCCCAAGCGCCAAGGATTATTTGTTTCCTTAGGGTTTGAAACGAGTCGAAGATTCCCACGGAGGCACTGATGGCTCTGCGAGTCGACGCGGATCAGGAGGCTCTCGTCAAGGAGTGTTTATATCCGTGAGTCGAGGAGTTTGATGAAGATACTGGTTTCTTCGGAGTTGGACTGAACCGTCGAGATTTGGCTTCGTCTTCTGGCGGAGCCTGTTGGGAAAGTATGGTCCCCTCTTTGTTTACGCCCTTGGATTGTATACAGGGATCGATGTGATCTTAACTGTAGGGCCAAAGTTTTATCATTTCTTCTTTTTATTTTATTTTATTTCCGCGATGCTCTATCATTTCAGCTTTTATATCGCGAAGGTCGCGACTGCCCAATCATTTCGGCTATTTTTTCGCGGTGCCCAATCATTTCGGCTATTTATTTTATTCTTACTCGCTGCTTTTTATTGCGAGTTGCCCTATCATTTCGGCTATTTCGTATGCATGTGCGGCCTATTGGCTTTTCGCTGTAGACCGATTTCAGCATCAGCACCGCTACAACTGGGATATTACCAGGAGCGAATCATCATCTGCCTCTGTCGATGTCGAACAAAGGTGGCTTAGCGACCAGGGTTAGGGTCCTGTCGGCTAAGGTTTTTGACTTCATGAGCCGTAAGGGTTTCACGAAGTTATTTCTCCCTACAAGTCGTGAGGGTCTCGTAGGTGTATTTTCTCCTTAGGACTCGTGAGGATTCCTAAGTGTTCGTTTCCTCTGTAAGTCGTAAGGATCCTACAGTAGGGTTTTCTCCTCATAAATCGAGAGGATTTACAAGGATTGTTTACCATGCGAACATATCCCCAGTCACGGATGAGGCTTGGTTAGGGAAATGTTTATTCGCGCCCGTGGATTGTATACAAAGGTCAATATTGAGCCACTTGTAGAGCAATATCGGAAGTTGTGGGGGTTGCTTAAGCACAGGTTTAGGTCTCTGTAACTTAAGACTTTCAACTCTTATGAGCCGTGAGGGTCCCATAAGAGAGTTCTCCTTACGAGTCGTGAGGATCTCGCAAGTGTATTTTCTCCTTAGGAATCGTGGGGATCCCTAAGTGTGTTGCTTCCTTGTGAGTCGTAAGGATCTCACGTGGGTGGTTTCTCCTTATAAGGTCGAGAGGACCCTATAAGTGTCCTTTAACGAGGTTGCACCCTTTCGGGTTTTCACAAACACTCGTCGGTAGTCCTGCTGTTTTTACTCACGGAGCCCTTTCGGGTTTTCATCCGTGCCCTTTTTGCTTATGGACATACCGTTTTTATTTATTATATTTTTTTTATTTATTTATTTTTTATCTCGTCAGCCCAAGGATGCTGCGGTATTAGTTTAAGGACGTTTCGGTCCGCTATTAGTTTAAGGACATTTCGGTCCGGCATTAGTTTAAGGACGTTTCGGTCCGCCATTGAGAAGGATGGCTACTGCTTATAAAGCTTGAGCTTAGGAAGATAGCGAGCGGACATAGTCGTCGTCATCTATCATTGACCTAGGCCGTGGCTCATTAAGCGTAGTATCTCTTTAGGAAGCGACCGTTTATTGGCCTGAAAGGCCTTTCACCATGCATGTCCATGAGTAGATAGGCCCCACCCTGGTAGACCTTATCTATGATGTACGGGCCTTCATAGTTTGGCTCGAATTTTCCCCACTTGGCGCGATTGGAGATCATAGGCCTTTTGACCACTACCACGAGTTCGCCTTGGCGGAATGTCCTCGGTCGGGTCAATCTTTCATATGAGCGCGTCATCTTTGCTTTATAAGCTTCCAGATTTTGCTGTGCTATGAGCCGGGTTTCATCAAGGGCGTCAAGCTCCTCAAGCCGAAGGTGAGCATTTTCTTCGTCCGTCGGCTCGTAATGGACTGCCACTCGTAGAGAGGGTAACTCTATCTCGAGGGGGAGTACTGCTTCGGTACCGAACACCAACGCGTACGGCGTTGTGTTCGTGGCCGTCTTGAATGTAGTTCGATATGCCCAAAGAGCTTCTTGCAATCTTTCGTGCCAGTCTCTTTTATTTCGGGACACCGTCTTTTTCATGATCTTTGTCAAGGTCTTGTTGAAGGCTTCAGCTAGACCATTGGCTCGTGGATTATAAACCGAGGAATATCTCCAGTCTATATTGTGCTGCTGTGCAAAGCGACTGATCTTATGGCTTCTATAAGCTGGCCCGTTATCGGAGATGATTCGCCTTGGCATTCCAAACCGATATATGACATGCGTCTTGAAGAAGTGGAGGATATTTTCCGTCTTCACTTCTCTTAACGGTACTGCTTCTGCCCATTTAGAGAAGTAGTCAGTCGTCGCCAGGATGAAACGATGTCCCCTAGACGATGCTGGTTCGATAGGGCCGATTATGTCAGTTCCCCACATCTCGAACGGCCAGCTAGCCACCGTTGGATGTAATGGATTTGGATGCTGATGGATGAAATCCCTATGAATTTGACATGAGTGACACTGCTTCGCATATTTGAGGCAGTCCTGAATCATCGTGGGCCAGTAGTAGCCCATCCGTTTTATCTTCAACTTCATTTTTGGGCCCGCTTGGTGAGAACCGCAGAGTCCATCATGAACTTCCTGGACGACCCTTTTCGCTTCGTCAGGTCCTAAGCATCTCAGCCACAGAGAATCAAATGACCTTTTGTACAGAGTATCATTGACGAAGGCGAAAGACAGAGCTCGTTTCATGAGCTGATGTCTTGTGGACGCTTCTTCGGGCAATCGGTGGGATTTAAAGTAGTCTATAAAGACTTCCCTCCAATCCTCGGCCTTTTCCGGGCCTTTTATTTGCAGAGCCATTCGCTCAGTCGTTTCCTTTTCTTCGGACGATTCCGGAGATATTTCTGCTGGGGCAAGCACTCGACGGCTTTGTACCATGATCCTAACATCGTCGATGTTCTCGTCAGCCAGTTCTTTAGCAAGTTTGGCCAAAGCGTCTGCTTTGCTATTTTCTGCGCGTGGTATGTTCTCCAAAGTATAGGAGGGAATTCGGGTCAACAGTTGTTGCACTTTTTCGCCGTACTTCACCAGTTCTGGCTTGCACGTTTGGTAGTCGCTGTTTACTTGACTAACGACCAGTTGAGAATCCCCGTATATGAGGAGGTTTTCAATTCCCATGTCGATGGCGATTTCAAGGCCTGCTATCAGAGCTTCATATTCGGTTTCGTTATTTGTCCTCGGCTCTGTTAGGGAGAACGCGTAGCGCATTATCCCTCCTTGTGGAGTTATAAAGATGAGTCCTACCCCTGATTTAATTATAGGGGTACTTTGTTTGCGCTTCTTCACGGAAGATGCTCCGTCGAAATAAAGCTCCCATCGGATATTATCACCGTCGATCGCATCAAACGCATGTTCGTCTGGAAGATCGCAATTCAGAGGAGAATCGGCGGGTATCGGATGTACAGCGAGGAAGTCGGCGATGGCCTGGCCTTTCACTGCCTTGAGAGGTTGATACGTTATCGAAAACTCCATCAAGAGCAGGGCCCATTTAGCGAGTCGTCCCGTCGGTATGGCCTTTGACATCAAGTATTTAAGGGGGTCCACCTTTGAAATAAGACGGACCTCATGCTTTAACGCATAGTGCCTGAGCTTTGTTATCGCGAAGATCAACGCTGGGCAATGTTTTTCAATGGGGGAGTAGTTGCTTTCTGCCCCCAGTAGAACTCGACTTAAGTAGTAGAGTGCTCTTTCTTTCCCTTGATCGTTCTCTTGTGCCCATAATGCGCCTAAGGAACCTTCGAGGGCGGTTGTATAAAGAATGAGGGGTTTTCCCTTGACCGGAGCAGCCAATACTGGCGGGTTCTGCAAGTATTGCTTGATCTCGTCTAGTGCGCTTTGTCATTTTTTATCCCAGACAAACGGGGTTCCCTTCTTCATCAGGTAGCTATGGGGACGGCACTTGCCTGAAAGATTGGCTATAAATCGCCATATGTATGCGAGCTTCCCTTGGAGAGATCGCAACTGTTTGAGAGTTTTCGGCGGAGATATTTCCATGATCGCTTTGATCTTTGACGGATCTATTTCAATACCTCGGTGTCGAACAATGAATCCCAGGAATTTGCCCGAGGAAACTCCGAATGCACACTTGAGCAGGTTCATTTTCAAGTTATATTGTCGCAAGCGTTGAAATACAGTCTTCAAATGTTCGAGATGTTCCTCGTATGATTTGCTTTTAACCACGAGATCGTCGATATAGCATTCGACGATTCCGTGTATAAGGTCATCGAAGATCTTCGTCATGGCCCTTTGGTAGGTGGCACCGGCGTTCTTTAGACCAAAGGGTATCACCTTGTAACAGAATATACCCAGAGGAGTCCTGAAGGCGGTGTGCTTCTGATCTTCGGGATGCATCTTTATCTGGTTATACCCCGATGAGCCGTCCATGAAGGAGAAAATCTCATGAGTGGACGTATTGTCTATCATCAGTTCGGTGACTGGCACTGGAAAATCGTCCTTCGGGCAGGCTTTATTGAGATCCCGGAAGTCCACGCATATGCGCACTGTCCCATTTTTCTTCATCACCGGGACGATGTTGGCGATCCACTCCGGATATTGAACCTCCTGGATGAAGCCAGAGTCGATCAGCTTTTTGACTTCAGCATTGATACTCATTTCAAGCTCGAGCCGCATTCTTCTCGGCGCCTGTTTGACTGGCTTGATGTCCGGGGATATCACCAATCTGTGTACAGCAATTTCTAGATATAGTCCCGGCATTTCAGAATAGTTCCACGCGAAGCAATCTCTATGCTGTAGAAGCACGTCCTTTAACGCAGCTACCCTTTCTTCAGATAGTAACTCGCTGATGAATGTCGGTCGTGGATCGTTTGCCGTCCCCAACTCAATTTTCTTGAGGTTATCTGCAGTGGTATGGATTCCATCTTCCAGCTTTTTTGGCGCTGGTGGAAATTCTGAGATTATCTCGTCGTTGCTGTTTTCGAAGCACCAGGGAAGATCATCCATGTTCTCGGGCTCTTCTTTTGAGATCATTATCGCGTGACAAGTACGGATTCGCTTCCAATCCCAATGCGAAACCGGTTCTTCTTTCGTGGGCTTGGGCTCGTACTTATGTGGCGGCGCTACCCTCCAGTTGTCAGATAGAGCGAACTTGCCGAGATGGTACTGATCTTCAACCCAATTTTTAAAGATGAAGCAATCTTCTAGAGGGTGTCCTATCACTCAGTGATAGGTGCAATAATTTGGGTCAGAGACTTCACCTGCTCGTTCGGGGTTTTTGGACTCCGGCAGTGTAAGCATTTGATGTTTTAGAGCAAGATCAAGTATCTTCTTCGTCTTGTCCCGAGGAAACGAGTACGCTCGACCCATTTTCTTCATAAGGAATAGATCAATGACGCTCGACTCCCGTTTGCGTGGCTTCTTAGCCCTGCTTTGTTGTTGTTGAGCGCCTTTTTGGCCTTTCGACTTATTTCTGCTTTTGCGCCGAGCCTTTTTTATAACGGGTCGACATAGAGCGGCTTTTTCATCTTTCACGGTCTGTTGGAGAAGGCGTTGCGTCTTGGCTTTCTCATAGATGACCATTTCGCGGTTATGGTCGTCTCGGATTTTTTGACCCGCTTCCCTTATAAGTTTGCCCATTTGTTCTTCGAATGACGGACTGGATTCCTTTGCATCTGGCACTTTTATTGGCTCAGGATTAGCGTCCTTCCATTGAGCATCTGCTTCTTCATCAAAGTCATACATGACGTAACAGCTGTATAGTAGCTCTCGTTTCTTTGACCGGATGTATCTAAACCCTCTCGCTTCTATTCTCCCATTAGGCAGTTTGCGTTGAGTCCCGGGGACGTTCCAGACTTTGTCATAGAACTTGGCTTTTCAAATGGTTTGCTTGAAGGATATCCCCCGGCGTTTCAGCAGCTTTTTCAAACCCGCAGTATAATATCTGGGGAGACGGATGGGCTGAAGCCTGTCGAGCGTAGAATCCGCACCATGCCAAATTTCTTTTTCCACCTTGGTTTCTTCAGAACGGTAGAACAGAATTGCTTTCTCGCTCTCTCGCCTGGGAGGGATGTAGAATGTTTGCAGCTCTTCTACGTTGTAAATATTAAGTGCATCCAGTTCTTTATGGTGTTTAAGCGGCACCATGGCGACTTGTAGACTTTGTTCTTCGTCAGCGGACGTTTGTATGGAAGGTCGAGCAGAGAATACAACACGGATCTCATCTTCCGAGTCGCTACCAAAGATCAACGTAGGGGCGGACGGTCCTGGCTTGTTGTGTTGGGGCGGACCCGAATACACTATCTCCTCTTCCTCCTCGCTGTCACTGCCGAAGACAGGGATGGTGGCATTAGCTTTATTCTCTGGCTTGTGACACTTCTCCGTATCTTCGAAATCCGGTAAGAAATATTTGGCATCTTCGTATTTGCGGACCTCGTTCACGGAGAACGGGTTCAGTTCTCCCGTCACGGTATACTCGAAACCATCCTTAAAATACTTCATACACTGATGTTGTGTAGAAGGGATGACGTTGTACTCGTGTAACCATGGCCGGCCGAGCAAAGCGTTGTAGCATGTTCTGGCGTCTATGACGTGGAACTTAATGTCCGTGACGAGTAGCCCGAAGCGTAGCGTCAGTATCACAGATCCAAGGGTCTTTGATGATTGGGAGTCGAACCCGAAAATGGTGATCTTGTCCCGAGCAAGGTGCTGGACGCTCATGCAGATTTCCTTCAACACCCGCACGTTGAGTAGGTTAACAGACGATCTGTTATCGATCAGGATTTTGCCTATCTTAACATCGTGGCAGTATCCCGAGACATAGAGAGGGCGATTGTGTTCGCACGTCCCAAGTAGAAGGTCTTCATCGCCAAAAGTAACATCGGCCGTGTGCACTTCTTCCAATTCATCCTTCATCTTTTCCTCGGCCAGGCATGCTTGGAATTGTTCCGGATCTTGTAGTGCCTTAATCAACACATCTCTCGCCTCTTTTGATAGTAAAAGGGCGTCGAGAATGCTGAGCTGTGAGGGCAGCTTTCTCAGATGTGCTAAGACGTTGTAATCCACCTTATTCTTCTTCGACGGGTTGTTGACGTTTAGCTCTTCCAGAACTTGGTCATCTAAAACGATATCTTCAGAGACCTTTTCTTTCCCTTTATCTTTTCTGTTCAAGGGTCCGAGGTTCTTTTCAGGCAGCGTCCGATTCCGCAGCCGGATATTTTCGCAGACCTTCAGCTCTTCTTCTTTTCCCGAAGCGGACTCTTTAAAGAGAGGGGCAAGTTCTAGCTCTTCATCAGAATCACTCCCGAATGTAGGCACTTGTGACCCGCCGGTGTTAACCACGCGACAATCGCCGGTAGTTCTTTTAATCCCTTCGGTCGTATTTCTTTGCTCCCGACGAGTTTTACGCTTTTCCCGTTTAAAGTGTTGTCGATGAGCCACATACCCTTGCCACCATCTATCGAAAGCTTTGCACTCTTGAGTAGGGTGTGAAACCTTCCGATGATATAAGCAATAGGAGGGGTGCGTTTCCACTTCATCGGTGATGTTTCCTCCAGACGATGGTAGCTTCATGCCCATTGATATGGCCTTAGCAAACCTTTTCTTTATCTTGAATTGGCTTTTGTCGGTAGCGGAGGTGTTTAGCTCCAGCGGGATCGTCTCAGCTCTTTCATCAAGTCGCTGGAGCTTGGCCCTTTCAAATATAGCCGTCTCGCGTTCTCGATCAGCTTTACTTTTTAATCGAGCTTCGTTAAGGAACGCATCAATCATTTCATCTGATAGCTCCGGAATTTTTGATTCGGTATCTGCCCCCAGCGTTTTAGTGCCAGAAGTCTCCTCATCGTTCGTGATCGAATGGGAGATCATATGACAGCTCGCTACATATTCCTCGGATTCATCCGATGAACTTTCTCCCTCATCTTCTTCTTGAAAGACGTGATTGAGGAACTCTTGGAGCGTAATGGGAGTCCGTGCCTTTTGGTTGTATTCATCCAGCGCGTCAATTTGCTTTTGTAAGTCCGTGCGCTTGTCGCCGGGCTTCACGGGCTTCTTAGATTTCTTCTTCTTCTTTTTCGAAGATTTTGACGGTTGGTTGCGAGTGCTTGAGCCACCACCATCGGTCTTTGGAGTTGTACGTGGCTTCAACATCCCTTCAATGACCTGCGGTTCCAACGGGTTCTTCCACTTGATTGCTGGACATGTCTGAAGATCTTTTAGCATCCTCTTTGTCTTGGCTGATAATACAACCTCCCAAGGAGTTTCTTCAATGACGGAGCATGTTGCCCCCGGCGTATTCGTCCCTTTAGAGGTGTGGGGCTGCGGGGGATTCACCTTCCATTTGTCAGATAACGCGAACTTGCCCTGTCGGTACTGGTTTTCAAGCCAATTTTTGAAAACGTAGCAATCTTCGATCGGATGGCCTAGTACTCGATGATAAGGACAGTAGTTGGGTTCGTTGACGTCACTTGGTTGTAACGGACGTTTTGGATCCGGCAAATTTATGAGTCTGTTGCGCAACGCCAGCTCGAATAACCTTCTCGTTTTATCGCGGGGAAAGGAATAAGGACGTCCCATCCTATCCTCAAGGGGTACGTACGGGCGCATATTATTTTGACGAGCCGCTGGCTTCGGGTCGCTCGGTTGTTGTTGAGCATTAGCGACAACGATCGCTTTTCCCTTCCCTTTGTCATTTCGGGAGTCCGGCCTTGGAAGAGGAGGTTTATGGCCCATCTGATCCATCTGTGCTAGTTTGTCGATCAAGGCCTGGAAGGTAGTCGGCTTGAAAAACATCATAAACTGGGAGATGGTTGCTTGTGGATCGAGGGTCCCCACAAACATACCCACTGCGGGAGCTTCTTCGATGCGCTGCTCGCACTTCGACCATAAATTCCGCCATCGTATAGCGTACTGAACCCGCGTCTCGCCTGGCTTTACCCTGGCGTTAATCAGTGCTGTCATCGGGGTGCGTTCACCATCGCTTGCAAAACGCTGAGTAAACAACAGCTCCATCTCCGCGAAGGTTTTGATAGAGTCGTTCGGGAGCTCAGAGTACCACTCGAACGCCGTATCTGATAAACTTCCAACAAACTGGCGAACCAACAGCTTGTCGTCACCGCCGGTGTTGCCGCAGAGTGCCCTGAACTGGGCAACATGCTGGTGAGGATTGCCCGTCCCCTTGTAGACATGGAACTTGGGAATTGTGTAACCGGGTGGGTACTTGATTTGATCGTACCAACTTGGATATGGCCGCTCCGTTTTTACGACCTGGCCGGCTGCTTCGGTCGCATGATGAACCCGTATTTGTTGGGCGATATATTCATCCAAATCAGCTTTGGAGATTGCATCCTCTTTAGCCGTCGACAGAGCTGGCGGAGGATTTGATGTCTCTCCCCTATCATCTCCAAGGACGATCGGGGGCTCTTCAGCCGGGGGATCTTGTTGTATCATCATTCCTATCATATCCTGGAAGAGCAGGCCCATACGCTGTATGTTAGCTGCTTGTTCAGCAGCTTCTTTGTCCTTCTTCTCCAATATCCGACGAAGGAATTCAGCGTCGGTTTCTTCCTCCTGGCGCTCATCTGAGGATGTTTCAGGATTTTCTTTTGGCCCTGTAAGTGCGGCCATAGCGTTCATCATTTCTTGAAGCTTTTGCTGTTGCTCCTGCGCCTTGGTCACTGATCGGGTAAGCGGTCGATGACCCGTAGATATGAGGCTATCTTCTTTTCCAGACGCTACATAGACGGTATAGACTATAATGCCCCCTGACTTAGGGCGTTTGAGTTCACCACCTTGGATATTTGTCGCCGGCGCGGGGGTTTTCTCTGGCCTTCTTCTTTTGTGGGCCGTTGAAGTTGAAGGGGCCGTTGCAGTGGGCACCCTAGCGATCGTTGTCCCTTGCTGTTCAATAGGACGGTCTTTTCCTTTTTGCACCTTCGTCTTCTTTCGTTGACGAGATTGATCTGGGTCAATCACGGAGTCTTGAACCCTCCGCCAAACTTTATAAATTCTTGAGGACAGCCGTTGAGGGGGCTGTTCTTGCTTTGTTTCTGGGACTCTCTCCGCAGGCGGAGGAGATCTTTTCAGTATAGCGGTTGGAGAATTCTTTCGTACCCTCCTCAGCAGTTCAAAGTTGTTCCCAGTTGGAACAGCAGCGTTGACTTCCACTACTGGAGCCGGTGGAGTTAGCCCTGAGGGGGAGCTGCCCCCTGCCTTCCTCACTCGTTGCCAATGGCGACGTCGAGCATGACGAGCCGTTGGGACTGGCTTGGAGATTGAGACATCTTCTTTTTGCCCCCTGTCTGAATGAGGCGCCGCCGGTGTTAACTTCTTAAAGACTGAGGTTGTCTTCTGAGGTGTGATATCCAACCTATCGAAGACAGTTCTTCGAGCAGGGACAGGAGCAGGAATCGTCAGTCTTGAAAAGACTGACTCTTTGACAGGGGAAGCCGCCTTGACGACTTCTGAAGCAGCAGTCATTGCCTTCCTTGGGACAGCCAGTTTAGAGCTCTGATTTAGCCTGGTGAAAACAGAGACTGTTGGTTCGGCGGTGGGCGACCCGTTGACAGGGGCCGTCGTAGCAGTGAGCCGGTCGAAGACCGACTTTTTGTTCGCTTCCGGTGCAGGTATTGGCGCAGAGAAGCTTGTAGGTGGGATCATGGTCCCGAAGAACAGGCCAGTGGTGGCTTGGGTCACCTGGTCTACCGGCAGAGCGAGGAAGGAAGCCGCTTGGGGCCCATATGCTACACCTCCGGGGGAGGGTCCGTTGTAGTGGCACTTCGAGCAGTTGGTGCAGTTAGAGGCCATTGATGTTTGAGTTCTGCGCCTGGCAAAAGACCAAATCTGTTAGTGTTTATGCCCTAGAAGGCCATTACTGTATCATACTAGTTTGTATATTACTTAATGGAAGCTTGGGATATTCACATGTATATAACAGTCTTGCTAAACATGGTAGTATGCTACTTGGTTTTTCTATCTTAATATGTGAGTGTACGTATTGATAGAGCTCTTAGGATCTTGCTTGTCTACCAGCGTTGTGATGGCAGTCACACTAGTGGGGGCTGGGTAGTCTACAAGCACATCCTTATTCAGGTCCCTGGTCGTGGATTATCGAGACAGAGCATCGATACTCTGGAGTAGACTAGTGTGTACGCTTTTCATCCCAGTTGGGGAGATGGTCTGTCCCACAGCCGTCAGTACGTCGTACTGGAGATAGTATGCAGGTGCTCGTTAGGTTACGGGTACACCGGACAGGACTCACAGGGAACTGTTGGTTGGTTTGATACCAGTCGTCAGTGAACAGTTCCCAGGTGACATGAGTACAGCGTAGTCCGCAGACTTGACACTGCTACTTCGCCTCGAGTGTGTCCCACTGTTCTTAGATTGCTACCCTACCACGGCTCAAAGGAGTCGTGCAAACAGGTAGCAGTTGGGTGCAGTCCCGAGCACTTGGAGGCAGTGGCGGTTAGACAGGATTCGTCCCTCCCGGTATTGGGAGTAGATATCGTGCTGTGTCAGAGAGCCATTACGCAAAGTCCCTGGCCAGGGCAAGCGAGATTTGCTGGTAGGTTCCAGTAGTTTCTCAGGGTGTAATGGGCTTCCCTCCGACACGACTTATACCGCTATTAGGGGACTGACGCTTGCCGCCCCCCTAGGCCCGATATGCGATAGTCTTGGACGAACGGACCGGACTGTATGGAGATTGTCACATCAGACTCAGTAGGAGTTCGGATGGGTTTTCTCATCGGCCTTCTTATCGACAACTACCTGGGGACCGTTACGTACAGCTAGTGCCGCTTGCGGTCTGTGGTTAAACCCACTGCCAGCGTAGTAGTCGAGTCTCTAGAGTCCCACACAGAGAGTTTCCTACTCCAGGCGAAACGATATAGAGGTCGCATGGTTTTGCGACAAAGGGTTCGGACGCATACGTGCGTTTACGCACGTACGACTTTCGGACAGTTTTTACCAGTCGGCTTTGGTTTAAGCCAGTTACTGGTATCCGGTTATTGGATTTTTACAGTCTAAAGTTTTTCCGTATTTTTGCGGATTGGAGCGGCGTTCTCGTAATTGTACGAGAAGCTTCTAGAAGATGTGACTAAGGAGGTTACTTTGGATAAGATTGTGAGTCATGAGAGTGATTCATCATTATCATTATTGCACCATAAATGATAATGACACATGCTTAATGAATCACCATTAGATATTTGTGAAGCATGCTTATTCATCACTCATTTTCTTTTGTTGATAAATGAGAATGCTTCATAATATATTATGATACACTCTCTCTCATCTCATTATCTTATCTCACATTCTCTCTCCTCAAGCTCTCATCTTCAAGAGACTAATCCTTAATCCTCATGTGTTGAGATCAAAGGTTTAGTTAGACTTAAACATCCATTACCTTCACTCTATATCATCCTTTCTTCTTTGATTAGCAATCAAAGTAGATTAGTTACCTCAAGTTAGAGGTGTAGCTTGGTGTTTTGCTCTCGGGTGGATCGTCTACTACCTAGAGAAGGTCGAGGAGAACAAAGGAGGACACAAAGACGAAGGACCGGTTTCATTAGGTATAATCCCTAAACACAATTGAAAAGAAACTCTTTGTGTACGGTTATTTATAGTTTAGCTTCGATTCAAGCGGTTAGTCGATGTTCGTTCTTTAAAAATGATCGTTTTTGAAAATTCCGCCTCCCCACAAGTACTGGGGTGTACTACATCGACTTACAGTGGTATCAGAGCCTCGCTAAACAATAAATAACTTGATTGCAAATTTGTACGAATTTCGAACGGAAAAACGAAGCCGGAAAACCCTAAATCTGTTCAGTTTCTGTCGAACTTAAAATGAAGTCCAAAAATTTTTCAGGTGTGCTCAGAAAGCTAGAAAAGGGTCCAGGAGAACACCCATGAAATTCGAGCCCATGACTCAGCTAAAGCGCCGCGGAAGGGCGGCGGATCCCACCGATCCGCCGCGCTTCCGCGGCCGAGTTGCCGAGTCATGGACTCATCTTTCATGTGTGGGTCCTCTCTGGTGTTTGGGGTTTTCTGGAATATTTAATAATTGCTCAGGTTACTGTTTAACAGAGCAGATTTTGGAGCAATATTGATGTTGTTTAATCGATCGAAATTGTACAGTATTTGCATATTGGATTATATCTGTGATTGTTTAATGTGTTCGTAAACCTCCCCCAACTGCTAGTATGTCGGTTGGCAGGGGGTTGCACATTTCTGAAATGGTTATATCTGTTTGTGCATATAAACTGTATTGGACTGTTGTGGTGTATAGCCGGGGTTAGCAATGGGTTATTGTTTAATTCATTTGTTGTAAATGTAATTTGTTGTAATATTATTTTTGCGGGGCACTTCCAGGTTGCGGTCGTAGCCACCGTTGTATTATTTCATTTTACTGTTTTTGCTCCTAGGACTGACCCAAGGTGGGGTACACAAACTGCCGGGTGGGTAGTTTGCCGTACCCGTAGGGGTCGAGGGTGGGGTAACGGCTACTCATCACAACTGTGTAATCTGTCTTTTCTTGCAGGCTCAAAAGAAATACAGATTGCTTGCAAATCCAATATTGTTTATCTGTGTTCTGGAATGAATATCATTGCGTCAGACGAATGTAAAATATCTATATTTACTGTAGCTATTTAGACGTCACTTATGTTTTACACCCGCGCTAGCCCAGCCCCCGCTCTGTCGTTAGTTAAGTAACCTAACGGGTGATGATGGGACCCAGTGGCGAATGCGGATGGCATAAGAGGACGTTGTATTTTCGTTGTTTTCTGCAATGATAGGTTAATGATGGGACGCATTATCTATAATGCAAAGTAAAACAAACCAAAGTTTAAATCGTTGGAACAATTTAAAAGAAACCACTCGGTTATTTTTAAAACAGATATTTTTAAATGCGGAGCTTTAACCACTCCTTTTAAAAGCTATCAGGTTCCTTCGGTTATATCAAGTTCACTACGTTCACGGTTTCGCCAAAACCAGTCGTAGCCCTCCGTCATTTCATTTGGGTATTCAGTAGTATTCAAGCTATGCATTTTGGCCAAAGTCAAGGCATAGTGTTTGGTAGCTGCTGGGTTTTCATTTGTTGCATAAGATAGATGAGTTGGTTTGGGACAGTCGTATTACCATTTGACCAAAGTCAGGGGTATATACGAGTGGGTTCAAATTGACAAGATAATGACGGGTAGAACTTGACATGTGACTTATGACACTTTGACCAAAGCCAAGGTTATAAGAGCATGGGGCAAAAACTTATATCGGGAATTTCTAAAGAAACTGAAATTTGCAAAGAGATGCATACCATTTTGAGTTTGATGAATGTTGGTAGCATTCCTACAGCATTATCAGACGATGATATTTGGATCCCGATCCTACTGTGAGTATATGCTACTTATCAGGATATTCGTCACTTAACGATCAATGCTATAAACCTAGTAGGTGTCCAGAAAAGTGTCAGCGGGGTTACGCCCCCAGAGAAAAGAGGTTATTTAATTAAGGAACTTCGCGAAAGCGTTGGAAAACCTCCCTCGAAGTACCGACACCAGCCTGGCTGAACGGTTAAGCAAGTATTGTACGGTGAGAATAGTCCTGGCTAATTCTTCTTTTATGGTTTGAGGAAGGATTCGAGAAACAGTGGGAGCCATCCAGTTTAGATAAACTAAAAACCACTCTAAACTTGCAAGAGCATCATGCTAAAGAGTTTTCTTCTCTCTCTCCTAATTGCAGCGACCCTGAAAATGACTGGACTTAAGTTACTTTTAGAGAAAAATATACTGACGAGGCCAAACTATAAAGATTGGCTGCGGAATGTCAAAATGGCTTTGACCTATGACAAACTGGGGTACGTCCTCACCGCTACGGCACCTGCTGTCCCTGGTCCCAAATCCAGTAATGCGGATAAGGAAATCCGCAAAACCTGGGATTCAGATTGCGCGAGAGCCAAGTGCATCGTGCTTGCCTCGATGAACAATGAACATCAGAGGAGGCACGAGGATATGTCCCTAGATGGCATATTTCTCCATACAAAGGAACTTTATGGAGAGCAATCTCGTATAGCAAGATACGAGACCTCTAAGAACTTGTTTCGAGCGAGGTTGGCTGTCGGGTCATCGGTAGGTGAACATGTCCTAAAGATGATCGGCTATATAGAAGAGCTCGCAGACCTTGGGACGACTTTGGATAATGAGCTCTATACAGACCTTATTCTCCAGTCCCTTCCTCCCACCTACGCCCAGTTTATCCTCAACTTCAATCTTCAAGGAAAAGAAGTTGAACTTGCGGAACTCCTGAACATGTTAAGGAGTGCAGAGGGCACCTTGCAGAAGGCAAGGGAAACACCCGCTATGTTTGTTGGCGGTGCATCTTCTTCCGGGTCCAAGGCTAGGGCCGAAGGAAGGAAGAAGAAGGCCGCACCCAAACCTAGAGGAGGTGTTAGTAAGGTGAGAGGGAAGGGAAAGAAAAAGACTGCAGTACCGATAGTTGGTCAGGATGAGTGCTTCCATTGTCACAGGAAAGGGCACTGGAAGAAGGATTGCAAGGCGTGGAACGCCAAGAACCAGGAACCGAAGCAAGCTGTGGCTTCGACTTCAGGTGTGTTTGTAATTGAGAATTGTCTGTCGATCAACTCTACTTCCTGGGTATTGGATACCGGATCAGGATCTCATATTTGCAATTCATTGCAGGCACTGAGAAACCGTAGAGTGCTGAAGGAAGGTGATATAATCCTCAGGGTTGCTAACGGAGCTAGCGTGGGAGCTGCGTCCGTCGGGGATTATCACCTAGGATTGACGAGTGGACACATTTTGGTTTTACATAACTGTTATTTTGTACCCAGCTTAACGTGTAATATCATATTAGTTTCCTTGTTATCAAATAAAGGTTATGATTTCACGTTTGTAAGAGATGTTGTCAACATCCACCTTAATCATGGTTTGATTGGGTCCGGTACTCTAAATAACGGCATATATGTTTTAAACCAACTCCAAATTTTCAACGTCCAGAACACACTAAAAAGAAAGTCTCCAGATTTGAATAAAGCTTTCTTATGGCATTGTAGACTGGGTCACATCAATGAGAGAAGGTTGACTAAGTTGCATAGAGAAGGATATTTGGACACGTTCGAATATCAAACTTATGACACTTGTCAATCTTGTCTCAAAGGAAAGATGACAAAGACTCCATTCACTGGACAAGGAGTAAGAGCGAGCGAGCTCTTAGGACTCATACACAGCGATGTATGCGGTCCAATATCTACACATGCGCGAGGTGGTTATTCCTACTTCATTACTTTCACGGATGATTACTCAAGATACGGATTCATTTATCTGATGAAACATAAATCCGAGGCTTTTGAGAAATTCCAGGAGTATAAGAATGAAGTAGAAAACCAAACCGGCAAAAGTATCAAGACACTTAGATCTGATCGAGGTGGTGAATACTTGAGTGCCGAGTTCCTAGGTTACCTAAAAGAGAAAGGAATTCTCTCTCAGCTTACTCCTCCGTACACTCCACAGCATAACGGTGTATCGGAGAGACGGAATCGAACCCTATTGGATATGGTACGATCCATGATGAGTAATGCTGAGTTACCGCGATCTTTCTGGGGTTATGCGCTAGAATCAGCGGCATATCTTCTGAACAGGGCTCCAACCAAGACTGTGCCTACCACTCCATATCAGATGTGGACTGGGAAGAAACCCCATCTTCAGCATATGAAGATTTGGGGATGTCCAGCTTTTGTTAAAAAGCAGCATGTGGACAAGCTCGAGGGACGATCAGTAAAATGTTTGTTTGTGGGATATCCAAAGAACTCTAAGGGATATTATTTCTATTACGCAGAGGAACAAAAGGTCTTTGTTTCTCGTAATGCCCATTTTCTGGAACATCTGTTTTTAGAAAAGGAATCAAGTGGGAGCGAAATAGAACTGGAAGAAATTCCAGAACCACAAACCAATACTGAAAGTTTGGTAGAACCGGAAGTTCAAGAAGAACAGAACATTCCCGCACCCCTCCGCCGAAGTAGTAGGCCGTCTCATCCGCCTCAGAGATACTACGGTTTTCTCATAGATGGGGATAGAGAGGATTGCATCATAGATGATGATGAACCTACTGACTTCCAGCAGGCCATCCAGAGCGGCGACTCGGTACGATGGCTAGATGCAATGCGGACCGAGATGGAGTCCATGTACACCAACAAAGTATGGACTTTGGACTTTGCTCCAGATAGGATAAAACCCATAGGATGCAAATGGATCTTCAAGAAAAAGATTGGTGTAGATGGACAGGTGGAAACCTATAAGGCTAGACTTGTTGCAAAGGGTTTTCGTCAAAGACCTGGTTTGGACTATGACGAAACTTTTTCTCCAGTGGCTATGCTCAAATCCATTCGGGTCCTTCTTGCTATTGCTGCCTTCCATGATTATGAAATCTGGCAGATGGACGTAAAGACGGCTTTTCTGAATGGAAATTTAGAAGAGAGCGTCTATATGGATCAGCCAGAGGGTTTCAATCAGAGTGGGAGCAGCGGGAAACTATGCAAGCTGCTTAAGTCTATTTATGGACTAAAGCAGGCATCGCGAAGTTGGAACATCTGTTTTGATGAGACAGTCAAAGAATATGACTTTATCAAAAATCCAGATGAGCCGTGCATATATAGTAAAGTTGTAGCCAGAAGTGTCGTATTCCTCGTCTTGTACGTGGATGACATTCTATTGATAGGAAATGACATTCCTATGCTACAATCTGTCAAAGGATTCTTGTCACACAGGTTCTCCATGAAAGACCTGGGTGATGCCTCTTACATTCTGGGGATCCGGATCTATCGTGATAGATCCAAGAGGATGTTGGGACTTTCGCAGTCCAGGTATATCGACACTGTACTGAAAAGATTCAGTATGGAAGATTCTAAGCGCGGTAATCTACCGGCTTGTCACGGAATCACCCTCTCCAAAGAGATGTCTCCCAAGACTGATTTGGAAAGGGAACGCATGTCTATTATACCCTACGCTTCTGCGATAGGCTCTATAATGTATGCGATGTTATGTACCAGACCAGATGTAGCTTACGCACTAAGCGTGGTAAGCCGGTATCAGTCAGACCCAGGGGAGAAACACTGGATAGCAGTTAAGAACATTCTCAAGTACCTGAGGAGGACTAAGGAGATGTTCTTGGTTTACGGCGGAAAAGACCTCGGGTTGGAGGCCTTTGCTGATTCCGGCTTCAAGAGTGATAAGGACGATTCCAAGTCCATGTCGGGTTATGTCTTTACCCTCAATGGAGGGGCGGTGTGCTGGAAGAGCTCCAAGCAGGACACTGTTGCTGACTCGACGATGGAAGCGGAGTATATAGCTGCTTGCGATGCCGCAAAAGAAGCAGTCTGGATGAAGAAGTTCCTAACAGAACTTCAGGTTATTCCTACCATAGTTGATCCAATACCTCGGTATTGCGACAACAACGGAGCTATAGCTTTAGCAAAGGAACCAAGGTCCCATCAGAAGTCCAGACACATCTTGAGGCGGTATCACCTGATCAGGGAGATCATTGATCGTCAGGAGATCGAGGTTCGGAGAGTTGCTTCAGAAGAGAACATTGCTGATCCATTCACGAAGGCCCTTCCTCAGATTCAGTTCGAGAGGCTGCTCGAGATCATTGGTCTACGATATGCCAGTACATGGCCCTAGTGCAAGTGGGAGATTGTTAGTGTTTATGCCCTAGAAGGCCATTACTGTATCATACTAGTTTGTATATTACTTAATGGAAGCTTGGGATATTCACATGTATATAACAGTCTTGCTAAACATGGTAGTATGCTACTTGGTTTTTCTATCTTAATATGTGAGTGTACGTATTGATAGAGCTCTTAGGATCTTGCTTGTCTACCAGCGTTGTGATGGCAGTCATACTAGTGGGGGCTGGGTAGTCTACAAGCACATCCTTATTCAGGTCCCTGGTCGTGGATTATCGAGACAGGGCATCGATACTCCGGAGTAGACTAGTGTGTACGCTTCTCATCCCAGTTGGGGAGATGGTCTGTCCCACAGCCGTCAGTACGTCGTACTGGAGATAGTATGCAGGTGCTCGTTAGGTTACGGGTACACCGGACAGGACTCACAGGGAACTGTTGGTTGGTTTGATACCAGTCGTCAGTGAACAGTTCCCAGGTGACATGAGTACAGCGTAGTCCGCAGACTTGACACTGCTACTTCGCCTCGAGTGTGTCCCACTGTTCTTAGATTGCTACCCTACCACGGCTCAAAGGAGTCGTGCAAACAGGTAGCAGTTGGGTGCAGTCCCGAGCACTTGGAGGCAGTGGCGGTTAGACAGGATTCATCCCTCCCGGTATTGGGAGTAGATATCGTGCTGTGTCAGAGAGCCATTACGCAAAGTCCCTGGCCAGGGCAAGCGAGATTTGCTGGTAGGTTCCAGTAGTTTCTCAGGGTGTAATGGGCTTCCCTCCGACACGACTTATACCGCTATTAGGGGACTGACGCTTGCCGCCCCCTAGGCCCGATATGCGATAGTCTTGGACGAACGGACCGGACTGTATGGAGATTGTCACATCAGACTCAGTAGGAGTTCGGATGGGTTTTCTCATCGGCCTTCTTATCGACAACTACCTGGGGACCGTTACGTACAGCTAGTGCCTCTTGCGGTCTGTGGTTAAACCCACCACCAGCGTAGTAGTCGAGTCTCTAGAGTCCCACACAGAGAGTTTCCTACTCCAGGCGAAACGATATAGAGGTCGCATGGTTTTGCGACAAAGGGTTCGGACGCATACGTGCGTTTACGCACGTACGACTTTCGGACAGTTTTTACCAGTCGGCTTTGGTTTAAGCCAGTTACTGGTATCCGGTTATTGGATTTTTACAGTCTAAAGTTTTTCCGTATTTTTGCGGATTGGAGGGGCGTTCTCGTAATTGTACGAGAAGCTTCTAGAAGATGTGACTAAGGAGGTTACTTTGGATAAGATTGTGAGTCATGAGAGTGATTCATCATTATCATTATTGCACCATAAATGATAATAACACATCCTTAATGAATCACCATTAGATATTTGTGAAGCATGCTTATTCATCACTCATTTTCTTTTGTTGATAAATGAGAATGCTTCATAATATATTATGATACACTCTCTCTCATCTCATTATCTTATCTCACATTCTCTCTCCTCAAGCTCTCATCTTCAAGAGACTAATCCTTAATCCTCATGTGTTGAGATCAAAGGTTTAGTTAGACTTAAACATCCATTACCTTCACTCTATATCATCCTTTCTTCTTTGATTAGCAATCAAAGTAGATTAGTTACCTCAAGTTAGAGGTGTAGCTTGGTGTTTTGCTCTTGGGTGGATCGTCTACTACCTAGAGAAGGTCGAGGAGAACAAAGGAGGACACAAAGACGAAGGACCGGTTTCATTAGGTATAATCCCTAAACACAATTGAAAAGAAACTCTTTGTGTACGGTTATTTATAGTTTAGCTTCGATTCAAGCGGTTAGTCGATGTTTGTTCTTTAAACATGATCGTTTTTGAAAATTCCGCCTCCCCACAAGTACTGGGGTGTACTACATCGACTTACAAAATCTTAGTAACTTGAAATCCGAAGACAACCATTTAACAAACCGTGATTGGTTCGCGAAGACGATACACGAAGTGTGGAGTGGAAAGAGGAAGATGTCCCACCGGGCGTGCCAGAATCTGTTCTCCTCCGAATGGCGGCCTAGACTTTGCGTCTCGCCTAAGATTCGGAGCAGATGCTATATGGTTTTATCCGTCTACCTCTCCGAAGATGCCAAGTTGATTTATGGCACCGTGTATCGGAGGTTTAGACGGATGCGGCCGATGTAGCAGACTTCGTCAGATTCCCCCTCAGGATGAGAGGTTTTTGATTGTGGGGACGCTCTTCCCTGCAGGCACAAGCCCCTGCAGTTAATTACGCTACCGCATCGCGATAACAACTTTCTCCTTCTCCAGAATTTCACTTCGTGTCGTGTGTGTTTGTTTATTTGTGGTTGCCCGTGGATTGTATACGGAGACTGAGTAATGCCGTCGCCCGTAGGACGTGGATTAGTCCAAATCCGTATTTACTTAGATTTGGGTTTGGTGTTTTTAGTTTAAGGATGCATTAGTCGCGTTGCGGCTAAGATCAACTTAAACGTTCGTCAAGGATACGTTAGTCCTGTTTTGGACTAAGATCAACTTGACGTGATAATCGATTTAATATCTGGCCATCGGGACTCGTCACCTCTCTAACGTCGTTGAAGGATTACAACGGCAGATGTCAGAGGAGTTCAGAGATGTACCCTGGAACCCAGGTTGATTTGGAGTTTTATAGTCCGTTTGAATGTTTAAGGATACGTTAGCCGTGTTTGGGGGCTAAGATCAACTTAAACGGGATCGTTTAGATCCGACAAAAGAGCATTTGGAGGCTCTATTGTTCCAGTGTAGTGGTCCATGTTCCAGTTTAGGGACATGGTGGTCTGAGTTCCAGTTTAGGGACATGGTGGTCTATCGCCAGTTTAGGGACGTGGTGGTCCATATTCCAGTTTAGGGACGTGGTGGTCCGATATTAGTTTAAGGACGTTTCGGTCCATCGCCAGTTTAAGGACGTAAGGGTCCATTATTAATGTGTGGTCATCGGGACCCGTCACCTCTCTGACGTCGTTGAAGGATTACAGCAATAGGTGTCAGAGGAGTTCGGAGATGTACCCTTGAACCGGTCGTAAATTGATTTAGGAGAGCATTTTTGCTCGGTCGATTTAGTTTGGGGACTTACGGCCATGATCGAGCTAAGTTCCATTGAGAATATTCAAGATTTTTCTTGATCTTTGGCCTATTAGTCCTGTGCTAGGGCTTTGCCCATATTTAATAATGCACTGCATTTTATTCCGGCCTGCTAGGCCTTTTTGATTTGGGCTCTGTCCCTTTCTTTATGATGCAGAGCATTAAATACTCTGACAGTGCCCCACGTGGCTTGTCAGGCGCTTTGCGCTAAGTAATGAGCGCAAACTCATATGGTGGTGACACGTGTCACGCTCTGGTGAGCGCAAGCGCAATAGCGCAGTGCGCTGCGCTGTTGTGCTGCTGACACATGGCGCGCTCTGGTGAGCGCAAGCGCAATAGCGCAGTGCGCTGCGCTAGTGCGCTGCGCTGTTGCGCTACTGACACGCGGCGCGCTCTGGTGAGTTGCGCCAATTCCAGAGAGCGCAGTTTATGAGTGCAGAGCACTAAGAATCTTTTAGATTCAAAAACAGAAGTGCAAAGCACTATTTAATCTCTTGATCTAAATTAGATCAAAGAAAAATAAATTTTTCTTCTTTTTTTTTTGTTTCAAGAACCAGAGGTTCATAAAAGTGCAAAGCACTATTATTTTATTTATTATTTAATTTTTTTTTGTTGTTTTCTTGTTTTTAAAGAACCAGTCGTTCAAAAAGAAGTGCAAAGCACTGTTATGTGAAAAACATTGATCTGGTTTTTAGATCAATGATTTATTTAAAAGAGATTTCTTCTCTCTCGTGAAGGTTCTTTACCACTTTCTTGAAATTTTCTCAGAGTTCTCTCTGTTTGAAGCTCTTGACTTTTTTTCTTCAAGAAATGTTGATGCCTTTGAATTGAGGCCTAGGGTCCTTTTTATAGTGCCCATAAATTAGTTAAATTTGTTAAAGAGATCTTTCTCTGAGTGATTTGGGGAATTTTCCCCACCGTTGGATCTTTGATCCAAGAGTTTCTGCTTTGCAGAAGAAAATCTTCTTGTTTTAACAAGAACAGAAAAGATTTCTTAAAAATTTAATTCCGTTTGGCGCAGATGCCCCAGCGCGTGACACGTGTCGCACAGCGCAGCGCAACTGCGCTGACACGTGTCGCGCAGCGCAGCACTAGCGCAACTGCAACTGCGCTAGCGCATCTGCGCTGACACGTGTCGTGCAGCGCAGCACTAGCGCAACTGAAGCGTTGCTTCCTTTAATAGAGCTTTGCTCTGATTGGGCGCGCCTTCTTGGGCGCTGCGCTAACGTATCAGCGCCGGACACGTGGCGCGTTGCGCCCGGGATTTGAAGCGTTGCTTCAAAATTTGAATTTTGAATTTCCAGTAGAGCTTTGCTCTGATTGGGGGAAACAGACACCTGTTCTGATCAGTCTTACGGGCTAGGCCAGCCCCGGGGTGATGATGCTGACATCACTCATCTTTACATGCTACCTTTTACTGCCTAGCGGCCCGTCTCGGATTCAGCCCGAGAATCTTGACCGTGGTCCCGGGCACGCACGAGATACTATTGAGTTACATCGATGATTCATCAAATTGATTTCAAAGACTTGAGAGTAGATAACCAATAGACCAGTTTAGCCTACTCACTGCACACTACCCTTCACTGCTCTGATTTATATTGCTATTACACCTGCTTTACCATTTATGATTATACTTGCATGTCTTGTTACCATGTTTATATTTTATTGCTTGACGGCATGACGCGCTGACGTCTGGGTTTTGCATGGCCCAGATTCCGTACCTTTGCTGCAGTCCGAGCAGGAGTACTTCAGCCAGCAGGCTGAGCAGTGAGGACTCATTAGTAGTTAGCTCTTTTACTTTTCAGTATTTTATTCCTGATGTGAGCCCGCATTATGGGACATACATTCCAGTTATTCTTGTATTGGATCTTTTGCTTCCGCATTATTTATTCTTGACTCATTTTATTTTGGCTTATGGACATGTGTTAGATGGTTTTATTTTGTTCTTGATATCTCTACAGCCGTAATGTGACTGTGGGAGGATAATTCCTATCCATAGGTAGCATGGTTGGCTATGTCACGTGCCTACCTTAGCGTACTCTGGGAAGCGGGGCGTGACATGGTTCTTTTGGTATCAGAGACATAGGTTAATCGGGTTGATTCTTTTGTAGTTGGGTATTGGACCCAATACATGAATCAGAATACTCGTAATTAGGAAACATGTCCTGCCACCTTGCCATTTTACCGTTCTTGAATCTTAACCTCCTCCTGATTATACTTTTACGGTATGCAAACTTCCTTTGCATATCGACTTGAAACCTGGTTCCTTATTTATCTCTAGAACTTAGGCGACTAATTGTAGCTATGATACCGCGGCATAGTTACAATGCGGTACTCTATTTAAGTAACTCGGAGTTCTAGCCTTGATCTACATTTTGAATCTGTTATCATGCTAATCCATGGGTGTTTTGATTTCAGGAATATGGCAGACAGGAATCTGAAGACGTACCAAAGGCGTGTTGACAAAGCCGCTATGCTTGGAGTAATACGTGGGATGTTAGAGAACCAAAAGCAGCAGACCGAGCTGATCCAGCAGCAAGCTGAATCTTTTCAGGAAGGTTTGCGGACCGTTCAGCAGTCCGTGAGCAATGTTGGGGCCAAACCAGTAGATCGTGTGGGGACCGTAGCAGATTTCAGGAGACTGGGTCCGTCTGTCTTTACTGGCCTGGAGGAGCCGTTGCCAGCGGAGCAGTGGCTGGTTGACACGGAGAATCTACTCATTGCAGCACAGATCCAAGATGATAAGATGGTGGATGTGGTACGCATCCAGTTAGTGGATTACGCCCATGAATGGTGGCTTGTGGAGGAGACCCGCTTGCCCAAGCCGATCAAGTGGGCGGATTTTTCGAAGAGTTTCCTGGAGAAGTTCTTCCCGTGGACTGCACGGGAGGAAATGGAAGAGAAGTTCATCAGTCTAAAGCAGAACGGTGCACCTGTAGATGTACATGCAGCGGAGTGGACGCAGCTCAGTAGATTCGCTGGACCGTTGGTTGCCGATGATGCTGATAGGGCAAGGAGATTCATGCGCAGTTTGGATGTGGACATCCAGAGGCAGATTGTCTCCCTGGGTTTGACCACTTTCTCACAGGTACTTACGGCAGCCCGAGAACAGCAGAGCTTATCTGGGAAGACTGGGAGTTCACAGCAGACAACAATTACAGTACGGAAGCCGACTTTTGCACCGAACCGAGCACATAGACACAGGGGTATTCCAGTGAACCGTCGTGGCGTAACACCGATGAAGAAGCCTGTTGTCGTTGATCGAAGAAGGAGTGTGATTTGTGACTACTGCCATTTACCTGGACACGTGCAAAAAGATTGTCGAAGGAGGCAGGGACTTTGTTTGGTTTGTGGAGCGGCAGATCACACTATCAACGCTTGTCCGTCGAAGCTTCGCACGAGGGATGATATTCAGAAGCCTCCGCAGAAACCATTTCAGGGACAGAAGCAGCTGACTCAAGGACCCAATCAGGCTCGAGCTTTTACCTTGATGGCTGAGGAAGCTAAGGCTTCAGGAGAAGTTGTTTCAGGTATTCTACTTGTTCATAGTTTTCCCGCATTAGCGTTATTTGATTCTGGTGCATCCCATTGTTTTATGTCGTCCAAGTTCATTGCTACACACTCGATCACTTGCACGACCCTGTCTAGTTTCTGGGACATACACACTGGGAATGGGAAAATCATATCTAGTAGAGAGTGTAAGGATTGTGCAGTTGTTGTTTGCGGACGGGAGCTTTTTGCAGATTTCTTGGTGATTGATACAGGCAGCTATGAAGTCGTCTTGGGAATGGATTTTCTCGGCACTTTCCATGCTCACATTGATTGTAGGGCAAAGAAAGTAATTTTTCAGATTCCCGGACATCCCGAGTTTATCTTCACTGGAGGAAGCAGTTCTGTCGGGCCAGTCGAGTTTAGGGCTAGGCCGACAACTAGTGTTCTTTCGTCGATGGAGGTTGATAAAAGTGAAACGCCAGCTGTTGTTCGAGATTTCATGGACGTGTTTGAAGACATATCAGGTTTACCGCCGAGGCGAGACGTGGAGTTCGCGATTGATCTTATTCCTGGTGCAGTGCCAGTATCTAAAGCGTATTATCCAATGGCACCAGTAGAATTGGAAGAAGTTAAGAAGCATGTTACAGAATTACTTGAGAAGGGTTGGATTCGAAACAGTAACTCACCTTGGGGAGCTCCAGTTCTTCTATTTAAGAAGAAAGATGGCACGAGGAGGATGTGCATCGATTATCGAGAATTAAACCGGGTGACTATTAAGAACAAGTACCCGATCCCTCGCATTGGCGAATTATTTGAGCAGCTTAGTGGCGCGAGTGTATTCTCGAAGCTGGACTTGCGATCCGGATATCATCAGGTCCGAGTGAAAACAGAAGATATTTGCAAGACGGCGTTCCGAACTCGGTATGGACATTACGAGTACTTAGTGATGCCCTTCGGAGTAACGAATGCACCGGCGATATTCATGGACTTGATGAACCGAATCTTTTCGCCATTCTTGGACCAGTTTATAGTGGTGTTCATTGATGATATTCTGGTCTATTCGAAGAGTGTTGAAGAGCATGCAGAATATTTGAAGATCGCACTGCAGACGCTGAGGCAAGAAAAATTATTTGCAAAAATGAGAAAGTGCGAGTTTTGGCTGGAAGAAGTAAAGTTTTTGGGGCATGTCGTGTCTGGCGATGGAATCGCCGTTGATCCCGAAAAGATTGCAGCAGTTCGTGATTGGCCGATTCCGAGGAATGTTGCGGAGATAAGAAGTTTTCTTGGACTCGCCGGGTATTACAGAAGATTTATAGAGAACTTTGCTCGTCTGGCAGAGCCGTTGACCAAGCTTACGCGTAAGGAGGTATCATTTGTATGGACGAATAATTGTGCGTCAGCTTTTGAGACGTTGAAGCTGAGATTGATAACCGCTCCTATTCTGACTGTGCCAGACAATTCCGGTGGATTGGTGATTCACATCGACGCATCTGGGAAAGGATTGGGATGTGTTTTGATGCAGCATGGGAAGGTTGTAGCGTACGCATCGAGAAAATTGAAGACTCATGAAAAGAATTACCCAACTCATGACTTGGAGCTTGCGGCTGTGATATTCGCTTTGAAGATTTGGAGACACTACTTTTTGGGCGAAAAGGTCGAGGTTTTCACGGATCATAAAAGCTTGAAGTATGTGTTCACGCAGAAGGAGCTTAATATGAGGCAACGTAGATGGTTGGAGCTGATGGCTGACTACGATCTTGATCTTAAGTACCATCCGGGGAAAGTTAATGTTGTGCCGGATGTGCTCAGTCGGTTACCAGCAATTCAGATGTTGACTGCACGGAAGGAACTCATTGAAGACTTTCGAAGATTTGATTTGGAGGTTGTGCTACAGCATTCTTCGGGACAGTTGATGCAGCTGCAGGTACATTCGTCGTTGATCGAGAGTATTAAAGTAGCGCAACCGCAGGACCCGAGATTGCAAAAGTTTCGAGAACAGATTGAAGCGGGACTTCGAACAGATTTATTGATCCATGAAGATGGTTCGTTGAGATATGGTATCCGTTTGTGTGTGCCAAAGGGAGATATTCGCGAAGAGCTGATGAAGGAGGCGCACAGTTCAGCTTATTCCGTACAACCAGGAGGCACGAAGCTGTACCGAGATATACGACAGCATTTCTGGTGGGAAGGCATGAAACAGGAGATTGTCCGCTTTGTGGCAAAATGCTTGGTGTGTCAGAAAATTAAGGCCGAACATCAAAAGGTTGCTGGTTTATTGCACCCACTTCCGATTCCTCAATGGAAGTGGGAACATATCACCATGGATTTCGTGACAGCTCTACCGCGGAGTCCAAAAGGCAACAATGCAGTTTGGGTGATTGTTGATCGTTTGACCAAGGCAGCTCATTTCATTCTTTTTCGGGTTGGTCAATCAACAGAAACTTTGGCAGAACGGTACATGCAGGAGATTGTAAGATTGCATGGAGTACCAGTGAGTATCGTGTCCGACCGTGACACTCGGTTCTTATCACACTTCTGGAGGAGCTTACAAGAAAGTTTGGGGGCTCGATTGAAGTTTAGCACAGCTTATCATCCTCAAACAGATGGCCAGTCGGAGAGAACGATCCAAACTCTTGAAGATATGTCGAGAGCGTGCATGTTGGACTTCAAGAGTTCTTGGGAGGATCATCTACATTTGGTGGAGTTTTCTTACAACAACAGTTTCCAAGCAACGATTCAGATGGCTCCATTCGAAGCTTTATATGGTCGCAAGTGTCGTTCACCCGTTTGTTGGGACGATGTCGGTGAACGAAGATTGTTGGGACCCGATTTGGTTGTGCAGACAGTTGATAAAGTTAACGCTATTCGGAATCATATGAAAGCAGCACAAGACAGACAGAAGAGTTGGGCAGATACGTCGAGAAGACCTCTAGAGTCCGCCGTGGGTGATTTGGTATTCTTGAAGATATCACCGACTAGAGGGGTGATTCGTTTCGGAAGTCGAGGAAAGCTCAGTCCTCGACTCATCGGACCTTTTAAGATTTTGGAGCGGGTTGGTGAAGTAGCGTATCGATTGGCGTTACCGCAATCCTTGGCGAATGTGCATGATGTGTTTCACGTATCTCAACTCCGTAAGTATGGTTGAGCTGAAACACATGTATTGGATCATTCGGAGCTGACTGTACGAGAAGACTTGACTTTTGAGGAGCGACCAGTTGCGATTGTGGATCGAAGGGAAAAGGTTCTTAAGAACAAGGTTATCCCTCTTGTACTTGTTTCTTGGGGTAGTCTCTCACATGGAGAGTCCACTTGGGAACGAGAAGATGAAATCCGGTAGAAGTTTCCCCATCTTTTCTTGTAGTTATTGGTCGTTTATCCTTTTTGTGTTCTTGGAATTTCGAGGACGAAATTCTTTTTGTAGTTGGGTATAATGTAACAACCGAGTTCAGTTATACCAATTTCTGTTGCCGTATGTGTGGTTTGTGGTATTTAATTCATTTACCATGTTTAGTTGCGAATGGTAGTTTACTTGATATTCGACCCGCTTGCTTGAGCTCGTTGTTTCCTAGTTATAGATTACTCTAACATTTCATATTCTTACATATAACCATTTAAGTCACTTAATATAATTTAAAATACTTGACATGGCCTGCTTGATATCCCTGACGCTGTGGTAGCATCCTTGCATCGTGTTCTCGTCCCGTTCAGTGAAACGGACGTGTTTGGATGGCTACGCGCACGTGCGTGCGTCCGTTCTTGGGGGTATAATTTTCTGTTACAAAATCCTTTATTTTAATTTTTGGAACTTGCTAATAATTTTCATATTTCAAATCCAAAATTTTGGACCCGACCCGGGCGCAATTCTGAAACATTTTGTATCCCGCCAAATCCTATTTATTTTAAATTTCGTTAAATCAGCTTAAAATATTTTACAGCCTACTATATATTTTTCTAAGCCAAAAGTATATCTGTTTAAACCAATAAATCTTTATTAAATTTCAAAACAAATTTTTTTTTTCCCCAGCCAATCGCATTCCTCCTTTCTTTTGTTGCCGGGCCCACATCTCTCTCCCCCTTCTTTTCGTTGTCTCTCTCTCTCTGTCTCTCATCTTTCTCCTTCTCTCTATTCTTCCTTTCTCTCTCCGCAGGTAAATCCAAAATTATCTCTCCATACTGTTCCTCTCTCTCTCTCTCCCTCCTCTCGATCTCTATTCTCTCTCCTCTCGAATCTTTCTCTCTCTCTCTCTCTCTCTCTCTCTCTCCGTGTATCTCTCTTTCCTTCCTTTATATATTTTCCTTTTCTTCTTCATTCTTTAAAAAACCAAACCTATCGCCTGCTTAACCCTAGCCATCGTCTCCCCTCTCGCCGTTGCCCTAGCACCGACGACGCCTGTGCAGACCTCGTCGCCTCCTCACCCTCATCACCTCCGCCTCCACTCCCTTCTTCCCCGATCACCCTGCACTTGCACCCGAGCAGCCCGTGCACCCCCTGCACGCACTTGCACCACCGGGGTGATCGCCGCCGGTGACCGTGTCCTCGTGTCCTTGGCCCTCGTGCACCCCAGTAAGCGCCGTTTCCTCTCCTCTCTTTCTTCCTCCTTCCTTCTCTTTCTTCTCTTCATTTCTCTGTTCTATGTCAGGTTCTGCACCGCCGGTGGCCTCTGCAGGGTCGTTCATCGGAACTCCGTCATCGCAGTCGACGCTCACGACCCCTCTACAGATCAATGTGAGCCTCCTCTCCTCCATCCCCCTTCTCTTCTTCTCTTCTTTTCACCATGCAGTTCTTTTAGTTGTTAGTGCTTACTGTTTTTCTTAGTTTGCCGGAATCCGACCGTGCCGGCGACGATCCCGACGACCCAGCGAGGACCTCTGACCCGTGTGATTCCACTTTTCGTCGTTTGAACTCATTCCGTGTACCGTGCGCGCGTCACGACTTTTCCCCGCTGACGCGTAACGTTCCGTACACCGATTCTTGAATCCGTCGAGGCAAGTGAAACTTGCTGCATGCTATTTAAACTACTACACATGCTATTTAAATTACTATGTACCATTAGAGTGCACGTTAGATTTGTAGTTCCATTTAATACCAGAATTCCATTTTAACATGTCGACGTCCCATTATATCATTTTAGAATCATGGCTCGAAACATACCGGTTTGCTTTTAGTTCTGTTATACATAGTACCCGCATTCATATTTAAATCTTGTGACAATTATTTGCATGACCCACGGTACCCTTTCAGATTTTATACCCTGTCGGACGACCGTTTGCATACAACTAACCTGATTTATATTCAATTGCATCTTTAGATTATTTAGTACACATTAACATGATTTTTTTAACAATCCATATTTGTTTAAGTGTATGATACTTAATGTTGAAACCATAAACCGAACTCTAAATGTTAACCGTGCATCGATATAATTTAACCTGTATCTATTTGCATATTATATTACATGTCCAGTTATTCTTCTGATAGTACCCGTGCTTGTTTACTTATAACCATATTTATGTTAGTTTGATTTATGAACACCCACATAACATTTTGTGCTTCCTGACATGACCTGTTGCACTTCCTACTTGACATGACATGGTACCGTACACTCTTGACATGGCATGACATCTAATTACACTACCTGACTTGACCTGATGTACCATGGCTCTACCTGTTACCTGATCTTGTGTCTAATGCCAACCAACCAGACCTGTAGTCCTTACGGACCGTTCTTGTTGTCTATCCAGACAAACCTGCACCTACCTGATCCTGAGTTGGCATTAGTTCTTAATTACTTAATACCTGACTTGAACACATATAACTTGGGGGTATGGGGAAATCAATGATGAAACCTGACCTGTAACTCGACAGTTCGACACCTGTTCTGATCAGTCTTACGGGCTAGGCCAGCCCCGGGGTGATGATGCTGACATCACTCATCTTTACATGCTACCTTTTACTGCCTAGCGGCACGTCTCGGATTCAGCCCGAGAATCTTGACCGTGGTCCCGGGCACGCACGGGATACTATTGAGTTACATCGATGATTCATCAAATTGATTTCAAAGACTTGAGAGTAGATAACCAATAGACCAGTTTAGCCTACTCACTGCACACTACCCTTCACTACTCTGATTTATATTGCTATTACACCTGCTTTACTATTTATGATTATACTTTCATGTCTTCTTACCATATTTATATTTTATTGCTTGACGGCATGACGTGCTGACGTCTGGGTTTTGCATGGCCCAGATTCCATACCTTTGCTGCAGTCCGAGCAGGAGTACTTCAGCTAGCAGGCTGAGCAGTGAGGACTCATTAGTAGTTAGCTCTTTTACTTTTCAGTATTTTATTCCTGATGTGAGCCTGCATTATGGGACATACATTCCAGTTATTCTTGTATTGGATCTTTTGCTTCCGCATTATTTATTCTTGACTCATTTTATTTTGGCTTATGGACATGTGTTAGATGGTTTTATTTTGTTCTTGATATCTCTACAGCCGTAATGTGACTGTGGGAGAATAGTTCCTATCCACAGGTAGCATGGTTGGCTATGTCGCGTGCCTACCTTAGCGTACTCTGGGAAGCGGGACGTGGCAGATAGGGTCTTAAAACTCTCTGAGTTAATGGAAAGAAAATACTAAATGGGGCATCACGTGCCCATACGCGACAGGGGGTCACGTGCCAACACGTGATGGGTTCCTAAAATCTCTGAACTAATAGAATTAAATTCTAATTAAATGGTCAATCAGTGGGGTTACGTGCCAACACGTGATAGGCTCTTAAACCTTCTGAACTAATAGAATTAAATTCTAATTAAGGGAAATCAAAAACCCTAATGTTTCTCTAGATCTTTCCACACAAAAAGATTAGCACTCTGTAAAGGAAACACCGTTGGATTAAAAATCTAATGGTGATTAAAAAATCACCAATTTATAGAAAGATTCAATACAAGGAAATATTTTTCTAAAATTTTCCAGGAACAACAAACAAAATATCTTTTGGAGATTAAAAAATCCAACGGTGAATAAAATTCACCGAGTGATCTAAAAGATCATGTTGGTTATAAAATCAATCAAAATATTTTAATGAAAGATTGACTAAACAAACTGGTTCTTTTCTTTCTTCTATAAATAGGAGCCAAGAAAAGAAGAAGAAAAAAAGAGGAGAGACAACAACAGAGAGAGAATATAAAAAAAAGAAAAGAGAATTTAATTCTCCAGAAAGAAAAGAAGATCTCTTCAGAAAAGAAAGAAACCCTAGATAAGAGAGGAAAAGAAATCATTCTATAAGCTCCCATAAAAACAAAAGGAGAATTTAATTCTTAAATTAAGAGTTTAACTCTTCTGAATAAGAACTTAGTTCTTCCTTTGGTTGAAAATCTGCAGAAGCAGATCTCCCCATAAGTTGAGAATTTAATTCTCATCGGGGGGATTTTGCCATGCAGATCTAAAACCAAAGGGAGGACCTAAGTTCAGAGAATTTTATTCTTCCATAAAGCATATAGGAATTTAATTCCTCCAACAAAGATAGGGTTTAACCCTTAATTTAAGAACCTAGTTCTTCTTCATGGTAATAGATCTGCAGAAGCAGATCTTCCCATAAGTTGAGAATTTAATTCTCATCAAGGAGATTCTGCCATGCAGATCCAAAACTTAGAGGGAGAATTGAGTTTAAAGAATTTAATTCTTTCGAACATATAGGAATTTAATTTCTCTAAATAAAATTAGGGTTTGACCCTATAAGAGAATTTAATTCTACGAGGGATTCATCTCTCCATGCACGTAAAAAGATCAAGTACCCAACATGATCACGTGGCAACACGTGACCCTCCCTACAATGACCAAAAGAGAACGAATAAGATTAGGTCGCGTGCTCCCACGTGACCCTTGAACAGACTTCTCAAAATAAAAGGGCAGAATCAATTTTGGGTTGCCTCACATGTCCCCACGTGACCCCTGGCAAACACTTCTCTTAAAAAGAGAAGATGGAAAAAACTGAAGGATTAATATCCAATGCATGGGCGCCCTCACGTGACCCCTAACAAATCCTTTTAATATCCAGTGCATGGGTACCCATCACGTGCTCACACGTGATGGCCATGAAGACTAAAGTGTTCAACACTTATTTGCATATTCTGAGAATAAAATAAAGGAAGTTTGGGCCCAACACTCAACCGCCTCACATGATCCCACGTAAGTGCTTCTTTTTTTACTGTTTAACACTATTTTGTGTGCTTCATCCTTAGTGTCTAACACTATTCTAAGCTCATCACGTGGGAGCACGTGATAAACGAGTGTACTCTAGTGTTTAACACTACATTCGAGCCAATCTTAGCTCAAATTAGCTAAGTCTTCCAGAGGCGGTACCCCCTTTTGACTGAACCTCAAACACACTTTTGTCTTCCAAAATTGGTCATCTCATATGACATTCAAAGTAAAACCCAGAGCCTTTCAGTCAATATTGGTTTAAGGGTACATCTCTTCACTCCTCTGATATTTGTCGTTGTAATCTTTCAACGTCTTCAGAGAGGTGACGTGTCCCGACAACCAGACATTCCACGGACTGTGGGGTCTTTAAACTCATGGACTATGATGTCCTTAAAATTTACGGACTGTGGGGTTCTTAAACTCATGGACTATGATGTCCTTAAACTTTACAGACTGATGTCTCTAAACTACCATGGACTGTGGGGTCCTTAAACTCGTGGACTATGATGTCCTTAAATTTTACAGACTATGATGTCTCTAAACTGGACCGAGATGTCCTTAAACTAACATTGGACCGTAATGTCCTTAAACTAACTATGGACCGTAATGTCCTTAAACTAAACAATAGAGCCCAAATGCTCTTTTGTTGGATCTAAATGATCCCGTTAAGTAGATCTTAGTCTAAAATTAGACTAACGTATCCTTAACAAACGTTTAAGTTGATCTTAGTCTCAAATCAAACTAACGCATCCTTAAACCCAACCCCCAAACCCAAATCTAAGAAAATACGGATTTGGACTAATCCACGCCCTACGGGCGACATCATAAATTAGTCTTCGTATACAATCCACGGGCAACCAAAAACAAAACAAACACACACGACACGAGGTGACCATCTGGAGAAGGAGAAAGTGGTTACCGCGATGCGGTAGCGTAATTAACTGCAGGGGCTTGCGCATGCAGGGAAGAGCGTCCTCACAATCAAAACCCCCTCAAATGAGGGGAATCTGATGAAGTCTGCTACATCGGCCGCATCCGTATAAACCTTCGATATATGGTGCCATAAAATCAACTTGGCATCTTCGGAGAGGTGGACGGATAAAACCAAATAGCATCTGCCCTCGAAATTCAGACCGGACGTCCCAACGTCCCGGTCGCGTCTTTCGGCGGAGAACATGGTGTACGGCTGAGGAGCCTATAGTACCCTTTGAATAAACAAACTCTTCTTTTTGCAATACTTTATTGATCCCTTCTTATTATATAAACAAAAAGATCTTGAGAAAAGTTTGCATCGCCTTAGTAAAAGAAGTACAATGTAGTAGATGTTCTTTTCATTGGCACGATTTGAACTCCTCGGATGTCTGTTGGACCCCGCGTACTGCGTGGGGTGCTAAGCCTCATAGGTATCCGACGTACCCCCCGCCGACATGACCATGATCTGGCCGATTGTTAACTCGCCGGGTGGGGGACGCTGCTCTTGCTCGCGGTCAGCTTGCCGCTTGTCCCGTAAGTACGCTGCCAGGTGTCCCGAACGGATGAGCTCCTCGATGTAGTCTCGGAGCTGCTTACAGCTTTCTGTGGAGTGGCCTTGCGACTTGTGGAAACCGTAGTAAGGACCCCGAGTGCGCTTTACCGCCATGTGCGAGATCGGGGGGAGCTTGAAGTAACCCTCGCCCTTAGCCTCCTCTAGCAGTACTGTCTGGGAGACGTTGAGCGGGGTGTACTCCTGAAACTTTGGGGAGTAGAGCTTTGATCGCTCAAGTCTCCTTCTCTCTTCCCTTGCCCTTTTCTTTGAGTCAGTTTGCTCAGCCCCAGGGAGATTCTCGTTCACCTCGGACTCGAGCTGGATCTCGCACTCGGTCCAGGCCATTACCTCGGCCATGGTCTTAGGTTGCGCTAATGCAAAGGAGCGAAATCACTTCATGTGCCTAAGACCAGACCTAAGTGCTGTAATGACCGTCTCGTCCTGATGTTCTTGGACTTAAGGAAGGGCGTTGTAGAAGCGGGTGACGTACCCTTTGAATGTCTCCTTGTCTCCGCTCTTGATTGTGAAGAGGTGATCGACGGTCCGTTTTTGCCGTCTGTTCCCGACGAAGTGGTCGAGGAATTGGGTGGCCAGCTAGTCGAAAGTTGAGATCGAGCATGGTGCAATTCCTCAGAACCAGCCCTGTCCGGAGCGAATGAGAGTGGACGGGAAAGCTCGGCATTGGGCGGCGTCAGAGCTGTCTTGGTAGCTCATTCCTGCGGTGAATGCGTCCAGATGGTCCTTCGGGTCGGACTTACCATCGAAGAGAGAGACCTTTGGGGGCCTGTTTCGGGAGGAGACACGGACAACGAGTAGCTCCTCGGTGAAGGGTTTTGTGAGCGAGTCGGAGGCGTACTTAGCCCCGTCGTTCGAATGACGACCTTCCCGATGCATACCTTCGATCTTCTTTTCGAGGGCGTCGAGTCGGCCGTGGTATCCCGACGATTCGGCACATTCCGATCTTTGGCCTCTGCTGTTGGAGACCTGTGTCTGGCCGCGGCCCCGGTTCCTCTCGATGAGGTTCCTTAGGTCTCCTGGAGAGGTAGTCTTCGAGGTGCCGCGACGAGTCCCGTCCGCGTGACCCCATCGAGGGAGGGGGTGTCGATCATGCCTGGGTGCAGGCGAGTTGACAGACATCTCCTCGGGAGGGACGGGGGTGCGAAGGGGCTCGGGGCGAGGCGCTCTGGCGATGGACCTCAGTGTGGAGCTGTGGGGCGCCCAGCGGGTCATAAAATATGTTGGCCCGGGGGATCTGCGGCCATGGGAGGCAGCGAGGCGGTGCTCGGCCGTGCCGACACGAGCAGAGTCTTCTCCCTCTCGGTATGGGTCCCGGTCCCGAGGTGGGGGAGCGACGACCTGGGAAGCCTGCCCCGCCGTTTGGACACGGACGAGAGCATCCACGACGGATGGGAGTCGGTCTATCCGGACGGCTAGGGCGTTGATGGCATTCGGGGGAGGAGATTCGTCCGCGCCTCCGTTGTGGGGGAGGCGGCGGCTAGTGCTTGGATCGTCGTGGTGATCGCTTGCTATTGAGTTGAGATCGGAAAATGAACTTTGTTCAGTGGAATCAAGAGTTTCCCGCAGACGGCACCAGCTGACGTGCGTCCTATCACGTCAAGATGTTACCTTTCGTAGATCTGCTGCCGAGCGACGATGGACGGCTGAGATTGAGTTGGAAGTTGCCTCCTGAAGCGTGTGGATCTCAATGGGTTTGAGGCGGTTGTGGCCGAGCTACCTGCAAGGAAGTCCCGGGATGGTTGTACCACCGAGGACCCTCCGACAATCAAGTTAGACCGGATATTTGAGCAGAGTAACGGTCTAGTAAGGAGAGAATCGTGTACCTTGATCGTCTGAGAGAGGGGTTTATATAGCGGCAACGATGGCAGGAAGACACGAGAATCACGCCGGCCGTTATGCTCCCGACGTCACGCTCGCGTGATAAGCGGGATCCCGCATTAATGGCGAGACATGCTCGTTAATAGGGGATCGTGATGGCGCGGAACGCGGGATCGTGGGCGGCGGATATCTCGCACATGGCGAGATTCGCGGAGCCGTGGCGCGGGAGCCTGTGATCAGCGCTGAGGACTAGCTCGGCGGGAAGCTCGGGGACGGGCAGGAGGCCGAGGTGTCCTGGTTCTGCTAAAGCCCGGAGACGAGCTGAGAGGGCCTAGGAGGCGAGTTGTGCAGGGGGCTCGGAGGTGAGCCAACAGTTGTTTGTAAGGCGGGCACATGAGTTGTGTGGTCGGTCACAGAGGGTCGGCTACGTCTAAGGGTCGCAGACCCGGGTATTCTTCCGACGTGCTGTTCTTGGCCCTTCCTTGCGGGCTTCGGAACACGTCATCAGCCACGTGTCACGATCTGGGAGATCGCCGATATCAAGCATCATCAATAGCTGAAATTTCGAAATCTTGTAAAACCGGCAGTGGTTTTATGCTGCTAAGAATTTCTTTTATCGAAATTTCCCAAGTCTTTAACATTCTGTAATTTGCTTATATTTTCATGCCGCACACGCTTCACAAGTCGTTTCAGTACACCTAAGTGACCCAACCCATGCAACTATCGTTCTAACCATATCATTAACTATTTTTAAAATATAATTCATTCTATTATTATTAACAAATCTGGATCCATCAAAGATAAATGGGTCTGCATTTGGAGCATGGTGATCCGGATCGGACCCGACCCATTCACAGTGAGAGTGAGTAGAAATGGTTTTTTTTTAAAAATAATATTATTTTAAAAATATTTTATTAAAATAGGGGAGTAAAAATTAAAATTATGAAAATAGGGTGGTTTGGCACTCCACCCCCTGCCCCACCTCCACCCCCACCCCAGAACAGGGGGCGGGTTCCCAGAACCCGTCCAATTTTTTTTATTATTTTTAAATTTTTAATTATAATTATTAATTATATAATTATAATTATAAATATAATATTAATTCTGATTTTAATTATAATTAAAATTCTTAAAAATAAAATAAAAGTAAATAAACGGAAAAAATATTTAAATTAAATAATAAAATTTCACTATATCAATATTTTTTACAGAATGAATCCGTCAAAATTTACAATACCAAAAATTCCTATCCGATTTCTATCTCAACGGTCAAATTTATAATATCAAAATGAATCCGTCAAATTTCCAATGTGAAAAAATCCTATCTGTTTGTAAAATTTAAATACTATTTTTTTCCTTTTCCTTTTCCCTTATGAAATCCGAGAAGGCTCGACATAAGCCTATGCCTCCTGGGATGAGTGGAGGAACCACCTGTTTCTTGGATAGATGGCGGCGGCGGCGGCGTCTGATCTTCTGCTTCGGGTTCGGGTTCTGCTTCAGCTTCGTCTTCAGCAGCGTCTTGGACAGGCTGTTGATCCACAAATCTTGAACCTGAATGTAGGACAAGTGTCGAATATGTGTTTTCTCCCAAAAAATTTGCGTAGGACGCTAAATCCGTCTCCCAACTGGACACTTGTAGTGAAGAACCTGTCCCGGTTTCATGCGGTTGATGTTGCACAAAATCTTGGCCCCATGGCTGCGCAAATCCTGACCTCCAAGGGTGCTGTTGTTGCGCAAAACCTAACCCCCAAGACGGCTGTTCTGCAAAACCTGATCCCCAAGACTGGTGTTGTTGCGCCTGTTCGGTATGCCAGGGTTGCTGCTGACGGTATGGTGATCCAAACCACCGATCCTGCTGCGCTGGATCTCCTTGATGCTACGGCTCTGGTGCCGGGTCATACTGCGGCTGCGGTGCCGGTTCATACTGCGGCTCCGGTGCCGGCTGATACTGCGGCTCCGGTGCCGGCGATAAATGTTGAGAAATACCATATGGACCGAATACATCACCAATTAATTGGTCGACATTTGAAAATCGAGCCTGAGATGCCGGACCAGCATCAGTCGGGTATGGTTCCTGCACCATTGTTTGTACGAGATGCAACCCACGAGCCTGTCGTTACATTAGAAATAAGAAATAAGTATTGACTCATACCGCCGGATGTTAAAAAGTAGTATGATATAAAGAATTCAACTTACCAAATCTCGTTCTATGTGGCCTCTAGGCTCGTACCGCGAGATGTTTGGGAAGTTTTTTGGGGGGGGGAGCAGAAAGATATCTTATGGTGACACGCTTATACCACTGTAGATATACTTTGGTAGCGTCGGTGGCTGTGTGGTCACCTATTTGCTGTAAGGCAATACTACGCTGCATATCCTGCCATCTCAGCAAATATTGATGATGATGCTCCCTCCAATCACGCTCCGTATTTCCTCCTCGCATGTCTCCCTCTATTGTCATAGGCGAAGGCGGCTGAACAGGAATATGTTGCAATCTATCAAACTGTCGCAACACCCTATCCGGGAGGTGCATGACAACGACATTAATGCAGAGGAGTGGGCATCGAGCCCGCCAAACCGGCTCTCCTTCGAGACAGATGCCGGGTAAGCGTTGTAGACGATCTGCTGTATAAGGCGTCCACAGAAACTGCGCAGATAACATAGTAAAAAAATTGTGATTAAGGTATTTTAAAATTGTAAAACAAATTTAATTACCTAAATTATGGTTACCTGAGCTGCCTCCATGCGATCCAACTCATCTCTATAGTACTTAAGTATTCGACGAGGAGCCTTATACTATTTCTTCCCATTCCACCAGCAGCCGAGCGGTTTTCCGGGGATATCCAAGCCAGTTATTTTAACATTCTCTGGTCTTCCTATATACATATGCTCCCATGACCAGCTCTATAAATAAAATTTCGGATTATAAGAGAGAAAACCAATATTGCAATTTTGCAAAATTCTAGCTGTGAAAAATAAAGAATTTACCTGAAGTAATGTAATGCACCCACAAATTTTATTCTTCGTAGGAGCACATGCCTTATCGAGTTCCTTATAAAGAAAGGCCAGGACCCCTGCTCCCCAAGCATATTGGCCACAGACATCAAAATCCGTTAGGAAGCCAAGGTATAACGGATGGACATGCGTTGCTGATTGGTCCGGCATCAACCAAGAACCGATCATGTACAGAATGTAGGCACGTGCATGTCTATCCAAAACTTCATCGGTGGCTTCATCAGGGATATTACTAAATGTATCTCTTAACCAGTTTAAACTGATTTTATACCCCTTACTGCGGCCTCCAGGTGCCTGATATTAGCATTTTTTTATAAATATTAAAGTTAAAAATAATGTAAAACATAAAATAGGTACACTAAAGAGGGGAATCAGAATGAAATTGTTTACCTGTCCAAGAGCAAACTCGGCATATGTATCCCAGTATGGGTGGTCGGTATCTGGACCAACAATTTTTCCTCCGACCAACCCAAGCCCATTGACCAGTAAACCGAGTGAGAGGCCAATATCCTGGAGTGTGATTGTGGCCTCACCCCATCTTAGATGAAAGGTGTGGGTCTCTATTTGGACGCGACAACAGCAAGCGAAGATTGCATCAGCGTCGGGGATTTGTTTCAGGAAAAAGGAGATCTTATTTGTAAGCTGAAGTCGTGGTCCATTCAGCAAAACGTTACATTTAAAACCGAAGAGTCAAATAAGACGTACTATACCGTGATATGTACGCAAGCTCCTGAATGTCAGTGGAGATTGCATGCATGTTGTTCCAAAAGAGCCAAGGCTTGGAAGGTCACGAAATACAATCAAGAACACACTTGCATCAATTCTATTATGTTACAGGATCACCGGAATTGCACTTCATCTTACATTTGCTCGCTAATCATGCCACTGATCCGTACAGATGTGGCGATGACTCCCCGGGAGATACGGCTCTTGGTTAGCGGAGAGCATAAAATTCAGATTTCGTATGTGAAGGCATGGGATGCTCGTAGAAAGGCTTTGTGCAAGATATTCGGGGACTGGGAAAGCTCGTACAACTCACTAGTCCCTTTTATGGAAGCCATGAAAGAATCAAATCCGGGGACCGTATACCGGTTAAAAACTACAGAAACAGACGTCGAGGGCTCTGTCAGGTTTCAAAGAATTTTCTGGTGCTTCGGTCCATGTGCGGCTGGTTTCACACACTGTCGGCCGGTATTGTGCGTTGATGGTACGTATCTATACGGTAAGTACAGAGGCTGCATGTTAATTGCTACAGGTGTTGATGCTAATAACGGTATATTTCCGTTGGGATTTTCTATTGTCGAGGGTGAAAATACATCATCTTGGTCATGGTTTTTTCGTCACCTCAAAAATATCCCATCTATTCTTCATAGAACGGATTTATGCATCATATCTGATAGACATCCGGGAATACTAGCTGCAATGAGATCTGTATTTTCGACGACCCCACATAGGTTTTGCCTACGACACTTCAGGCAAAATTTTGATCGAAAATTTAAAAATTCGGATCTACATAAACTTATGTACAGAGCCGGTGAAACGCCTGACCCTAATGTTCACGACATATACATGACGAAAATTGGGGAGATGAGTCAAGCCGCGAAGGCGTGGTTAGATGAGTATCCAGTACGCATGTGGTCACAAGCACATGATGATGGGTGCAGATATCTCCTAATGACGACTAATATGTCTGAAAGCTTCAACGGGGTCCTTAAAGGGGTTAGAGGCTTACCGATACGGGGGTTGATTGTTCGAACCTTTTTCCGGATGAATACTTATTTTGTGCACAGAAGAGAAAAGTCCTTGGCGATGGACACTCCGCTCACCGCGTATTACGAATATATCTTTCGGAAAAGAGAGCGCAGAGCACAATACTACAGATCCGAAAGGTTTGACACGACGGAGTTTCAGGTAACGGGCGGTAATGGGAATCAATATACCGTGAACTTTAGAGATGAAGGGCTCTCTTCGTGTACATGCGGTCTTTTCCAGCAACAACATTTACCTTGTGCCCACGCAATTGCTGCTGCGAGCAGCATGCATACCTCACATTACAATTTTGCTTCCCATTACTATACAGTTTCCAATTATCAAGGCGCATACGATCCAAAATTTCTTCCTATACCGGACAGTCGCTATTGGCACTATTATACTGCCAACAGACAAACACCGACTGTATTACAGCCGGAAAAAATATAAGGCCCGGAAGACCTAAGGTGCGTCGAGATCGAATAACAATGGATGATGATCCTCAGCAAAGACAATCCAGATGTAGCCTATGCAAACAACCAGGCCATTATAGGACCAGATGTCCAGGACATGCATCAGGGGCGGGACCTTCAGGATCGTGACAAGCGCACTCAGATTTTTTTGTATTATAAATTTGACGGATTCATTTTGTTATTATAAATTTGACCGTCGATATAGTATTTACATTTTACAAATAGATAGGATTTTTTTACATTGTAAATTTGACGGATTCATTCTGTAAAAAACATTCATATAATGAAATTTTAATATTTTTTCCAAATTTATTTTCGTTTATTTATTTTTAAACAATTTTTAAAATAATTATAATTATCATTATATAATTTTAATTATAATTAAAATCAGAATTAATATTATATTTATATTTATAATTATATAATTAATAATTATAATTAAAAATTTAAAAATAATTAAAAAAATAAAAAAATGGGGCGGGTTCTGGAAACCCGCCCCCTATTCTGGGGGTGGGGGTGGGGTGCCAAACCACCCTACTTTCATAATTTTAATTTTTACTTTCATATTTTAATAAAATATTTTTAAAATAATATTATTTAAAAAAAAACCCGAGTAGAAATGATCCTCCACACAAAACCCCAATTTCACTTTTTTGTCCACCAAAAAATTGGCGGCGAACGAAAATTTCCTCAAAGCCCGCTCCAATTTTGGCATGAAATTTAAAAAGGACCCCCCATTAAATTCTTTCGCGACTACAGAATCATCAAAATAAAATCAAAATTCCCCCAATTCGAAAAAATCTAGGTTTTTTCTCATGGGCTCCGAGTCTACAGAAATCGGGAAGAAATCCCCCAAATCCGACGAAGATCAAGAACAGCAGCAAGAAGACGAAGGAGAATCAGAGGAGGAGGAGGAGGAGGAGGAGGAGCAAGTGACGCCGAAACCAGGGAAGCGAGGGACGAAGCGGGAGTCGCCGGAGAAACGATTGGAAGAAGAAGAGGGATCTGCGAACAAGAGGCCCTCGAGAGAGAGGAAGAGGGTCGAGAGATACTCTGCAGTGTCTCCCAGAAAGCTCTCGGCGTCGAAAGCTCTTTCGATCCAGCAGGTAAATTTGGGGGAAAGTTTGGGTTTTTGGTTGTTTTGCTAGGGTTTTAGAGCTAGGGTTTTGGGAGATTTACTGAATTCAGGGTTTCTTGATCCTTTTTCAGGGTTCTGGAACGAAGCTGAAGGATATTCCGAATGGTACAGATCTCTGACTGATTTTATAACAATCATTTTCTTTACTTTGATTTAAATGCTGCATTTTTCGCACCAAGTTTTCAAAGCAAGGAGTTTTCTCAAGTTTGGTAAACTTGAAAAATACAAGAAAGCAAGAAAGCAGCAAAAAAGTGAACTTTTAATGAAGCAGCAAAAATTTGTTTGTTTGCTTAAATAAAATTAGAAAGTTGATAAAGCTGGAGCTCATGTGGCAACAAGATTAAAGATGTAAAAAGGATATATTATGATTAAATGAATAAAAATTGCTTCAAGAAATAATAAAAAATGTATAAACTCTCACTTTCTCCACTTTCCTTTCACTTTCTAGGTTGAGCTAGGAAGTGAAATCAAGAAACTATCCTATGCGGCAAGAAAGCGCCAGCCGCATTCTACTCACTTTCTTGTATCCCCAAACAAAGAAAGTGCATCTTTTCTCCTACATTCCCACTTTTCTTCCACTCTTTCCATTTACCAAACATCAATTAGAATTAATTGCATATTAGTATCGAAGCATACTTTAATTTAAGTGGTTTTTGCTGCTTCAATACTTTTAACAGCTCACAGTGTCCAGTAACAATGTGCCTTGCTTATAACATGTTCAGTTGCAGTGTTTGGCTAACTTACTGTCTGTACTCCTATTCTTTTCACATCAAAATGGGATGTGCTATGGAGCATCACTACAACATATTGGGCGTACTTGTTAGTATTTTGTTAAAGCACCTAAATAATGGGCAGTGAGCCAACGAAGGCATTTAATGCAGATTTAGGTGTTTAAATATTTGTAGTAGCTTTTGAGTTTGGCTTTTCGTTATAACATCAAAGAGTAGAAAGTAGGTGATACAGTACCTTGGAAAGTATTCTTCATTTATTACCGTGTTCACAAAACCCTTAGCATTTCTATTAAAAAAATATGTTGTTTTCTCATTACAGGTAAAGTTAATCAAGAGAAAAAAAATATAAAGTAGTAACTAAGTAATTTTGTGAAGTTAAAAATAATAAAAACAAGAAAAAAACTCCATTAAGAACAAGAACACCCATGGACATTTAGACGCATTAGAAAATCTGTAAGAATACAATATTTGATTCCTAATATAATAGAAGTTATTTCATCCTTTTGTCTTTCCCATTCTATTTATCCTTCTCTCTCCCTCTCTCTAGTCACCGTGGGCATAAAAAAATATTTTTCTTCTCGAAATCTCCACTCTAAAGCCCTTTAATAACTAACTTCTCTCATTAATAATCAAATCCTTCTATTCTTATTCTCTTTAGTTACCGTGCCTTGTGTTATGATTCTTCTTCTTTCTTAATAAGAAAGAAGTTAAAAGAATGAGAAGGGTTCTTCTAATGGAGGAGAAAAGGGGAATGCAAGGACTTATGAGTAGATAAAAAACCAATTGCTGTTAGCACTACATTCACTATCTCTCTCCATTAGTTATTGAATGCATATTAGATGGCAGTTAACAAATGGGTGTGAATTCATATTGGATGTTACCACTCTACTTGTTAATTAGTTTCACCGTAACACCATATAAATTATAGAAGTGTAAGAAAACAAATTATGAGTGAAAAATAAAATATGGTTATGAATACATGGAGGGAGTACCAAAAAGTTTATTCTATTTTTACTCTAGGAATACTCTAGATTAGATTAGATTAGATTTATAGCTGGAACCAATGTTTTCTTTTCTGTTGTTGTAACTGCTCCAGTGGCGTTCAAGCTATCAAAAAGAAAAGCCGATGAAAATTTACAAGCTCTTCATACGATCCTTTTTGGCAGGAAATCGAATGTAAAACTCTTGTACAATAACTCTTTTGTCGTGTTTTTCTTCTTCCTGTTCTTTGTTCTAAGCATTTAACATTTTCTTCCTTTTCAGGCACATGTTTTGAAAAGAAATATCCAACAATTCTCAGGCTTCGTATGGACCGAGAATGAGGTAGTGAAATTGTTTGTTCGTTTACAAAACCATATTGTTTGTCATGATGTTGATACATGGTCGAATGCTACATTTTATGTCCCTTTTTTTCCTAATGCCAGTTATGAAAATTTAAACTATACTTGCTCTGCCAATGAAAGAGTTTGATGCCATTATATATTTTCTTGTTTCATCTTGTTTTCTCATTCAGCCGATAATGCCTTCCTGCAGGAAAAACACAAGTTAAAACTCAAGGAAAAGCTTGATAAACATAACAAAGAGAGGTTAATTGATTTCTGTCATCTGCTTGATATCCAATTTCCAAGAGCCACCACCAAGAAGGTTTGTTCTACAAGCTGATAAAAATAACCTTCAAGGACCACTAATCATTTTTTAAGGACACTAATGAACTTTAATTTACAATGATGTGCTGTTATTTCAGGAGGAAGTCTCTGCAAAGTTACTCGAATTCCTTGAATCTCCACATGCCACTAGGGATTTGCTACTTGCTGAGAAAGAGAAGGTTTTGTGTTTCTACTGGTTTTTGGACGTACTGCATATTATGTACTTTTAGCAATATAATTTCATGCGATACTCTAATTTTTCCCCAGAAGGGCAAGAAGCGCCGGAGCAGAACAAAAGTTAGTCAAGAAACAGCGGATGATGCATCTTCAGGAAAAGCAATCAAGGTTTGAATATCCATTTTTAACTTCAAAAATTTGAAAAGTTTATTTATTTATTGTTTCCCTGTTTAATCTGACTCAGTAACGACTATTTATTCACATCTTTTTTCTGGTTATTGGGTACATGTGATGCTGGTGAGTCTCAATCTGTTTGATTACTTGGTGTTTTTAATTTCAATGAAAAATGCATCCTTCAGAAATTGGATAAACTTTCACAAGTTTTACTCTCTTGTTCCTTGAACACTTGTCAACCATTTTTTCTATAAAAATACCAGTGAGTTATACCATGCATTTTTCTCCATGAAAGATATCGGGGAAATTTGTACTTGTTGCTGGATGCATCACAACTACCTTACTAGTTACTATTCAAAATCGGTTGTCTTTTTCAAAATCGTTGTTGTAACTTCCTTGTATAAAATATGTTGACATGATTTCAGACCCTCACACTCAAGTAAATGGGTGAAAACAAGCATTGGATACTCCTTTCTATCGAGCATATAACCGATTTCATATGTCTTGATCCGAAATATGTATATATGACACCTATGCGGTTAAAATGAGGATTCATGGTTATTGATATTATACTTGGAAAAAGTTATTTGAAGTAAAATACATGTCCCAACATACCTATGTATTGAACACATGCATGCACACACACACACACACAAGCGCACATTGACATATTTCTAATAGAGGGAATTCTTTAACCTCAATCGATAAATTTTATTTTGAACGCGCGCGTGGAATTGATTCAGAAAATCAAGCAAAATCTTTGAAATTTTTATTCGATAGAATTAGAATGGATCCAAACGATCTAAAAAAAATTAGAAAGAAATACATTGGAATGGAAGAAATCGGTAAAAGCGTTTCTCGATGGTCATACAAATTGACAGACGATTTGGAAGAAGAGAATATGTAGCATTTGACTTGTAACAAGCCAGGTTCATGTGATTTTATATATTTATATCTAAATATAATCTATCTAATCTAAACTACTCTACTAAGAGAATAAGGACCAGGTTTTGGTTGTACTTTTTATAATTTCATCCATTAATTTTTTAATAAACCTCTTTTTTAATGTTTGAGACAATAATTTTAGAGTATATTATGAAAAAATCCAGAGCAGTTATATCATTGATTTGAATTTTGAATTTTCTTTTTTTGGTAATATTTTTATAATTTTACCCTTTATTTTTTAATAAACTCCTTTTTTAATGTTTGAGACAATAATTTTAAAGTATTTTATGTGAAAAATCTGAAGTAGTTATATCATTAATTATAATTTTAAATTTACCTTTTTGAAATTGTAACTCTAGAATTAATCGGACTGGTTAGGAAACCGTTCACACTTAAATTTGAAAATGTGTTGCTCCTTTTCTTCTATATATACTTTTACAGTCTACCCTTAAATTTGCTTTTATCTCTATATATCTCTACTGTTTTAACTACAACTCTAAAGGTGGTTACAATTTCAACTTACATGCCCTAATTGAATGCCACATGGAAAAGTCTCAAAGATGAAATCAAACCTCTTGATTTGGAATGGGGAGCGAATGATAAGGAATGTTTATTTTTAAGATAGTAAGTATCTATGTAGCACGGGTTCAAATACAGATACATGATAGATACAATACGGATTTGCGGATATATGCAAATTTTTAACAACCCAGGATATGTGATATGTTTTTGTATTGATTTTAGTTAAATAAATATGGCTATGTATTAAGATATACATATAAATATATAATAATATAAATAAATAATGACATGATATATATTCAACACACTTTCCAATTTTCGTGGGCCATAATTTTCGAGAGAAAGAGAAAGGGCGTCGATTCGATTTAGGTTGGTGAGACATTTACAAGTTCGAGGAATTGGAAAGAATCTAAGAGTTTCAGACTCCCTTACGTGATCGGGGACGATTCATGAGGCATATACAAGTATCGGAGCTTCATAGTTTAACACTCCTTTATTCAATACTCCTTCACACATTTAGTGGACCTGGACTTAGCATAATAAGTTACCAGAACCTACTTCAGATATTGTTGGTTTTTTTTGTTTTGGAAAAGACATATAAAAAGAACAGAGATAAATGGAGAATGAGTGATAAAATAAGTGGGGTGAAGAAACAAGAAAAGGTTTAAGTTGCAGAGAAAGAGGAGGAGATTAAGTTGAAGATTTTAGAAGGATAACCATGTTAAAAGTTTGGCAAAAATGGGTCTAACTTTCTACACTCAAAAAGCAATATGTTTTAAGTCCCTAGCAAAAAAAAACCTTGTGAAAAACTACCTATCTTAAAAAGCAACATGTTTAAGTTCTTTTATGTACTTCAACCATTTTATATTTTGCAATATTCATATACCACTCGTGGCTAAAAAGATACTACATATACTTTATAAGTACTATTTGTATCTCAATAAGTACTAATACACCCTGTAAATACTACATGTATTTAAATAAGTACACATATAACCTGTAAGTACATGTAATTGTATAATTACTACATTTAAAATACTTGTATTATCTAATTAATTTTGAAAAAATACTAACACTCCAAAATATTTTATGTATTATAATAATTCTTCTCTTTAGTTATTTTGGAGTGTTAGTTTTTTTTCAAAATTAGTTCTGTAAATTACAAGTATTTTAAAATGCAGTAGTTATTCAAGTATATTTATTAACTTATAAGGTATATATAGTACTAACCATAACCAAATATATGTAGTAACTTTCACTCCATTTAATATAATAGCTTAGAAGGATATTATAGAGATATTGGAAAATATAAGTATATGAGGGATTTAAACATGGTTTTTTTGCTAGGGAGTTTTCCACAAGTTTTTTTGGGTAGAGACTTAAACATGTTGTTTGAACATAGGTAGTTACACCCAGTTTTCCGTAAAAGTTTTGATTTTTTATTCATTTAAATTCTTATACCTAATTCAAATGAGTATTTTTCTTGCTTCGAGTCTTTTTTGAAAATTCTTTTGTGATTAAATACAATACAAAGTTGTTCGTTCATATATATATATATATATATATATATATATATATATATTAGATTTTATGTTTATTTCACTAAAACTCCAATGTAGTTTGAGGTAATATTTAGAAACCCCTTGAACTTTCGTTGTTATCTATAAATCTCATGAGCTTTACTTCCGTTACACTATCCTTTTGCCGTTAAATTTTAGTTTTAAGTGGATTTTTTCATTCTCAAATTATTCTTCCTTTTTTCATCAACTTCTCCTCAATTTTTTTCAACTTTTTTTCATTCAACATCCGATGACCCTTTAAACTTTTTTCAATTCGTTCAACTTCTCCACAAGTTGTTTCATAACCCTAACGAGAGCTCCAAGATGCTTCAGGGAAAAAGTGCAATATTTCCACAATTTAGATCATAAAAATTGAATTTTTATGACCTTCACTTCGATTAAATTGATCAAAATTTAAATCTCTTTACTTTGATAAAAAAAGTGGTAGAAAAATTGAGAAAAAGATGTTGACTATTTGCAATTTAGAACATAAAATTGAAATCTTTATGAGCCTCACCTTGATTTTGGCCGCTGCGAGAAACAAACATGAGCACCACATCGCTGTAAAACTCGACCTCCGCCATATGAAACCCATCCCTAAGTTTCGCTGGAGTGAATGTCTGTTGGGCCCCACCGGCGATGCTAACCTCGAATGCCGCCGCCGCATTCTCCACCTCCATGTCAATTAACTGCATGGGAAGGCATGGGAAGGCAATGCTTGGCCACGAAGGCATACAAGAGATTCTTATCACACGAAGGGATCATGCTAGTCTTGGAATCAAAATTGGGGATGCAAGAGGTGTTAGGGGGAGTGAAGAGAAAAGATAAAGAGTTGTTGGAGAGAATCGGGAAGGAGTTGGCGGTGGAGACGTTGGAGCGGGAGGAGAGGGGGAGGCCAAGGGAGGAGAAGTGGATGGCGGCGGCGGCGTCGACGTCATTGTGGGGGAGGAGGCCGGAGCGAAGGACATGGAGTTGGAGGGAGAGGAGGGAGGAGGTGATGTTGAGGTCGCTCTGGAGATGGAACTGGTGGAGGAGTGGGTTTTTGGAAGATGGGGGGTAATCTGGTCATTTGATGTGAGATAACGGTAGGGGGTTTCTGGGTAACAAAAGTAAAGTTTAGGTAGTTTTTGGATAACGGCGGAAATTCAGAGGAGTTTTTGGATATTACCCCAAACGATAAGGGCGTTTTGGGGAAATAACCCTAGATTTTATTTGAACTATGAATTGCAAATTTATTAGAATGAAAGTGTTATACCAACTGTTTTGTTTTGAGTCTATTTTCACAGTGTTGCATTCTCGATTTATGGAATGAAAGGTCTCTAAGCATCCATGATAAGAAGGATTAAAATGTGAAATTGGTCCTGAATATTTAAGCGAGACTTTATTTTGGAAATTTAAACAAGGAAATATATATATATCTATACAATAAGAGTTTCTTCAACTTTTGCTTCTGTGACCAAAAGTAAGAGCCTAACCAATGTCTCCTGCCTTTTATCGCTGTTTGTTAATATGCCCAAATATTCCACTGTAATCTGCCGTGTATTCAATCTGAACTGGACCGATATGGATATTTTGTTCTTATTTGAAGAATATTATATGTATTCGAGTTCATATTCCTTGGTGAAAACAGTGACAACTATGTTAAATACAATTATAACTCCAAGTTGACTCCTACCTGGAAGATGGAGCACCCACAAAAGTAAATTTTCCATGCATTTTTTTGCATTTCCCTTTTAATCCATTTTTCCCTTAGCTTGATTGTATATTATTTCATTATTTGTGATATTCAACAAGATTTTGCTTTACCTTTAATTAATTAAAAGTATTTTAAATCTGCAGATATGTATTCTCAGTTCCTAATGTTTACTTTAGTATTTTCTATGAATCTAATAATATCCCTAGCTTCTTACGTCTGGTGCAGTATGCATGAGCTTAAATTGGTATGTGCATATTATTATTTCAATTAAATAAATTATTTTTTCCTTCAAATTTTTTAAACATCTGTTAAAATTACTGAAATCTGAGAAACACTGATGTAATTTGATGTTCAGATTTTAGTAAAATCCCATACTCTGCTAGAGGAGCTGAGAGCTTTGCAGCGACTTTATGTTTTGAACTTGCTATTTCAACGCTCCTAAATGCATTTGTGCAACTACTTTCAGCATCTGAAATATTCACTTCAACAATTTATATTTATTGTCGTGGCCACAAATTAACGCTTTCGGGGCGAATTCGTGGGTCTTTTGTGTGTGTTGTTTGTGTGTGATGTGTGCGTGGGTGTCATGTGTTGTATGCATAGGTTAGGGCTTCCGGGCCAGTCCCCCACAAAGTAAGAAATATTAATATTAATTATTGGGAGCGGTGATTTGATTAATATATTCTGTCGGTATCCAGAAACGTAAAAGACGCACCAAGGCTGAAATTGAGGAACAAAAAGGAGCACTTGAAGCCAAGGAGGAAGATGACCATGAAGATTCTGGTGGTTCTGATGGTGCAGAAGATGTATTGTCTGGAGAAGAGGATAGTGAACATGATAAGCTTGAAGAAGAAGACGGGGAAAATGAATCAGAGGAAAAGAAAATCCCTGATGAGACACAGCCAGAATATGCTGCCGATCCTGAACCTGAAGACAAAGGAAAGGATTCAACGAATAAGAAAAACTCTTCTGTAAAACCTAATAAGAACCCTTCAAAACCTGACTCAAAGGATGCTGCTCAAGTGACAGAAGATAGTTCTACAAAAAAGCAGGCAAAAAAGGGTTCAAAGGTCACAAAGGAAAAGGCTGCTCCAGTAATAAAGGAGGATAAAAAGAAGTCTTCAAGGAAGAAAGCTGCTGTAGATGATAACGATTCTGGTTCTGGCCCATCTAAGTCTTCCAAAAAGGAGGACACAAAGAAAGGCCAGATTGAAGAGAAGGCACCAGCCGCACCAGCTGCAGAGAAAAAGGCAAGGAAGAAGAAAGAAGCTCAACCTGTGGCAGTGGTTTCCACCAAGAAACAAGGTAGCACATCTTCTTTATGATTCAATGAAAGGAAATTATGTTTCTTTATGATTCAATGAAAAGAAATTATGTTTCTTTATAATTCAAAGGAAAAAAAATTATGTTCTCTTGACAACACCATAGATTTATTAAATCGTATTCTAATCATAGAAACTATCAACAGAACAATCTTGCTAAAATCATAAGTGATGGGGTGTTGTCTTCAACATTCTCCTAGATTGGATAAGGTCTAGAATCCTGGGAAAGGCGATAGTTTTTCTATAGAAGATCATGCTCATCCAAGTTCAAGAGGCAATAAAGGCCGATGGCAAAACTAAATACAGTCCACATTTTCTCAATTTTTTATTTTTCAAAATTTGTCTGCCTGCCATTATATTGTAAATGCCTGAGAAGCGATGTTTTTTCTTACCCCACTGAGACCCCTGGTAATCTTACCATGTGCATGCTCCCAAAGCAGTGGACGCCTTTTTGTCTGTTCATCTTAATAGCAATTATATACAAATGTCCTCTGATAATTGTTTGCCATAATTTCTAAGGAAAAGGCAAGAAAAATGCTGGGCCCAGCACAGAAGAGTTGCACTCTGTGATCAGCAGCATACTTAAAGAAGTGGATTTCAACACTGTAAGCAGTTCATAACTCCACCTCTCTTATTTTCCCATTTTCCTCACTCTTCTCCTGATTTAAGATTTAATCTAAAGATGCTGAATGAAATGTTTAAAATGCAGGCAACCATGGCTGATATTCTCAAGAAGCTAGGTATGTTAAGACATCTCTTTATGGATGTTATGAATATTTAGTCAGCTCATAACTTCCCTTTCCTTGATATATCATATTCTTAGTGCTAATTATTCAGATGTAGCAACTTATGCACACTTGATTGTTAAATATGTACTGGCTAACTCTATGCACTCAGAATTTTATCAAATGTGCATCAGTGTGTAGGAGCGTCATTAATTAATTACAAATAAAGAATAACAAGTACACAAATTTCTTTTGTACTTTAAGATTATATGGGTGCTAAATAAAATGATTGCATGAATGTAGATTAAATAAATTATAGCAGTATTATAAACTAGCAATTAGCAAAAAAATGCAAATAATATATGTCCTGTTAAACATTAGTCTTCCAAGACAAATAAAAAAAATTAAAAAAATAAATCAATCTTGATAAAACTTTATCGTGGACTAGACAAACCCTTTCAACTGAAGCAGAAATGATAAAATAGTTAAAAATCTCCAATTTGTGTAAGGTTGTAAATTGTGATAGTAATAACTGGTGCAATAGTAATGCCAAGTAAGTACCATTATGATAAACGACTGAGAATGTCTAAATGGAAAATGCAATCTAATGAAAATTGTATCGATCAATTAGAACAGTTTCTAAAATTTGCTTGGTAATTGCCAAAGCATATCAGCATCACAAGGATGAATTAGTTGAACAAATTTTTGAATACATGATTTGGATTGAGGCACTTCTGAAATGTAAGGTAAATTGTAGTAAACTAGGTCTCATTGTCTGTTGTTTTACTGATGCAGGGGCTCACTTTAAAATGGACCTAATGGATAGAAAAGCGGAAGTGAAGAGCATTATCGAAGAAGTAATAAACAACATGACAGATGATGAGGAAGATGATGGCGAGGAAGAGGAGGATAATAAGAGGGATAATGAGGAAGAAGGAAATAAAAAGGAAGAAGAATCTGAAGCAGAGGACAAATAATAGTTTTGCATATCATGGCCTCATTGGTAATGCTAATCTACAGCGGTTTTTAATTTGAACTTGAGGGTCTTACCCTCGGCTTCTTGGACCCAATATTTTAAATTTTACTTTGATTTCAGGCCTGTTTAATCTGTACAATAGTATTTACTAGATGTTTGAATCTGTAGCTTTAGTAATTGTTACTTTCCATGTACAATATGATGCTCTTGGTTACCCTTTCTTGTATTTCCCCTATCTCTTCGGAAGAAATTCTTTCTTTAATGTCTTTTTGGATGATTGTTAGATGATAATTGAAGCCAATTTTTGATACCGCAGTTTCAAAATTCGATTTCTTGTCTGATTGTGTTGTTACTCCATTCATTATTCTGTTGTGTGATTAGGTTTTCCGAGGGCTGTTTATGAAGTTTTATGATCTTTTTGATAGGTTTTTGTGGTGCATTTGCTGCTATTATTGTCATATTGGAGAAAGTGTATTTTTGCTGCTATTGATAAAATTCTGTGCCTCGACTTTTTGCGAGGTTAAATTCAAGGGTTTGAATTTTGATTATTTGTTTCTGAAATTTGATTAAAAATTGTGAACTTTTTCATTATATGCTTTTGATACCTGTATCAATCAAAAAGAAATATACACTTCAAAGTATTCAGCAACTTTACTATAGAGGATGATATCACGTGCGTACTTTAAAATTATTATTTGCAGATTGATTTCCTTGTTTTACATCAAACTCCAAACCTTATTTATCGTTCATTCAACCAAAAATGTATATCTATTTAACTTGGATTCTACCTTATACATTAAAAACCTTCCACTTAATTTCCTTAGTTCTCCCATTAACAAAAATAAATGAAGATTCTGAACATTCAAAATTAGGCGAAAAAAAACAAACCTTGATTTATCACAGTTTTTTCAAAAAAAAAAATGACTTAAATTTAATTTCCGCTTCCATAAAGAAAATTTAGTGATAATTACCAAAAAGAAACAGTAAATATTATTAATCCATCTTTCACATGAATTTAATTGTACTCGCAAAGAGGAAAACATCAATAAATCTTCATTCAACCTTCATATATATGAGATGTGGGAAATGCACATCCTCTTTGGAGAGAGAGAAAAACAGCAAAGGGTATAAATACATCTTAAAAGTTATTATCTTTGACACTTAATTTTCCATTAAGTTGTGCATACCTACTTGTGGAGAGGTATGCTCTTTTCATATGCGAGGTTTGAATTATTCAAAAGGTTTAGGGTTATGCACAACCTAACGAAAACAAATCACAACCGGGAGATGTCAAATCTTTCCATACGCGTGAAGCAGCAGAATTCGTTCTCTCTCCTTTACGTGTTTAATCTTTATCTTAGCGGTTTCAGAGAAATCTTTCTCATTAACCCCAACCTTCATTTTGCTCATTCATGGAGTTGTATTTAACACCTCTTAGAAGATAATTATCCACCGTTAGTCAGTAATGTGGGTTGACTTGGATTACTTAGCGTTGCGTGTCTAGAAGGGCAGCGCGTTTGGGGATACGGAGGGGCTATTATCGTATTGTCTTGCTCCCTAACGTAATGCGTCCGGACCGCAGAGAATCTTAGCATGTGGGGACGTCCTAATCCTTTTGCCGCCGTAAGTTTGGCTAATCGTATGCAGCAGGAGCAAGGGAACTCTCTGGAAGGCATATGAGTCCGAATGCTGCTATGAATATGCGACCTGTCGATGCTATATTAAACCAAAAGCCAATGAACGGTTTGAATTATTCAAAAGGTTTAGAGTTACGCACGGCTTAATGAAAACAAATCACACGGGGGGGGGGCCTTCCATGTGTAGTGAAGCCCACAGGCTCTAAATTGGATCGAAAGAAACTACTGAGATTGTTTAGACGAAAATATCCATAAAAAAACCAACGCATATGAAACTCAAGTCTCACTATATCTCTATTATGTTTTTGCACATGTACCCTAAATTCCCTTTAGCAAAGCACCTTTGAAACCTCACATCTTCTTGGCTCATCTCCACCACCACTTCCACAAAGAGCCCTACATCACAAGGGAGCTCCAAGGGGCCTCCCTTGTGATCAAATCCATACTCCATCTCCGCCTCGTCGAGGAGAGCCTGAAAGCGCGGGCGGTTCACCCACTCCGTCCGCACCACGAACCGCTCCCTCTCCGGCCCCACGTACACCGAAAAACACCCCTTCGGGGTCTTCAAAACAACACTCTTCTTTCTTTTCTTGTCTATCTCCAACCTCCCCATCACGAAAGCCGGGCGGGTTGCAAACCGAGCAATTGGAAGCAAGAATATGAAGATACAATAATGTGTTTATATGCTAAGTTTGAGTTTTCTCTAGCCTCTATCATAAACTTGATGGATCAACATAATGTTTGGCCTAGGAAGCATAAGATTGCTCATTGCTCATTAGATTAATAGTAGTAGTAGTAGTAGTTTTGAGGCAATGAAGGTTTTAGGTGAGAGCGAGAGACCTTGGAATCAAGGGGGGGTTTAATATATAGAGGAGGGCTTTTGTCTTGTTTAGTCAGGGGAGAGGTTTGGAGGCTGGCCAGAATGTCAACTCCTAGGAGCTAATTTTTGCTCTCAATTCTCATTGGTAAAGTGGCTACGTCACCAGCGATGTCTACTCCCTACATTATAGATCAATTATCCACATATGAAATTGAATATACATACCTCAAGTTGGCACACATCATAGCATTAAGGTATTATACACTTGATTTTTTTTAACCCAAAAATGAAAAGTAATGATGTAATGCCAATGTTTTTAAACGGGGCGAAGTACTTTCAAAATCTATCCAAAAATGAGTTGAGAAACAGAAAGATCACCGTATAAATATGAAATCTTTTCAAGTGTTTGGGCATGCATTCGATTATAGTGTTGGAGTAGGTAAGAAAATGGACAGTTAATTTTTAAAAATTCTCCAAGGTTAAGTATCGAAAGCTGCTGTGCGTTTCACACGTGAAGCTTAAAGTAGATTCGGTCTACTCCGGTGTAAGGATCACAAAGCCGATCCATCCCAAGAACAACAATTATGAATTCTGGTGTGCACCAACCAGCAATTCAATTCTGGCCGTGGTGAATGATCCGAGGGCGCACAGGCGGAGCTCTCTGGTTCTGGGCTGATTGAATGTATTTTTCAATACTTTCAGAAGTTCTGAAACTAGAATATTTTGCAATATTCTATACAATTCTGAATCGAGATCAGCGAGAATACTACACAATATTCTCTGTTCTCAATTTAATTGAATTCCTTTGAATAGGAATTTCCTATTCAGTTTTCTGATTAGAATAGAACTATAAATGGTTCCATATTTCTATTCAGTTTTCAATGAATTACAAGTAGTTCAGCTTTAGTCCTCTAGAACTATCGAAATAGTTCTATGTTCTTCTCTGTTTTTGGAACTATGGAAATAGTCTATGTTTTTAGAACCATGGGAATATTTTTCTGCCTTTCACTTTTACGATTAAGCCTTCTCTCTCTGGCTTGAGCTCTATATATATAGAGCTCTCTGACCCAGCTCAAGGGTCTCATCAGAAGTGCTGTGCGTTCAATACGTCTGAGCCTGATTGGCCCGATCCTGATTCACGCCCACGGCCCGAAGCCCAAGTCAAAACCACCAGTATCACTTATGAGCAATTAATTAATTAGCCTACGACAAGATTCGAACGATTGACCTCGTGTGTGGCAAAACATTTGCAAACCAAATGAGCTATTAAAGTCTTTTATTATTATTCAAAATAAATAACATATAACATATAGTTTGAAACTTCACCTATTGTTTTTTTTACAGAAAACACCAACAAGATTCAACAATCCCCCACAAGTTTTTAACCAACACCCAGATCTTAGTCACATCGTATAGTGAAGATGTCATATGAACTTGAATCCCACTTGGATCAATTTAGGTGCAGTTAGGTGCATGGTGACTGAGTCTTGAATCAGCGCTTCACTGACATTGCAGTGATCACACTATGACTAAACCAAACTATACTATATTGGACTATGCCTTGAACTATTGCCCATTTCCTGAGTCGTAGCACGTTAATGGCCCTGTGCTATATCTAAGTTTCTGCTCAAGTTTCAAGAATCTGCCTCAAGATTCTATAGGAGTCGGCCAAAACTCCTTTTCAAACATAGGTGAGCTTCTTTAGGCTTGCTTGCCACCAAGCACCCTATATCTCGGACGCGCAGAACTCATTAAGGCTCTAAGCCATCTTCATTTTAATATGTTTCTCAAGCATGCTTACAACCAAGTATCCAACATTCTATATGTATAGAACTCATTAAGGCTCCAAACCGTAATTCCAACAGTCCGTCTAGTTTACATAATTTTTTAACCAGCAATCTCATTAATAGTAACGAAGTTTTGAACTAAAAATTTGATTACATGGTAAATGTAGTAACCTTACATAGACTTGAGACCCATACCAGCAGAAGTCTTATCGACCATATCCTTTTTCAAACCCTTTGTTTCTCTGAAAATCGAACGTTAATCACCGAAATGACTCTGCGGGTTATCAACTCATTTAGATACTCATACTTCAGACGAATAGTCCGCTTCTTTCCATTGAATAACGAGTTGGCTGCCACAACACTCATTGCTTGATTGTCGCAATAGACAATGATTACTGCTCTTTGCATTTATTTCAATGGAAGATCTCTTAGAAGATCACTGGGCCATTCATCTTTATCTCCTGCAATAGCCAAAGTGTAGAACTCGGACTCCATTGACAATTGCACGATCATAGTTTGCTTCTTGGACTTCCGGAAGATAGCTGCTCCTCCCATAGTAAAGACAAACCTTTCAGTTGATCTGCACTTGTGCGGCACCGAGCACCAACTTGCATCAGAAAAGCCTTCAACAGTTTCTGGATACCCGGAATAGAACAAGCTTAGCTTTAACGTTCCCTTTAGGCATCTCATTAGCCTTGGATCGCATCCCAATGTGCTTTCCCTGGGCTGCTTGTAAACTTACTAAGCATCCCAATGGCGAAAACAATATCAGGCCTTGTGCAGCTCATAGCATACTTCAAACTCCCGATAACTCATGTGTACTTTAGCTGTTTCACTGGTCTTCCAGTGTTAGGTTGAAGCTTCTTATTATAATTGTAAGGAATAGCTAGCTCTAGCAGATCGAAATATCTGTATTTCTTGAGCACGCTCTCTATGTAATGAGACTGAGATAGGCACATGCAATGCTCAGTTCTCAGAATAATGATTCCCAGAATTGCTTCAGCAACACCAAGGTCCTTCATGTTGAATTGGGTCGAAAGAAACTCCTATGTAGAAGTGACTGTTTGCAGGACGGTCCCAACAATCAGCATGTCGTCAACATACAAGCATATCACAACTTTCTTATGTTCAAAAATTTTCACATACTGTCATTACCCGAATTTGGCACGTGACCGACACTTAGATTGTGTGATGTCTAAAGATACCGACACAATCCAAGTAAGCCAGAAACCAAGATCTAAACCCTGTTTGCGGAAATAAGGAGGTACAGTTTTAAAGGTAATGAAAATGAGACCACATTTTAAATTTCAAAGATTGCTTAGTTTAAAGCATATGCCGAGTGGTTTTTGAAATGAAGTTAAAATAATTGGTTTCGTATTGGAAATTTTGACAGCACCTCCTTTGCAAATTTTGAGAAAAACAAGTACATAATAATTATTATAACGGCATCCCCTACTTGGGAGCAAAATCAACGCCAAACGGCGGAAACAACCCACGCAATGAATATACGACGCTCAAAAGCGAAAAATCACGTGCATACAAGTAAAAGAAAGCACAATCAAACATAACTAGTCGATTCTACCCAAATCGACCCAAAATATACATAAGTCTCCCCTCATTCTAAGTCAAATAATATACACGGTCTGATGGAGTGACACTAGATAAAAAATACAAAATACACAAAAGAGGCGGTTACTAAACATGTAACCCAACTAGCAAGATAAGAGACGGAATCTGAGATATAGGTCCTCAACGCTGCTATGCATCCACGCGATCTCTCCTGCAAGGAATTAAGGCACAATGGGGATGAGTTGCCAACACAGCGAATAAACTAATATCAAACAGTTGAAATTGTATGCACAAACGAAATAGCGACTAAACCTATACATCAGGTAGTCATGATATGTGATAACATGTAAAACATGAATATGTCAATATAGTGTCTATATAGAAGAAAACGGAAATCTCATCAAGTATTCTAAAATCTTGGTCATATTCATAAACTATCCTTAAATACAGTATGAAACATCGACATAAATCTTCAGTTCTAGCAGGCATCGTTCCCTGAACGATCCTGTCAACCAACAACATCGGTCGGTATTCTCTAGATATTCGCCGTGTTTCTCAAACTATCTCCGGTATGGAGTGTCCTTGCTAGGCTCCCCGCCTCAAATATGGGTTTCCTGCCCCTTGGTCTCGACCGGGTCCACCATGTATCCGACTGTGTACTCCCCCACTCAGTCCGGATAACGTAAAAATCCGCAACCGTATAGCTCCCCCACTCGGTTCGGAAGAAAACCAAATCAGAAAAACATCAACCCATGGTGGACGTATCACATATATCACATAAAACCGTAAAGCTATAAACCATTTATATCTTATCGACTATATCACGCGGTGAATTAAAACTCAAAACAATAGAAATCTCATAAACCAACATTTCATGATACAAGTAATAACAATGACAACGCGATACGATATATGTCAAACAATACCTAATGATGCGTGACAATAGTTATTAATGTACTAGCAGTGTGCAATAGCATATGGATGACATAGCAAGTTTTAGGTGTGTACATGGCATATTAATTACCGATGGGGTGTAGTGTAGCATGTAAGCATGTGCAAGTGCAATATAACCCATCGGTAATAGTGCAAGTATCCTAGCAAATATTAAGCAATAGTGTTTAATATGTATGAATGTATACAATGCAATTCTAGGTCTAATTATGCAAACAATATGAACGGAAAACAATTATAACAAGTTTTTGGTTTCGGGCGCTATACGCCATCCATACAATATTCCCGGTAGATGTTTAGTCTACTCTTCGGAACAAATCGCGATCTACTTGGATTCTATCACTCCTTTTCCCTTTCTCGCTGCTTCCGAAGTCTCCGCGGTCAATCCTAACATCGAAATAAAACATCGTATATAAGCGGCTAACTTCCGATACGACGAATATGTAAATTTTAAGTGAACTAACTTACGTAACGCCAGACGTGTGATTATCGTGTGCTATACAAACCCAAAACTAACTAGAGCTACCCCGAATCGTCGTATTTTGAGAAAACACTAAAACGTGATACGCAATGTCCATATCATACGTTAAAATATCATAAAAATATAGCAATTAGCTTCCAAATTTTTATACAGACTATCTTGGAAAAATCAAAGTATACCAGAGACCTTAGATAACATACAGAGAGATACCCACACAAATTCAACACCCAACTCTACAAAAAAACCCGGCGGTAGCGGGAAAAGTAGGGATTCCGGCGGTTGAACTGTAAGGAATTGGGTCCGGATTTCAAGGGTGTACTCTAGGTTCTAACACCATTCTACTGTACTGTTAGATTTATTTTGTGACTAATATAACTATAAAAGATATCAACAGAGGCTAAAACTCTAAACTAAATCACATTTTTCCGATATTGTATACACTCTTTGGTATATGAACTCATATGAAAATCTGAAAAGTTGGGTTTTTACCTGATTTTGAGGACTTCCACAGAATTCTATGCATCAAGATGCGTGACAATGAGTTGAGGAGGCCTAGCTTGAGTGATTTGAACCAATATCCATGAAAACTCTAGTTTTTCTTTGTAAGGGTAGAGAGCTATACTATTTTGGTGTTAAAAGTGTTGTGAACAACTTATTTTCAGTTTGATAAACTGAACAAAAGAGAGAGTTTTGTGTTGAAAGGAAATGAGGAGGTATCACCATGGAGAGATGAGGTGTATGTGTGTAAGGGTGAGGTGTTGGCTCATGGTGCACCTCAAGGTGTGTTGTGGGTGAGGTTCATATTAACTTTAACACCTATAAACTCACTAATTGCACTTAAACCCTCACAAAAACCTATAACCCTCTTTACAATTAAAACTTTTCACTATAACACTTTCTTTACAACTAAAAGCCACCTAAACTAATTACAATAATACTTAAATACCATACTCATTTATAAAAGTCTTTTTATCATACTTTAATTTTTTTTTAAAAATAACATTTTAAAATTTAAAATAATTATTTAAAATTTTTCCAAAACGTTACAATATCCCCTCTTAAGAAAATTCGATCTCCGAATTAAAAAATCTAAATACACATACCTTCAAAAAGATGCGGGAATTTATTCCGTATCACATCCTCGACTTCCCAAGTGATCTCTTCGCTATTTGGTCCACGCCATAAAACCTTTACAGAAAGAAGTACTCTTGATCGCAGCTTCTTCACATGCCGGTCGAGAATAGCTACCGGCTGCTCAGTGTAAGATAAATCACGCTCTAACTGTATAGTCTGATGCTGAATAGCGTGAGAAAGATCATGAAGGTGCTTGCGAAGTACGGACACATGGAACACATGATGCACATCGGGAAAATTTGGCGGAAGTGTTAAACGATACGCTATAGCACCCACCCTCTCAAGAATCTCATAGGGTCCAACATATCTGGGACCGAGCTTCCCCTTTTTCTTGAATCGCATCATGCCCTTCATCGGAGAGACACGGAGAAATACATGGTCTCCCACATCGAACTCAAGTCTACGGCGGTGACGATCGGCATAAGACTTTTGCCTGCTCTGAACTGCCCTCATCCTATCCTGGATCATCTGTATTTTCTCAGTAGTCTCCTGAACTAACTGAGGCCCTAGGAGGCTGCTCTTGCTAAGCTCGGTCTAACAAACTGGAGACCGACATTTCCTCCCATATAACGCCTCAAATGGTGCCATCTGAATCGTCTCCTGAAAGCTATTATTATTGGAGAACTCAATCAAAGGCAAGTGACGATCCCAACTGCCACCCAAATCCAGCGTACAAGCTCGGAGCATATCTTCTAGAGTCTGAATCGTACGCTCCGAATGGCCATCGGTCTGTGGGTGGAAAGTAGTACTGAAACTCAAGCGAGTGCCCAAAGCATCCTGAAGGTTCTGCCAGAGACGACTGGTAAACTGCGTGCCTCTATCAGAAATAATACAGGTCGGAACTCCGTGCAACCGCACAATCTCATCAATGTAGATCTGGACATATTGAGCATATCCGAAAGTAGTTTTCACCGGAAGAATGTGAGATGCCTTCGTTAATCGATCCACAATCACCCAAATGGAGTCATACCCTCTGTTAGACCTTTGGTAGACTCACAATGAAATCCGTGGAGATCTGTTCCCATTTCCACTCGGGAACGGGTAAAGGCTGCAATTCTCTAGCCGGCCTCTGATGTTCGGCTTTGACTTGCTGACAAGTCAAGCATTTCGAAACGAAGTCAGACATAACACATTTCATCCCTTCCCACCAGTACACGTCTCATAAATCGTGATATATCTTGGTAGACCCTGGATGAATGCTGTAGGAAGACTGATGTGCCTCCTCTAATATCACACGCCTCAGTCTATCAACATCAAGTACACACAACCGGGTCCCAAACCATAGCACTCTCTCCCTGTCAATCGTAAACTCAGAATCTCCATACTGCTGAACCCGCTCCAAAATCTCTGATAATCGTACATCCTCGGACTGTGCCTTCCTGATACGATCAAGAAAAAATGGACGAGCATGAACATGGGAAAACTGTCCACCTACAGAGGTAAACTCAAAATGTATACCACTATCGCACAAAATCTTCCAATCAACATCCGACTACCTCCGAACTGAACCCAAATAAGACAAGCTAATCCCAGGTCTTCTACTCAACGCGTCAGCCACTACATTTTCTTTGCCCGAGTGATAAAGAATTTCACAATTATAATTTTTCACTACCTCCATCCAGCGACGCTTCCTTAAGTTCAAATCCCGCAACTGGAATATATACTTCAGATTCTTATGGTCTGTAAAGATCTGGCACGACTCTCCATATAAATAGTGTCTCCAAATCTTCAGGGCAAAGACCACCGCGGCCATCTCCAAATCGTGGGCAGGGTAATTCTGCTTATGTTTTTTCATCTGCCGAGAAGCATATGCAATAACTCTGCCGTGCTGCATCAATACGCAATCTAAGCCCATACGAGACGCATCATAATATACTGCAAATCCGCCTGAGCCTGAAGGTAAAGATAGAACTGGCGCAGTCGTCAGACGAGTCTTCAACTGCTGGAAACTCTGCTCACATTCCTCAGTCCATAGAATTGGAACCCCCTTTCGGGTCAAACTAGTCATAGGTGCCGCAATATGAGAGAAGTCCTATACAAAGCGACGGTAATAACCCGCTAAGACTAAAAAGCTACGAATCTCAGTCACTGACATAGGTCTGGGCCAATGTTGTACCGCCTCAATTTTTTCCGGATCAACCTGCATCCCATCTCTCGTAACAATATGACCCAAGAATTCCACACTGTCAAGCCAGAAAGCGCACTTAGAGAATTTAGCGAACAACTGATACTCTCTCAAAGTCTGCAATACAATCTTCAAGTGCTGCTCGTGCTCCTCCCGACTCCTAGAGTAGACCAAAATATCATCTATGAAAACAACAATAAACTGTTCGAGGATCGGCTTGAAGACCCGGTTCATCAGATCCATGAACGCTGCTGGGGTATTGGTGAGCCCGAACGACATCACCAGGAATTCATAATGCCCGTAGCACGTTCGAAAGGCAGTCTTCGGAATGTTATCATTCCGGACTTGCAATTGATGATACCCGGACCGCAAATCAATCTTCGAGAAATAGACGTCTCCTTACAGCTGATCGAACAAGTCATCAATACGAGGTAATGGATACTTATTCCGCACTGTAACTCGATTCAGTTGTCGATAGTCGATACATAATCTCATGCTGCCGTCCTTCTTCTTAACGAACAGGACCGGAGCTCCCCATGGCGATACACTCGGACGAACGAGTCCTCTATCAAGCAATTCTTGCAACTGATTCTTGGGCTCCTTCAGCTCCGTCGGGACCATCCGATAGGGCGGTATAGAAATAGACCCCGCGCTAGGAATCAAGTCAACAAAGAACTCAATATCGCGCTCTGGCGGCAACCCTGGCAACTCAGCAGGAAACACATCAGAAAACTCTCATACAATCGGAACCTGGTCCAAGGGGACCTCTGCGGCTCCCACATCCTGAATAAATGCCAAAAACCCACGGCACCCTTTCCTCAAAAGCCGTCTAGCATTAAGTGCATAAATTAGATTGACAGGAGTGGTGCTGCAGTCCCCCTACATAATAAAAATTGGCTCACCAGGAAAACAGAATCTGACCGCTTTTCCCTGGCAATCAACGTATGCGTGATAAGCAGCCAGCCGATCCATATAGAACATGATCTGAATACGCATCGGGCTATGAAAGAATCTCCTACCTGAGTAATCACAACTAGCGGCAACTCTAACAACGACGAATCTCTTCCCAGAGAGAGTGCGAAGTGTGCCGACACATATGAGTGCATATAACTGGGATCAAACAAAATATGCGCATCTAGGGAGCATATGGGGGGAGTACCTGTAACTACTGCATTGGATGCCTGGGCATCCTGAGGAGTCAAAGCGAAAACTCTAGCCCGACCCCTACCTGCATCCTGATATCCTCTCCCTCGGTTTCTTCGTCCCCTCTGAGTACGTCCAGTAAAACCACGGCCTCTCGGTGCAACCGCCTAGCGTAGAGTAGCAGCTAGTAGAGGAAGCAATGCCATCGAAGAAGAAGGTGGAGAGGGGTAAAGCAGCCTGTGGAACTATAGTCCCTCCCTGGCATCTACAATCTATAGCGAAATGCCTTGGACGTCCGCAACTGAAACATGTCGACGGCGGCCTCTGCTCCTCGGGGTACGAGCCATACATCTGGCCCTGAGCCTAACTTCGACCGCTACTGCATACTGGAACAAATCTGCCTCGGCCTCTGCCAAACTGCCCGGAGACTGATCCAATAGGTCTGGCCCGCTTTGATTATGGAATAATCGTCGTCTCGTTCAGACGCTCCTCCACTCGAATCGCCGCGTCCATAGCCTGTGCATATATATCGAAGTACTGGGAGCCCATGGCAAGGAACAACTACATATTAAGGCTCCTCACAAACCTCTTCATCCTGAGCTCCTCCATGGGAACTAAATGTGGAGCATAACGCGACAATTGGGTAAACTGCAAGTCATAATCTGCCACAGATATATTGACAGCTTTCCGTAATGCCTCAAAACTACCGGTTCTAGCGTCTATCATGCTTTGCGGAAGGAATCTAGAAAGGAAAACCTTGAAAAACTCTGTCCATGTCATCGGAGGAAGATCTGCTGCTCGACCTCTCTCCATCGACTCACACCATGTCTGGGTAAGTCCCTCCAACCGAAAACTAGTCAGCTCCACCGACCTTGTATCTGAGCATCTCAAAGACCTACCGATCCTATCCATCCGATCAAGAAACAACCGGGGATCCTCTGCTGTGTTTGTCCCTGTGAACGCCGGAGGTCTCAACCTCTTGAACTCTGGGTATGATACCTCCATAAATCTTGCGACCACTGGTGCGACTGTCTGAACGGGCAGTATCACGGGCTCTACAATAGTCGATGCCTGATCCGAACTCTGAATACAGGTGACCTCAGCCAACTGCCCATCATCTTTTGTAAGTCCAACATGCCTTCCCCAGTCTAGTCATTCGATCGAGAAGAGGAGGATCAACATGTCCCTGTGCCATAGGGATGTCCCGTAGGTCAGTCGCCGTCACTGGCGGATCTGTCCGAGCTGCATTCCTGGCTGGGGCTCGCCTAGCTCCCGCAGCCATGGCAACTGTTACAAGAAATGAGAGTTGGTAAGGTGTGAGAACAGGAACAAACAAATATAGAGAGTCAAAGGAAGAATTTATCAAGACATGCATCCTAAGGTTATCTAGGTGGAGTATCACATCGTAAATATGCCGCGGAACATATGTACGATACGTTACTCTTCCTGAGTTACCTACTCCATCAAACCAAAGGTCAATCTAAATAACGAAAGTTCGAGCCTAATAACCCTAAAGTCACGTCTAGGTTCCGTAAGGTTAAGCCTAGATTCCTGAAATATATACCCTAGAGTCCGCATAGTCAAACCTAAAACTCGACAAAGGTTAAACTTAATGCTCTGATACCAACTTTACCACGACCCAAATTTGGCACGTGACCGACACTTAGATTGCGTGACGTCTAAAGATACTGACATAATCCAAGTAAGCCAGAAACCAAGATCTAAACCCTGTTTGCGGAAATAAGGAGGTACAGTTTTAAAAGTAATGAAAATGAGACCATAATTTAAATTTCAAAGATTGCTTAGTTTAAAGCATATGCCGAGTGGTTTTTGAAATGAAGTTAAAAAAATTGGTTTTGTATTGGAAATTTTGACAACACCTCTTTTGCAAATTTTGAGAAAAACAAGTACAAAATAATAATTATAACGACATTCCTTACTTGGGAGCAAAATCAACGCCAAACGGCGGAAACAACCCACGCAATGAATATACGACGCTCAAAAGCGAAGAATCACATGCATACAAGTAAAAGAAAGAACAATCAAACATAACTAGTCGATTCTACACAAATCGACCCAAAATATATATAAGTCTCCCCTCGTTCTAAGTTAAATAATATACATAGTCTGATGGAGCGACACTAGATACAAAATACAAAATACACAAAAGAGACAGTTACTAAACATGTAACCCACCTAACAAGATAAGAGACGAAATCTGAGATATGGGTCCGCAACGTTGCTATGCATCCACGCGATCTCTCCTGCAAGGAACTAAGGCACAACGGAGGTGAGTTGTCAACTCAGTGAATAAACTAACATCAAACAGTTGAAATTATACTCATAAACGAAATAGCGACTAAGCCTATGCATCAGGTAGTCATGAAATATGATAACATGTAAAACATGAATATGCCACTATAGTGTCTATATAGAAAAAAAACGGAAATCTCATCAAGTATTCCAAAATCTTGGTCATATTCATAAACTATTCTCAAATCCAGTGTCAAATATCGACACAAATTTTCAGTTCTAGCAGGCATCGTTCCTCGAACGATCCTGACTACCAACAACATCTGTCAGTATCCTCTAGATATCTGCCGTGTTTCTCAAACTATCTCCGGTATCGAGTGTCCTCGCTAGGCTTCTCGCCTCAAGTGCGGCTTTCCTGACCCTCGGTCTCGACCGGGTCCACATGTGTCCGATTGTCTACTCCCCCACTCAGTCTAGATAACGCAAAAATCCGCAACTGTATAGCTCCTCCACTTGGTTCGGAATAAAACCAAATCAGAAAAACATCAACCCATGGTGGACGTATCACATATATCACAAGAAACCGTAAAGCTATAACCATTTATATCTTATCGACTATATCACGCGGTGAATTAAAACTCAAAACAACAGAAATCTCATAAACCAACATTTCATGATACAGGTAATAACAATGACAATGCGATACGATATATGTCAAACAATAGCTAATGATGCGTGACAACAGTTATTAATGATACTAGCAGTGTGCAATAACATATAGATGACATGGCAAGTTCTAAATGTGTACGTGGCATGTTAATTACTGATGGGGTGTAGTTGTTGGAGATAGTGCCCTCAGAGTCAATTATTTGGATCACAGGCACGTGATTGCAATGATTGAGGGAGGACCTATACCGGTAGAACAGTCTTACTCAAGATGATAGTATGCTATCTGGTTTATCTTTATCATCGTGTACTGCTTTAGGTGGCATTACTGATCACTATTGCACATTGATAGAGCCCCTAGGATTCTTGCTTGACTGCCAGCAGTATGAGGGCGATCATATACGTGGGAGCTGGGGTCTATAAGCATATCCTTAAAAGGTCCCTAGTCGAGGGAGTTTCGAGACAGGGCATCGATACTCCAGAGTAGACTAGTGTATACAGTTAAGACCACGACGAGGGGCGGTGGCCGGTCTCACAAGCCACTGGTGTCAGTTGGTTCACCTAAGATGTGTACAGGTGCTCATTAGGTTATGAGTACACCGGACAGGACTCGCCGGGAACATGCTAGTTGATCTTATACCTGACGTCAGATAGCAGTTCCCTGCTGACATGTGTACAGGTTAGTTCATCGACCTGAGATCGTCATTTGTCTCGTGTGAGTTCCCACTGTGCTTTGATTACTACCCTACCACACTCAAAGGAGTTGTGCAAACAGATTTTAGTTGGGTACAGTCCCGAGCCACATGGAGACAGTGAGCGGATCTGCAGGGGTTCGTCTCTCCCGGTATTAGGGGTGAGGTCGCGCTGTGTCTAGGAGAGCCATTACACGAAGTCCTTGGCCAAGGCAGGAGATTTACTGGTAGGTATTCCAATAGTATCTCAGGGTGTTCTGTGCTACTCTCCGACACGACTTGTACCGCTTTTGGGGGTCTGACTTTCACCAACCCCCTAGGCCCGACATGCGATACTCATAGACGAACGGACCGGACTGTACGGATATTGTCACTGACAGGCTCAGTAGGGTGTCAGGATGAGTTCGCTCATCGATGTCCCTTTTGGTCAATACCTGGTTGCCCGTTACGTATAGGCTAATACCTCTGACGTGCTAGTGGTTAAATCCACAGCCAAAGTATTGACGAGTCTTTAGAGTCCCCCACAAACCGTTTTCTCAAGTTTCGGACGAAACGCTGTAGAGGCCGTATGGAGATATGGCAGGGTTCGATCTTATACGTGCGGTATTGCACGGATCGTGATCGGACGGATAATACCAGCGGGCTTTGGTTTAAGCCGGATCCTAGTATTGTACAGTATAGATTTTGTCTCTTTGCATTTGTTGTTTCCCCCAATCAGAGCAAGGCTCTGTTGAATTTTGAAAATTCAAAAATTCGAAGCAACGCTTCGGTTTCCGTGCGCAGCGCGCAATTTGCCACGTGGCAGAAGCTGAATGGGCAGCGTAACGCCCGAAACAGTGCGTCCCATCAGAGCAAGGCTCTTCAGAAAAGTTAATTAAAGACTTAACTGCGCAAACGCACGGATGCGCGACACGTGTCTGCGCAAGCGCTTGGATGCACGACACGTGTCTGCGCAGTTGCGCAGTCGCAACTGCGCAAACGCACGGATGTGTGACACGTGTCTGCGCAAGCGCATGGATGCCCGACACGTGTCTTCGCAGTTGCGCAGTCACAGCTGCGCAAACGCACCGATGCGCGACACGTGTCTGCGCAAACGCACAGATGCGCGACACGTGTCTGCGCAGTTGCGCAGTCGCAGCTGCGCAAACGCACAGATGCGCGACACGTGTCTGCGCAGTTGCGCAATCGCTACTGCGCGAGCGCTCAGTTGCGCGACACGTGTCTGCGCAGTTGCGCAATCGCAGCTGCGCAAACGCATGGATGCGCGACACGTGTCTGCGCAGTTGCGCAATCGCAACTGCGCAAGCGCTCGGATGCGCGACACGTGTCATTTGCTGTTGAGTTGCGCAGCAACTGAATGAAGATTTAGATAAATCTTTTCTGTTCTCCTGTAAAACAGGAACCCTTGGATCAAAGATCCAATGGTGGGAAAATTCCCAAAATTATTCAGGAAAGATTTTGTTAACAAATCCAACAAATTTGTGGGCACTATAAATAAGACCCCAAGCCTCATTCAAGAGGCATCAAGGAGATAATCAGAGAGAGAGAATCAATCATCAAAAGAAAGCTCTTGAAAATTAATCAAGAACACAGAAGAAACAAAAAGAAGAAGGTAAAATTTCTGAAGAACAGAAAATAAATAGTGCCTTGCACTTAATATGAACCCTTGGTTCTAAAAAAAAATAATAAATAGTGCCTTGCACTTAATATGAACCCTAGGTTCTGTATGATCAGGAGAAAACAAGAACTTGTTTTTCCTTTGATCCAAATTCAAATCAAAAGTGCCATGCACTTGAATTCTTCAATCTGAAGATTTCTAGGGTTTCTGCAACCCTTTGTTTTGGGCCAGGCCCAAATTAAAACAATAAAAGGGCAAGGCCCTGTTTGGAAAAATTCCTGAGTTTCTGGAAACTCCTTATTTAAAAGGGCCTGGCCCAAATTGAATTGCAGAACAATAAAAGGGCAAGGCCCTGTTTGTAAAAAATTTTTCTGAAACTCACTATTTAAAAGGGCAAGGCCCTGTTTGGAGAATTCCTGAGTTCTTGTAACTCATTAAAAGGGCCTGGCCCAAATCAGACTTGCAAAATAATGAAAGGGGCGGAGCCCTGTTTAGATCGATTCTTCTAATCGGGCAGAGCCTAAAAATAAAAAATTGGACTTAACCCAATCTTGGCTGTAAGTCCTTAAATTAAATGCCTCTCCTAAATCAATCTACATCCGGTTCGAGGGTACATCTCCGAACTCCTTTGACATCCGTCGTTGTAATTCCTCAACGACGTCAAAGAGGCGACGGGTCCCAACGACCACTCATCTAATATTGGACCGAAACGTCCCTAAACTAATATTGGACCGAAACGTCCCTAAACTAATATTGGACCGAAACGTCCTTAAACTAATAATGGACCACCACGTCTTTAAACCGGAACATAGACCACCACGTCCCTAAACTGGAATTGATACGGACCACCACGTCTCTAAACTGGAACATAGACCACCACGTCCCTAAACTGGCGATGGACCACTACGTCCTTAAACTGGCGATGGACCACCACGTCCCTAAACTGGCACAATAGGGCCCAAACGCTCTTTTGTTGGATCTAAACGGTCCCGTCTAAGTTGATCTTAACCCCAAATACGGTTAACGTGTCCTTAGATATTCAAATAAACGATAAAACTCCAAATCAACTTTGGTTCAAGGGTACATCTCTGAACTCCTCTGACGCCTGTCGTTGTAATCCCTCAACGACGTCAGAGAGGCGACGAGTCCCGACGGCCAGATAATTAAATCAGTCATTACGTTAAGTTGATCTTAGTCTAAAACAGGACTAATGTATCCTTAACGAATGTTTAAGTTGATCTTAGCCGCAACGCGACTAATGCATCCTTAAACTAAAAACAACAAACCCAAATCTCAGTAAATACGGATTTGGACTAATCCACGTCCTACGGGTGACGGCATCACTCAGTCTCCGTATACAATCCACGGGCAATCACAAACAAAACAAACACACACGACACGAAATGAAATTCTGGAGAAGGAGAAAGTTGCTACCGCGACGCGGTAGCGTAATTAACTGCAGGGGCTTGCGCCTGTAGGGAAGAGCGTCCCCACAATCAAAAACCCCTCACCCTGAGGGGGAATCTGACGAAGTCTGCTACATCGGCCGCATCCGTCTAAACCTCCGATACCAGGTGCCATAAATCAAACTGGCATCTTCGGAGAGGTGGACGGATCAAACCAAATAGCATCTGCCCCGAACCTCAGGCAACGGACGCGAAGTCCGGGCCGCCGTTCGGAGGGGAACAGATTCTGGCACGCCCGGTGGGACCTCTTCCTCTTTCCACTCCACACTTCGTGTGTCGTCTTCGCGAACCAATCGCGGTTTGTTAAATGATTGCCTTCGGATTTCAAGTTGCTAAGATTTGGTCTTTTGTTTGGTGCAGAACTCAAGCATTCAATGGCCACCAACTGTACCAACTGCTCGAAGTGCAACTGCAACGGACGCTCCACCTCATCTAGAGGTGTAGCATATGGGCCCCAGGCGGCTTCCTTCCTGACTCTGCCGGTAGGCCAAGTAACTCAGGCCACAACCGGCTTGTTCTTCGGGACCATGGTCCCACCTACAAGCTTCTCGGCACCGATACCCATACTGGAAGCGAACAAGAAGTCGGTGTTCGACCGGCTCACTGCTACTCCGACCCCTGTCAGCGGGTCGCCTGCTACTGGACCAACAGCCTCCGTTTTCACCAGGCTGGGTCAGAACTATAAGGTGGCTGTCCCAAAGAGGGCAACGGCCGCTGCTTTGGAAGTCGGTAAAGCGGCTTCTCCTATCAGAGAGTCAGTCTTCACGAGATTGACGGCTCCTACTCCTCCTCCAGCTGGTCAGAAGGCATCAGTCTTCGATAGGCTGACATCAACAGTTACCCCACGCTCAAACAGGGGGCAACAAGAAACCACCTCAATCTCCGAGCCAATCCCGGCGGCTCGTCGCGCGCGACGTCGCCATTGGCAGAGAGTAAGGAAAGCAGGGGGCAACTCCCCCTCAGGGCTAACCCCACCTGCTCCAGTGGTGGAAGTCGATGCTGCTGTTCCAACTGGAAACAGCTTTGAAATGCTGAGGAAAGTGAGAAAGAACTCCCCGGTGGCCACGTTAAAAAGGTCTCCTCCACCCATGGAAAAAGCTCCTGAGATGAAACAGGAACAGCCCCCTCAACGGCTGTCAGCGAAAGTTTATAAAGTTTGGCGGAGGGTTCAAGACTCCGTGATTGACTCAGATCACTTCCGTCACCAGAACAGAGCAAGAGTGGAAAAAGACAAAAATCGCCCCGCCAAACAACAGGGGGCAACAAATGCTAGGATGCCCAATTCAGCGGCTCCTTCAACCTCAAAGGCCCATAAAAGGAAGAGGCCAGAAAAAGCTCCCATAACGCTGACAAAATCTAAGAGCGGTGAACCTAAACGCCCCAAGTCAGGGGGCATCACAGTTCATACAGTCTATATGGCTTCGGGGAAAGAAGAAAGTCGTACTTCTATGGGTCACCGACCGCTTACCCGGTCAGTGACCAAGTCTCAGGAGCAGCAACAAAAGCTCCAGGAGATGATGACTACCATGGCTGCACTCACGGGGCCAAAAGAGAATCCTGAGACGTCCTTAGATGAACGTCAAGAAGAAGAGACCGACGCCGAGTTCCTTCGCCGAATGCTTGAAAAAAGAGACCAAGAGGCTGCTGAACAAGCAGCCAATATACAGCGCATGGGCCTTCTCTTCCAGGATATGATAGGGATGATGATACAACCAGAATCCCCGACTGAAGAACCCCCGATCGTCCTTGGGGATGATAGGGGAGAAACATCAAACCCTCAGCCCGTTCTATCGACGGCTAAAGAAGACACAATCTCTAAAACAGATCTGGACGAATATATAGCCCAGCAGATAAAAGTTCATCACGCGGCCGAAGCAGCCGGCCACGTTGTAAAGACGGGGCGGCCATATCCGGGCTGGTATGACCAAATCAAGTACCCGCCAGGTTACACAATTCCAAAGTTTCATGTCTACAAGGGGACCGGCAATCCCCATCAACATGTTGCCCAATTCAGGGCGCTTTGTGGTAACACTGGAGGCGACGACAAGCTCTTGCTGCGCCAGTTTGTGGGAAGTTTATCAGATACGGCTTTCGAGTGGTATTCCGAGCTCCCCAACGATTCCGTTAAAACCTTCGCAGAGATGGAGCTGCTCTTCACCCAACGCTTTGCAAGTGCCAGTGAGCGTACTCCGATGACGGCGCTGATTAATGCCAGGGTAAAGCCCGGCGAAACGTGGGTCCAGTACGCTATACGGTGGCGTAATCTATGGTCTAAGTGTGAACAACGCATAGAAGAAGCCCCTGCGGTAGGAATGTTTGTCGGAACCCTTGATCCACAAGCAACCATTTCGCAGTTTATGATGTTCTTCAAGCCGACTTCTTTCCAGGCTTTGATCGACAAATTGGCGCAGATGGACCAAATGGGCCATAAACCCCCTCTCCCGAAGCCGGACTCCCGAAACGATAAAGGAAAGGGAAAAGCGATCATCGTCGCTAATGCCCAACAGCAACCGAACGACTCGAAGCCGGTTGCTCGTCCAAATAATACACGCCCATACGTACCCCTTGAGGACAGGATGGGACGTGCTTACTCCTTCCCCCGTGATAAAACGAGGAGGTTATTTGAGCTGGCATTGCGCAATAGGCTCATAAATCTGCCGGATCCAAAGCGTCCGTCACAACCAAGTGACGTTAACGAGCCTAATTATTGCCCTTACCATCGAGTGCTAGGACATCCAATCGAAGACTGTTACGTGTTCAAAAATTGGCTCGAGAACCAGTACCGTCAGGGCAAGTTTGCGCTATCTGACAAATGGAAGGTGAATCCTCCGCAACCCCACACCTATAAGGGGACGAATACGCCGGGGGCAACATGCTCCGTCATTGAAGAAGCTCCCTGGGAGGTTGTATTATCGGCCAAAACGAGAAGAATGCTAAATGATCTTCAGACCTGCCCAGCGGTCAAGTGGAAGAACCCCTTGGAGCCGCAGGTTATCGAGGGGATGTTGAAGCCGCGTCCGACTCCGAAGGCCGATGGTGATAGTTCAAGCGTTCATGACCAGCTGTCAAAGTCTTCGAAAAAGAAGAAGAAGAAATCTAAGAAGCCCGTGAAGCCTGGCGACAAGCGCACGGACTTACAAAAGCAAATCGACGCGCTGGATGAATACAACCAAAAGGCGCGGACTCCCATTACGCTCCAAGATTTCCTTGAGCACGTCTTTCAGAAAGAAGATGAGGGAGAAACTTCATCGGATGAATCCGACGAATATGTGGCAAGTTGTCATATGATCTCCCATGTGACCACGAACGATGAAGGGACTTTTGACACTGAAACGCCGGGGGCAAATACTGAGTCAAGGGTTCCGGAGTTATCAATCGAAATGATTGACGCGTTTCTTAATAAAGCTCGATTGAAAAGCAAAGCTGATCGAGAACGCGAGACGGCGATATTTGAAACGGCCAAGCGCCAGCGACTTGAGGGAGGAGCTGAGATGATCCCACTGGAGCAAAATGCCTCCACCGCTGACAAAAGCCAATTTAAGATAAAAAAGAAGTTCGCCAAGGCCATATCGATGGGCATGAAGCTACCACCCTCAGAAGAAAGAGTTACTAGCGTGGCAGAAATGCATCCCTCTTATTGCTTATATCATCAGAAGGTCTCACATTCTACCCAAGAGTGCAAAGCGTTCGGTAAATGGTGGCAAGGATACGTCGCTAATCAACAACGCTTTAAACGGGAAAAGCGCAAGGTTCGTCGGGAACAAAGAAACAAGACCAAAGTGCTTGAAAGAACTGCTAGCAACTGTCACATGGTTAACACTACCAGGTCACAAGTGCCCACATTTGGGAGCGACTCTGATGAGGAACTGGAGATTGCCCCTCTCTTTAAAGAATCAACATCGGGAAAAGAAGAAGACCCGAAGTCTTGCGAAAATATACAGTTGCGGAATCGGACACTGCCTGAAAAGAACCTCGGACCATCGAATAGAAAAGATAAAGGGAAAGAGAAGGTCTCTGAAGACATCACTTTAGATGACCAAGTCGCGGAAGAGTTAACCACCAAAAATCCGCCAAAGAGGAGTAAGGTGGATTACAATGTCTTAGCGCATCTAAGGAAGCTACCCTCACAACTTAGCATCTTCGATGCCTTGTTACTATCAAAGGAGGCGAGAGACTCTTTGATTAAGGCGCTACAAGATCCGGACCAGTTCCAATCCTTCTTGGCAGAAGAAAAGATGAAAGACGAATTGGAAGAAGTGCACACAGCCGACGTTGCTTTCAGTGATGAAGACCTTCTTCTCGGGACGTGTGAACACAATCGCCCTCTTTATGTCTCAGGATACTGCCATGACATAAAGATAGGTAAAATCTTGGTCGATAACGGATCGTCCGTCAATTTACTCAATGTACGAGTGTTAAAGGAGATTTGCATGAGCGTCCAACACCTCGCCCGAGACAAGATCACTATCTCCGGTTTCGACTCTCAATCCTCAAAGACTCTCGGATCTGTGATATTGACGTTACGCTTCGGGTTGCTCGTCACAGACATCAAATTCCATGTTATAGATGCCAAGACGTGCTATAATGCTCTGCTCGGCCGACCATGGCTACACGAGTACAATATCATCCCTTCTACACAGCATCAGTGTATGAAATATTCCAGGGATGGTCTCGAGTACACTGTGGCCGGAGAGTTGAATCCGTTTTCCGTGAACGAAGTTCGCAAGTATGAAGATGCCAAATACTTCTTGCCGAGCTTCGAAGACACGGAAAGGTGTCACAAACCGGAGAACAAAACTAATGCCACTATCCCTGTCTTCGGCAGTGACACCGAGGAGGAGGATATAGTTTATTCAGGTCCATCCCAATCTACCAGGCCAGGACCATCCGTCCCTTCGTTGATCTTCGGTAGTGATTCAGAGGATGAAGTTCATGCTGTATTCCCTGCTCGGCCTTCGATACAGATCTCCGCTGATGAAGAGCGAAGTCTGCAGATAACCATGGTGCCGCTTGAACATTAAAAAGAACTGGATGCACTCAACACCAACAGCGTAGAAGAATTGCAGACATTCTATATCCCTCCCGGACGAAGGGGCAAGAAGGCAATCTTATTCTACCGTTCTGAAGAGAACAAAGTAGAAAAAGAAGTTTGGCATGGCGCGGATCCCACGCTCGACAGGCTTCAGCCTATCCGTCTTCCCCGGTATTATACCGAAGGTTTGAAGAAACTGCTAAAACGCCAGGGGATGTCCTTCACACAGACCGTTAGAAAAGCCAAATTCTATGACAAGGTCTGGAACATTCCCGGGACCCAATGCAAACTGCCTAACGGGAAAGTAGAAACCAAAGGGCTTGGGTACATCCGGCCAAAGAAGCGAGAGCTAGTAAACAGCTGTTATGCCATGTGTGACTTCGATGAAGAGGCGGACGCTCAATGGGAGGACGCTAATCCAGAACCAGCAAAAGGTCCTGATACAGAACCGCCCAGTCCATCATCCGAAGACCAGATGAGCAAACTTATAAGGGATGCGAGTCAAAAAGCCCGAGATGATCACGATCGTGAAATGGCAATCTATGAGAAAGCTAAGACACAGCGCCTCCTCCAACAGGCAGTAAAGAACGAAGATGCCGTTCCTTGTCAACCTGCTACAAAAAAGGTTCGACGTGAGAACAAAAACAAGTCGAAAGGCAAGTGAGGCGCTCGACAACTACAAAGCAGAGCTAAGAAGCCGCGCATCCGAGAATCGAGCGTTATTGACTTAGCCCTCGGGAAGAAAATGGGTCGAGCATACTCTTTTCCTCGGAACAAAACAAAGAAAATATTCGATCTCGCTCTAAAACATCAAATGCTTACGTTGCCAGAGTCTAAACACCCTGAACAAGCAGGCAAGGTCTCCAACCCGAAGTATTGCCTTTACCATCAAGTAGTAGGACATCAGCTTGAAGATTGCTTCACCTTTAAGAATTGGGTCGAGGACCAATATCAGCTTGGCAAATTCGCGTTGTCTGACAATTGGAGGGTAACGCCGCCGCGAAAGCACGAACCTGAAAACACAAGAATAAAACCAACTCCGCATTGGGATTGGCAGAAAATTCGCACTTGCCATGTGATAACAATATTGAAAGGAGGGTCCGAAGACATGAACAACCTCCCTTGGTGTTTTGAAAGCGGCAGCGATGAGGTAATCTCAGAATTTCCCCCAGCTCCGAAAGAACTGGAGGACGGAATACATACCACTGCAGATAATCTCAAGAAAATTGAGTTGGGGACGGAAAATGACCCGCGACCGACATTCATCAGCGAGCTGCTATCTGAAGAAAGGGTGGCTGCGTTAAAGGATGTGCTTCTACAGCACAAGGATTGCTTCGCGTGGAACTATTCCGAAATGCCGGGACTAGATCCAGAAATTGCAGTACACAAGTTGGCGATATCCCCGGACATCAAGCCAGTCAAACAAGCGCCGAGGAGAATGCGACTCGAGCTTGAGATGAGCATCAACGCCGAAGTCAAAAAGCTGATAGATTCAGGCTTCATCCAAGAAGTCCAATACCCTGAATGGATCGCCAACATCGTCCCGGTAATGAAGAAAAATGGGACAGTGCGCATATGCGTAGACTTCCGGGATCTCAATAATGCCTGTCCAAAAGATGATTTCCCAGTGCCAGTCACCGAACTGATGATAGACAACACATCCACTCATGAGGTTTTCTCCTTCATGGACGGCTCGTCGGGATATAATCAAATAAAAATGCACCCTGAAGATCAGAAGCACACGGCCTTCAGGACTCCGCTTGGTATATTTTGTTATAAAGTGATGCCCTTCGGTTTGAAGAACGCCGGCGCTACTTATCAGAGGGCCATGACGAAGATCTTCGACGACCTTATACACGAAATCGTCGAATGCTATATCGACGATCTCGTGGTCAAAAGCAAATCATACGAGGAACATCTCGAGCATCTGAAGACTGTATTTCAACGACTTCGGCAATACAACTTGAAGATGAATCCTCTTAAATGTGCGTTCGGGGTTTCCTCAGGCAAATTCCTGGGATTCGTCGTTCGACACCGAGGTATTGAAATAGATCCGTCAAAGATCAAAGCGATCATAGAAATGCCTCCGCCGAGGACTCTCAAACAGCTGCGGTCTCTCCAAGGGAAACTAGCGTATATACGGCGATTCATAGCCAACCTTTCAGGGAAGTGCCGTCCTTACAGCCACCTGATGAAGAAGGGGACCCCATTCGTTTGGGACCAAAAATGCCAAGGCGCACTGGATGAGATCAAGCAATACCTGCAGAACCCGCCGGTGTTGGCTGCTCCGGTTAAGGGGAAGCCTCTCATTCTTTATACAACCGCCCTCGAAGGTTCCTTAGGCGCATTATGGGCACAAGAGAACGATCAGGGGAAAGAAAGAGCGCTCTACTACTTAAGTCGAGTTCTGCTGGGGGCAGAAAGCAATTACTCTCCCATTGAAAAACACTGCCTGGCGTTGATCTTCGCTATAACAAAGCTTAGGCACTATGCGTTGGCGCACGAGGTCCGTCTGATTTCAAAAGTGGACCCTCTTAAATACCTAATGTCAAAAGCCATATTGACAGGACGACTCGCTAAATGGGCCCTGCTCTTGATGGAATTCTCGATAACGTATCAACCTCTCAAGGCAGTGAAAGGCCAGGCCATCGCCGACTTCCTCGCTGAGCATCCGATACCCGCCGATTCTCCTCTGAATTGCGATCTTCCAGACGAACATGCGTTCGATGCGATCGACGGTGATGATATCCGATGGGAGCTTTATTTCGATGGAGCATCTTCCATGAAGAAACGTAAACAAAGTACCCCTATAATTAAATCGGGGGTAGGACTCATCTTCGTAACTCCACAAGGAGGAATAATGCGCTACGCGTTCTCCCTAACGGAGCCGAGAACAAACAATGAAGCAGAATACGAAGCTCTGATAGCAGGCCTCGAGATCGCCATTGACATGGGAATTGAAGATCTCCTCATATATGGCGATTCCCAACTGGTCGTTAGTCAAATAAACGGCGACTACCAAACGTGCAAACCAGAATTGGTAAAATACGGTGAAAAAGTGCAGCAACTGCTAACCCAAATTCCCTCTTACACTTTGGAAAGTATACCGCGCGCGGAAAACAGCAAGGCGGATGCACTGGCCAAACTTGCTAAAGAATTGGCTGACGAGAACCTCGATGACGTTAGAATCGTGATACAAAGCCGTCGAGTGCTCACCCCAACAGAAATATCTCCGAAATCGTCTGAAGAAAAAGGAGCGAAAGAGGAGACAACCTTGCAAATAAAAGACAGGGAAAATACCGAGGATTGGAGAGAAGTCTTCATAGATTACTTCAAGTTCCACCGAATACCTGAAGAGGCGTCCACAAGACATCAGCTCACGAAACGAGCTCTGTCTTTCGCCTTCGTCAATAATACTCTATACAAGAGGTCATTCGACTCTCTGTGGTTGAGATGCTTAGGACCTGACGAAGCGAGAAGGGTCGTCCAAGAAGTTCACGACGGACTCTGCGGTTCCCACCAAGCAGGCCCTAAGATGAAGTTGAAGATAAAGCGGATGGGCTACTACTGGCCCACGATGATGCAGGATTGCCTCGAATATGCGAAGCAATGTCATTCATGCCAAATTCATGGGGACTTCATCCATCAGCATCCCAATCCACTACATCCGACAATGGCTAGTTGGCCATTCGAAATGTGGGGAACTGACATAGTCGGTCCCATCGAACCAGCATCGTCAAAGGGACATCGTTTCATCTTGGCGACGACTGATTACTTCTCCAAATGGGCAGAGGCAGTACCATTGAGGGAAGTGAAGACGGAGAACATCCTCCATTTCTTCAAAACGCATGTCATCTACCGGTTTGGAACCCCGAGAAGGATTATCTCTGATAATGGGCCCGCCTACCGAAGTCATAAAATTAGCCGCTTCGCACAGCAGCACAATATAGACTGGAGATATTCCTCAGTTTATAATCCGCGAGCTAACGGTCTAGCCGAGGCCTTCAACAAGACCTTGACGAAAATCATGAAAAAGACGGTGTCCCGAAATAAAAGAGACTGGCACGAAAGGCTGCAAGAAGCTCTCTGGGCATATCGAACTACGTTCAAGACAGCCACAAACACAACGCCATACGCGTTGGTATTCGGGACGGAAGCAGTACTCCCTCTCGAGATAGAATTACCCTCTCTACGAGTGGCAGTCCACTACGAGCTGACAGACGAAGAAAATGCTCACCTTCGGTTTGAAGAGCTTGACGCCCTTGATGAAATCCGGCTTCTAGCACAACAAAATCTGGAAGCCTATAAAGCAAAGATGACGCGCTCATATGAAAGATTGAGCCGCCCGAGGACATTCCAGCAAGGCGAACTCGTGCTAGTGGTCAAAAGGCCCATGATCCCCAATCGCGCCAAGCGGGGAAAGTTTGAGCCAAACTATGAAGGACCGTATATCGTTGATAAGGTCTACCAAGGTGGGGCCTATCTACTCATGGACATGCACGGTGAAAGGCCTTTCAGGCCAATAAACGGACGCTTCCTAAAGAAATACTACGCTTAATGAGCCACAGCCTAGGTCAATGGTAGATGACGACGACTATGTCCGCTCGCTATCTTCCTAAGCTCAAGCTTTATAAGCAGTAGCCAACCTTCTCAATGGCGGACCGAGACGTCCTTAAACTAGTGATGGACCGGAATGTCTTTAAACTAATAGCAGACCGAAAACGTCTTTAAACTAATACTGCGGCATCCTTGGACTAACAAGATGAATAAAAAAAAAAAAAGGTAATAAAATAAAAAAAAATAATAAAAATAAAAAAACGGTAAGTCCGTAAGCAGAATGGGCACGGATGAAAACCCGAAAGGGCTCCGTGAGTAAAAACAGCAGGACTACCGGCGGATGTTGTGAAAACCCGAAAGGGCGCAACTTCGTTAAAGAACCCTTATGGAGTCCTCTCGACCCCGTAAGGAGAAACCACCCGCGTGAGATCCTTACGACTTACAAGGGAACAACGCACTTGGGAATCCTCACGATTCCTAAGGAGAAAATACGCTTGCGAGATCCTCACGACTCGTAAGGAGAACTCTCTTATGGGACCCTCACGGCTCATAGAATTTGAAAGTCTTAAGTCACAGAGACCTAAACCTGTGCTTAAGCGAACCCCCACAAACTTCCAATATTGCCCTACAAGTGGCTCAATACTGACCCTTGTATACAATCCACGGGCGCGAATAAACGTTTTCCTAACCAAGGCCCACCCATGACAGAGAATATGTTCGTATGGTAAACAATCCTTATAAATCCCCTCGATTTATGAGGAGAAAACCTTCCTGTGGGATCCTTACGACTTACAGAAGGGTAAAACACTTAGGAACCCTCACGGTTCCTAAGGAGAAAATACACTTACAAGATCCCCACGACTTGTAGGGAGAAATACCTTCACGAGACCCTTACGGCTCATGAAGTCAAAAGCCTTAGCCGACGGGATCCTAACCCTGGTCGATAAGCCTCCTTTGTTCAACAACGATAGAGGCAAATGATGATTCGCTCCTGGTAATATCCCAGTTGCAGCGGTGCTGATGCCGAAATCGGTGTTCAATTTCAGGTTGACGGCGAAAGCCAGTAGACCACTCATGCATACGAAATAGCCGAAATGATAGGGCAACTTGCAATAAAAAGCAGCAAGTAAAATGTATGCATGCAAAATAGCCGAAATGATTGGGCACCGCGAAAAATAGCCGAAATGTTTGGGCAATCGCGACCTTCACGATATAAAAGCTGAAATGATAGAGCATCGCGGAAATAAAATAAAAAAAAAAAAAATAAGAAATGATAAAACTTCGGCCCTACAGTTAAGATCATATCGATCCCTGTATACGATCCAAGGGCGTGAACAGAGAAGGAACCATGCCTCCCCAGCGGATTCCGTCAAACGACGAAACCAAGCCCCAACAGCTCACTTCAACCGGAGAAGCCAATAACTCCAACGAAAATTCCTCGACTCACGGATACAAACACTCCTTGACGAGAGCCTTCTGATTCGCGTCGACCCGCAGAGCCACCAGTGCCTCCGTAGGAACCCTCGACTCGTTTCAAACCCCAAGGACACAAATAATCCTTGGCGCTCGGGAAACAAATAATCCCGGCAAATTCCTCGACTCACGGATACAAACACTCCTTGACGAGAGCCTTCTGATTCGCGTCGACCCGCAGAGCCACCAGTGCCTCCGTAGGAACCCTCGACTCGTTTCAAACCCCAAGGACACAAATAATCCTTGGCGCTCGGGAAACAAATAATCCCGGCAAATTCCTCGACTCACGGATACAAACACTCCTTGACGAGAGCCTTCTGATTCGCGTCGACCCGCAGAGCCACCAGTGCCTCCGTAGGAACCCTCGACTCGTTTCAAACCCCAAGGACACAAATAATCCTTGGAGCTCGGGAAACAAATAATCCCGGCAAATTCCTCGACTCACGGATACAAACACTCCTTGACGAGAGCCTTCTGATTCGCGTCGACCCGCAGAGCCACCAGTGCCTCCGTAGGAACCCTCGACTCGTTTCAAACCCCAAGGACACAAATAATCCTTGGCGCTCGGGAAACAAATAATCCCGGCAAATTCCTCAACTCACGGATACAAACACTCCTTGACGAGAGCCTTCTGATCCGCGTCGACCCGCAGAGCCACCAGTGTCTCCGTAGGAACCCTTGACTCGTTTCAAACCCCAAGGACACAAATAATCCTTGGCGCTCGGGAAACAAATAATCCCGGCAAACTTCTCAACTCACGGATACAAACACTCCATGACGAGAGCTTCTTTGACTCACATCTTGGGCAGTAAGGATTCAAAACTTACTTCCTGAACAATGGGACCCTGCAAGTCAATCCTAAATGGTCTCTTGCATACTATCCACGGGCCTCACTCTCTGAAGTCGATTCTCGACAAAGAGGGAAACAACCGCTTACGAGCCTTTTAGACTCGTAAGAGGGGCAATGGGATCCTGCAAGTCAATCCTAAATGGTCTCTTGCATACTATCCACGGGTCTCACTCTCTGAAGTCGATTCTCGACAAAGAGGGAAACAACCGCTTACGAGCCCTCTCGACTCGTAAGAGGGAGAAATTCTCTTATAGGATCCTTCCGACTTATGAGAGGAAACCACACTTGGGAATCCTCACGATTCCTAAGGAGAAAATTCACCTGCGAGATCCTCTCGATCCGTAGGGGGAAGAGTCTCTATGAGACCCTCACGACTTATAGAGTTGGAAAGTCTTAGGCAGCAGATCTGAACCTGCGGCCTAAGCCGTCGTTATTTCTTAATAAGGTCGGGATACTCGTCCCAATCGTTCGTCAATTATGGTTGTTAAGGTGGCGTACTGATTATAAAAGAAAAGAAAGACAGAGAAATGACACAAGACATTACAAAATGTGTATCTTTTATTCATAAAAAATTGGCTGAGTATAGGATACATTGTGCTAAAGGATAAAAAATATATACATATAATTTACAAAGACAAATGATACAAGGGGGATTATGGGGAAGGAAGCGTCTTGCACAGATGTAGCAATTGGTCGCATACGTCCTTCCATGCTTTCTCCTGATCAACTGCCACTGCCAGCTCCACCTCTACTTGAGCCCGCTGTTGCGTGAAGGATGCGAGCTCTTCCCCAACAACCTGATGAGCTGCTTCTTGGCCTTGGGCATCGCGCTCAGCAGCATCAAGTTTCTGCTTCAACGCTAGCCCATTAGATATACGCTTAAGAAGACCTTCAAAGACAGCTTTCACCTCAGCAGCATTCGTCCTAACTTCGGCACGAAGGCAAGCGGTCGCGTTTGAAGATCTCTGATGCGCCTTTAGCCGTAAAGCTGCCTTCTGCTCCAAATGGCGGAGATAAGAGGTGCTTTGCTCAAGCCAAGCTATCCGTTCGGCGCTCGCGGCCAAAACCTCGGGAGAAGGGCGTGTCGACTCCAACCGATGCAGGCAAGCTTCGATCTCTCTGCAGTGGTTAACCCACGATTCGACGACGCCTTCGTTATGGAAAGTTACGAGCGCCGCCAACATTGGGTTAACGTCCACAGCGAAATCTACGGCCGAAGGAAGGGCATCCATGTTGAGCTCTTCGATGTACCCGCTCAACATACCCAGGCTCATTACAGCACCCTTTGAAGACGGGCGTCGCGAGAAAGGACCCGCCGGTGAGAGGACCTGAGATTCAAAAGGAATTGGAGCTGGGACAATAGCTGCAAAAAACGGAACATGGTCAAACAATGATTCGAAAAGTCGATGAAAGATCATATAAAAAGAGGGAAGGAATATCTGTACCAGTCGCAACGGACGTCAAAGCCGGAAGCGCCGGTGGCAGCACAAGCCCGGCGTCCCCTCCTTCGATCTGAGGCACTGCAGTCAGGAAGAAGAAAAGTCAGATACAATCCTATATTCCCTCGAAAAAGACCAAGACGGCACTCACCGGTACCCTTAGAGGGAGAAGCGAGCTCGGATGGGAAGGAGAAGTGTGGGAGCAACACCTGATATAGATGATCAAAGAGCCCTCCTGAAAAGGCACAATGGCGTAGCATTAGTACAAAAGCCATATTTTTGAAAGATTAATGCATGAGTCGTGAATCCGTACCTTCCAACATTCGTGACGGCACGAGGGAAAACGGGGAAGTGACCACCGCCAAAGCAGTAGTTGACGGTGTTCCCTCAAGCAATGGAGCGTCGGCACTGACCGCACCTGCAAAGACAAGCTTGTCAGAAGAGATCACGAGATATATACAAAAAAATAGAAACGCTGGTGACTCGAAAATTCACCTGACGAGCTGCCAGCAGAAACTGAGGTAGTCCCTTCCTCCACTGACGGAAGACCACCGCCTGTAGCTTCGTCACCCGACTCAAGGGGAACCGTTGTTACACTCTCAAGCTCTGCAGGCGGCGGGGAACCATAGGCAGGAAGGGCCAAGATAGGAACATTGCCCGATTCCTGAGAAGGAGCGCCTAGCTCGTCTTCAGGAATCATGGCCACCTCACCTGCTGTTCCCTCAGGATCAGCGATTACAGTTGTCCCGTCCACCGGCACCACGAGGTCCCCAGCCTCAAGTACCTCGCCCTCTACCGCCTTCGGCTCGGCTGAGACAATCATCTCATCTGCCGCCACTTCGGGTACGGCATCAACGACTTGCTCCGCGGTAGGTTCTTCAATCCCGGCTCCAGGCCCCATGACCTCGACAAAGTTGTCCACTGTCGGTTCGGGTTCGGCGAGTACCGCGTCCTCCGCTCCCTTGGGCTCGACGGTCGTTTCCCCCTCCCCCTCAGTAGGACTCGACCCTACAAAATGGAACACGTATAAGCCAACAACTCTACAATTCGTATGACGAGATTCTGAAAGAAGTACTACCTGAAGTGGATTTGTCATTGGCGTTCCGAACCGCGCGCGCCACTTGCCGACGAGCAGTAGACAGGGCCACAGGGGGCTCTTCGGAAGGAGTACTAGCGTAAGGAACAGTGCTAGGGCCCGCTCCTGTGGCCAGAGCAGCTTTGCGCGCCTTCGCTTCGCGTCTAGACCGCTTCCGCTCCTCTTGAGCCGATGAGGCAGATGCCATCAGAGCTTCCTTGAGTGAAGCCTCCTCATCCGTGTAGAGGGATGCCTCCAGATTCTTCAGAGCATCCCTCGTCGTTGCATCGAGCCGAGGCTCCTGCGGCAACTTCGCCGGAGCTGGGACTTCGATGATGGGCTTAGGAAGGGTTCTTGCGCCGATTAATACAACCCCTGTAAAGAAACAAGAGAAGGTCAGGTCGACTATCATAAAAAGACAACAAACTTTCCTTATAAAAGAGAACGGGGTAAAACATACCGACGCTTTCTAGAGCACGCTTCTTCTCCTCCGCCTGGAAGGTCTTCAGAGAGGCATCGATGGCCTTTTCAGTAGATTCACCTGCAGGAAATGAGGCAAATATTAGCTAAAGACAGTAATAAAAAATGGGATAAAATGACAAATAAGGAGGCTGATGATTACCTGACTCTGCGAGCCTGCTTAACATTGCTTCGAGCCTCGCTGATCGCTCCGAAGCTGCGATGGCAGCGGCCAGATTGGTGTCCTCAGGGTCCACCACGAAACCCTCGTTGCTGCCGTACTCACATATAGTCTCGACAGGATGAGCCGCGGGCTCTAAGTTAAGAATTGCGTCGAGAGACAAGGTGGACTTCTTCTTCTTCTTTTCACCAGCCTTGGATCCACTCGGAGCATCTTTGCGCTTGCCGGTTTTGGCAGTCACTTTCGGGCGGCGAGTCCCGATGTCCGCTCCTACACCCGACTCCGGCGAGGCCGCTTTAGCCGTCTTTGTCGGAGCACGGGGTACCGTTGGGGCATCCACCGTGGTGGGCAGTGGCAGTCCACGCGGAGGGGCCAACACGCGTGGTCGATCGGCTCCAGCCTCTTTCGTCGGAGGGATAACCTGAACCCTGGGCTGCAATGGAGCCTTGCAATTGCCGCCGGGAGGCGCCGCCCTACGATCGACCAATAAACGTTTCTCCATCAAGATGATTGGTCCCATCGCGTGCGCGTACCAGGCCACATACGAATTGAGTATCTTGGGGGTACAGCTGGGCTCACTGATGAAAAAGTAAGAGCCTGTATTTAGCCGAATGAAGTGATGCATCGCATTCCGTACCCCCTCTGGACCGACTGCAGGTGTTCCCAAGAAGGCTTCCAATGGGACCCCTTGGTTATAACTCGATTGCCGGGCAAATCGATGCGGGTTATACCTCATGAAGAGGGCCGTGTCATTCTGCCTAAATACCAAGTAGCCCGGCCTAATGGAATAAAGGTGAAGAATTTCCCGAGCTTTCAACACGGAAACGCCGCCTTTAAAGTCATCTCGCAGCGACACCACTGACTTAGTGGTCTCGGAACCCATGGTGATGACCTTATCCACAAAAGAGGTCTTCGCCCCGACTAAATGCGAACGCAGAAGCAGTCCCCTGGACTCCCGCGGAGGTGCAAACACGATGGAAGCCCCGACCAATCGCATGATTCTTGGAAGTTTGAATCTCTCAAAGAACTGAGGAGTTTTATGGGCACCAAACACTCCCCGAACATGCAGTTCCATCCAAGAAGTGAAGTAGTGCATCGGAAAGTTAGCAGGCTGTACCCCAGGTTCATTAGCGTCCGCCGCTATGCTAAGTCCGTTGTAAAGGTAAGCCAACCCGGCGATCCCCACTGATAACTGCAGGCCGGCCACCATCCGATGCGCCGGGTAAAATACAGAAGACCGCATGAGGCGTGGGTGCATAGGAAGCGCGAAGCTGCACAGCCACAGACCTAAGAACCCTATGAAGAAGGTCTCCTCATCCATGCCAGGGACGGCGATCTCTGAGAAAGGGACGATAGCAGTCCCGGGAAGGTAGAAACTCCGCTGATCAATTTCTGATGAAGGCCGACGATCCAAGCTGAAACCAAAAGGGTCAGTGAGTTGGGCGAACTTATCACCTCGCTCTGATAAAAATTCCGGGCGAATAAAGCGAGCAATGAAGTCCGCGAAACTAACGCCTCGGTCGCCCAATTCCAAATGAAGCTCCTCGTAAATCTCCAAAACCCTCACCAGGCCCGGATGCTGATGCTGGATGGCATTTTCCGGAGTTAAGTCGAGTACCACCTGCTTGGTGGCAAAGACGTACTCATCAGGAGGAAGCAGCTCCTCATAATGCTCCCCCCTCGCCGGTAAACCCGAAAGCTCAATGAACTCCTCTAGAGAAATAGAAACTTCCTTATCCGCCGTCAGGAAAGTATGCGTGGGGATATTCCATTGTTCAATGAAAGCCCTTGTCCACCACGTTGGAGGAGTAGGATATTCGAAAAGCGAGACGTAGACGGCGGAGTATAAACCGATCTTCGTCAGATGAGCTCTTTTCGCCGCTAAGATGTACCGGGCCCATGGCAGGTATCCAGCAAGCGGTCGCGGATTCAATCCAATATTATAGGCCTGTCCCCAAGGGCGTGCTTCACCCTGACAGATTCGCCTTCCTAGGATATCTATGGCCGGCGGCGGCTGTACCGGAATAGCGCCGATTGCGGGCTGGAGAAGATCGTCCGAATTCCAATTTTTAACCTCCACGGCATACTCCACCGGGGGTTTATCTGCGTAGGGGATCGTGACTATGGGTTCAGAAGGCGAGGCGGAACTAAAACTACGGCGGCCTTGGATAATCTGACTGTACCACCTTTCCCATAGGTGGAGATGTTTGCACTCAGGATCACGATCTTTAATCAAGGCAAACACTACCCGGTCCACTGGTGCGTGTGGGAACCCTCCTTCTGAGCGAACGAAGGGAAAAGACAAGTCGTCAGACATTCTTCCTGCATAAAATATATATATATATCATTAGTGGCCTGACACTTAACATTTAATAAAAATAATATATAAAAAAAATCTATGATAATAATAATAATAATAATAAATAAAAAGCTGGCTCCACACTGTGAGGCAGTGGGTAGGGGACAAAAGGGGGACCCACAAAATCAAGATGACGACGCATCATTTGATAAGACAATCCCACCATTAGATGAGACTGTCAGTCAATTAAAAGACCCCCAAGAGAATATCCCCATTAGGGGGACCCCTAGAGACAAGGAGAAGATCTCCTCTTTTCAGAGCAAAGCTCTGCCACAGAGTGACATTTGTCAAACTCCTGTTTCAAAGGAATAAAACTTCTTAAAAAGAGCCTAGCTCTGCAGTAGTGATAAAAATTTATAACTCCTGAGAATTAAAATTTTGGGATCTTAAAGATCCATGGAAACTTTTAAAAAAAAAATTTTTTTTTTTCTAGTTGATCTATGAAGCAAGGCTCTGTTCATGGGTTAAAACCTAAGAACAGAGTCTCTGTAAATTTGGAGAGCAAGGCTCTGTGAATTAAAAAAAAAGAAACCCCAAAGGGGTTTCCTTTAGATCAAAGATCTATAAGAGCAAGGCTCTGTTGAAGAAACCCCAAAGGGGTTTCCTTTAGATCAAAGATCTATAAGAGCAAGGCTCTGATTAGTTAAATTTAATTTAAATTAAATTAATTTAATTTTACCTATAATGGTTCTGAAGTTAGAACTTGGAAGTTCTTAAGGAAATCACAAGAGCAAGGCTCTGGAAGTTCTCAAGTAAGAGCAAGGCTCTGAAATTCAATTTCTTGAGAATGGTAAAAAAATTACCAAGGACCAAAGGTCCTATTTATAGGCGCCTGCGCCTGTTCACCTGACTCGTCGATCCGACGGTCAGGATCTTGCCACCGTTGCACCCACGCGCGCGCCACGTGAGCGCAACGGTAGGGGGGCATCTGTTTCCCCCAATCAGAGCAAGGCTCTGTTGAATTTTGAAAATTCAAAAATTCGAAGCAACGCTTCGGTTTCCGTGCGCAGCGCGCAATTTGCCACGTGGCAGAAGCTGAATGGGCAGCGTAACGCCCGAAACAGTGCGTCCCATCAGAGCAAGGCTCTTCAGAAAAGTTAATTAAAGACTTAACTGCGCAAACGCACGGATGCGCGACACGTGTCTGCGCAAGCGCTTGGATGCACGACACGTGTCTGCGCAGTTGCGCAGTCGCAACTGCGCAAACGCACGGATGTGCGACACGTGTCTGCGCAAGCGCATGGATGCCCGACACGTGTCTTCGCAGTTGCGCAGTCACAGCTGCGCAAACGCACCGATGCGCGACACGTGTCTGCGCAAACGCACAGATGCGCGACACGTGTCTGCGCAGTTGCGCAGTCGCAGCTGCGCAAACGCACAGATGCGCGACACGTGTCTGCGCAGTTGTGCAGTCGCAGCTGCGCAAACGCATGGATGCGCGACACGTGTCTGCGCAGTTGCGCAATCGCTACTGCGCGAGCGCTCAGTTGCGCGACACGTGTCTGCGCAGTTGCGCAATCGCAGCTGCGCAAGCGCTCGGATGCGCGACACGTGTCATTTGCTGTTGAGTTGCGCAGCAACTGAATGAAGATTTAGATAAATCTTTTCTGTTCTCCTGTAAAACAGGAACCCTTGGATCAAAGATCCAATGGTGGGAAAATTCCCAAAATTATTCAGGAAAGATTTTGTTAACAAATCCAACAAATTTGTGGGCACTATAAATAAGACCCCAAGCCTCATTCAAGAGGCATCAAGGAGATAATCAGAGAGAGAGAATCAATCATCAAAAGAAAGCTCTTGAAAATTAATCAAGAACACAGAAGAAACAAAAAGAAGAAGGTAAAATTTCTGAAGAACAGAAAATAAATAGTGCCTTGCACTTAATATGAACCCTTGGTTCTAAAAAAAAATAATAAATAGTGCCTTGCACTTAATATGAACCCTAGGTTCTGTATGATCAGGAGAAAACAAGAACTTGTTTTTCCTTTGATCCAAATTCAAATCAAAAGTGCCATGCACTTGAATTCTTCAATCTGAAGATTTCTAGGGTTTCTGCAACCCTTTGTTTTGGGCCAGGCCCAAATTAAAACAATAAAAGGGCAAGGCCCTGTTTGGAAAAATTCCTGAGTTTCTGGAAACTCCTTATTTAAAAGGGCCTGGCCCAAATTGAATTGCAGAACAATAAAAGGGCAAGGCCCTGTTTGTAAATTTTTTTTCTGAAACTCACTATTTAAAAGGGCAAGGCCCTGTTTGGAGAATTCCTGAGTTCTTGTAACTCATTAAAAGGGCCTGGCCCAAATCAGACTTGCAAAATAATGAAAGGGGCGGAGCCCTGTTTAGATCGATTCTTCTAATCGGGCAGAGCCTAAAAATAAAAAATTGGACTTAACCCAATCTTGGCTGTAAGTCCTTAAATTAAATGCCTCTCCTAAATCAATCTACATCCGGTTCGAGGGTACATCTCCGAACTCCTTTGACATCCGTCGTTGTAATTCCTCAACGACGTCAAAGAGGCGACGGGTCCCAACGACCACTCATCTAATATTGGACCGAAACGTCCCTAAACTAATATTGGACCGAAACGTCCCTAAACTAATATTGGACCGAAACGTCCTTAAACTAATAATGGACCACCACGTCTTTAAACCGGAACATAGACCACCACGTCCCTAAACTGGAATTGATACGGACCACCACGTCTCTAAACTGGAACATAGACCACCACGTCCCTAAACTGGCGATGGACCACTACGTCCTTAAACTGGCGATGGACCACCACGTCCCTAAACTGGCACAATAGGGCCCAAACGCTCTTTTGTTGGATCTAAACGGTCCCGTCTAAGTTGATCTTAACCCCAAATACGGTTAACGTGTCCTTAGATATTCAAATAAACGATAAAACTCCAAATCAACTTTGGTTCAAGGGTACATCTCTGAACTCCTCTGACGCCTGTCGTTGTAATCCCTCAACGACGTCAGAGAGGCGACGAGTCCCGACGGCCAGATAATTAAATCAGTCATTACGTTAAGTTGATCTTAGTCTAAAACAGGACTAATGTATCCTTAACGAATGTTTAAGTTGATCTTAGCCGCAACGCGACTAATGCATCCTTAAACTAAAAACAACAAACCCAAATCTCAGTAAATACGGATTTGGACTAATCCACGTCCTACGGGTGACGGCATCACTCAGTCTCCGTATACAATCCACGGGCAATCACAAACAAAACAAACACACACGACACGAAATGAAATTCTGGAGAAGGAGAAAGTTGCTACCGCGACGCGGTAGCGTAATTAACTGCAGGGGCTTGCGCCTGCAGGGAAGAGCGTCCCCACAATCAAAAACCCCTCACCCTGAGGGGGAATCTGACGAAGTCTGCTACATCGGCCGCATCCGTCTAAACCTCCGATACCAGGTGCCATAAATCAAACTGGCATCTTCGGAGAGGTGGACGGATCAAACCAAATAGCATCTGCCCCGAACCTCAGGCAACGGACGCGAAGTCCGGGCCGCCGTTCGGAGGGGAACATTTGTATTCAGTGGGAATACAAATGCGGGCATGTATATGCAGTCGCGGGGTTTTCCTGTTATTTATTACGGGATCAGTTTTCTGAAGTTGCCAGTTTGTATTCCGTTTCGGCCAGTTTTTCTTTGTTCTTTCACGGCCGGATTTTTCTGACGGGAGGGGCTAATTTGCAATTGTGCAAATTAGCAATTGTGGAGGGGGTTATTTGTATATGTGGATTATGATATGACTAGAATCATTTGATTCCTTTTGAATCACTTCCTTTGCATTGATTATGAAAGGTTTGATGAAAGACTTTAAGGTGATCTTTATTCATGATTATCATTTCTCTTTCCCCAATTATTTTTCTTGGATGATATTTTTCCCTTCACCAATATAGGGGCCGGCCACTACTTGAAGGGGAGGAGATTGATTTTTGGGTTGGAAAAAAAATATTCATCACACATTTGGCTTGCTACAAAATTCTTTACCTCTCTTGAAAGTTCATTTTTTCTCTTCTCCACATCAAAAGGCAACTTCATAACCCCATTGAGACAAAGTGTTTCTACACTTCATCTACAACACCTTTGGGCACGTCGGCTCGCCAACTTCGTGCTCGAGTTGCCTCGGTCCAGAGGTGGGAGCCCGTAAAAGAACCCGGCGATGTGGTGCCCGTTCCGACGAGGAAATGAAGACCGGAGATTCCGCGAGGAGATCGGAGTGGAGGCGAAGACCGAAGGACACGGATCGCTTGGTATAGCTCTATACTCCATTTTCTAGTTTGCTAGAGTTAGGTTAATGGCCCGATCCGGGATTTTAGTGCGCGATGGTGCCGGTTTCTAGTTTTTAGAAAAGTTTCATTTCCGCATTCCGGCGTCGGATTGACACCCGGGGCGCCGCAGTGCACTTACACTGGTATCTGAGCCATGCCATTAACCTAGTCTAGCTTGATTTAATGTGTTTAAAACTTTGATCGAACATTTATCCCAAAACCGCGTTTTCATTTGCATGAGTTTCTGTCGATTTTGTTTTCTGCTCGAATTTTTTTTCAGGTTGTTGCAGAAATACATGCAGGGAATTCTAAGAGTTCTGCAAAAATTTGGTGGCATGACTTCACTGTTCCACCGCGGAACCGCAGCCAAACCCATGCATTGGTCGCGGTTCCGCGGCCATGTTGAGTCCTTGCTGCACCAATTTTTTCCAGAGGGTCTTATACTGTGAAATGGGGTTTTTGGAGTATTCTTTTTTGGGCCCAGATTTTCTTTGAGTGCTACAGTAGTGCTTGGGGCCCACTTCGGTAAATTTGATCGATCGAATATTTTAAACATGTTAGTTCACACTATTTACATTATATCTGCGACCGTGAATGTCATTTGATCGGTAAATCCAGTCTATTTGCTATAGCCCTTTTAGACGGATTTGCGAATGTGACATTCACGTTGATGTTCTGTGTTGTGCTGTGATGTTGCGGATTGGTCATGAGGGATAGCCTGGATGCAATGTTAGTACAGTTTTGGTATTTTTATGTACATTTGATGTTGCGGGGCGAGCGTCCGACATGTGGACTGCCGTTACTGCCTGTTTGTATATTATTCTTTTGGGGCACGACCGGGATGAGGTCGATGTACCCGTTGTATATTTTACTTTCTGTACTAGGATTACCCCAAGGAAGGGTGCACGGATAGCCGGGTTCTATAGGGCAACGGGCCCGCATCTCATGGTATTGAGACGGATGGGGCTTTACTCTAGAATTGGCGGGCTATTCGCCGCACTCGTAGGGGGTACAGGTTGACCCAAGGAGGGGTGCCCAAGTTACCGGATTCCGTGAAGTGCTGGGTGGTCCATTCACGTTGCTGAAGGGGGTTGCCTCGCTTCAGGTTTTGGCGGGTAACTTGCCGCGCCCATAGGGGTCTAGGATTACATTGCACAGGCTATCCACAAAACCAGGGGAACGTCGGGTTTCAGTAGCGGCTCTATGAAACCCGGGGATCCCAGATATCTGTATTGTTCTCTGATGCTTATTACATTTCTGCGATGTTGCATTTTATCACGCCTTGAGCGAATATTATATATTGATATATATACTAGTAGATGTTGTATATGTTTTGCATCCGCGATAGTCCAGTCCCCGCTCTGTCATTAGTTAAGTAACCTAACGGGTGATGACGGGACCCAGTGGCGAATGCGGATGGCATATACGTACATCATTATTTTCGTTCTTTATTGGTGTGATCAATTGATGGGACTGCGTTGATTCGGATCAATGCAAGTTAAACAAACCTATTCTGATGTTGTTGGAACACTTTTCAAAAAGCTGTTATTGCAAGGGCGTTCTCTTTTGTTTTGCACAGTGGTATTCAGTTGGAATATCCTGCACCTCAGTCGACGAGGCAAGGGCCGAGATCCCTTCACCGGGAGTGACGCCTTGGACAGAAGTTTGCGTCAGGGTAATAACTTCACTATAGCCGATTACTTTTGCTTTGCATCGTAGTATTCAGTTGGAATATCCTGCACCTCATTCTACGGGGAAAGAGCCGAGATCCCTTCACCGGGAGTGACCTCTTTAGCAAAGGTTTTCGTTACTATATTTTTAAAAAGCTATCCAGTTCCTTCAACGATATCAAGTTCATTACGTTAAAGGTTTTCGCCAGAAACCATTCGTAGCCCTCCGTCGTTTCATATGGATAGTCAATAAGTATTCAAGCTGTGTATGTTGGCCAAAGTCAAGGCACAGTAATTGGTAGCTATTGGGTATTCATATGCAGCATAGATAGATGCGTTGGTTTGGGACAGTCATACTACTATTTTGGCCAAAGTCAAGGGTAGGTACGGATGGGTTCAAATTAACCTGGAGAATGACGGGTAGAACTTGACATGTGACTTATGATATGTTGGCCAAAGTCAAGGTCATAAGAGCATGGGGTAAAAATCACATCGGGAGTTTCTAAAGAAACTGAAACTTGCCAGATATGCGCATACCTTCTGGAGTGTGATAACGTGAGCGAATTCCGTCACGTTATTATGCGATGATAGTTGGATCCCGATTCCCACTGATGAGTTGGTTTACTCCTCGGGTGATCCCGACTAATTCTTCTTTCAGGTTTGGGGAAGAATTTGACGTTACAGTGGGAGGTTTCCTGATTAGATAAAGTGATAACCATTCTGATCTAGGTTAGAGTGCATGCTGAGTGTTTCTTTTCTCTCTCTCTTTGGCAGCGACCATGACCCGACCTTAGACTATGACTCAGTGACCAAAATTAACCGAACCTTCTTAAACACTGGCTTTTGGATTGTCACAGTTGCATACCTCATTACCACTCCTACTTATCCTTTTCTCCAGGACACCTCGTATTACTACGAACGTCCACTTCCATTGGATAAAACCATCGTATGGTTATATACGAACTCGAAGGAATTTATTCGAGGATGGTTTCCGGTTCTGGAGAAAACGAATAGGACTATTCAGTTGTCTTTTCCTTTTACCTTCTCTCAGGTTGTGAGTACTCCTTGGTTTAGGAGATAGTACACCTATTACGCAAATTGGATAGTCTTCTTCCAAACCATAGGCAGGTGCCGACCGGTAGGGAATGAAGAAAACCATTTAGCCTAAAAGGTGTACAGAAGGTATTAAGTAAAGACATATCAAAAAGGGCAAAGTAAATTGCGACTGCTATTCACGACCAAACCAAGTATTTCTTCGCCAATCCTAAATCACCTTTGTATTTCTCCAGGACACTCCGTATCACTACGAAGATCCACAGTTATTTGGATACTCCATCGTATGGTTATATACGAACTCGAAGGAACTTGTTCCAGTTCGGGGATGGATTCTGGTTCGGGAGAAATAGGAATAAGGTTTATTCGGTTGTCTTTTATCTTCACCTTCTCTCGCATTGCGAATGCTCCTAGGATTAGGACAGTACACCCATTATGCTTATTGGATAGTCTTCTTCCAAACCATAGGCTGGTGCCGAACGGTAGGGAAGGAAGAAAACCATTTAGCCTAAAGGGGTGTGCAGAAGGTAATGACTAAAGACATATAAAGGGATTTGGAGAGACGACAAAGAAATACACGGTTACAGTTGTGAATCTGGATAATGGAAGAGGCATTAGTAGGAATACCCGGATAACCCTACGAAACATTTTCATGTTTTAGTTTCACTGTGTACTGTTAAAAGAAAACTGATTTCCCAATTAGACACTTGCTCCAGGGTATGTATTTACCAGGTTTGATTCTCATATCTGTATGGTTTTACAGATGATGAGTGGGAGTAAGTTATTGGGAATTAGGTGATTATCCTCATTATATCGGGATTCGTTGTAATTGGTGATATTTGAGGAAGTCACCTGGGTTGTTTGCCGGACGACAAATATTTGGTTTAGAATATCCGTTGTTATGCACCAATTTCAAATTGATGTATCTGTACGTCTATTTTTATAGAGTGAGATATACCTTTTTGAAATTATGTCTATGACATTTACCTATATCAGTGGATGGTTAGGTAAGGAGCATTGAAAAGCCGTGTAATTCTTCTTAACCATAAGTACAGTTTCAACCTACGACACACAATGAATGAGTCACTAGACTCAGGGGACTTATACAGAGTATTGTATGTTGTCCAGTGTCCATTAGGACAGAGGGGTTGGTCCTCGTACTATATTCGGTTTACTTATGACTTCTCTAGTTTTTAGACAAGTGTTTCGTAGAAACACAGGGTCCAAATTTTGAGAAGTTATAGGTATAAGAGTAAAGTAGAGAACCAGGTATTGCAAGTATCGGGATTCTTCAAGGTGATCGAAGATGTAGATACTTGTGTGTGGTATTCAGTTAATAGTAATGATTAAGAGAACTTGCTTCTCTTTCAGGTTACTCATAATTGGAAGCATTCCTAAGTTGAGTAACGCTGATCGGCCTCCTTCCATTTAGTTGACATGCACTGGAGACAGTTGCATGATTTGAATCTGGTTCAATTAAATCAGTGCCTCTGTTTCTGTATTGGATATAGAACAGTTCATATCTTAACATTGTTAAGGTACGGGGTGTTGTCCGGCTTATGCTTAAAACCAGACTCTGGATAACTCAAGGCACGTTTCTGTAATGGTTGTTTGTGGGTTGACCCATGCTATGACGAGGGTTGACTTTCTACCATCTGGAAGATCAATAATGATATTGTTCTTGACTCGCCACAGTTTTAACAAAAATGGATTTTTTCAGAAAACAGTAGTGGGAGTATGGTAGAACTGGAAGTGATTCCAGAACCGCAAACGATTACTGAAGATTTAATAAGAACCTAAAGATTCAATCTGGTTTGACATTCCATTAGCCACTCCGCAGATATGGTGGATAACCTCAGGCGCTCGAGAGGTACTTCGGTATGCTCAAGGACGGTGGCAGGGAGGTTCTTGTTTACCCAGACTTGCCATTGCTGTTGTTCCAGACTGTGAGACCCGGCAGGATGATGAGTATAGCGTCGTTCTAAACTAGTTTTAGAAGTGTACGTCCATATGACTCTGCCAGAGGGTTGTCGTAGTCAGTGGGAGCAGCGGAAGCATTGGTGGACAAGTAGCTTATGTCTATTTATAGACTAAAGCAGATACAGCGGAGATAGATCATCTATTTCTGATGTGACAGTCATAGGTTTAACTTCATCAGAATAGGGGATGGATCTGTTAAGAAGGTAGTAGGGTGTGATGTCCTGGTATTTGGATGACATACACAGAGTAGGAAGTGATATTCCTATACTACGATCGGTTATATTTTGGTTGTCACACAGTGGTTTCTCTACATAGGAATTGGATATTATATCAGACATTCTGGTTACTAGATCTATAGATCTAGATTTGGGTAGTTTCTCAATCTGGGTACTTAGACGGCATTCTAAAGGTATTTTAGAATAGACGACTCCTGGCATGGTGGTGTACCTGCAGGTGATGGAGTCACCCTCTCTAAAGGTGTCTTACAGACTAAAGGGGAGAGGGATGTGCATGATTGGCAGATCACTTGCTTAGGCAATTGAGTCAATCATGAGATGTCAAGTACCACACCAGATGTTGTTTTTGCAGTAGATGCAATGAGATATTAATCCAATCCTAGAGAAACGATCGGAAGCAGTTTTAGAACATAAATTGATGTTCCAGGGAAATGATAACGGCAGCCTCCTTTGAGAGACAGTTATCATTCCAGGCTTCCAAGGTGACCTGAATGACAGAGTGACTGTCAGAGTTATAGTTCTCCCTCTGAAGAGGGACAGTATTTTGGACAGGTGGTCCAGTCAGATACTGAGGGAGGCATGGCGTAGGATACTGATTAAGTTCAGTTGACGATACAGTCTAAGAAGTTTGGATTTGGAGTTCATTTATAAACTAGGTCCCATCAGACATCCAAACATATTCTAAGACAGGTATTGCTCATTTCGGGAGATGGGTTTCTCCGCGAACTTGAGATAAAGAGAGACATAGAAAGAAACATCACAGCGGATCCACTCACTGAGGCTATTCCTCGAACGCAATAGTTTCGCAAACGAGCTTTGTGAGACTGACTAGTAGAGGAGTTGGGTGTTCGGTATCACACGGGCTGTGAGTACACGACATCGCAATAATTAGCTTTGAGTGCAAATGGGAGATTGTTGGAGATAGTGCCCTCAGAGTCAATTATTTGGATCACATGCATGTGATTGCAATGATTGAGGGAGGACCTATACCGGTAGAACAGTCTTACTCAAGATGATAGTATGCTATCTGGTTATCTTTATCATCGTGTACTGCTTGAGGTGACATTACTGATCACTATTGCACATTGATAGAGCCCCTAGGATTCTTGCTTGACTGCCAGCAGTATGAGGGCGATCATATACGTGGGAGCTGGGGTCTATAAGCACATCCTTAAAAGGTCCTTAGTCGAGGGAGTTTCGAGACAGGGCATCGATACTCCAGAGTAGACTAGTGTATACAGTCGAGACCCCGACGAGGGGCGGTGGCCGGTCTCACAAGCCACTGGTGTCAGTTGGTTCATCTAAGATGTATACAGATGCTCATTGGGTTATGAGTACACCGGACAGGACTCGCCGGGAACATGCTAGTTGGTCTTATACCTGACGTCAGATAGCAGTTCCCTGGTGACATGTGTACATGTTAGTTCATCGACCTGAGATCGTCATTTTTCTCGTGTGAGTTCCCACTGTGCTTTGATTACTACCCTACCACGCTCAAAGGAGTTGTGCAAACAGGTTTTAGTTGGGTACAGTCCCGAGCCAAATGGAGGCAGTGAGCGGATTTGCAGGGGTTCGTCTCTCCCGGTATTGGGGGTGAGGTTGCGCTGTGTCTAGGAGAGCCATTACACGAAGTCCTTGGCCAAGGCAGGAGATTTACTGGTAGGTATTCCAGTAGTATCTCAGGGTGTTCTGGGCTACTCTCTGACACGACTTGTACCGCTTTTGGGGGTCTGACTTTCACGAACCCCCTAGGCCCGCCATGCGATGCTCATAGACGAATGGACCGGACTGTACAGATATTGTCACTGACAGGCTCAGTAGGGTGTCAGGATGAGTTCGCTCATCGACGTCCCTTTTGGTCAATACCTGGTAGCCCGTTACGTATAGGCTAATACCTCTGACGTGCTAGTGGTTAAATCCACAGCCAAAGTATTAACGAGTCTTTAGAGTCCCCCACAGACTGTTTTCTCAAGTTTTGGGCGAAACGCTGTAGAGGCCGTATGGAGATATGGCAGGGTTCGATCTTATATGTGCGGTATTGCATGGATTGTGATCGGACGGATAATACTAGCGGGCTTTGGTTTAAGCCGGATCCTAGTATTGTACAGTGTAGATTTTGTCTCTTTGCATTTGTATTCAGTGGGAATACAAATGTGTGCATGTATATGCAGTCGCGGGGTTTTCCTGTTATTTATTACGGGATCAGTTTTCTGAAGTTGCCAGTTTGTATTCCGTTTCGGCCAGTTTTTCTTTATTCCTTCACGGCCGGATTTTTCTGATGGGAGGGGCTAATTTGCAATTGTACAAATTAGCAATTGTGGAGGGGGTTATTTGTATATGTGGATTATGATATGACTAGCATCATTTGATTCCTTTTGAATCACTTCCTTTGCATTGATTATGAAAGGTTTGATGAAAGACTTTGAGTGATCTTTATTCATGATTATCATTTCTCTTTCCCCAATTATTTTTCTTGGATGATATTTTTCCCTTCACCAATATAGGGGCCGGCCACTACTTGAAGGGGAGGAGATTGATTTTTGGGTTCGAAAAAAAAATATTCATTACACATTTGGCTTGCTACAAAATTCTTCACCTCTCTTGAAAGTTCATTCTTTCTCTTCTCCACATCAAAAGGCAACTTCATAACCCCATTGAGACAAAGTGTTTCTATACTTCATCTACAACATCCTTGGGCACGTCGGATCGCCAACTTCGTGCCCGAGTTGCCTCGGTCCAGAGGTGGGAGCCCGTAAAAGAACCCGGCGATGTGGTGCCCGTTCCGACGAGGAAATGAAGACCGGAGATTCCGTGAGGAGATCGGAGTGGAGGCAAAGACCGAAGGACACGGATCGCTTGGTATAGCTCTCTACTCTATTTTCTAGTTTGCTAGAGTTAGGTAAATGGCCCGATCCGGAATTTTAGTGCGCGGTGGTGCCGGCTTCTAGTTTTTAGAAAAGTTTCGTTTCCGCATTCCGGCGTCGGATTGACGCCCGGGGCGCCACCGTGCACTTACAGTAGTGTAGCATGTAAGCATGTGCAAGTGCAACATATCCCATCGGTAAAAATGCAAGTGTCCTAGCAAGTATTAAGCAATAATGTTTAATATGTATGAATGTATTGAAGGTCTCCTCTAGCACCACCATGAAGTCCAAGAGGTATCAAGCATACCAAATTCAAATTTTTATTAGGTGCTAAGTTAGACTATACAAGATCATTGCTAGAATATTAGGGTTATGTTTTGATGATGTGAACAACTAGAGAAAATGAAAGATGGCTATACCCTCGTAGATCGAGTCCTTCAGTTCACATGCTCCATGTAGTAGTCCCGCGACTTCACTAGTCTCCACTTGAGGCGGACGAGGTTCCTCCGATGACCTTCGTGCCGAAGATGATCCCTGCGAAGTTGATTGATCTCAAAAACTATCTATTACCGCAATCAAGAATGGCGTCGCTTGGTAGCTAGCCGGTGAATACAGGTCGGTCCACAGGGATGTTGTGAATTTCCTAGTCGCGCTTACGAGTTAATTCCGAAGGGTGTTCGGAGTGATTATTAAATCTAAAAACTAAATCTATCTATACTAAGATTATCTAGATCTAAATCTTGCTAGGGTTAGGTTTAGGAATGGTATGGAAATGTAAATAAATCTCAACGCTTTCTATACCCAATTCAGGATCTAAGATGAGTTATGGTAATTATCAATAAAGGGGATTAGATCCATTCGGGAAGGTGTTCCTTCCTCTAGGTTCTTGTCCTTCCTTTAGAGATCCTTATCCTAACCTCCATGGAAAACGCGCGCAACCGGGCCTTTATACTACGGTATCACTGCTACCTCGAGGGATAGGGTGCCGTAGGGCGCGGTGTGTGCGTGTATGCATGGAGTCCTATAGATTATATGTGATGGGTAAGAAATGGATGAGAGATCTCATCTCTCAAAAGCCTTCCCCAAAGCTAACATCTAAGGCAAGGAATTAAAATCTAAACTAGAGCAATTAAATAAAACTACTTACAGATGGCTCTCTCCAAACATCAACACAGGGTTGTCAGATCTGAATTCATGAATTGAAAAGAGGCACCGATGCTCTCCAAAAGAATTCTAAAATTTATTAATGAAGGGAGGCATAGCCTTTACAATGATTTAGAGTTCCTATTTATAGAGGATAGGAAACCCTAGGTTACAATTGATTTGCACATCTACATTTACCAAAATATTCTCAGGAAGACCTAGTCAAAGTAGACTCCAAGCTTTGATAAAATTTTATGTCTCTGTCTCTTTAAAAGGAAGTATTGGGCCTTGAATCTTTAGGCTTCCTTATTATTTGGTTCTTTTATTAAAATAGGTTCTATGTTTCTTCCAGATCTTCAGTGAATAATTGCGGTGGACTTTTAACCGTTCGCTTTGTAATCTTGGACCTTGCATTGCCTTGTACTTTGTGAATTTTATTTCTGATGTAGGCTTGATCAAGAGTCTTCTGTTTGTTGGTCAAAGTCCACTTTTGCATCGTCTTTTCATCGTTTTCACTATTTTCTGTCCAAGAACCTGTAACCTGTAATATGTAGCAGACATGCGTCAAAAGCTCCTGTTTATTTATAAAACGAATAAGAACGGGGAATATAATAATACAGTATTATGGTGTGAACAGAAGTCCCCCAAACTTATCTTTTGCTCGTCCTCGAGCAAACTTATTTTTTTATTCTCTACAAAAAACCTAACCGCAGTTTCGCAGGGAAACGCGATTGCACTGAGCTCGTGCAACAAGCCGTTAAACCTCTAGGTGTCCCTAGTAGGAGGAGTGTTGTCTCCTGAGGGTTTTTAGCGGATACTACCCACAAAATCCTATCAATTTGGCTTTTTCGACTTTAATTCTCCAATTAGGGGTTCTAACAAGGAACTCTATTATCTTCGACTTGCAAATTATCCACTCATATTCTTCACACTTCCTCATCATCTAACTTAAGATCATATATGTTCTGCAGACCTACTTAGCTTTCGGCATTTCTTAAGTTTTCCTTCTACGGTTTCATCTCCACTTAGGAATTTTTATCAACTCTACTAAAGATACAAGTTCTATTCTTCATTCCTTTCTCTCATCTAAACTCAATTCACATATCCCCACGTGTGTGTATAAATCACCCCTACACTTGGAAATTCAAATCAAGCAATCATACTCTTGTCCGTTGTCCAAAGCACTTATTAATTGGTGAATTTTTAGTTGAATTTTTTGCTTACACATCCTTCATGCGACCGTTAATACTTCTTGAGGTACCAACGACCGATTACAAAATGCGTTTGCACTTTAAAGCGTACTTCTTAGTCTTGCAACACCCAAGGCTTTTAGCAGTGACTCCCAAACCAGTTGGTCTAAGGCACTAGGTGATGAAGCACCCTCGCTAAATATTTTTCTATTTTTGCAGCCTTAAGTAATCACAAAAACCAGTGTTCATTTTTTTATTCTTTATTCACACTTGTATTTTTTTTTCATTTTCTTCGTACTAAGGACTTTAGACAAGAGCATTTTTAGGTCTCTTCTACTATTCCAAGTTTCAAGGTGCGTGTTTGTGCAAATTGTAGGGTATACATTTTCAGAATCTAGACTTAAGTTAGGAATTATTTTTCAAACTTATACTCTAATAAAAATATCAATACTTTTCCTTTGTTTCGACTTAGTCCAAGAAGTGAACCCAAAATTTGCTTATTTCTAAATAAACTACAAAGACATATACTTTCTACCGTTAAACTTTTAAGGAAGGTTATTTTTAGGGTTTTTAATTTACTAAGTCTAAGATCTAGTTGTTCCTAGCCAGTTAACCTATTTGTCAAACTCAAGTCAAATAAGGGCAAAATTGAATACAATAATTTTTATAATTTTTGAAAATTTTCAATTTTTTATGGGTTTTTAAAATAAGTATGCAAATGCAAAAAATATGTACAAATGAATGCGAAGGAAGAAGACGTACCGAGCATACCCCCAAACTTAAACTTCACAGTGTCCTCACTGTCATGCCACACCAAGAGGGTTAAAATGCCTGCACTCCCCTGTTTATTTATTTATAATTTTTTTATTTTATTGTTTTGAAAAAAAAAATTTGTTATTTTTTTATAGAAAAAGAAAACAAAAAATATATGTACATATATACAACAAGTTTCCCCCCAAACTTAAGCTTGGTCTTACACAAGCCAAAGGTTAGCACCAACCATTCAAAAATCTTATCGTGGTAATGGTCGAGTTGGTGAAAGAATAGGGTGTAAAGGAAAGAAATGAGAAGCACACGAGACCGAATGGGAAGAAGGGTGGAATATGGTCTCGGTGGAGGAGAAGAATGGCGGAGAAGAGAAAGAAGGGTAGCACGATCTTGAGGGTGTAAATCGAGTGAATAAATTAGCGCAATTTGTGATGACCGATGTGTTAAAAGCGATTGTGCTAATCTATCAACCCGTCGAGAAATGGGGTCAAATCCCTCAAGATTCGCAAGAAAGCATGGGTACGCCGAACTTGGTATTAGAGATGAAAGCGTAACAATATCTTGCACGGTCAGAGCGATAGGAAGGACGAAAGGAAGTGAATTAGGGATAGGCTCATTCTCACCGTAGTAAACTGTCTCGAATTTGAAAGATTCCATCAATAGTTCGAAACAACTGTAAGCAACCGAGTCTGATGGTTCAACTAACTCATCCGAAAATGTAAAGGACTCAAACTCGGGCGGTGAGTCATCAACATCGTCCGGAAAAGTGAAACACTCGTACATGTTATCGGCTGTGAGAACTGTGTTAGATTCAAAGTAAAAGTTTTCAAGCTCACAGTCGTCAAGGGTGATCTTGTGCGTGGTCGGGACGATGGAAAGGAGGAAGGGTGATTTAGTTAAAGGTTCAAGAGGATGAATTGGAAAATCCGACACATCAAAAAAAAATGGTTCAACCTCAATATTATCCTCAATACTCTCCTCAATACTCTCCTCAATACTATCCTCATAATTCTCCTCAATATTTAACTCATCCATGCTATTATCATCAAAATCAAGACGCATATGAAGTTCGGGAGAAACATTTAAGGATTCGGGATGATGAATTGGACATAAAAGTTCAATCAAATCGACAGGTTCATCATTCGAAATTTTCCCGGCGTCTATATTCTCAATCAAGTGAAAATCAATTTTTTCTGACACCTCATCAAAAGCATAGATATGTATCGATTTAGGTTCTAGATTGGAGGTGTAAAGGTCAAACTGATTAGGTGCGGTTTCACTCGAAAGGGGTTTCTCACAATTTGGCAAATCAAGCACTACAAAGTCGCACAACTCATCATTTTGGACACATGTTTGAAAATTGGAGTTGTTGGATTCAATTGGGTATGGGTAGGTTTGATTTGGAAATCCTCTCACATTCTCACTCTGTCCAACCGCCTCCTCATACATTGAAAAATTTGAAGCTAGTTGGAAACTAGCTACCGGTTCAGCAGGTTGCATGAGGGCGGTAATGGATGCTTCCACATTCCTAACCATTTTGTTTGTTGCTGAGATATAAGCCTCCAACGACTCTTCCAAACTAGACTTGGGTGGTAAGGGGGTTTCGGTAAAAGATTCGAAACTGTGTGGATATGTGAAACTCCCAAAAGGCTGTGTAGAAACAGTGTCTAGTGACGGTGGTAAAGTCGGGTAGGACTGGTAGGAAGTGGATGGTTGGACAGGATTAGGGTCAACATGTGGATAAAAAGGTGGATGGACTTGTTGATTCCTAGAACTAGATGAGGGGAGAGGGGTGAAAGATCGGCTACGAGATTGAGCAATGTGCTCAGCAATGGACATCAGTTTAGGAGTTACAGCAGGACTTGAAAAGGTGGTGTCAACGTACGAAGGTGGTGAAGGTTGACATGGTTGACACAAAGTGGGTTGCAAAGTCAAACTGTTTCTCCTAGACGCTTCTATTTGATCTTTCAAAGATATTTTTGGCATGGAGGGTTCTTCTTTAAATCGACCGAAACAATTGACGTACGAGGCAAAATTAGGTTCGGGATACCAAAGTTCGGCAAGAGATTTATGATGTGGGGTACCCATGATAAAAGAAAGAGAAGATGAAGAAGGTAAGTGGTGGGGTGCAAGGATTTTACGCGACAAGTTGCAAGTTTTTTTTTATAAAAGATTTTTTTCTTTTTCTTTATTTGTTTTGCAAAATTTTTCGATAAAAGGGCTTAGACACAAATGCAATCAACCAGAAATGCATAATCAGGCTTAGATCTAGGGTCACCTAGGTTAGCTAGACAGCTCCTAACTGTTCTAAAGGGCTAGAAATAGGACCTCAAACCGCCTCTTCACCGCCAATTGCGGTCAGGTAAGTGTCAGGTAAGTGGGAGGCTCCCTGCTACAAGTAGCGGTCCTAATTAAGTAACCACTTGCCTAGACACCGCAAAGTCAGGTTAGGATAAACGGCCGATGCCTATAACTAGTCCTCTGTCCTATTGAGCTCGAAGTCCTTAGGACTGAGTCTAGTATTTTTTAATTAATAGATGGTCAATACATATGCCTTATGTGATTTCTGGGGTCCTGAGAAGGGTGATGAAATCCCCACCAAATCTGAATTGGTCAAAAGCCCTTTAAAATCCGATTAAAGATATGCAAAACAGTAAATCACTTGCAATCAAATTTTTTTATTTTATGCGCGGTGCAAAGAATCCTGCACAAGATTGTTATTTGGAAGGGGGAAGATTTTTTAAGCGCAAAGAATCCTGCAGGAGATTTTACAGAAGATATATCGAGATTTGCAGAGGATGGGATCAGAAGACTTACAGATTTTTTTTCCAAACCCTGAATCGACCAGGCCGCGGCGGTTCTGCGGCCAAAAGTGGGGTCGCGCGGCGGTTCTGCGGCCAGAAAGAGGCCGCGCGGTTTTTTTTTTTTACCAGATCACCGCGATTCTTCTTGTTGACTCGGTCCTCCAAATTTCTTCTGTTTGTTCGGATTTGATATTTGCTGTTTTGGTCTCTGTAGATTTCCAGATCCGAATTTGTTCGTAGATCCTGCAAAATTCACACAAAAATACCCTTCCCAAAAATAACAAATGATATATTTTTATATATTTTTTTTGATTTTTCAGATTTTTCAGATTTTTTTAATTTTGATTAACCCGAAATTGCAAAAAGGAAATAACACGCCATCCCCGGCAACGTCGCCATTTGATTGATCTCAAAAACTATCTATTACCGCAATCAAGAACGGCGTCGCTTGGTAGCTAGCCGGTGAATACGGGTCGGTCCACAGGGATGTTGTGAATTTCCTAGTCGCGCTTACGAGTTAATTCCGAAGGGTGTTCGGAGTGATTATTAAATCTAAAAACTAAATCTATCTATACTAAGATTATCTAGATCTAAATCTTGCTAGGGTTAGGTTTAGGAATGGTATGGAAATGTAAATAAATCTCAACGCTTTCTATACCCAATTCAGGATCTAAGAGGAGTTATGGTAATTATCAATAAAGGGGATTAGATCCATTCGGGAAGGTGTTCCTTCCTCTAGGTTCTTGTCCTTCCTTTAGAGATCCTTACCCTAATCTCCATGGAAAACGCGCGCAACCGGGCCTTTATACTACGGTATCACTGCCACCTCGAGGGATAGGGTGCCGTAGTGCGCGGTGTGTGCGTGTATGCATGGAGTCCTATAGATTATATGTGATGGGTAAGAAATGGATGAGAGATCTCATCTCTCAAAAGCCTTCCCCAAAGCTAACATCTAAGGCAAGGAATTAAAATCTAAACTAGAGCAATTAAATAAAACTACTTATAGATGGCTCTCTCCAAACATCAACACAGGGTTGTCAGATCTGAATTCATGAATTGAAAAGAGGCACCGATGCTCTCCAAAAGAATTCTAAAATTTATTAATGAAAGGAGGCATAGCCTTTACAATGATTTAGAGTTCCTATTTATAGAGGATATGAAACCCTAGGTTACAATTGATTTGCACATCTACATTTACCAAAATATCCTTAGGAAGACCTAGTCAAAATAGACTCCAAGCTTTGGTAAAATTTTATGTCTCTGTCTCTTTAAAAGGAAGTATTGGGCCTTGAATCTTTGGGCTTCCTTATTATTTGGTTCTTTTATTAAAATAGATTCTATGTTTCTTCCAGATCTTCAGTGAATAATTGCGGTGGACTTTTAACCGTTCGCTTTGTAATCTTGGACCTTGTATTGCCTTGTACTTTGTGAATTTTATCTTTGATGTAGGCTTGATCAAGAGTCTTCTGTTTGTTGGTCAAAGTCCACTTCTGCATCGTCTTTTCATCGTTTTCACTGTTTTTTGTCCAAGAACCTGTAACCTGTAATATGTAGCAGACATGTGTCAAAAGCACCTGTTTATTTATAAAACGAATAAGAACGGGGAATATAATAATACAATATTATGGTGTGAACAGAAGTCCCTCCACCTCAACCTACCTCTACATTAAACTCTTTAGCGTAGGAAACACGCTACACTCGATCGCTAGTCAAGTGTAGGATGGTGAAGTAGGGGATATTAAACCTCATAAGTTTGTGTTCAAGCTTCCTGATTCACATCTCATGTGAGGGTTGAAGCTTGAATAATGGCAATGAGGAAGATGAAGAAGCTAGAGAGCAACCATGGGAGCAACTAAGGAAAAATGGCTAAGTGTTGGGAATGAGCAAAGAATGAATGGCAACACTTAACTCCCACTCATTCAAGCATGGAATTTTGCAATATAAAATTGCAACCATGCTTGAATAGTGAGTCAAGATGAATAAACAAATATAACTCCCATGCTGGCAACCATGTTCTCAATTTACACCCCATTTCTATTTTTCTCAGAAATAGAAAATCAAGCCATGCTTCATTATTATATATATTTATATATCTGTTCATATCAAAATTTTGCATTATTATATTCCCCATTCTTAATCATATTGCAAATGAATAGATGCTTTTGATCCATGTCTGCTAAATAGTTGCAGGTTACAGGTTCTCGGAACAATACAATGAAAATGGTGAAAAGATGCTACAAAAGTGAGACTACGACCAACAAATAGATGAATCTGCAAGATGCCGCCTACAGTTAAGGAACAAATGAAGATCAATGAACAGTTCGATGTCACAAAGCACGAATGCAGCACAAAATTCAAGACTTCAACACAAAGCAAACGGTAAAAGTCCACAACATTTCTGCACTATGGAAATCTGGAAGAAACTGGAAAAGATTCTGAAGAACCAAGTGAAGAAAACAGAAGAAAATAGCAACTTGAAGCAACCCAGAGAAATAGAGACAGAGACCCCATCATATGGCTGCGGATCCGCGGCCAAACATGGCTTATGGCCGCGGTTCTGCGGCCGTCCTGAGCCCATGTCGGTGCATTTTGTCGGTGGGTGTCGGTGCGTTGACCAGGCTTCTCAGTGTATTTTTGTAATTCTAGATATGGATCAGATGTAAACTCTAGGGTTTCTATTCTTTATAAATAGGAACCCTACAGCTCTTTTTGGAGTGTGCCTTTTTTGGGTGCCTCTTTTGAGATGTCTCTTTTTAATTTCTAAATCTAGAATTTCAATTCCATTGTAATCGTTCAAGAGTGCATCAATAAAGAAAAGTAAGTTTTTTTTATCTGCCGTAGTAATTTCTTATCTGCAATTTTATTTATCTGCAATTTTTTTATCTGCCGTAGTTAATTTCCGCAAGTTAATTAGGTTAGTAAAAAATATAAAAATGAATTCATTTGTTAATTCCCTAATGAGTGAGTAGTTCCTCACTTGTTAGGGTTAGGTTTGGGGAAGGTTTGAGAGATAAAAATCTCTCACCCCTTTCTTGTCCGTTCGATATTTTAAAGTAGGACTCTATGCAAACCATACACACACCGCTCACTACGGCACCCTATCCCACGAGGCAGCGGTGATTCCATAGTTAAGACCGATTGTATTTGATTTCTATAAAGGTTAGGGTTAAGAGTTAAGAATGGACGGACAAGGACCAAAGGGAAGAAACCTAGTTTCTTCCCGGTCGTGCTAATCCCCTTTGTTAACTATTACCTTAATACCTAAAAGTTCTTAATTAGGGCAAAGAAAGGGGTGAGAATAATTGACTTTCCAAACTAACCTAATCCTAACCCTAGCAAGACTTTTAATCAATTTTAATCTCATTCTTAGATCTTAAATCAAAACCCAAAATAATTGGATTAACTCGTTAGAACATAAAGAATAGGAATCCATCTCCCTGTGGACCGACCCGTACTCAACCGGCTAGTTACCAAGCGACACCGTTATTAATTGCGGTTAATTTTTTGATTTAGCATAAAACAACGTACAATCAAATGACACCGTTGCCGGGGAGACCGTAGTCTCTTTCTTTGTGTAATTTCGGGTTAAAAAAATTATAAAAATTGAAAAAAATTTAAAACATAAAAATTGAAAAACAAAATAAAAATAAAAATAAAAATCATCTTGTTCTTCTTGAAAGGTTTTTTTTGTGCAAGTGTGCAGGAAAAGAAGATGGACAGATTCAGATCTGGAAAATCCCAGTAAACAAATCAAGAAACAGAAGATCTGAACAGACAGAGGAGAATCATAACCAGAAAACAGAAAAATTTTGGAGACCTGATCCAACAGACTGATCGCGGAACCGCCGCTCTTGCATGCTTTTGGCCGCGGATCCGCCGCGCAGTGGTGACGTCAGCGTTTCAAAAAGTCTATGTAAGCATTCATTTCTCCTCTGTAATCCCCTGAACTCCACTGAAAATTTTTCCTGCAGGGTTCTTTGCGCAAAATTCTTTCTCCTCTCTAATAAATTGTTTTTGTGCAGGATTCTTTGTGCTGCCAACTAAATTTTTTTTGAAAGTGTTTTAGATTTTTGGTGTGTTAATTGCTTTGTATATTTAAAACGGACTTTTAAGGGGCTATAACACCAATCAAGATTAGGTGGGGATTTCATTACCCTTCCTAAGACCCCAGAAATCACAAAAAGTATTTTGCATCAACCCTCGAGTTAATTAAAAAATATTAGACTCAGCCAATAAGGACTGTCGCGCTCAATAGGACAAAGGAAAAGTTGTAGGTATCGGTCGTTTATCTAAACCAGACTTTGTGGTGTCTAGGCTAGACAAGTAGGAAAGGTAATTTTAAAAAGCCCGTCTCACGGTGATTCGTGAGCAGATCCCTCCTTTCTTTACTTGTGCTTACCTGGCCATAATTGGCGGTGAAGAGGCGATTTGAGGATCTCACAACTTGCCCTTTGGAACAGTTATGAGCAGTCTAGTTGGCTTAGGAGACCCTAGCTCTAGGCTTGATTGTGCATGCTTATATTGTGACTGTTTGAAAGTGTGTAGTAGTTCGTACAAATTGTGCAAAAAAAAAAAACTCTTTCTAAAAAAAAAACACTTTCAAAAATTTCAAAAACCCCAAAACAAACAATTTCTCTAAAAAAAAAATTTATTTTTTTTTAAAAAATAAAATAAAATAAAAATAAAAAAATAAAAAAATCATCACATTCTTTTTCTTCTCCTTTCTTACATCATGGGTACCCCACCTCGCAAAACTCTTGCCGAACTTTGGTACTCTCAACCAGACATTAATTCCTACGCTCATCGTTTTGGTCGAATTACGGACGACCCCTCCATGCCCAAAATTTCTTTGAAAGATCGAATAGAAGCGTCTAGGAGAAACAGTTGGACTCCGCAATCCACTTTGTATCAACCATTTCAACCTTCACCACCTTCTTACGTTGATACTCCTTTTTTGAGTACTGTTGTAACTCCGAAACCCATGTCTATTGCTGAACATATTGAACAATTCCGTAACTGATCTTTCACTCCTTTCAACACTTCCAGTTTTTGGGATCAACAAGTCCATTCACCTTTTTATCCAAATGTTGATCCTACCCCTGTCCAACTATTCAATTCCTACCAGTCCTACCCAACTTTCGCACCTTCCCTAGACATTACTTCTACACAACCATTTGGGAGTTTCCAGAATCCAAACAATTTTGAATTTTTTACTGAAACCCCTTCACAACCAATGTCTAGTCTGGAACAGTCGTTGGAAGCTTATATTGTAGTAACAAACCAACAGATGAGGGATTTGAATGCATCCATTGCCGCCCTTATACAACATAGTGACCCGGTAGCTAGTTTCCAACTAGCTCCAAATTTTCCAATGTATGATGAGGCGGTTGGACAGATTGAGAATTTGAGTGGAGAGAGTGATCTGTGCACCCTTCCAAATCAAACCTACCCATCCCCAATTGAATCCCACAACTCCGGTTTTGAATGTCTATCAAGTGTCCTAAATGATTCACCAGTCGAAAATAAAACGTTTAATGAGTTGTGCGACTTTGTAGTGCTTGATTTGCCAGATTGTGAAGGGTCCCTTTCGAGTGAAACCATTACCAATCCTTTTGACCTCTACATCTCCAATCTAGAACCTAAATTGATAAATATCCATGCTTTTGATGAGGTGTCCGAAAAAATTGATTTTCACTTGATTGAGGATATTGACGCAGGGAATAATTTGGATGATGAACCCGCAGATTTGGCCGAGTTTTTCTCTCCAATTCATCATCCCGAATCATTAAATATTTTTCCCGAACTTCATATGCGTCTTGATTTTGATGAGAATGGCATGGATAAGCTAAATTTTGAGGAGAATATTGAGGAAATTATTAAGGATAAACCAGTTTTGTTTGACGAGTCGGATTTTCCAATTCATCCTGTTCTTTCCACTGACTGTGTACACCCTCCTGAACCTTTAACTGTGACCCTTCCTAAATCACTCCCCTTCGTCCTTTCCATCGTTTCGAACGCGCAAGAGACCGTATCCCTTTCATTTTCAATGTCTGGTTTACCAAGTTCGACGTACCCATGTTTTCTCACGAACCTTGAGGGATTTGACCTCATTTCTCAGTGGGTTGATAGATTAGCACAATCGCTCTTTACACATTGGTCATTACAAAATATGCTAATTTATACACTCCATCTCCACCCTCAAGTTCGTATTCAACTTCTTTCTCCCACTTTCTCTGGTTCTTATTCTAATTTTCCTTTAATGATACCGAGTGTTAATGAATCACAATCCGATAATTCAAGTTTGATCATTCCAGAAAGCCAACAACTTGACTTAGAATCTTTTGAGAATAAGGTAGATGACCTTCATGAGTCTCTTACCTTCGTAATTTTTGAAAAATCAAGTGTGTTGAATTCTGGTGTGACACTTATTGACATTGAAACGTTCAATCGGACCTTCGATGAAAGTTCCGAAGATATTTTCGCCGACGAACTCGCATTCTTAAACGACACGGATGTTGTGATTAATCAACCTCCACCAGAAGAAGTCGAACCGCCACCACCATTTCTTTTTCCCTTCCGCCATTTTTCTCCTCCACCGAGACCGTATACTGCTTCTATCTCCACACGGTCTCATGTGCTTCTCATTTCTTTCCTCTACACTCCATTCTTTCACCAACCATACCATTATAACGATAAAATTTTTGAATGGCTGGTGCTAACCTTTGGCCTGTGTAAGGCCTTATATAGCTTCATACTGTGTTTTTCTCCTCCTTAACTCTGAACTTTAACGCTTAAACAGTGGAAACACTGTCTCACTTAAGTTGGGGGGAGACCTTTTTGTGTATATAGATTTTGTTTTCTTTTAATAAAATAAAAAAAATAGGGGAGTGCCGACAATTTTGACCCTCTTGGTGTAGCCTGACAGTGAGGACACCGTCAAGTTTAAGTTTGGGTGTGTGCTCGATAAGCTTTCTTCCTTCGCATTCATATGTATAATTTTGCATTTGCATACTTATCTTAAAACCCATAAAAATTGAAAACTTTTAAATTATAAAAATTGAAAAGTTCAACTTTGGCCATATTTGACTTAAGTTCAACATGACGGTTGAATAGTATGGAATAACTAGAACCTAAACTTAGTAAATTAAAAACCCTAAAAATAACCTTTCTTAAAGTTTAACGGTAGAAAATATATGTCCTTGTAGATTATTTAGAAATAGGCAAATTTTGAGTTCAGCTCTTGGGCTAAGTCAAAATAAGGGAAGGGTATTGAAATTTTTATTGAAGTGTAAGTCTGAAAAATAATTCCGAACCTTTAGTCTAAATTCTGAAAATATATACCCTACAACTCGCACATACACGCACCTTGAAACTTGGGATAGTAGAGGATACCTTGAATTTCTCTTGTCTAAAATCATTAGTATAATTTTTTTTTAAAAGTATAAGTGTGACTTAAGAGATAAAAAAAATGAACACTGGTTTTGTAATTATTTAAGGCTGCGTAAAATAAAAAAATATATAGCGAGGGTACTTTATCACCTAGTGCCTTAGACCAACTAGTTTGGGAGTCACTGCTAAAGCCTTAGGTATTATAAGACGAGAAATTACGCCTTAATGCGCAAACACATTTTGTAATCGGTCGTTAGTACCTCAAAAAGTATTAACGGTCGCATGAAGGATGTGTGAGCAATTTCATCTAAAATGCACCAACTAAAAGTACTTTGGACGATGGACAAGAGTATAATAGTTTGAATTGAATTTCCAAGTGTAGGGGTGATACATACACACACGTAAAGGTATATGATTGGGGTTTGGATGAGAGATAGGAATGAAAAATAGGACTTATATTTTTAGTAGAGATAATAAAAATTCCTAAGTTGAGATGGGACCTTAGAAGGAAAACTCAAAAGATGCTAAAGCTAAATAAATTTACAGAACATATACAATCTTAAGTTAAATGATAAGGAAGCGTGAAAAATACGGGTTGATAATTTTTAAGTTGAAGATAATATAATTTCTTGCTAGAATACTGAATTGAAGAATTAAAGTCAACGGGCCAAATTGATAGGATTTTGTGGGTAGTATCCGCTGAAATCCTCAGGAGACAACACTCCTCCTACTAGGGACACCTAGAGGTTTAACGGCTTGTTGCACGAGCTCAGTGCAATCGCGTCTCCCTGCGAAAGTGAGGTTATGCTTTTTCGAGAATAAACTAGTTTTGCTCGGGACGAGCAAAAGATAAGTTTGGGGGTATTTGTTCATATCATAATTTTGCATTATTATATTCCCCATTCTTAATCATATTGCAAATAAATAGGTGCTTTTGATCCATGTCTGCTAAATAGTTGCAGGTTACAGGTTCTCGGAACAATACAGTGAAAATGGTGAAAAGACGCTACAAAAGTGAGACTACGACCAACAAATAGATGAATCTGCAAGATGCCGCCTACAGTTAAGGAACAAATGAAGATCAATGAACAGTTCGATGTCACAAAGCACGAACGCAGCACAAGATTCAAGACTTCAACACGAAGCGAACGGTAAAAGTCCACAACATTTCTGCACTGTGGAAATCTAGAAGAAACTAGAAAAGATTCTGAAGAACCAAGTGAAGAAAACAGAAGAAAATAACAACTTGAAGCAACCTAGAGAAATAGAGACAGAGACCAACATGGCTTATGGCGGCGGTTCCGCGGCCGTGCTGAGCCCGTGTTGGTGCATTTTGTCCGTGGGTGTCGGTGCGTTGACCGGGCTTCTCAGGGTATTTTTGTAATTCTAGATATGGATCAGATGTAAACCCTAGGGTTTCTATTCTCTATAAATAGGAACCCTACAGCTCTTTTTGGAGCGTGCCTCTTTTGGGTGCCTCTTTTGAGATGTCTCTTTTTAATTTCTAGATCTAGAATTTCAATTCCATTGTAATCGTTCAAGAGTGCATCAATAAAGAAAAGTAAGTTTTTTTATCTGCCGTAGTAATTTCTTATCTGCAATTTTATTTCTCTGCAATTTTTTTATCTGTCGTAGTTAATTTCCGCAAGTTAATTAGGTTAATAAAAAATATAAAAATGAATTCATTTGTTAATTCCCTAATGAGTGAGTAGTTCCTCACTTGTTAGGGTTAGGTTTGGAGAAGGTTTGAGAGATGAAAATCTTTCACCCCTTTCTTACCCGTTCAATATTTTAAAGTAGGACTCTATGCAAACCATACACACACCGCTCACTACAGCATCCTATCCCACAAGGTAGCGGTGATTCCATAGTTAAGACCGGTTGTGTTTGATTTCCATAAAGGTTATGGCTAACAGTTAAGAATGGACGGACAATGACTAAAGGGAAGAAACCTAGTTTCTTCCCAGTCGTGCTAATCCCCTTTGTTAACTATTACCTTAACACCTAAAAGTTCTTAATTAGGACAAAGAAAGGGGTGAGAATAATTGACTTTCCAAACTAACATAATCCTAACCCCAGCAAGACTTTTAATCAATTTTAATCTCATTCTTAGATCTTAAATCAAAACCCAAAATAATTGGATTAACTCGTTAGAACATAAAGAATAGGAATCCATCTCCCTGTGGATCGACCCGTACTCAACCGGCTAGCTACCAAGCGACACCGTTATTGATTGCGGTTAATTCTTTGATTTCAAAATGCATAAGCATAAAACAACGTACAATCAATATCATATATATTAATATATATATTATGAAGAATAATTAGTAAGCTAATGATATTAGTTAAGATATAATTATATCACATATAATATATATCACATTATTAAATCAACACTTGATTTAATAATCCGGTTATATCATATATGGCCGACTAATATCATTTATCTGTATATCACATTATCAAATCAACACTTGATTCGACAATCTGGTTATATCACATATAACCGTACCGATAACAGATAACTTCTAGATTACAATACGGTATCACATACACGTGTTTAATCAGGCTCACACACATATCACATATGTGTCTTACTTCGTTTCGCTTGAACCAGGGAACTTCTGTGTGGGATTCTAAAGACTCGTTAATACGCCAGCAGTAGGTGATGATCACATCGGTCACCTACAAGCCGTCAGTGGTACTAGCTGGACGTAACGGCTATCCGGGTATTGAGCGATATGAAGATCAACAAGTAAACTTGTCCATACTCTCCATGAATCCTATCAGTAACACTACCGTACAGTCCGGTCTCTTCGTCTGATATGTCGCATATCATGTCTATGGGTGGTAAACGTCAGACCCTAGTAACGTGATAAGTCATGCCAATGTATGGCCTATAACGGTTCGAGAAACTACTGATAACACTTATCAGTAAATCTCGGCAGCAGCCCTGGCCAGGGACTTCCAGTTATAGCCAATCGAGCATAGCGCAACATCAACCCCCAATACCGGGAGAGACTAAACCCCTCCTATCGCTCATTGCCTTCATGCGAGTCGGGACTGTACCCAAAATTCACCTGTTTGCACGACTCCTTTGAGCCGTGGTAGGGAGGAAATCAAAGTACAGTGGGAGCACACAAGACTCTATGACAATCTCGGGTTTACAGACTAACTTGTACCAGTGTCACTAGAAGACTGCTATCTGACGATAGCTATACCACCACATAGTAGTCCTCAGCGAGTCCTGTTCGGTGTACCCATTCTCTAATGAGCACATATGTACAATCTTTGATATCACACACCAATGGTTGTGGGATCAACTATCGCCCTCTAAGGGACAAGAAACGTACACACTAGTCTACTCTGGAATATCGATGCCCTAGTCTCGATATTCCCTCGACTAGGAATCGATTAAAGGATGTACTTTTGGACCACCTTGGCCCCACTAGTATGATCTCATCATAGTCCAGGTAGTCAAGTACATATCCTAAGGGCTTTATCAACATGTAAGAGATAAACAGTATAAATACGAGTCTACATGTTAAGATAAAGGTAACCTGATAGCATACTATCATGTCGAGCAAGAAAGTCCTCTCTATATATGTCTAAGTATCCACTATATCAACAATAATGGCCTCTAGGGCATACATATTCCTAACAATCTCCCACTTGCACTAAGGCCGGTTGTTGTAGTATCTTATACCCATCGTCCCAAAAGTCTTTCGAATAGTATCTGGGGGATGGCCTCGGTGAGTAGATCCGCTGTGTTATCCTCTATCTCAACTCTCCTAACCTCGATCCCCTAGAGATTAACTATCTCCCTAATCAGGTGATATTGTCTAAGAATATGTCTGGATCGCTGACGGGACCGGGGTTCCTAGGCCAAAACCACAACTCCATTGTCATCACAATACACAGGTATTGGATGCCCAGTGGTAGGAACCTAGTTCATCTCATGAACTCTATTCATCCAGACAACCTCTTTGGCAGCTTCGTTGGTAGCGATGCAACTGGTCTCTATCAACGAGTTTTCCACGGTATATAACTTGGAACCCTTCCAACATACCGTCCCTCCGCTGAGGGTGAAGACAAAACCCGAGACTGACTTTCAGTCGTCCTTATCACTCTGGAAGATCGAATCGGTAAAGGACTCCATCTGGATTTCACCGTTACCATACACCAAGAACATCTCTTTAGTCCTTCTCAAGCATTTAAGAATGTTCTTCAGCTGTCCAATGGTTTTCCCAAAGATTTTTTCGATTCTTATTCACTACACCTAGTGAGTAAGCTACATCTGGTCTGGTATATAACATTGCATATATGATTGACCCGTCTGCTAAAGCATAGGGCATTCCTTGCATGCGAGCCCTCTCCAAATCAGTCTCGAGAGATATCTTTTTGGAGAGAGTGATTCTTGAACAAGCGGGTACATTACCACGCTTAGAATCGTCCATACTAAACCCCTTTAGCATGGTGTCTACGTACCTGGATTGGGACAATCCCAATCCAGTTAGATCTATCTCTATAGATCTATATCCCCAGAATGTAGGAGACATCAGTTAGATCATTCATGGAGAACCTGTGTGATAAGAGGTGCTTGACCGAGTGTAGCATAGGAACGCCCTTTCCTATCAAGAGTATGTCATCCGCGTACAATACGAGGAAGACAACCATACTCTCTACAACCTTCTTATTTATACATGGTTCATCTACTTTTTTGATGAAGTCAAACTCTTTGACAGCTTTATTAAAACAGATGTTCCATCTCCGCGATGCCTGCTTTAACCCATAGATTGATTTAAGCAGCTTGCACATGCTTCCGCTGCTCCCACTGTTTACGAAGCCCTCTAGTAGTGTCATATACACGCACTCTTCTAAATCACCATTTAGAAAAGCGGTTTTGACGTGCAGTCTGCCAGATATCGTAGTCATGGTATGCAGCAATGGCAAGTAGGATCCTGATGGACTTAAGCATAGCTTTGAAAGTCTCAACTTTTCCATCTACACCAAATTATCTTTCTCAAATATCCCCTTATTCCCGATGGGTTTTACCCCTTCAGGAGCAACATGCAAAGTCAACACTTTGCTGGTGTACATGGATTCCATCTCAGATCGCATAGCATCCAGCCATTTCACATAGTCTTCACTTGTGATGGCCTGCTCGAAACTAGTTAGGTCATCATCTCCATGATGGAATCCTCGCTCCCACCGTCTATGAGAAAACCACAGTATCTCTCAGGTGGATGAGAAACCCAACTAGATCTGCGGAGTGGCTTCGATTCGTCAGGGACTATTGAATCCTTTGGTTCCACCAAATCGTCAGTTATAGTTTGTGTCATGCCCCGCTTCCCGGTGTACGGCGAAGGGGACGCGACGAGGCCGTTGCGTATTTACTCTGAAGTAAATACGCTAAGCGTAACTAAGCAATATAAAAGAAATGTACACAAGAGACAAAAGGTATAATAAAACATCAACTTTATTTATTCACATTCTTTTTACAATACATGGAAAAGTAAATACATGGGATAAATGTGATGCCTAAACAGTGGCATAACAGAAATGAAAAGTACTGAAATAAAAATGTGTACAATGAAGCTAGAGCTCCGGGTCGTAAGAAAGCTGATCCAAGTCCTCGCTGGTAGGTTCGATCTCCTTAGTATCCAGATCACTTGACAACATTCCAAAGAAGAAAGAGAAGGAATGTCGTCAGCGAACAATCACTCGGTAAGTCCCAAAGATAAGAGAGAAATAGAATAGACAGAAAGATAAAGTAGATTTTAAAGTTGTATTATATGGTTAACGCTGTTGATTGTATCTTGGTACAGAAGGATGACGGTGTTTACGAGAGGAGTCTCTATATGCTAGAGACTATGGCAAACGGAATGTACAAGGCTCCGTTATACAACCCGGAACAACGACAATTGGATTCAGGTTAGATGTCTTAATCTTGCAGTCTCGTGCCACTTTTAACACCTTCCGTACCAATCTACCCCTTAAACCCCGCGATGTCTTGATTGTATTGTTTGTATTGTATTTCAACTTGTAATTGAATTATAATATAGATTGTATATTTGGATGACTTGCCGAAACCATGATATCAGCAAAATGGATGTACTGGAGAATCATGGATGTAACTGGAGAATCATGTAAATAGAAGTATATCCATGGTTCGGTTCAGTCAATACAGATTGAATAGATTGAATATACGGATTCATGGATTCATGTTGAATTATAGATTGTACTTGAATCATATTCAAGTCAGATTATTTAATGAGACTCAGTCTGAGTCAGAACAATTAGAAAAGAAATCGAAGTCCTGAATTAGATTTTGATGTTATCGGTAACCGCTGCACATGGGCGGCAGGATTTGTGTCTTTTTCAAAGACGATTACCGTGTTGATAACACCGTTGTTAAGTTGTCTATTTTAAATAGTCAAGAACCCACTTCTCCGGCTCACTGAGGCTCAAGAGATTGGTCCCGCTTAAACCTTTATTTACTAGGATCCTTAGGGTAATTTATAGAACTTGATGGGGGGGTTTATGTAAAAATACTTTTGTATAATTTTCAAAATACACCCTAAGTGTTTATTTATCGTCTTTAGAGTTGTAATAAATATAGATTTTATATTTGTGACATTTCTAGTGAGAATAATCTAATTTCATAATATAGGGTATTTAATTGTAATATTGAACTTGTATGGATTTCATGGTATTTTAATGTAAAGTGATTCTTGGAATATTTAGAAAAAGTTGGAATATTTATATTATCACAAAATAGATATTTTAATGATACATATATACATATTTATATAAAAATAATTTTAATATATATTATATTTCTAGAAATCTCATTTTCTTAAGATATTTGTATTTTAAATCTTTCGAGACCGAATGCTCCTTGCGGAGGTCTGCATCTCGTACTACTAAGCTCAGAGATGTGCGATAATCCACACCATCCCAGTCGGGTTCCCCAAAATGGGTTGTAGCGGCGCTTTGCAAAGATTTGTAAAATACTTAATCTTTTTAGAAAACTGTTTTGTTAGTAAATGGTATTTATTTGAAAGGTTTCGTTTTCCCGTTTTCTAGGTTCCCGAAAGTATTGTGCTATGTTGCATATGAGTGTTGTGAGGATGTAGGTCATTACCTCGTGATCTACTTAAAGGTATAACAATATTAAGGTTGTTTTAAAGTCGAAATGAAACTACATGGTATTATACTGAAAAAGAGCGATAAAAATTGAAATGGAAATCCTTTTGATATGGAATTTGTTCAATATGATTCGTTAATATTTAATGGTCAACATATAAAGGTTTAGTATGATTGTTTTTAAGAAAAGGTTGGATTTTTTTAGAAAGAACCGAATCGGAAATCGGATTAACTCCGATTCCGTCGGGTTTTGGAATTTCATATTTTTATAAAAGAAAAGAGAAGAGGGAGGTGGGACTTACTGGCTTAGAAGTTAGGGATGAGGAAGAGGAGACGGGAGGAGGCGTCGGTGCGTCGTTTCGTCGCCGAGAACTCCTAGGGCCGTCGTCGGAAAATTGCCGAAGCTTTCGCCCTTCGCTACTCCAAAAGTACACTAAACTTCTAGGAATTTTCTTGTGAGTTTTATTCAGAATTTTAGAGTGAGGGGTATGTGTGTGGGGTTGTATTTATATGGTAAGGCTAGGGTTTGGGTAGGTGAAAGGTGTAAATGAAAAAAATGTGATAAAATGTATTAAAAGTAGAGTAATTAGTGTTTTAAAGTGTCTCTGGAACCGATCCAAGGAAATAAAGTGTGCAGGAGTGATGGGGAGGTGAAGAGGCAGACTTTTCATGTTGACCAATTCAACATTAGAGCCAACTTGGCCGGCGCCGCCGGCCGAGTCACAGCCGCTGCCGGCCCGAGTCGGCCGAGTCAGGCCGATTCAGGGGTCCCCTGGGTCCGTCGTCGGTTGGTGTAGCCCCTGGGTCAGTTTGTTTAACATGTGTAGTGGGGTTTTTACGAGTTATGCACGTGCAAACCCTTGGTATTCTAAAAGTTCAAAATAAAACAATATTAAAAATAATGTGGGGTATGGGATTTGAACTATGGTGGCTTAGTTCAGCAGTGCAAGGCATTACCAATGAGCTACAAGCTCCTTCTTGCTATTAAAAAGCAAATCAAACTTATATCTTGTGCTCAGGCAAAAATATCCCTTTCTGTATTTTTTGAAAAATTTGTACAGAAAGTTGTACTGGAATTTAGGGTTGTTACAGTTTGCTTTGCTGGAACTTCTTCCAGTTCTACCTCATTGCTACTAATTTCTTCCATAAGAAATTCTTTTTCTAAAAAGGTGGCATGTCGAGAAATGAAACATCTTTTGTTCCTCGGTGTGGTAGAAGATATTCACTCGCGAATGTTTGGGATATCCTACAAACTTGCACAGAATTGAGCTTGCCTCGAGATTGTCCGGATTTTGCTTTTCAACATAGGTCGGACAGCCCCATATCTTAACTCGTTTAAGAGATGGTCTCTTCCCATTCCATATCTTATATGGAGTGGTAGACAACGGATTTGATCGGAACTCTATTCAATAGGTATGCATCTTCTCAAGTGCATGTCCCTGAAAGGAAATAGGCAACTCAGCAGTACTCATCATAGAGCGCACCATATCTCATAGGGTGCGATTCCTTTATCTCGATATACCGTTGTGCTGTGGTATATACGGAGGAGTAAGCTGAGAGAGAATCTCATTCTCTTTTAAATGGTCTCGGAATTCCGTGCTCCAGTATTCTTCTCCCCGATCATATCGAAGGATTTGAATACCTTTACCCATCCGGTTCTCATCTTCGTATTTATATTCCTTGAAATTCTCAAAAGATTCAGATTTATGTTTCAACAAGAACACATGTCCGTATCTTGAGAGAACATCGGTGAATGCAATAAAGTACGCGGAACCATCCCTGGCATGTGTAGACATAGGACCATATACATTACTATGTATCTGTCCAAGAGTTCAGTAGCACTTTCTCCGTTTCCAGTAAATGAAGATTTGGTCACCTTGGTCTTTGAGACATGACTGGCAAGTTTCATAAGATGTAAATTTGAACGGATTCAAATATGCATCCTTATGGAACTTTAGCTAGTCTTGTTTCATCGATATGACCGAGTCTACAATGCCATAAGAATACTTCGTTCATTTCTGAACTGTTCCTCTTGTGTGTGTTCTGTACATTTAGAACTGTAGTTCGATTCAGAACGTGTACACTGTTATACAACATACCTTACCCAATCAACACTTGATTTAGGAAAAATATTCACAATATTTATTGGTACGAAATAACGGTCGCTAAGAATCAATGTACTACGAGTTGGTAACACAATGTGATATTTGCCAACTGCTTTGGCTGCAACAATTGCACCATCTCTACTACTAGAGACATATCACCCTTTTCCAGTTCTCTACCTTTCTGTAGCCCATGTAACAAATTACATATTTGGGATCCTGATCCAGTATCCCATACCCAGGACGTAGAGTAAACTGAAAAACCGTTCTTGGTAACGAACACACCCGAAGACAATGCATCAACATGCTTTTTCTTCGTTTGGGTGGCGTGGGAATCTAAATATTCCCCTATTCCTTCCTCAGACTTATGACAATCATAAGATATAGCAGAACCTAGCCCAGTATAATAAGTAGGTTCATTCAATACATCCATATTATTATCTTGATTAAGGCATGTCATTGGTCGCGACCAGGAGAGAGAGAAGGGTAATCACTTTGCGTGTGCTCTTTGCAAGATTAGATTGGTTATTATCTTATCTAATCAGGATGGCTTCCACTGGTTTTATCAAATTTTCCTTCAAACCCTAAAAGGTAAGATTAGCCGGGATTAATTACACCCTATAGGTTCGCCAATCGTTCGGCCAGGAAAGTATCGGTACTCCGAGGGAGGTTCCCCGTGCTTTCGCACGGACCTAATTAAAATAAACCTCGTTTCCCTAGAGGCATAACCCCGTAGACACCTCTCTAGACACTTACTTGATTAGCTAATTGTAAAGTGTAAGACTCTCACAGGAGTAACTCTTACTTGCAGTGGGTATCGGGATCCAACTATCATATCGAAGGTATGCAATCTCATTGCAAATTTCAACACTTGAAATTCCCGATAATGGTTTTTACCCCTAGCTTCCTATGACCTTAACGGAGGTCAACAAACCATAGGCCGCTAGTCAAGTTCAACCCGTTCATTTCTTGATTGAATTAAACCCACCCGCACGACTCTTGACGGAGGTCAACAAGTCCGTACGACTACCCTAATCCAATCGCATCACATGCGGCAGATAAAGACTAATCAGCTACTGCACACAACGCCTTGACGGAGGTCAACAAACGCAGCACGAATACTAAATAATATTTATCTGAAATAACGGAGGGCTATGCGGATTTTTATGAAAATCATGAGCGTAATGAACTTGATATCGCCGTAGAATATAGTTATTTTATAAAGGAGTGTCTTTGAGGCTTTTCTAGCTTTGCTAAAGAGGTTACTCCTGGTGAAGGGATCTCGGCTCTTTCCTCATCGAATGAGGTGCTGGATATTCATAAATATCACTATGCAAAGCAAGAACTAGAGAAGCAATCAAAAGACAAAACAGAGTGAGTTGTAGCATTTGCTAGTTTCGCTAAAGAGGTCACTCCCGGTGAAGGGATCTCGGCTCTTTCCTCACGAATGAGGTGCTGGATATTCATCAAGGAATACCATTGTGCAAAGCAAAAACTAGAGCAACCCTTTTTGAAAAGTTGATTCTACAACATCTTTTGGTTTCTTTTCATTAATCTAATTATTAAAATCCCATCAATTAATGTTTCCTAAACATTACAGAAAAATGAAACGAAAATAGAACGTACGCTTATGTCATCCGCATTCGCCATGGGGCCCCGTCATGCACCGTTAGGTTACTTAACTACCGGCAGAGCGGGGGCTAGACTAGCGCGGGTGCAAAACATAAGCAACGTTTATTACATATCATATATATAATATTACATTTGTCTCACGCAGTTATATGATCAATATCATAGAATTAAGCAGCATAAGCAACATATGAAATATTGGATATATTAGGAGGTCCGTGTTTTAAATTTAGCTAGTAATGTAAAACACGGATTCCACAGTCGTGATGAATAGCCAAACCCACATCCTTAGACCCCTACGAGAGCGGCAAGTAATCCTGCCAATTCTAGAGTTAGAAGACCCGGTCTCAACTCCTTGAGATGGTCTCCCACTGGACTCTAGAACCCGGTTACTTGTGCTCCCCGCCTTGGGTCTATCCTAATGCGGAAAATTAAATAATATACAACAATGGTGACATCATCCTCAACCCGGATGTGTCCCAATAAAAGAATATTACATACAGATTTTACATGAATGAAAATAAAAACCCTCATCTCACATAACCCCCCGGTTATTCTTTCACGACGATCCAATAAATCATATCAACAGCAACACATGATATCACATATCATCAACGTACGCAAATATGCGTATCTCTAAAACTCATTGACATATAGCAACGAGATTGGGATACCCCACATATTACACTTACGGTCACAGAAAAGAAAACAGAAAACTGCAATAATTAGAAACCGTAATATCCTTAGACATCATAAACCCGGAATATCTCATATTCCGGAATTCATGCCTAACTTATAAAACTTGCATTTTAGTCTCAAATTGAAAACTCTTTTCAATTGGTTGTCGGATAATTCAACAAGATTCCCGACTTAGTGATCGCGTACAATACGCAATTGCGACAAAGTTTTGATCCGAATCAAAACTTCGTGGCAATCGATCAATTGAGACTAAACGTCTAGGTTTACAATATTCTAACTAGTTTTCATAAAACTAATTAATCCGGATTCTAATAATTGTATCACACATTACTAAGCTTGTAAAGTAACCGCGACATTAGAATTCCGCACGCAATTAGCAAACTTAACCAATTTTTCCAAGACTTGAAAAATCCAGTGAGCTAAAGTTCCAAAACCGATCGTTTTAAGCCAATCCGGGAGTCGAAACAAACTCGAATCCCGCTCGAATCTTCGCAGAGGCGAAGATCCCAAAATTAAGTATCGAATGGGGGGCCTAAAGGGGGTACCCCACCCCCGAGGCCACCACGAGGTGGCCAGGGGGTGAGGCAGACCCGAAACTGCCTAAGGTGGGGCGGTTTCGGGTCCCCACCGTCAAGACCACCTTGTGGTGGTCTTGGGTGGTCTTGGGGAGTGGGTCCAGGCGTTCGGTCCCCCGGGGTGTCCTCGGGTGTGCAAGCTCCACCTCGCGGCTTCTCGGTTCAAACCGTGAGCTCGCGGGATGTGCAAACAACTTAAAACATCATTTTTGAAATTGTTTTATCGACAGTTTTTGCGCGACAAAAACGGCGGATTTCTAACGTCGCTACAAGCTACCTTAATGTTCTAGCTTGGCTCTGAAACCATGAAAGTCTACCCTAGCACTACTATGAGGTCCAAGAGGCATCAAGCATGCCAAATTCATATTTTTATTAGGTGCTAAGTTAGACTATACAAGATCATTGCAAAAATATTAGGGTTATGTTTTGATGATGTGAACAACTAGAGAAATTAAAAGATGGTTATACCCTCATAGATCGAGTCCTTCACTTCACATGCTCCATGTAGTAGTCCCGTGACTCCACTAGGCTCCACTTGAGGCTTTGGATGAGTTTCCTTCGATGACCTTCGTGCCGAAGATGATCCACGCGAAGTCCCTCCACCTCAAGCTACCTCTATACTAAACTCTTTAGCGTAGGAAACACGCTACACTCGATCACTAGTCAAGTGTAGGATGGTGAAGTAGGGGATGCTAAAACTTACAGTTTGTGTTCAAGCTTCATGATTCACATCTCATGTGAGGGTTGAAGCTTGAATAATGGCAATGAGGAAGATGAAGAAGCTAGAGAGCAACCATGGGAGCAACTAAGGAAAAATGGCTAAGTTTTGAGAATGAGCAAAGAATGAATGGCAACACTTGACCCCCATTCATTCAAGCATGAAATTTTGCAATATAAAATTGCAACCATGCTTGAATAGTGAGTCAAGATGAATAAACAAATATAACTCCCATGCTTGTAACCATGCTCTCAAATTACACCTCATTTCTATTTTTATCAAAAATAGAAAATCAAGCCATGCTTCATTAGTATATATCATATATATATCATGAAGAATAATTAGTGAGCTAATGATATTAGTTAAGATATAATTATATCACATATAATATATATCACATTATTAAATCAACACTTGATTTAATAATCCGGTTATATCACATATGACCGACTAATATCATTTATCTGTATATCACATTATCAAATCAATACTTGATTCGACAATCTGGTTATATCACATATAACCGTACGGATAACAGATAACTGCCAGATTACAACACGGTATCACATACACGTATTTAATCAGGCCCACACACATATCACATATGTGTCCTACTTCGTTTCGCTTAAACCAGGGAACTTCTGTGTGGGACTCTAAAGACTCGTTAATATGCCAATAGTAGGCGATGATCACATTAGTCACCTACAAACCGTCAGCGGTACTAGCTAGACGTAACGGCTACCCGGATATTGAGCGATATGAAGATCAACAAGCAAGTTTGTCCATGGTCTCCATGAAACCTATCAGTAACACTACCGTACAGTCCGGTCTCTTCGTATGATATGTCGCATATCATGTCTAGGGGTGGTAAACGTTAGACCCTAGTAACGTGATAAGTCATGCCGATGTCTAGTCTATAACGGTTCAAGAAACTACTGATAACACATATCAGTAAATCTCGGCAGCAGCCCCGGCTATGGACTTCCAGTTATAGCCAATTGAGCATAGCGCAATATCAACCCCAATACCGGAAGAGATGAAACCCCTCCTATCGCTCATTGCCTCCATACGACTCGGGACTGTACCCAAAATCCACCTGTTTGCACGACTCCTTTGAGCCGTGGTAGGGAGGAAATCAAAGAACAGTGGGAGCCACACAAGACTTTATGACGATCTCGGGTCTACAGACTAACCTGTATCAGTGTCACCAGAGGACTGCTATCTGACGATAGGTATATTACCACATAGGAGTTCTCGGTGAGTCCTGTTCGGTGTACCCATTTTCCAATGAGCACCTGCGTACAATCTTTGATGTCATACACCAATGGTTGTGGGATCAACTATCGCCCTCTAAGAGACAAGAAATGTACACACTAGTCTACTCTGGAATATCGATGCCCTAGTCTCGATATTCCCTCGACTAGGAATCGATTAAAGGATGTACTTTTGGACCACCTTGGCCCCACTAGTATGATCTCATCATAGTCCTGGTAGTCAAGTATATATCCTAAGGGCTTTATCAGCATGCAAGAGATAGACAGTATAAATACCAGTCTACATGTTAAGATAAAGGTAACCTGATAGCATACTATTATGTCGAGCAAGAAAGTCCTCTATATATGTCCAAGCATCCACTATATCAACAATAATGGCCTCTAGGGCATACATATTCCTAACATGTATACAATGCAATTCTAGTTCTAATTATGCAAACAACATAAATGGAAAACAATTATAACAAGTTTTTGGTTTCGGGCGCTATTTGCCATCCATACAATGTCCCCGGTAGATATTTAGTCTACTCACCAGAACAAGTCGCGATCTACTCGGATTCCATCACTCCTTTTCCCTTTCTCGCTGCTTCCAAAGTCCCCGCGGTCAATCCTAACATGGAAATAAAACTTCGTATATAAGCGGCTAACTTCCGATATGACGAATATGTAAATTCTAAGTGAACTAACTTACGTAACGTCAAACGTGTGATTATCGTGTGCTATATAGACCCAAAGCTTACTAGAGCTATCCCGAATCGTCGTATTTTGAGAAAACTCTAAAACGTGATACGTAATGTCCATATCATACGTTAAATATCATAAAAAGTATAGCAATTAACTTCTAGATTTTTGTACAGACTATCTTGGAAAAATCAAAGTACACCAGAGACCTTAAATAAAATATAGAGAGATACCCACACAAATTCAACACCCAACTCTACAAAAAAACCGGCGGTAGCGGGAAAAGTAAGGATTCCGGCGGTTGAACTGTAAGGAATTGGGTCCGGGTTTCAAGAGTGCACTTTAGGTTCTAATACCAATCTACTGTACTGTTAAATTTATTTCGTGACTAATATAAATATAGCAGATACCAACAGAGGCTAAGACTCTAAACTAAATCATATTTTTCCGATATCGTATACATTCTTTGGTACGTGAACTCATATGAAAACTTGAAAAGTTGGGTTTTTACTTGATTTTGAAGACTTCCACAGAATTCTAAGCATCAAGATGTGTGACAATGAGTCGAGGAGGCCTAACTTGAGTGATTTGAACCAATATCCATAAAAACTCTAGTTTTTCTTTGTAAGGGTGGAGAGCTATACTATTTTGGTGCTAAAAGTGTTGTAAACAACTTATTTTCAGTATGATAAACTGAACAAAAGAGAGTTTTGTGGTGAAAGGAAAGGAAGAGGTGTCACCATGGAGGGGTGAGGTGCATGTGTGCAAGAGTAAGGTGTTGGCTCATGGTACACCTCAAGATGTGTTGTGGGTGAGGTTCATATTAACCTTAACATCTATATACTCACTAATTGCCCTTAAACCCTCATAAAAACCTATAACCCTCTTTGCAATTAAACCTTTTCACTATAACATTTTCTTTACAACTAAAATCCATCTAAACTAGTTACAATAATATTTATACTCATTTATAAAAGTCTTTTTATCATACTTTAAAATTTTAAAAAAAAATAACATTAAAAAAATAACATTTTAAAATTTAAAACAATTATTTAAAATTTTTCCAAAACGTTACACATACAGACACTTATCAGATTTGCTGACCCGGAATCCATCGCTCAGAATAATTTTACGAACTTCTTGTGCCACAACTTCGGAACTTCAATCCATAGAGATACTTGATCAATTAGTAGACTTTATTGTTCGGGCCGTGAACAATAAGAATTTCCGGTTGATTCATATAGATTTCTTCTGTAAGATCACCATTCAAGAAGGCGGTCTTTACATCCATCTGATGAATGACATGACCCTGACTCACCGCCCATGCAATCGAAACTCGGATAGTCATCATTCGGCAAACTGGGACATAGATGTCAAAGAAATTGACTCCTTCTTTCTGAGTAAATTCTTTGGCCACTAGTTTGGATTTGTACTTCTCTATTGTACCATATATCCGCAGCTTCCTTTCGAATATCCATTTGCACCCGATTAGTCTTGTCCCTTGAGGAAGATCCGTCAGTTCCCAAGTGTGGTTCTGAATCAGCGAGTCCATCTTATCATCCACAACTTCTTTCCAAAGAATAATATCGCTACATTTCATCGCTTCTTCGAAAGATTGTGGATCTCCATCAACATTGAAGGTGATGAAGTCGCCTCTGAAGGTTTTAGATTTTCTGGAACGCTTAGCGTGGGGCGGTTTTGTAACTTCTAGAGCAGCTTTGCTTTTTTCCAACTCGGGAGGCATGGCTTCTTCTTGTATTAGAGACGGCTTAGGTACACATTTTTCTTGTACAGGAGGCGGCTCTTCCACTCGATCATTCTCGTAAGAATTCTTGAAATATATGTTCTTATTTTTGATGAACTTACCCTCAAAGAATTCTGCATCGCGTGCTTTGATGATTAAGTTGGTGCCTAGATCTAAAAATCTGCTTGCATTTGTCACAACCTGAAAAGGCACGTGACCGGCACAAGGATCACGTGACGTCCAGTGGACTTCACCGTAACCCAAGTAAGATTAAACCAAAATCAAAACCTATAAGTTGAAAATATTAAATCCGCTTTTAAAGAGAAAAGTAATATCAAAATTTTAAAATATTTTTGGATTTTCAAAACACTAAGAATCACAAGAATACTAAGCTGCTAACCAAAAGAGTAGATAAGGTCAACGTATACATATATTTGTATATCTCAAAGCCAACATGAAACAACCAACTCTACATCGAGTTCGGCAACCAAATATACAACATCTACGTCTCGTCACATGTCTCTAAGTCAAACGAATATACAAGTGGTAGATGGAGTAATAACTAGATATAAAGATAGGTACAAAAAGAGATGGTTACGATACACTTTATAACCCACATGGAGAAAAATGCGATCACGCCCCAAAAGAGAAATGTGCCAACAAAGCCGCTACTGATTCAATCGGTCGGTCCTACAAAAAGCTATGGCACAACGGGGGTGAGTTACTAACTTGTGAGCAGAAATATATCACAAGGTAGATATCGTATGCATAAATGATCTACCGACTAATTATAAAGTACAAGAATAACATGATGTGTGATAACATGTATATATAGCATAAGTAAATGTAAGTGCATCATAACAGATCACACACAATAGAAAAACATCATCAATAAAACTATCATCAAATCCCGTGTCGATCATCAACACTCGAAATCTCATAATATCTTAGGCGCCGTCTCTCGAATCGGCCATATTTTCAATCTCATCATATAACCCCGGTCGGTATACTCAGGATATTCACCGTGTTCCATCATATATTTATAACCGGTTCCTTCCCCCTTCGGTATCGGATCAATCCGTAACTGGTTCCTCCCCCTCAGTATCGGATGTCACCAAACCAGTCCACTATGTATCCGTAACTGGCTCCTCCCCCCTCAGCATCAGATGTCACCAAACCAGTCCACCATGTATCCATAACCGGTTCCTCCCCCTTTGGTATCGGTTATATCCGTAACCGACTCCTCCCCCTCGGTACCGGATAATATCAAACCATAAATACATAGAAAAATTATGGTGAACGTATCATCATCATCATCATTTCAAAAGTAAACCGTAATTTGCAAACATAACAAATTTTTATAAAATAGAACCACGCGGTTTCTCAAATCTCATGGAAAACATAAAGTTCATAGGAACACCATCACATAATTAACTTTGCAACAACAGAAGTTAAGATATAAGAATGTATGGAACAATGGTAACATAATGAGAGTATGATCAGCAACATATGGTACTATCATGAATGTAAATACAACGCGAGCAGCATGAAAAGTTCTATACGTGTCATGGTTGTTACTAATGATATATACGCGTAGCATGTGAATCTGTGTTGGTGCCGCATAGTAATCATTAGTAATTGTGCAAGTGTTCTAGTCTATACGTGTTATGACAGTTACTAATGATGTGTACGTATTGCATGTGAGTCTGTGTTGGTGCCACATAGTAATCGTTAGTAATTGTGCATGTGTCCTAACAAGTGTGTTCGTACAATCATAACAAAGGAAATGAAACATAGCACTGTAAACCGAACATATGAGACATGAGTTATAATGAATAATAAGTGTTCGGACATAACATTGTAAACAGAGCATATGCGACATGAATTTTAATGGATAAGAACTATTCACTAGAATTTTGGTTGTCGGGGGTGCTATACGCTATCCACCCGATTTCCCTCTTATAGATGTTAATCTACTCATCGAATGCGGCTCGGGCTAATCAAAACCTACGACCGCTTTACCCTTCCTCGTCGACTCGGGAGTCCCGCAATTGATCCTATACCTGTAGAGTCACAATATAAAAACCAATATCGAAGCTAACTAATAAAAAAAACGTATATCTATCTTAAACCTATGATAAACGTGCTTAAACTACTTAGGATTGCTCCCTAAATCGAAGCATACACATGTAGAGATTAGTCGAGAGGGGTAAAGAACAAAACACTAAGCAGAAAAGCAAAACATAGCCAAAAATGAACTTCAGACGTTTGCTTCCAAAGCATCAGACGTATGAAGCTCAACAAAACAGAAGTTCTAGAGAATGGGTAGATGTCTAAAGAACAAGCATCAGACGTCTGACCTCAAAAATACAGAGACCCCAGAGAAAGAGCAGACGTCTGAAGAAGGGACATCAGACGTCTGAGGCTCAATTTTAGGGCAAAACACAGAATGACCAGACGTCTAAAGCTTTTAGGATCAGACGTTTGAAAAACATCATGAGCTCATACAGAGAACTCGCTGACATTTGATGCTCTAAACTCTGACGTTCGAAGAAAGAAAAACGCTGCTTGAAAAAGTGGAATTTGCAAAACACTTTAAAACCAAAAACTTATTTTTTTTGCTAAAAACTACACTCTACAATCCAAAATAAGTTGGAACAACAAGAAAACTGCACTAACACACCACAACTACAAGTAACCACTTAAAACTCCATTTGTGCAAGATTTATGACGTAAAAATTTGAGTTTTATACAAAGGTATAGTTTTTCATGCAAAACTCTTAAGAATTTTTCTGAGATGAGGGATTGTCACCTTATAATGGAGCTAAAGGAAATCCAAGACTTGTAGGATACCACTAAGAAGTTGATGATGACTTCTAGTTGATGAACTTAAGAGAGGATATGGCTTGGATGGAGAAGAGCTAAGTTTTGGGGTTTGGACTTTGAGGGAGAGTGAGAGATAATTTTGGATGTGTGTACATATGAATTGGTGATCCTATGCCTCCTCCCATACCCATGCCTCCCTCTCCCAATATTTAATCAACCAAGAAGAAAAATCCCAAAAATTTTATTTAGAGAAATTAAGGAAAATGAGAATATTATAATATGGTTACCATGGCATAATAAAACTTTTAGTAGAAAAAAATGTATTAGTTTCATTAATTAAAATTGTATAGATATATGTTGTAACATTTCAGAAAAATTTGAAAGTTTATTTAGAATTTTAAATAATAATATAACGAGTTTTATTAAAATGATACCAATTACTGGATTGGGTTATCATAATTTGGTATATATATCTATAAAATTGGTAATAATAATACCAATATTTTCTAATTCTAATTAATAGTTATTTTGCATGGCAAGTATAGGTTTATATTAATGTTTTGATTAGTTACTCTAAACGAAAAATTGGGAATTAATATTTTTGTGTATGGTTGATTAAATAATTGGAGGGGGAAGAGAGAGAGGCATGGGTGAGGCATGAGCTCACCATACCCATTTTCACCCTCTCCCTTCTCTTCTCATTCCTTTCATCTTCACCAAAACTAGCTCTCTCCCACTCTCACTCAACCATGGCTCACTCTCACTCTTATCCTAACCCCGTATAAACCTCTCACAATTCATCTCCTCAACACCAAACTCAACTTCTTCAAGTTGGAACTATCATCAAGTGTCTCTATACAAATCTAGGATCTCCTCTTTTGTTTAAATCTTTCAAGGTAAACCATTTGGTCTCAAGTTTCAAGAGTTTTGCATGAAAACTATACCTTTGCACAAAAATCATGTTTTTATTGTTCAAATCTTGCAAAGATAGGTTTTTAAATGGTTACTTGTATTTGTAATGTGTTAGTAAAGTTTTATTGATGATTATAAGTTGTTTTGGATTGTTGAAGATAGTTTAAAACAAAAGTTTCGATTTTAATGTTTTGCAAATTCCAGTTTTTTCGAAGTAGCAGTTTTGAGCTTCAGACGTTTGAGGCTTGAGCTTTAGACGTCTGCAATGTCTCTATTTATGTTGCATATTGTTTGTCAGACTTTTGAGACTTGTTCTTTAGACGTCTGCTCCTTCTCTGGGTTTTCCTCTGTGTCTTCTTCAGACATCTGTATGTTGTTCATCAGACGTCTGAGATCTTTCTGTAACTATTTCATGTTGTTTTTCAGACGTCCGACCTTTGAGCTTCAGACGTTTGCCTCTTCTCTGTCTCTTCAGATGTCTGAGCATTAAGTTTCAGACGTCTGATGATCTTTTTATGGCATGATTAACTTGATTTTGCGCCATATTTAGTTGCTTGAGTTTATAACGATATTGATAGGGTTTTCCCTTTTATACTTATGATTATTATTGGTTATAGGATCGGGTGTAGGAGATCTTGAGGCGATGAGTAGAGGCATAACAGTCGTGAGACTCGACTAGCTGGTGCTACGTCGGTGAGTAGATATTTGTATCTACGAGTGGGAAATCGGGTGGATGGCGTATAGCACCCCCGTGAAACATATTTAAATTAATATTTTATGCAATTTATATACTTATGAGTCATGCTACGTATATATCGACACTTGCCCGTTAATTAGTAGATTTAATTAGTTTCGCTTTGGTATGTTTATCGTTAATACACTTATTAGAACACTTGCACGTTTAATAGTAATTGCCATGTGGCACAATCACAAACGCACATACTAACACGTACACATTACTAGTAATTGCCATGCCATGTAGCACTTGCCATGATTTATATATATTAGCATGATTAATAATATGTTCAACGTTATGTTTATGTATGCGACTAGTTGTTGGGCGAGTATGCGACTAGAGCTTCGTACCAGTTGCTGTGGGTGTACGTGATTAGATATCTATACCGATTGATGAGTGAGTGCGTCGACGAGATGTCCGCACCATTCGCCGTGTGTGTACGTGAATAGATGTCCGTACTAATTGCTACGTGTGCATGGAGACTAGATATCCGTACTATTTGAACTCTGTGTTTGCGTACGTAGACTAGAGTTCCGTACTGACTATTATTGAGCGCATTATATTATTTATCATAACATTTGGAATTATCGAAAATGAAGTTATGATTTAATTCAATGGAATATTGGTTGTCATCATACGAGGTGAGATTCCGTACAGGATGAGGTGGTGATGGTTAGCCGAATACGACCTTTTATTATTGACTCGCTGACTCTCATTATTTATCGCGATTGGGAGATTATGAAAATACAAGGTTATGCTTTGTCATGCCCTGCTTCCCAAAATACGGAATACGAGGGGTTAACAAGGCTAGCCATGCTCCTACGGTCGAGGAAACATCCTGCCATAGTCACACTTCGGCTTCTAGCTTTACGTGGTAATCAGTAATCAATGCACAAGTACTGAGAAATGCAGTCACTAAATCAAATCAGATACAAAAACTAACCAGATAGAGATCAAGGAAGTATAGTGCTGAGTCGCTGACCTAGATATCCGCAATGTCCTCGGGGTACGTCAGGTCCTGGTCCGAGCTAAATCCACTTCTCACTCTGAGCATGCATACTTAGATCGTCAGAGCGACACAAAAGCAATAAATAGAAATACATGTGTAACAAGTGTAATAATGATGAATATGAAACAGTAAGCATGAAGTGATGATATGATCATGAAGGAGCCAATACAGGTAAACAGTAAAGCGGGTAAATAGTAAAGCAGGTGTATCAGTCAGTAATCAATGCATGCCACTAAACCTATTAGTCTCTAAGTCTCATTGTCCAGGTCGCTAAACCTATCGTCAGTCCAAGTGTGAGAGTCAACCACGCAGGAGTATCCCCAACCTAAGGGTAGGGCCCCAGGAGCAAGGGAACACGGGCCCGAATCACGCACGATAATAATCAGTAACTTCATCCATACAACTCCCAAAATCACGGTATATGCCGGCAATGGGACTCCCGAGATTCCGTTGAACTCACACTCAAACTACCCCACACCCCGTGGTCTAAATCAAACACCAACCATAAACTCAAATACTAGTCGGTCCATGACAAGTCTACGCGAGAACTGAAGTCATGATCTCCATCAAGCATGTCTCGACTGTTACCCAAGATAAATGGACATTATTTGGTGCCTTATCTATGACACTAATATAAGTGCTTTCATAATCGTCCCATGCCAATTATAGTCACACTTATACATGTCCCATAGACGTCGACAATGCAATAAATTAACTGGGTCCGTTGATTGTGTACAAGTATGTGTCACTTTCACTTATTCATTCACGCTTTAACACTAACGTACTTGCCACAATCAAACACTAATACCTACCACTGGGTAATGTACACGATCACTAGGTTATCAATGTATATGAGCTCTACATGATATGATGAGAATGCAATAATTATGATATGAATAAAATATCATCAACCAATGTCCTACCACTTGCATAATTTACTATAAATCATGCATTCAGAATTAAGCGAAACAATGTAAAAGGGGTAAGCATTATGTTTAATCATCTATCCATCAAAATTGGTTTCGTGTAAATCGGGTTTCAGGTTTACTAGTTGTGGCCATTTCAATTTAAGTGTTCACTGCTGGAAATCCGGTTTCAGAATTGGAAGTCCGTTTCGTAACACATTTTACTTCCAGTTGGGATCATAATTAGGCGATACTATAGTTGAACAATATTTAGGTTTATCAGTTAGATTTCCAGCTCACTAGACGGATCGATAATATCCATGGTTTACTGGAAGTTATGCATTGTACAATAAAGAGGTATACGTTCAGTCCCTGTTTGGGACAGCTATGTGTTCTGTTGATTTAAAAATATAATTTAAATAGTAAACGACAGTAAAAATGAATGAAACCACTTTCAATGATTATATAACAGATTTATCTTCGCTATGGTATAGGATTCCGCATTATGACATTTTCATACAGCAGAGTAAAAGTATTACAAAACGAGACTCGACAGCCAGAGCTGCTCCGGACTGCAGTCCAGAGCCGCACTCCGAACCAGTTTCCGTCACCTTTTTAGCGTAGAAACAGATTAAACTCTTATGGGGTTCTAGGTTGTCGAGTCGGCTTCGATATGAGCCCTCAAACTCAACATTCCGATTTGTAATCAATTAACTGTGATTTTTACGAGTTTCGGGTACGGGAAAATTTCAGTTTTAACGGGTCTAGAAGGGAAAGACATATCACGTTGTTAAAAACCATATTTTCAAGCCAAATCATAACACAACATTCGTTATCACTCGGGCCATCAGTTGTGATTAGTTTCCGTCAGTTTAAAAAGGGGTTTCAGTTCGTGTTTTGCATCGAACACTTGCATTACTTGATTTGCAATCTAAATGTATATATGATATTGAAGTGTAATCGAATTGAAAAGGTATAATTAGCATGGAGCAAGTATTAAACTTTCCTGGTGATGTATTGACGACAGTCCGGCAACGGAAACGGCAACGGCGCGATTGCGATGCACGCACGGTTAGCGTTCGCGGCCTTGGCTCGAGCTTGGAGATGGAGCTGCTACGACTAGAGCTTGGGTGCGAACGAGAAGGGGCCAGCGGGAATTGTGGGTGTAGGTAGCAGAAGAGCTCGATGGAGTAGCGAAGAGATGGAGCTCGTTGGAGTTGTCTCAGGGGTCGGCCGATGATGCAGGTGTGCAGTGAGGCTCTATGAGTGGAGCAACAGGCGTCGAGGCAGTTGCTCGACGAATGTGGTGGCCTGGTGACGGCGATGTGCAAGCGAAGGTGCTCGGGTGTTGAGGTGGTCGGGGGTTGAGGCTCGGTGGTACTGAGGTGACGGTGAGGGGTCGCCGGCGAAGGGGTGACGGGGGCTCGGGTGTGCAGGCGAAGGGGTGAGTGGGGATGATGATGGTGGTGGTTGTGGAGATGGGTTCAAGAAGGTAGGAGATGCTCCCGGCGATGGGTTCCCGAAGAGAAGAGGTGGCAGGCGATGGAGGCTCCGGTGGTGCAAAGTGGCGATTGCGAGGAGGCGTGGATGAGGGTGAGGTCGACGAGAGAGAGAGAGTGGATGAAAGTGATGAAGAGAGGGAGTGCAGAGAGAGGGAGGGAGCGGGCGATGAGATTAGGGGGTTTGTTGGTGTGGGGTTGTTGGCGAGGAAGGAGCGAGTCGTGGGGGTTTGTTGGGCGAAGAGGGGGAGCTCAACGCGGGGAGTTAGGACGAGGACGAGTTCGTGGGGGATCGGGTGGACGGGCGCGGGTCGTGGGGAAGTGGCCGTTGCGAAGGGAGAGAGGTGGGAAAAGAGAGGAAAATGCGATATGGGGGAGAAAGAAGGGGGAAAAGCGGGTCGGGCTCGGGGGAGAAAAGAAATGGGTTTGGGGTTTTAGGGAGGGGCCTGGGCCTGGGCTAGGGAAAAAGAATTAAAAGGAGAAGGGGGAAGGAATGGTGGGCTGGGCTGGGAAATGGAGAAAATATAAAAGGGAATAGAAATAGGGTTAGGGTTTGGGTAGGTTTAAAGGTTAGGGTTTTAAAATAAATAAAATAATTATAAATATAAATAAACAAATTTTGTAAGCAACACTTTATATAAGTATGGATATTGGTGTACAAAAGAACTGGGTATTACATGTTTATTTCTAAAACTAATGATTTGTTTCATATAATAAAACTATAATACAAAGGATGCGCTGTAGGATTTCAAAAGGGATATCTAGTTTAAAATATCGCAGTCTCCTTATTTTTAAACAACGTTTCGTACTATTTTAGACTATAATTGGACTATTCAGAAGTATTTATCCATTTACAATGCTCGTTCACGCTATACCTGCTTTACTTATTATTCGTTTACGCTATTCTTGCTTATCAATCGTGTACGCTACACTTACTTTACATGTTATCCGTTCATGTTATGATTATGTTATTAGCGTATGCCATATTTTCCATGAGATTTGGGGACCGCGTGGTATTATTTTATAAGCTTGGATATGTTTGCATATTGTGGTCTACTTTTGTTATGATGATGATGCATTCACCATGGGTTTCTATATATTTATGGTTTGTTGTTATTTGATATCGAGGTGGGTGAGAACCGATTATGGATATATGGTGGACTTGTTTGTTGATATCCGATATCGAGATGGGGGAGAACCGATTATGGATACATGGTGTGATCAATCCATGAGCGATTGAGCTTATATATGTTCAATTCATGAGTGATTGTGGTTAGAAGGCAAAATATCTTATTGGGGACTGATTGTTTTGAGATTTTATCGTGACGTACTAAGTTTAAAGATTCCGTAATCAAGACGGTATCGCGTGTAACTAGCCGAGATGAGTACGGGTCATCCGTAAGGAGAAGATACATTTTCGATTCTTGTTCTCATGAGTTAAGTCAAAAGGTCCGAGTTTGTTCAATTCTAACCTAAGTGTTGTGTATATGCAAAAGACCGCTTGTTAAGGATAGAGTTAAGTTAGTTCAAGTTAGGAAAATCCATACATTTTGCTTTGTGTCTCACTTGACTATTGATACTAGGATAATCGGCAACAACATGGATTAGGGGTGCTTAAGTACAGTATTTGCGATTATGCGTGAAATCCGATTTATTGACCCTTGTCCTTCCGTTCTTGTCTTTTAACCCACGCCTCCGGCCAAACCAAACGCAATCGGTCACGATTAGGAATCACCGCTATCGTGGTAGGATAGTGTGCCTAACGGAGCGATTGCGTGAAATTTGGATGGAATTCAATTCGCAAGATGTCGGGCAAAGGAAAGAAGTAAAGAGAAATCTAACTCAAAACATAACCATTCTCATTCTCTAACAAGAAAGTAAACTACTCATAAATCATCACAAAAATGATAGGAAAACACAAGAGGGAAGACATCAAATAAAACATTGCATGTAAAGAATAAGGGGAGAAAATTGCAAGTATAGTAAAAAGATACTAGGAACCAAAGTGCTTGAATGCAAACTTCATTAAAGTTCAAATGAGAGTACAAGATAGTGAATTCAAATGCCGGAATCTAACCTTGCAAGCTCAGTTAAGAGATTGCAAGATCAGATAACAACAAAGAACTTAAAGTTAAACCTATCTACTATGTACAAAACTAGAACTAAATATTATATTCTAAGTTGTAAAAGTAGGCTAAAAAGTAGTATACCAAGCTTGCTCACTGATTTGGTATTTATAGGAACTTCATCAACAAAAACAAACTATAAAAATGAAGTGATTGTTTGTTATGTATATGCCCTAGAGGCCATTGTTGTACATATGATGTATATTATAGTGGTGCTTGGATATATATAGAGAGAACTTTCTTGCTCGACATGATAGTATGCTATCTGGTTTCACTTTGTCTAAACATGTTGACTTGTATTGTATTACTGTCTTGCTCTCACATGTTGATAAAGCTTTTAGGATATGTACTTGACTACTAGGACTATGATGCAGATCATACTAGTGGGGCCAGGGTTGTCCACGAGTATATCCTATAATTGTTTCTAGTCGAGAGTCTATCGAGAAAAGGCATCGATATTCCAGAGTAGACTAGCGTATACGCATCTTGACCCATATGATGGGCGATGGATGATCCAATATCCATTGGTGTTTGACATCAAAGATGGTATACGGGTGCTCAGTGGAGACTGGGTACACTGAACGGACTCACCGAGAACTCCTAAATGGTATTATACCTATCGTCAGGTAGCAATTTTCTGGTGACACTGGTACAGATTAGTCTGTAGACCCGAGATCGTTATAGAGTCTTGTGTGATTCTCACTATTCTTTGATTTCCACCTTAACACATTCATGAGAACGTGCAAAATGGTGGCTTTTGGATAGAGTCCCGAATCACATGGAGGCAATGAGCGATAGGAGGGATTTCGTTTCTCCCGATATTGGGGGTTGATGTTGTGCTATGTTCGATTGGCTATAACTGGAAGTCCCTGACCAGGGCTGATATGGAGATCTACTGGTAAGTGTTATCAGTAGTTTCTCGACCCGTTACGAGCCTCACATCGACACGACTTATCGGTTACTGGGGTCTGACGTTTATCACCCCTAAACTGGATATGTGACATATCAGACGAAGAGACCGGACTGTACGGTAATGTTACTGATTGGATTCACGGGAGTGTGTACAGGCTTGCTTGTTGATCTTCTGATCGCTCAATACCCGGATGGCTGTTACGTTTAGCTGACCGCTTGCAGCTTGTGGGTGTTTGATGTGATCATCACCTATTGCTGGCGTATTGACGAGTCTTTAGAGTCCTACACAGAGGTTTCCTGTCTCAGGCGAAACGGAGTAGGAGCACATATGTGATATGTGCGGGACCGAGATTGATACGTGTATGTGATACCGTATTCTATTCTCAGGTGAAACGGAGTAGGAGCACATATGTGATATTGGCCGGGTATATGTGATATAGGCCGGGTATATGTGATATAGCCGGGTTATCGGATCAAGTGTTGATTCGATAAAATGATACATATTATATTAGTCGGTTATATGTATATAGCCGGATTATTAAATCAAGTATTGATTTAATGATTTAATATATAATTATATATGTGATATATTACATTACATTAACTAATATAACCTCACTTAAATGATTCTTTTATCTCACTTAGGATGCATTGATATATATGTGATATATGTTAAATGTATTCTTTTCTTTTGTTACAAAACTATATATATATGTGTGTGTGTGTGTGTGTGTGTGTGTGTGTGTGTGTGTGTGTGATATGTATAATTGTAACATGCCAGGTTATAAATGCAACTAGGGTTTATGAGAATTAAACCATGCTAGGGTTAAGATTAGGGTTTATATTTATCATTAAGTAATTCAAATATTGTGGATTTTGTCATGGTTGATATTTGTTGAAAGCTTGTAGAAGCTTGTAGGCTTCTTTGACTTTATCCACTCTTTTTGTCTAGCTTAAGATATTTTTTGACCTAACCTTTAACCCTAGCTAATAGTTAAGTCTCTACAAGGGTTAAGCATGACATGCTTAACCCTTGATTGCATTTTCTAACCTCAACAATAATTCATTTTCATCACTTCATCTTCTTCTTCCTCCACAAAATCTTGCTAGCCTTTTCATTTGTGATGAAATAAAGTGAGAAAAAGAAAACTAAAGAGAGCAAAATTCCTATTTCATCATCCTCTTCTATACTAGCCATATAGATTAGTGTGTTAGCTTCACTAGTTCCTAATTAGTGAAGAGATAGCTTGGGTGTGTGACTCTTCAAGGTATATCATCTTGGATTGTGAAGACTTCAAGCAAGCATGAATCATTCACCTCATGGAGCCTCTCTAGAGTCCGGAAGCTTGATGATCGCAGCGAAGGGACCACAACTCGGAGCTTATGAAGCGAAGGAACAGATTACAAAGGTTGTAATCCCTATTACTTAGAAGTAAAGTTGTTTGCTTTAAGTTTTCACATGATTCTCTAGTATCGATTCTAGGTTAGGGTTATCTAGAACGGCAAAATTTTGAAACTGGCATGGACGATGCCACTTAAAACCTTGCTTCCATCCTAGGTATCCCAACAGTGGTATCAGAGCCTAGCTAGAGAATTAGACGGATATGTGTAGGATTACGAAACCGAAACAACTCCGAAACATCCGAATCGAAACCCTAGTTTCTGTCGAATTTTTTCAGGTGTCAATTTTTTTTTCAAACAATTGCAGAATGATGTATGAGATACATAATGAACACTACCAAAATTTGAACCCATGTGCTCGGATTTTGGCCGAGCACAAGTAGGTAAATTCCGAGCAGGCCGGCCCCTTGTTGGGTTTTGGGCTTCAAAATTTGGTCATGTTCCAATCTCTGGGGTTTGGTAATTCAGGTGTTGTTTGTTTTTGCTAAATTTGCATATGATGTTATCTTTTTACAAAGGCAATTCGGAGTGTTTCGTATTCGTAATTCTAGTTTGTTTTCAGGTTATTTAGATGATGTTAAAAGGTTCGAACGGATATCAATAACTCACTTTTTCCTATGCTGGAAATTTTTCCATGTGTTGGATTTTTCTTTAGTTTAAAACTTTCAGAAACCCATGCAAACGATTCTGTGGACTCTCTAGAAGAATGAAACCCTAACTCGATTATATGACCGTCAGAACCGTCACCAAACCCTAGGGTTTGTGGTAGTTCAGCGGTGCCACATGTGAGGCATTGGTTGACCCTTCTATGGCTGGTTCATAGGAGATGTGGCATGTTCTGGGACCTTTTGAACTCCGCTCAAGTGTTGAGCTCAATTGGAAAATTTTGGGTGTTTGTTTATTTGATCGGAAAGTTTAACATTTTCTAGTTATCTGAGATTGTGATACAATATGTGGAATTCATATAGTTAGGCATGAAATCCGTAATATGTGATATTTCGGGTTTATGATGTATAAGATGATTGTGGATTCCAAATGTTGTAGTTTTTTACTTTCTTTTCTACGACCGTAAGTGTAATATGTGATGTATCGTCAGTTTCGTTGCTATACATCAACAACAATTAGGATACGCATACTTACTTACGTTGATGACATGTGATGTTATGTGTTGCTGTGATATGTTATATCAGATCGTCGTGATTTGAATAGCCGGGGTTTTTATGTGAGATGAGAGTTTTTCATTTTCATTCATGTAAAATTCATTGTATGTAATATTATTTTATTGGGGTACTTCCGGGTTGAGGATGATATCACCATTGTATATTATTTACTTTTCCGCATTAGGATAGACCCAAGGAGGAAAGCACAAGCAGCTGGGTTCTAGGGTCCAGTGGGAGGCCATCTCGAGGAGTCGAGGCCGGGTCTCCTAACCCTAGAATTGGGAGGGTTACTTGCCGCTCTCATAGAGGTCTAGGGATTTGGGTTTGGCTATTCATCGCGACCGTGAAATCCGTGTTTTATACAGGCTTAAAATAAAACACGGACCTCCTAGTATATCCAATATTTCATATGTTATCTTCTGCTGCTAATATTCTGTGATGTGATCATTTTATATGCGTGTGACGAATGATTTATTATTGTATATATGATATATAATAAACGCTGCTTATGTTTTTCACCCGCGCTAGTCCCGTCCCGGTATGCCGTTAGTTAAGTAACCTAACGGTGCATAACGGGACACTGTGGCGAAAGCGGATGGCATAAGCGTACGTTGTATTTTCGTTTCTTCTGTGATGCTTAGGAAGTATAAATGATGGGACTTCGTTAATGAGATTAATGAATGATAAAGAAACCTAAAAGATGTAAAATCAAATTTTCAAAAAAGGTAGCTCTAGTTTTTGCTTTGTATAGCGGTATTTCTTGTAGAATATCCAGCACCATATTCGATAAGCAAAGAGCCGAGATCCCTTCACCGGGAGTGACCTCTTTAGAGAAACTAGCAGATGCTATAACTCACTCAGTTTGTTTTTGATTGCTTCTATAGTTCTTGCTTTGCATAGCGGTATTTGTGAAATATCCTGCACCTTATTCGATAAGCAAACAGCCGAGATCCCTTCACCGGGAGTGACCTCTTTAACGAAACTAGTAAATGCCTCAAAAACACTCCTTTTCAAAATCACTTGTTTCTACAACGATATCAAGTTCATTACGCAAAAGGTTTTCATAAAAACCCGTCGTAGCCCTCCGTCATTTCAGATAAAGATTATTTAGTATTCGTGCCGCGTTTGTTGACATCTGTCAAGACGTAGTGTGCGGTAGCTGATCAGTACTTATCTGTAAAGCATGTGATGAGATTGGATTAGGGTAGTCATACGACCTTGTTGACCTCTGTCAAGGGTTGTGCGTGTGGGTTTGATTCAATCAAGAAATGACGGGTTGCACTTGACTAGTGCACTATAGTTTGTTGACCTCTGTCAAGGTCATAACATGCTAGGGGCAAAACATTATCGGGAATTTCAAGTGTTGAAATTTGCAATGAGATTGCATACCTTTTATGAGATAGTTGGATCCCGATACCCACTGCGAGTAAGAGTTACTCCTGGGAGATTTTTACACATCACAATTAGCCGATCAAGTAGGTGTGTAGAAAGGTGTTAACGGGGTTATGCCTATGGGAAAATGAGGTTTATTTTAATTAGGTCCGTGCGAAAGCACGAGAAACCTCCCTCAAAGTACCAATATTGGCCTGGCTGAAAAATTGGCGAACTTGTAAAGAGTAATTAATCCCGGCTAGTCTTACCTTTTAGGGTTTGAAAGAAGATTTGATAAAACCAGTGGGAGCCATCCTGATTAGATAAGATAATAACCAATCTAATCTTGCAAGAGCATACGCTAAAGTGTTTTCTTCTCTCTCTCTCCAGGTAGCGACCATGTCAGGCCTTAATCAAGATAATAATATGGATGTATTGACCGAACCCGCTTGTTATATTAAGCAGGGGAACGTTGGTTCCGTTCTTTCGTATAATTGTTATAAGACTGAGCAGGGAATAGAAACATATCCAGGTTCTCACGCCATCCAAACGAAGAATAAGTATATTGATGCATCTTCTTCAGGTGTGTTAGTTACCGAGAACTATTTCTCAGTTCATTCTACGTCCTGGGTATTAGATACCGGATCAAGATCCCACATATATAATATGTTACATAGGCTAAGAAAAGGTAGGGAACTGGGAATGAGTGATCGTTCCATAAGAGTAGGGAATGGTGCAAATGTTGCATCCAAAGCAGTTAGCGAATATTATCTTGTATTACCAAATGGTAATACATTAATTCTGAACGAATGCTATTACATTCCGACCCTGATATGCAATCTTATATCACTTTTTTTATTGAGTAAAGAAGGATATAAATTTTTTGGTACAGGATAATGTTATGAACATCTTCCTGAATCAAAAGTTGATTGGATCAGGCTCGTTAAATAATGGCATATACGTTCTAGATCAAACCACAGTTCTTAATGTACAAAACACACACAAGAGGAAGAGTTCAGAAATGAACGAATCCTTCTTGTAGCATTGTAGACTAGGTCATATCAATGCGACACGACTAGCTAAGTTACATAAGGATAGATATTTGAATCCGTTTGAATTTTCATCTTATGATACTTGCCAGTCATGTCTCAAAGGCAAGATGACCAAAACTCCGTTTAGTGGACACGGAGAAAGAGTTACAGAACTCTTGGGACTGATACGTAGTGATGTATGTGGTCCCATGTCTACACATGCCAGGGATGATTTCTCGTACTTCATTATATTCACTGACGATCTCTCAAGATACGGACATGTGTTCCTATTGAAATACAAGTCTGAAGCTTTTGTGAAATTCAAAGAATATAAACACGAAGTCGAGAACCAAAAGGGTAAAAGTATTAAATCCTTCGATCTGATCGAGGAGGAGAATACTTGAGCAATGAGTTCCGGGATTATCTAAGAGAGAATGGGATTCTCTCTCAGCTTACTCCACCGTATACCCTACAGCACAACGGTGTATCAGAACGGAAAAATCGCACCCTATTAGATATGGTGCGTTCTATGATGTGCACCGCTGAGTTACCTATTTCCTTTTGGGGTTATGCGCTTGAAGCATCAGCATACCTATTAAATCAGGTTCCACCAAAATCTGTACCTACCACACCATATGAGACATGGAGTGGGAAGAGACCATGTCTTAAACGAGTTAAGATATGGGGTTGTCCGGCCTATGTCAAAAGGCAAAATCCAGACAATCTCGAGGCACGATCAGTTCTTTGTAAGTTTGTTGGATATCCTAAACATTCGAATGGATATCTATTCTACCACGGTGAACAACAAAAGGTGTTTGTTGCTCAACATGCCACCTTTTTAGAAAAGGAATTTCTTGCAAAAGAAATTAGTGGCGAAGAGGTAGAGCTGGAAGAAGTTCCAGCAAAAAAAAACTATAAGTGAAGATTTAGTGGAACCAGAGGATTGATAGTTGCCAACGAACCTCAGCCTCTCTGCCGATCTAGTAGGATTCCTCATCCACCTGAGAGATACTACGGTTTTCTCATTGATGGTAAGAGCGAGGATTGCAACATGGAAGATGATGACCCGACTAGCTTCGAGCAGGCCATCATGAGTGGGGACTCTGTAAAATGGCTGGATGCAATGCAATCTGAGATGGAATCCATGTATGCCAACAAAGTATGGACTTTGGAAGTTGCTCCTGAAGGGGTAAAACCCATTGGGAGAAAATGGATCTTTAAGAAGAAACTTGGTGTAGACGAAAAAGTTGAGACTTTCAAAGTTAGACTTGTTGCAAAGGGTTTTCGTCAACGACCAGGTATGGATTATGACGAAACCTTTTCTCCAGTGGCTATGCTTAAGTCCATCCGATCTTACTTGCCATTGCTGCATACCATGATTACGAAATCTGGCAAATGGAATTTAAGACCGCCTTTCTAAATGGTGATTTAGAGGAGTGTGTGTACATGACTCAGCCAGAGGGTTTCGTAGACAGTGGGAGCAGCGGAAAGGTGTGCAAGCTGCTTAAATCCATCTACGAGTTAAAACAGGCATCGCGGAGTTGGAACATCTGTTTTGATGTGGTAGTGAAAGAGTTTTACTTCATCAAAAACGTAAATGAACCTTGTATTTACAAGAAGGTGGCAAAGAGTAAGATTGTCTTCCTTGTATTGTACGTGGATGACATACTCTTGATAGGAAATGATGTTCTTATGCTGCACTCAGTCAAGCTCTTCTTATCACAAAAATTCTCATTGAAAGATCTACGTGATGCCTCCTGCATTTTGGGGATTAAGATCTATAAAGATAGATCTAAGCGGATACTGGGATTGTCCCAATTCAGGTACATTGACACCATACTAAAAATGTTTAGTATGGAAGAATCCATGCGTGGAAATTTACCCAAGATCTCTGGACTCACTCTCTCCAAAGAGATGTCTCCTAAGACTGATTTGGAGAGAGCTCGCATGCAAGGGATATCCTATGCTTCGGCAGTAGACTCTATCATGTACGCGATGCTATGTACCAGACCCGATGTGGCATACTCACTAAGTGTGGTGAGTAGGTATCAAGCAGATCCAGGAGAGAGTCACTGGACAGCCGTGAAGAACATTCTCAAATACGTGAGAAGGACTAAAGAGATATTCTTGGTATATGGTAACGGAGAACTCCAGGTGGAGTCCTTTACTGATTCAAGCTTCCAAAGTGATAAGGACGACTCTAAGTCGTACTCGGGATTTGTCTTTACCTTCAATGGAGGGGCGGTTTGTTGGAAGAGTTCCAAGCAAGAAACCGTGGCAGACTCGACGATGGAGGCTGAATACATCGCTGCCAACGATACTGCCAAAGAGGCTGTCTTGATAAAGAAGTTCATAACTGAACTTGGATTGGTTCCGCCCATTGAGCATCCAATACCTTTGTATTATGATAACAATGGAGCTGTGGCTTTGTCCAAGGAACCCAGGTCCCATCAGAGATCCAGGCATATTCTGAGGCGGTATCACCTGATCCGGAAGATAATTGATCGCCGGGAGATCGAGGTCAGGAGAGTTGACACGAAGGACAACACAGCGAATCCACTCATGAAGGCCATAACCCAGATACAATTTGAGAGACTATTCGGGATGTTGGGTATGAGATACTACAACAGCTGGCCTTAGTGCAAGTGGGAGATTGTTAGTTATGTATATGCCCTAAATGCCATTGTTGTACATATGATGTATATTATAGTGGATGCTTGGATATATATAGAGAGAACTTTTTTGCTCGACATGATAGTATGCTATCTGGTTTCACTTTATCTAAACGTTGACTTGTATTGTATTACTGTCTTGCTCTCACATGTTGATAAAGCCCTTAGGATTTGTACTTGACTACTAGGACTATGATGCAGATCATACTAGTGGGGCCAGGGTAGTCCACGAGTACATCCTATAATTGTTCCTAGTCGAGGGTGTATCGAGAAAGGGCATCGATACTCCAGAGTAGACTAGCGTATACGCATCTTGACCCATATGATGGGCGATGGATGATCCCACATCCATTGGTGTTTGACATCAAAGATGGTATACGGGTGCTCAGTGGAGACTGGGTACACTGAACGGACTCGCCGAGAACTCCTAGATGGTATTATACCTATCGTCAGGTAGCAGTTCTCTGGTGACACTGGTACATGTTAGTCTGTAGACCCGAGATCGTCATAGAGTCTTGTGTGATTCCCACTGTGCTTTGATTTCCACCTTACCACGTTCATGAGAACGTGCAAAATGGTGGCTTTTGGGTACAGTCTCGAATCACATGAAGGCAATGAGCGATAGGAGGGGTTTCGTCTCTCCCGGTATTGGGGGTTGATATTGTGCCGTGTTCGATTGGCTATAACTGGAAGTCCCTGGCCAGGGATGATATGGAGATCTACTGGTAAGTGTTATCAGTAGTTTCTCGACTCATTACGAGCCTCACATCGACACGACTTATCGGTTACTGGGGTCTGACGTTTACCACCCCTAAACTGGATATGTGACATATCAGACGAAGAGACCGGACTGTAGGGTAATGTTACTAATTGGATTCACAGGAGTGTGTGCATGCTTACTTGTTGATCTTCTGATCCCTCAATACCTGTGTGGCTGTTACGTTTAGCTGACCGCTTGCAGCTTGTGGGTGTTTGATATGATCATCACCTACTGCCGGCGTATTTACGAGTCTTTAGAGTCCTACACAGAGGTTTCCTGGCTCAGGCGAAACGGAGTAGGAGCACATATGTGATATGTGCGGGACCGAGATTGATACGTGTATGTGATACCGTATTCTATTCTCGCGATATGTGATATCGGCCGGGTATATGTGATATAGCCGGGTTATCAGATCAAGTGTTGATTCGATAAAATGATACATATTATATTAGTCGGTTATATGTAATATAGCCGGATTATTAAATCAAGTATTGATTTAATGATTTAATGTATAATTATATATGTGATATATTACATTACATTAACTAATATAAGCTCACTTAAATGATTCTTTTATCTCACTTAGGATGCATTGATATATATGTGATATATGTTAAATGTATTCTTTTCTTTTGTTACAAAACTATATATATACGTGATATGTATAATTGTAACATGTTAGGTTCTAAATGCAACTAGGGTTTATGAGAATTAAGCCATGCTAGGGTTAAGATTAGGGTTTATATTTATCATTAAGTAATTCAAATATTGTGGATTTTGTCATGGTTGATATTTGCTGAAAGCTTGTAGAAACTTGTAGGCTTGTTTGATTTTGTCCACTCTTTTTGTCTAACTTAAGATATTTTTTGACCTAACCTTTAACCCTAGCTAATGGTTAAGTCTCTACAAGGGTTAAGCATGACATGCTTAACCCTTGGTTGCATTTTCTAACCTCAACAATAATTCATTTTCATCACTTCATCTTCTTCTTCCTCCACAAAAGCTTGCTGGCTTTTTCATTTGTGATGAAATAAAGTGAGAAAAAGAAAACTAAAGAGAGCAAAATTCCTACTTCATCATCCTCTTCTATACTAGCCATATAGATTAGTGTGTTAGCTTCACTAGTTCCTGATTAGTGAAGAGATAGCTTGGGTTTGTGACTCTTTAAGGTAGATCATCTTGGATTGTGAAGACTTCAAGCAAGCATGGATCATTCACCTCATGGAGCCTCTCTAGAGTCTGGGAGCTTGATGATCGTAGCGAAGGGACCACAACTCGGAGCTTATGAAGCGAAGGAACGGACTACAAAGGTTGTAATCCCTATTACTTGAAGTAAAGTTGTTTGCTTTAAGTTTTCGCATGATTCTCTAGTATCGGTTCTAGGTTAGGGTTATCTAGAACGGCAAAATTTTGAAATTGGAATGGACGATGCCACCCGAAACCTTGCTGCCGTCCTAGGTATCCCAACAGTGATGTGATAAGGAGGAATGACTAGAAGAAAAATGGAGCCAACCGGAGACTTTGGGGCCGCAAATTGCGGCCATTTGGAATATTTCTGCGACTATAATTAAATTGGTGGGGCCCGTCTTCTTTGTGTGATCTCTTGACCTCTCCACCATCTCTCTGGTATGGTTTGTTTCTTTTAAATTAACTCGGTTTTTTCTCTGAAGATTTGGAGGAAAAATGTTAAGCTTTGAATACATCACATCAATACTTCTTAACACACTTATCACATGTCCACTTGTATCAACCGCTTGCATAATTTATGTTCACACCATGACATGACTGGCTAATTTGGTTCATGCATCCAGAATGTGTGTTCACATTTTTACAATTGTATAATGTTAGACTATTTTGGATAAAATAAGTTGTACACTTGAATTGTTTACAAAAACTTCTTGAATAGAGATCAGTTTTCCGTTTTGGTTGCGGTATCGGCTCACAAATGTCGTATCCTTGAATTTTGAGTGTGTTTCCATTGTTTTATCACAAATACCTGTATCATGTACTTATTGAGCAGACATGGATTAATAGTACCGATATTCATAAAAAACGATAACGAATGAGCGGTATTAAAATGCGGTTTTTCGTGATGAACAGGGACTGGAGGGTCGTTATTAATACCCTGCCGATGATGAAATGTATTAAACTATATAGTTTTCAAATAGGACTAGTCCAAGAGACAGTACCTGAGATATTGCTTTCATGTATCGATATTTGCTATCACTTTCAAACAGTTGTTGTCATACTATTTTCCACTTGTCTATGATCGACACAAGTGTTTTTCAAAAGGAAACCTTTTAAATTATTTTCAAACGGCGTAACATATATTTTAATGAAATATTTATATTGCTATATAAATTAATGTCCGCTACTTATGCCGTGATATATATACTGTACGGCTAATTTCAAATGATTGTATATATACATAGTACGACTACTTTTAAGTGATTATATTGGATGCGTGCTATATATGTGTTATAGCCTTATTATAGTGATTGCGCATGGTCGCGTGTTATAGATAATGCACTACGGCTACAATGATAGTGATTGTACACCGTTTTATAATTTTATTGTTGAGTTGTTCACAAATGATTATTATTACCGTTTCATTATGCTTAAATTCAAGTTTAATTTATGCATATTACATTCGTGACTCACATACTTTCTTATACTTTAGTGGTTTGACATGCCCGTATCGGGCGAGATATAGATTCATTTTATGATACCATGATAACCACATATATTGCATACTGCACATGCTAGGATAGCGGTACACGCGTTGTACATAATGGGTTATTATTATTGTTGTTCATCGCTCGAACTTTTGTTTCGTTGCATGATTATTTACCCTTCTTAATATACATGTTTACCCATGCCTTAGTTGTTTCACCGCTTATGCATGCGATTTTTATCTTGTTATGCGAAATCTACCCACGAGTTGGTAACTCACCCCCGTTATGCCATAGCTTTTTACAGATTTGGTCGCTTAGATCGATAGCGATAGATGACATAGTTGTGTATCTTTTGTTTGAGCTAGGTGGGTTAGAATTCGTTTCGATATTTGCCTTGTATCTATTATTTTATCTAAAAGTACTCCATCAACCAAGTCTAGTGATATTGCCCGAGACTTTAGAAGTTGTATTATTGTTGTAGTCGAACTCGTGTGGAGTCGACTTGATTGTATTTATATATAGTGTTTATTGTTTTCCGCTTATTGTTCTTCGTCTTGAGCATCGTATATTTTACGTGGATTGTGTTTCCGCCGTGTAGGCATCGAGCTAGCTCCCGTTTGGGGGATGCTTTTATATTTTATCATTGTACATGAATTTTATTCAAAATTTACAAAGGAGGTGCTGTCCGTTTTTTAAACGTTAACTCTTTATAAAATAAGCTTTACTTCATTTTATAAAATCTTTTCTTAAAACTTCACCTTTATTTTTCTTATAGAAGGTTTATATTCTAGGTTTTGGCTTACTTGGGTTATGGTGGGGTTCATTGGACTTCACGTGATCTTTGTGCCAGTCACGTGCCTTTTTGGGTCGTGACATATGTATACCAAATTATGAAAATCCAATTTAATAAATATTATCATTTTAATAAAACTCATTATATTATTATTTAAATTCTAAAATAAACCTTAAAATTTTTGAAATGCCACAGCATCACTGTCTGCAGCAAATCCCAGAAATACACACATGTTTGCCTTTGATCCCAACTTTGGCCTTCTGATATCTGGTACATGCCAGACACCTTTACACTTTGAGTGTATCTGAGGAATCGGAATAATCCAAGAACAGTTCATGCGAAGTGGAATTGGTCATTGCATAAGGAACCCAGTTCAAGATCCAATTGGCCATAAGAAGATCTTCTCCCCAGTAGCAGTTCGGAAGTCCCGATGTGATCAACATCAAATTCACCATCTCTGTCAGTGTGAGATTCTTTTTCTCTGCAATCCGATTCAACTGCATAGAATAAGGTACGATGATTCCAGCAATTATACAATACTCCTTGAAATAGGCTTCCGTTTCTCTAGAACGATATTCGCCTTCTCGGTCACTCCTGAGTTTCTTCACTGGTCTGCCATGTTGCTTCTCTACTCAAATTCGAAACTCTTTGAATTTGTCGTCTTTAGACTTCAGAAGATAGACATGACAGAATCAGGAATGATCGTCGATGAAGGTGATGCAGTATTTCATCCTTTCTTTTTTCACGAAACTTTTGAAGTCGCAAGTGTCAGAATGTACTAAGTCCAACAACTTTGTGCTTCGGGTGACATTGGGAAATGGATTTTGAGTGATTTTGGCTTGAACACAGATTTCACACTTTCTCGGTTTATCACCGCCACAATTTGTTATTAAACCTAACTTAGTTATGTTATTCATCTTCTTGAAATTAACATGATCAAGCATGTGATGCCAAAGAGTCGGCGAGTAACCACAAACGGATATTTCATTGATAATTAAAGAATACAAGATACTTACTTTATACATTCCATTAAAAAGAAAATCATTTCCAAAATACTCTTTCTTAAACGACAAAACGGTTTTCCCTCCCTTGAAATTCAACCGCATTCCTGCACAGCAAAGAAAGCTTCCTAAGACAAGGTTCTTGGCGATTGAAGGAACATGCTTCATATTCTTCAGAGTCAAAGTCTTCCCTGATGTCAAAGGGAGGACCATTGCAACGATCCCACAAACGACAATGATGGAATGATCGGCCATTACAACGACTTCTTTGGCAGACACATAGGAGGTGAAGAGGTTCATGTTGAAGCATACGTGACAGGTAGCCCCTATGTCAAGCCACCGGTCTTTGTTCGGGGAGTGTTGTAACGGAGTAAGCATCGCAACAAAGTTCTGAACCTGCACGACCTGATTGACATTCTCATTCTTCTCCTTCTAAGGTCCCTTGCAGTCTTTGGCGAAATGCCTCTTCTTGCCACAGTTGTAGCAGCCATTCTTCCTGAAATTTTTCTTCTGAACATTCAGATTGAAAGTTTTCTTGTTCTTGAAGTTATTCTTCTTCTTGAATGAGTTGGAATTTGGTTTGGAAGAAATCAGATTCGCGGACGCCTTCTGTTTGGTAAGTAAGTAGTTTTTAGAACAAGTTCGAACTTCCATCTTCAATATGTATATACCGCTTTAGGTCCTCCAAGGAAACATGCATTTTCCTTATATGCATGCCGGTCGAAAATGACATCCAAGAGGGAGGTGTTAGGGCGGCTTGCTCGCTGGATGGGTGTTTAAAAATATTTGCAGAAGCGTAAAAACGAAGTATTCCATGCCAACAAGATCACCCAATCACTAGAATCAACCATAGACTAAAACTTGTAAACTAAAGAATGGAATAAAGAGAAAATACAACTTTTGAAGCGCCTTCACATGCTCCTATGATGGAACTCCAGACTCTGGCTAAGCTTTGAGGCTCTCCGAAACGTGCTTGATCTCTGATCGGTTCCGTCGAATATTTCGAGCAAGACTGCTCTCTCCTATATAGGTACTTGTACAATTCTAGTAATTGCCTTAAGGAAACCTATATTCAATAATCTCCCACTTGTACTTAAGGCCAATTATTGCGGTATCCCTATATCTAACTTCTCTAGTAATAATTATGCAAACTGTAATTGAGAAATAGCCTCAGTGAGTGGATCCATTTATAATGTTTCTTATTTCATATCTTTTTATCTCAATTTCATGGAGATCAATTATCTACCGAATCGAGCGATACTTTTCTTTAGAATTTGTTCGGATAGATGATGAGATCAAGTTCAAAAATAAACATATTAATCTAAACAATTTCTTGAGCTGTATCTTTGCTGAGTCATGCTCAGCACCCAGCGCTATGTAAACCTCAGTATTCCGCTTGGAATCATTTCCAACATACTGCTCCTCAAAAGATGGTAAACTTATAACCCATGACAGACAATCTGTTATCCATGTCACCTTGGAAGCTGGAATCGGTAACGTCCTCCGGTTGGAGGCTGTCATTATTATTCACCAAGAACATCCACTTATGTTCTTCACTGTTATCTTATGTTTCTCTAGGATTTGACTGATATCTGCTTATTATAACTCATGCATAAGTAACATCTGGTATGGTACATAATATTGCATGATTGAACCCACTTTTGAAAACATGTCGTATGTTATTCATGTGAGTCCCTATTCTCATCAGTCTTAAAGACACCTCTTTAGAGAGAGTGACTGCCCTTTTATTCGGATATACTACCGCGCTTGGAGTCATCCATTCTAAAGCTCTTGTAGAATGGTGTCAAAATATCTGGATTGGGACAATCCCTAAATCCTTCTAGATCTATCTCTATACATTAAATCCCTAGAATGATTGATGTATCATCAAGACCCTATATGGAGAAACAAATATGACATTCGTAGTTTTACCGAATCTTGACATGCGAACATCATTTCTTATCAGGAGGATGTCATCCACACATTACATGGGAAATATGGACATACTCCCTAAATCCTTCTTATAAATATCAGGTTCATCTGCTACTTCGATGAAGTCAAATATTTTGACTGTTACATCAAAACCAGATGATCTAACTCCACTATGCCTACTTTAGTCCAGGAATGAACTTAAGTTACTTACACACTGTTCCCTGATTAAAAATCAGGAGAAGCTTCAGAAGAGGCATCACGTGTTCACACATGACCAGTTGTCACGTGTTGGCACGTGACGCTCAAAGCAGCGGCAAAAAGCACATTCATCCCCTGATTAAAAATCAAGGAAAAGCTCCAGAAGAGGCATCACGTGCTCACACGTGACCAATGGTCACGTGTTGGCATGTGATGGTTAAGCAGCGACCAGAGAACATAGCGCAGAAGAAGAGAAGCTCATTCCCCACACGTGACCAGGGGTCACGTGGCCACACGTGACCGGCTTTAAAAGCCTTATTCTTTAACAGAATTAAATTCTGAAGAAAGATCTTTCAAATCTTTCCAAAATGAAGAAGGATTATCTAAAACCGTTGGATTAAAAATCTAAAGGTGATTAAATACCACCAATTTATGGAAAAATCTTGGACTTGGAAATATTTCCCCCTAAATCTGACCAAAATAACAAAGAGATATCTTTGGATTTAAAATCCAATGGTGAATAAAATTCACCTAATAATCTAAAGGCCCGGATTAATGATGAAGATAAATCAAATCTCTCAATATACAAATCAAATCTCTCAATGAGAGATTTACTAAGCAGATTGATTCTTTTCCTTCTCCTATAAATAGGAGCCAAGAAAAGGAGATAGGGGACCTTTGGGACCTTTTCTTTTGATACACAGAGAGAGATACAGAGCCTTTGATTCTCTGCAAAAGGAAAACCTTAGGTAAGAAAAGAAAAAGGGAGGCTTAAAAAAGAGAATTTAATTCTCAAAAGAGGTTAACTCTTATATAAAGAAAAGAACTTAGTTCTTTCTCTGGTGGAGGATTTGTAAAGTGCACATCTCCCCATGAATTGAGAATTTAATTCTCATTGGGTTGAGATCCTGCCATGCAGATCTAAAACACAGAGGAGGAACCGAGTTTTGAGAATTTAATTCTCACAAAATGATAGGAATTCAATTCCTTTGAGATAAAATTAGGGTTTGACCCTATGTTATAGGAATTCAATTCCTTCAAAATGAACAGAACCAGGGTTTAACCCTAATTGAGAACATAATTCTCTCAAACTCACAGGAATTTAATTCCCTTAAGAAAAGAAATTGGGGTTTAACCCTATTTAAGAATATAATTCTTCAGAAGAAAATAGGAATTTAATTCCTCTGAAATTAATCCTTAAAAAGATGAACAGATCTTTAAAACATGCAAAGTCACGTGCTACCACGTGACCCCTGCAAAGATCCAAAGAAAAGAACTCTGAAGTAAACACCTCACGTGTTACCACGTGACTCCTGCGAAGATCTATAAAAGAGAACTTTGAGGCAATGCCTCACGTGCCCCACGTGATCTCTAAAGCACACAAAAGAAAAAGAAACAGAAAAGAGCTCTAGGGCGCCCTCACGTGTCGACACGTGACTCCTAATGAACATTCTAACAGATCAAAGCGCAAGCCCCCACCACGTGCCCACACGTGATGGCTTTCAGAACTAAAAGTGTTAAACACTTATCTGTAGAACAAAATAAAGAGAAGAAGGGCGCTCTCACGTGTTACCACGTGACCCCTCTTGCCTTAGTGTTCAACATTAAATTGAAACTTCTGTATCCAGTGTTTAACACTGATTTGCCTTAGTGTTAAACACTAATTTGGAATCTCTATTTCCAGTGTTTAACACTGATTTGCTTAGTGTTTAACACTAATTTGAAAACTCTGTTCCCAGTGTTCAACACTGATTATCTTTTAGTGTTTAATACTAACTTGTCAATCTTATTACCAGTGTTCAACACTGTTGGTCTCTAGTGTTTAACACTAGCTTTAGCCCAATTGGCTAAGTTTCCAGAGGCAAAGCCTCTCTTTTAATGAGCCAACAGAGGGCCAATATCCCAAACATGATTGGACTTAGCCCAAGCTGGCCATAAGTCCTCAATTCAAACTCAACTGGGCCAATGGGCTCATAATATAATAATTGATCTTAATTTCCAAATTGGACTACAGATCACTTAATCTACCTTGGTTTAAGGGTACATCTCTTCACTCCTTTGATACTTGGCGTTGTAATCCCTCAACGTCTTCAAAGAGGTGGCGGGTCTCGATGACCACCCATTGATACGGACTGTGGGGTCCTTAAACTCATAGACTATGAGGTCCTTAACCTTGACCGTAATGTCTTAAAACTAAACGCCTGACTGTGGGGTCCTTAAACCCATGGACTATGAGGTCCTTAACCTTGACCGGAATGTCTTAAAACTAACAACGGACTATGACGTCCTTAACCTTGACCGTGATGTTTTAAAACTAACGCCGGACTGTGGAGTCCTTAAACCCATGGACTATGATGTCCTTAACCTTGACCGCGATGTCTTAAAACTAACATTGGACCGCAATGTCCTTAAACTACTTATCGACCGCAACGTCACTAAACTAAACAATGGAGCCCCCAATTGCTCTCTTGTCGGATCTAAACGATCCCGTTAAGTTGATCTTAGTAAAAAACTAGGCTAACGTATCCTTAACAAACGTTTAAGTCGATCTTAGTCTCAAAGGAGACTAACGTATCCTTAAACACAACCCCCAAACCCAAACCTAAAATAATACGGATTTGGACTAGTCCACGCCCTACGGACGACGACATAACTCAGTCTCCGTAAACAATCCACGGGCAACTAAACAGAAAACAAACACACACGACACGAAGTGATCATCTGGAGAAGGAGAAAGTTGTTACCGCAATGCGGTAGCGTAATTAACTGCAGGGGCTTGTGCCTGGAGGGAAGAGCGTCCGCACAATCAAAAAACCCCTCAAGTGAGGGGGAATCTGACAAAGTCCGCTACATCGGACGCATCCGTTTAAACCTTCGATACATGGTGCCATAAATCAACTTGGCATCTTCGGAGAGGTAGACGGATATCACTAATTAGCATCTGCCCAAAATTTCAGGCAAGACGTCTGTCGCGCCGTCTTTCGGAGGGGAACAGATTCTGGCATGCCCAGTGGGACCATTTCCTCTTTCCACTCCACACTTCGTGTGTCATGATTCGCGAACCAATCGCAGTTTGCCAATGGTTTCCCTTGGGTTTCGAAGTACCAAGACTTGGTGTTTCGTCTGCTGCAGAAAGCAAAAGGATCAATGGCTGACAACTACTCGAACTGCTCCAACTGTAAATGAAACCGACGCTCCGCCTCACCTGGAGGTGTAGCATATGGACCGCAGGCTGCTTCCCTATTTACTATGCCGGTGGAGAAAGTGACTCAAGCTACCACCGGTCTATTCTTTGGGACCATGCTACCGCCGGTGAACATTAACATCCCAATGCCTGTACCGGAAGCGTTAAAGAAGTCGATCTTTGATCGACTTGCTACTCCCACGGCCCCTCTCAACGGGTCGTACAACTCCTCGGTCTTCACCAGGCTAAGCCTGAACTCTAAAGGGCCCGCCAAAAAGCCCGTGATACCTGAGAAGGCCATCCCAAAGAGGACAGCTGCTCCCGAAGTCGTCAAGGCGGCTTCTCCTCCCAGAGGGTCTGTCTTTGCGAGACTGACTGCTCCCGTTCCCGCTCCCGCTCAGAAATCTGTAGCTTCTCAACGAACGTCAGTCTTCATGAGGCTGACATCGGCAGCAGCCCCTCCCCAGAACAGGGGCAAGACGAAGCCATCGCTGAATCAATCCCAATAACCCGTCATGCCCGACGTCGCCACTGGCGCCGGATAAGGAAGACTGGGGGAAACTTCCCCTCCGGGCTAACTCCACCAGCTCCAACGGTGGAAATTGAGGCTGCTGTTCCAACCGGGAACAGCTTCGAGCTATTAAACAGGGTACGCAGAAATTCGCCAACTGCGGTTCTTAAAAGATCCCCTCCACCTGTGGAGATTGTTATAGAGACAAAGCCGGAGCAGCCTCCTCAACGGCTATCCTCCAAAATTTACAAAGTCTAGCGGAAGGTACTCGGTAATTGATCAAGATCACTCTCGTCGACAGAAAAGGGCGAAAGTGCAGGAAGAGAAGAACCGTCACGTCAAACAACAAAGGACGACAACCGCTTGGGTGCCCGCTGCAACGGCTCCCTCCACGTCGACTACTCAAAAGAGAAGAAGGCCGGAGAAAGTCCCCAATCCTACAGCAAATGTCAAGGACAATAAGCCTAAACGCCGTAAGTCTAGGGGCATGATGGTGCATATGGTATACATGGCGTTGGGAAAAGAGGACAGCCGTGTATCCACGGGTCATAGACCGCTTACACGGTTAGTGACCAAGGCTCAGGAGCAACAACAGAAGCTCCAGGAAATGATGAACGCGATGGCCGCACTCACTGGGCCAAAAGAAAGCCCCGAAGCGTCATTTGATCAACGTCAGGAGCAAGAAACCGACGCTGAATTCCTTCGTAGGATATTGGAGAAGAAGGATAAAGAGGCTGCCGAACAAGCAACCAATATACAGCGAATGGCCCTCCTGTTCCTGGACATGGTGGGAATGATGATCCAACAAGATTCTCCTGCTGAAGATCCTCCAATTGTTCTTGAAGACGACAGGGGAGAAACGTCAAATCCTCCACCCGCTCTGTCAACAGCCAAGGAGGAGACAATCTCCAAGGCTGACCTGGACGAATACATAGCCCAACAGATATGAGTTCACCAGGCGACTGAGGCAGCCGGTCAAGTTGTCAGAACGGGGCGACCATATCCGAGCTGGTATGATCAGATCAAATATCAGACGGGCTATACAATACCAAAATTTCATGTCTATAAGGGGACCGGCAATCCCCATCAGCATGTTGCCCAGTTCAGAGCGCTTTGCGGCAACACCGGCGGTGACGATAAGCTCTTGCTTCTCCAGTTCGTCGGTAGCTTGTCAGAAACGGCTTTCGAGTGGTATTCTGAACTCCCGAACGATTCCGTCAAGACGTTCGCTGAAATGGAGTTGCTGTACACCCAACGTTTCGCAAGTGCCAGCGAACGTACTCCGATAACGGCATTGATTATTGCCAGGGTGAAACCAGGTGAGACGTGGGTCCAGTACGCTATACGCTGGCGAAACTTGTGGTCGAAATGTGAACAACGCATTGAGGAGGCGCCCGCGGTGGGCATGTTCGTGGGTACACTAGAACCTCATGCAACTATCTCACAATTCATGATGTTTTTTAAGCCCACTACGTTCCAGGCTTTGATCGACAAGTTGGCCCAGATGGACCAGATGGGTCACTGACCGTCTCCCCTGAAGCCGGAACCCCGGAGTGACAAGGGTAAAGGGAAGGCAACCTTTGTTGCGAACGCTCAGCAGCAGCCCAGTGCCCCAAAGCTGGCAGATCAGCTGGAAGAAAGACAGCGGTATTACAATGAGAAAATGAAGCGCCCATACCCATTCCCGCGGGATAAGATAAAGAGGATATTCGAGCTGGCAATACGCAACAGGCTTATCAACTTGCCAAACCCAAGGCAACCGCCGCAACCCAGTGAGGTGAATAACCCCAGCTACCGCCCTTACCATCAAACGGTAAGCCATCCGATTGAGGATTGCTTCGTCTTCAAAGGATGGATTGAAGATCAATACCTACAGGGCAAGTTTGCGCTGTCCGAAAAGTGGAAAGTGAACCCGCCACAACCTCACACTGCTAAGAAGATGGACACACCGGGGGCAACTTGTTCTTTCATTGAAGAAGCTCCATGGGAAATCATGCTTTCAGCAAAAACCAAGAGGATGCTGAACGATCTTAAAACATGCCCGGCGATCAGGTGGAAGAACCCGCTGGAACCCCAGATCATTGAAGGGATGCTGAAGCCGCGCCCAACTCCGAAGATCAGTGGTGATGGCCCGAGCACTCACAACCAGCCGTCGAAATCTTCGAAGAAAAAGAAGAAGAAATCTAAGGAGCCCGTGAAGCCTGGCAACGAGCGTACGGACTTGCAGAAACAAATTGACGCGCTGGAAGAGTACAATCAAAAGGCGCGGACTCCCATCACACTCTAAGAGTTCCTCAACCACGTCTTTCAAGAGGAAGATGAGGGGGAGAGTTCGTCGGATGAATCCGAGGGATACATGACGAGTTGTAATGTGATCTCGCACTCGTTTACCGACGATGAAAAAACTCCTGGCACTGAGAAACTGGGGGCAGAGCCTGAACCGGAGCTTGTGTGGCCAACAGAAGAAATGATCGACGCCTTTCTAGACGAGATTCGTTTGAAAAGTAAAGCCGACCAGAAGCGTGAGAGGGCCGCATCAGAAGGAGCCAAACGCAGGAGATTAAACGAAAGAGTGGAGGTACTCCCACCAAATCGAAAGGCACCCGACGTGGATAAAAACATATTCAAGACGAGGAAAAGGTTTGCCAAAGCCATGTCAATGGGAATGAAACTACCACCCTCGGAAGAAAACACGCTTAATGGGGCGGAGGGGCACCCTAATTACTGCTCATATCATCAGAAGATTTCACACCCCACTGAGGGGTGCGACGCCTTTAAGACATGGTGGCAGGGATATGTTGCTCATCGGCAACATTTTAAGCAAATGAAAGGCAGAACTCGTCGGGAGCAGAGAAGTACGACCGAAGGACACAAAAGAACTGCCGGTAACTGTTACACGGTCAACACCGGGGGACCGCAAGTGCTCATATTTGGGAGCGATTCTGACGAGGAAATGGCTCTTAGCCCCCTCTTTGAAGAGTCCACCTCGGGAAAAGAGGAAGAACCAGAGGCCTGCGAAAACATTCATCTGCGCAATCGCACGCTTCCGGAAAAGAATCTCGGACCCGCAACTAGAAAAGATAAGAGAAAGGAAAAGGTCGCGGAGGATATCACCATAGATGACCAAGTTATGAAAGAACTGACTGCCAAGGACCCGCCTAAGAAGAGTAAGGTGGACTACAACATCCTAGCGCACCTGAGGAAGCTACCCTCGCAGCTCAGCATTCTCGACGCCCTCTTGTTATCAAAGGAAGCGAGAGATTCATTAATCACTTTCGGGGCCCGAATAATTTCAAGCCTTCCTCGCTGAAGAAAGGATGAAGGATGAACTGGAAGAAGTGCACACGGCCGATATCACTTTCGGGGACGAAGACCTGCTCCTTGGGACGTGCGACCACAACCGTCCCCTATACGTCTCTGGATATTGCCACGATATAAAGATAGGCAAAATCTTGGTTGACAATGGGTCTTCCGTTAATCTCCTCAACGTGCGGGTGTTAAAGGAAATTTGCATGAGCGTCCAGCACCTTGCTCGGGACAAGATCACTATCTTTGGGTTCGACTCCCAATCATCGAGAACTCTTGGGTCTGTGATATTGACGCTACGCTTTGGGCTGCTCGTCACGGACATTAAGTTTCATGTCATAGATGCCAAGACTTGCTACAATGCTCTGCTCGGTCGTCCTTGGTTACACGAGTACAACATCATCCCGTCTACACAACATCAGTGTATGAAGTATTTCAAGGATGGTCTCGAGTATACCGTAACAGGTGAGCTAAAACCATTCTCCGTGAACGAAGTCCGCAAATATGAAGATGCAAAGTACTTTTTGCCAGATTTCAAGGATACAGAGAGATGTCACAAACCGGAGAACAAAGCCGCCGCTACCATTCCTGTTTTCGGGAGTGATACCGAAGAAGAAGAAGAGATAGTTTACTCTGGGCCGTCTCGACATAGCGACCCGGGACCATCCACCCCCACATTGATCTTCGGAAGTGACTCGGAAGATGAGGTTAATGTTGTGTTCTCCAGTCGACCGCCAATACAAGAATTCCTTGGTGATGATCAGAGTTTGCGAATCACCATGATCCCGCGGGAGCACTACAAGGATCTTGACACGCTTGAAGCTCACAACGTGCAAGACCTGCAGACGTTTTACGTCCCTCCCAAGCGAAAAGGCGATCATATTCTATCGATCCTCGGAAACAAGAGTAGAGAAAGAGATCTGGCATGGCGCGGATTCTACACTTGACAAGCTTCAACCCATCCGTTTGCCCAGATATTACACAAACGGATTGAAAAGGCTATTGAAGCGCCAAGGGGTACCCTTAAAACAGACTACTCGACAAGCTCGATTCTATAACAGGATTTTGGATGTCCCCGGGACTCAGCGCAAATTGCCCAACGGGAGAATGGAAACGCTTGGGCTTGGATACGTGAGAGCCGAGAAACGGGAACGAGTCTACGGTAGCTACGCCATATATAACTTCGATGAAGAAGAGGACGCCCTGTCGGAAAACGCCAACCCCTTATCAAAACTAGATCCCGCAATCAAAGTGCCAAGTCCGTCATTTGAAGAGCGAATGGACAAGCTTATCAGGAAAGCGGGTCAAAAAGCTCGGGACGACCATAACCGCGAAATGGCCATCTACGAGAAAGCCAGGAGGCAACGTCTTCTTCAACAAGCTTCCAAAGACAAAAATACTGCTCTCCGTCAACCTGTTGTGCAAAAGGCCCGACGCAGAGGTAGAAATAAGTCAAAGAGCAGAAAAGGCGTTCGACAGCGACAAAGCGGGACTGAGAAGTCACGCGATCGGAAATCGAGCGGTCCAGATTTGTCCCTTATGAAAAAGATGAGTCAGGCATACTCTTTTCCTCAGAATAAAACACGGAAGATGCTTGACCTCTCTTTAAAACATCGAATGATTACACTTCCGGAATCTAAGCATCCTGAGCAAGTTAACGAGGTCTCTCATCCGGCTTATTGCTCTTATCACCGAGCCATAGGAAACCCTATCAAAGACTGCTTCAGCTTCAAGAACTGGGTCGAAGACCAGTACCGGCAAGGCAGGTTTGCTTTATCCCACAGCTGGAGGGTAACGCCGCCACAAAAGCGCGAACCCAAAGCCACAAGAGCAGAACCAGATCCACATCGGTCTTGGAAGCGAGCTCGTACCTGTCGTGTGATAACGATATCAAAAGAAGAGCCCGAGAATATCGATGACTTTCCCTGGTGCTTCGAAAACAATGACGACGAGGTAATCTCAGAATTTCCACCAGCGCCGAAAGAGCTGGAAGATGGCATACATACTACTGCAGATAACCTCAGGAAAATTGAGTTGGGAACGATGACCGACCCGCGACCGACATTAGTCAGCGAGCTGCTATCTGAAGAAAAGACGGCTGCATTAAAAGACGTGCTTATGCAGTATAGAGATTGCTTCGCATGGAGCTATTCCGAAATGCTAGGACTAGATCTAGAAATAGCAGCCCATAGATTGGCAATATCCCCAGACGTCAAGTCAGTCAAGCAGGCGCCGAGAAGAATGCGGCTCGAGCTTGAGATGAGCATCAACGCCGAAGTCAAGAAGCTGATCGTTCTGGGTTTATCCAAGAAGTTCAATATCCTGACTGGATCGCCAACATCGTCCCGGTAATGAAAAAAATGGGACAGTGCGCATATGCATGGACTTCCGGGATCTCAATAAAGCTTGCCCGAAGGATGATTTCCCAGTTCCAGTCACAGAGCTGATGATAGATAACACGTCCACTCACGAGATTTTCTCTTTCATGGACGTCTCATCATGGTATAATCAGATAAAGATGCATCCTGAAGACTAGAAGCATACCGCCTTTCGGACCCCTCTGGGAATATTCTGCTACAAGATGATGCCCTTCGGTCTAAAGAACACCGGCGCCACCTATCAAAGGGCCATGACGAAGATCTTCGACGACCTCATACATGAAATTGTCGAATGCTATATCGACGACCTCGTCGTGAAAAGCAAATCATACGAGGAACATCTCGAGCATCTGAAGACCGTATTTCAACGCCTTCGGCAATACAACTTGAAGATGAACCCTCTCAAATGTGCGTTCGGGGTGTCCTCAGGCAAATTCCTAGGATTCATTGTCCGGCACCGAGGCATTGAGATAGATCCGTCAAAGATCAAGGCGGTCATGGAAATGCCCCCACCGAGGACTCTCAAACAATTGCGGTCTCTCCAAGGAAAGCTCGCGTACATCCGGCGGTTTATAGACAACCTTTCAGGCAAGTGCCGCCCTTACAATCACTTGATGAAGAAGGGAACCCCTTTCGTCTGGGATCACAAATGCCAAAGCGCACTGGATGAGATCAAACAGTACCTGCAGAACTCGCCGGTGTTAGCTGCTCCAGTAAAGGGAAAGCCTCTTATCCTTTATACCACGGCCCTCGAAGGCTCCTTAGGCGCATTATGGGCGTAAGAGAACGATCAAGGGAAAGAAAGAGCACTCTATTATTTGAGTCGAGTTCTACTGGGGGCAGAAAGCAACTATTCCCCTATTGAAAAACACTGCCTGGCGTTGATCTTCGCGATAACAAAGCTCAGGCACTATGCGTTAGCGCATGAGGTCCGTCTCATTTCGAAGGTGGACCCTCTTAAATATTTGATGTCGAAGGCCATATTGACGGGGCGACTCGCTAAATGGGCCCTGCTCTTGATGGAGTTTTCGATAACTTATCAGCCTCTTAAGGCGGTGAAAGGCCAGGCCATCGCCGACTTCTTCGCTGAGCATCCGATACCTTCCGATTCTCCTCTGAATTGCGAGCTGCCAGACGAACATGCGTTTGATGCGATCGACGGTAGTGACACCCGCTAGGAGCTTTACTTCGATGGAGCATCCTCCATGAAGAAGCGCAAGCAAAGCATCCCTATAATCAAATCGGGGGTAGGGCTCATCTTCGTAACTCCACAAGGAGGGATAATGCGCTTCGGTTTTTCCTTGACAGAGCCGAGGACGAACAATGAGGCCGAATACGAAGCTTTGATAGCAGGCCTCGAGATCGCCATCGACATGGGAATTGAAAACCTCCTCATATACGGAAATTCCCAACTGGTCGTTAGTCAAGTAAACGGCGACTACCAGACATGCAAGCCAGAGCTGGTGAAGTATGGAGAGAGAGTACAGCAACTGCTGACTCAAATCCCGTCCTACACTTTGGAAAACATACCGCGTGCAGAAAATAGCAAGGCGGACGCTTTAGCCAAGCTCGCTAAAGAACTGGCTGATGAGAACCTCGATGACGTTAGGATCGTGGTACAAAGCCGTCGAGTACTTGTCCCTGCAGAAATATCTACGGAGTCATCCGAAGAAAGGGGAGCAACTGAGCAGACGGCCCTGCGAATAAATGACCAAGAGAAGGTTGGAGATTGGAGAGAAGTCTTCATAGACTACTTCAAATCCCATCGAACGCCTGAAGATGCGTCCTCAAGACATCAGCTCATGAAACGAGCTCTGTCTTTCGCCTTCGTCAACGATACTTTGTACAAGAGGTCATTCGATTCTCTGTGGTTGAGATGCCTGGGACCTGACGAAGCGAAAAGAGTCGTTCAGGAAGTTCACGACGGACTCTGCGGTTCTCACCAAGCCGGCCCGAAGATGAAGCTGAAGATTAAACGGATGGGCTATTATTGGCCAACGATGATCCAGGACTGCCTCGAGTATGCGAAACAATACCACTCATGCCAAATCCATGGGGACTTTATCCATCAGCACCCAAATCCACTACATCCAACGGTGGCTAGCTGGCCGTTCGAAATGTGGGGGACTGACATAATCGGCCCCATCGAACCGGCATCATCCAGGGGACATCGTTTCATCCTGGCGACGATTGATTACTTCTCCAAATGGGCAGAAGCAGTATCGTTAAGGGAAGTGAAGACGAAAAATATTCTCCATTTCTTCAAGACGCACGTCATCTATCGGTTTAAAACTCCACGACGGATCATTTCTGATAACGGGCCAGCCTACAGAAGCCACAAGATTAGCCGCTTCGCGCAACAACACAACATAGACTGGAGATATTCCTCAGTTTATAATCCCCTAACTAACGGTCTAGCTGAGGCTTTCAACAAAACCTTGACAAAGATCGTGAAGAAGACGGTGTCCCGAAACAAAAAGGACTGGCATGAGAGACTGCAAGAAGCTCTCTGGGCATATCGAACTACGTTCAAAATGGCCACGAACACAACGCCATATGCGTTGGTATTCGGTACAGAAGCAGTACTCCCCCTCGAGATAGAGTTACCCTCTCTACGAGTGGCGGTCCACTACGAGCTGACGGACGAAGAAAATGCTCACCTTCGGCTTAAGGAGCTTGATGCCCTTGATGAGACCCGGCTCATAGCGCAACAAAATCTGGAGGCTTACAAAGCAAAGATGACGCGCTCATACGAAAGATTGACCAGGCCAAGGACATTCAGCCAGGGTGAACTCGTGCTAATAGTCAAAAGACCCATGATCCCCAATCATGCTAAACGAGGGAAATTCGAGCCCAATTATGAAGGCCCGTACATTATAGACAAGGTCTACCCGGGTGGAGCCTATCTACTCATGGACATGCATGGTGAAAGGCCTTTCAAGCCAATAAACGGTCGCCTCCTGAAGAAGTACTATGCTAGACCAGTCACGGCCTAGGTCAATGATAGATGACGACGACTATGTCCACTCGCTATCTTCCTAAGTCTAAACTCTATAAAGTAGTGACATGCCTTCTTTAACAACGGACCGAAACGTCCTTAAACTAACAATGGACCACTATGTCCTAAAAGTAACTGTTGACCGAGATGTCGATAAACTATGGTGGATTGCAGTATCTCAAAGCCGATATAAAAAAAATAAAATAAAAATAAAAAAATAAATAAATAACGGTATGTCCATAAGCAAAATGGGCACGGATGAAAACCCGAAAAGGCTCCGTGAGTAAAAACAGCAGGGCTACCGGGGAGTGTTTGGGAAAACCCGAAAGGGCGCAACCTCGTTAAAAGGGCACTTGCAGGGTCCTCACGACCTTGTAAGGAGAAATCACCCGCGTGAAATCCTTACGACTCACAAGGGAGCAACACACTTAGGAGTCCTCACGATTCCTAGGGAGAAATTACACTTGCGAGATCCTCACGACTCGTAAGGAGAACTCTCTTATGGGACCCTCACGGCTCATAAGATTTAAAAGTCTTAAGTCACAGAGACCTGAACATGTGCTTAAGCAACCCCCACAACCTTCAATTTATGCCCTACAAGCGGCTCAATACTGACCCTTGTATACAATCCACGGGCGCGAATAAACGTTTCCCTAACAAAGTCTCATCCGTGACTAGGGATATGTCCATATGGCGAACAACCCTTGTAGGTCCTCTCGACTTATAGGAGAAAACCCTTTTGTAAGATCCTTACGAATTGCAAGAGGACATGCACTTAGGAATCCTCACGATTCCCAAGGAGAAAACACACCTGCAAGATCCTCACGACTTGTAGGGAGAAATACCTTTGTGAGGCCCTTATGGCTCATGAAGTCAAAAGCCTTAGTCGACAGGACCCTTAACCCTGTTTACTAAGCCATCTTTGTTCAACATCGACAAAGGCAAATGATGATTCGTTCCTGGCAATATACCAGTTGTAGCGGTGCTGATGCCGAAATCGGTGTCTAATCCCAAGCTTGCGGCAAAAAGCTAGCAAGCCACACATGCATACGAAATAGCCGAAATGATTGGGCAACTCGCAATAAAAAGCAGCGAGTAAAAATAAAACAAATAGCCGAAATGATTGGGCACCGCGAAAAACAGCCGAAATGATTGGGCAATCGCGACCTTCGCGATATAAAAAGCTGAAATGATAGAGCATCGCGGAAAGAAATAAAATAAAAAATAAAAGTGAAATATATGCCCTACAGGTGATATTACATTAATCCCTGTATACAATCCAGGGGCGCAAGCAAAGAAGGAATCACACTCCTCCTCCCCAGGTTTCATCAGAAGAAGAGGCTAAACCTCAATGGTTCTCAGACAGCCTGGAGAGCATCTCAACATTCGTCTCATTACAGCAGACACAACATCAAGTAAAGCGGAACGACGACAACTCCCAGTTCCATGGCTCGCCGGCATACAGCTGACCGAGAGCCAAATTCCGACTTCATGGAATACTGACAAAGTAAAAAAATTCCTGGTTACGTGGAACGCGGATAACGTCACTCTTTGACCCCATGGAAAACTTCCAGAGCGGAGTCTGGTCCTCGCAGAACACGGCAGTGAACCCGTGGGAAGCATCCAGCGCAAAATTCCTGGTTACGTGGAACGCGGATAACGTCACTCTTTGACCCCGTGGAAAATGTCCAGAGCGGATCCTGGTCCTCGCAGAGCACGGCAGTGAACCCGTATGAAGCATCCAGAGCGGAGCCCAGTCCTCGCCAAGCACGGCAGTGAACCCGTGTGGAGCATCTAGCGCAAAATTCCTGGTTGCATGGAACGCGGATAACGTCACTCTTTGACCCCGTGGAAAACGTCCAGAGCGGAGCCTGGTCCTCGCAGAACACGACAGTGAACCCGTGGGAAGCATCCAGAGCAAAATTCCTGGTTACGTGGAACGCGGATAATGTCACTCTTTGACCCCGTGGAAAACGTCCAGAGCATATCCTGGTCCTCGCAGAGCACGGCAGTGAACCCGTGGGAAGCATCCAGAGCAAAATTCCTGGTTACGTGGAACACGGATAACGTCACTCTTTGACCCCATGGAAAACGTCCAGAGCGGATCCTGGTCCTCGCAAAGCACGGCAGTGAACCCGTGTGAAGCATCCAGAGCGGAGCCTAGTCCTCGCCAAGCACGGCAGTGAACCCGTGTGAAGCATCTAGTGCAAAATTCCTGGTCACCTGGAACGCGGATAACGTCACACTTTGACCCCGTGGAAAACGTCCAGAGCGGATCCTGGTCCTCGCAGAGCACGGCAGTGAACCCGTGTGAAGCATCCAGAGCGGAGCCTAGTCCTCGCCGAGCACGACAGTGAACCCGTGTGAAGCATCTAGTGCAAAATTCCTAGTCACGTGGAACGCAGATAACGTCACTCTTTGACCCCATGGAAAACGTCCAGAGCGGATCCTGGTCCTCGCAGAGTACGGCAGTGAACCCGTGTGAAGCATCCAGAGCGGAGCCTAGTCCTCGCCGAGCACGGTAGTGAACCGTGTGAAGTATCTAGTGCAAAATTCCTGGTCACGTGTAACGCGGATAACGTCACTCTTTGACCCCGCAGAAAATGCCCAGAGCGGAGCCTGGTCCTCGCCAAGCACGGCAGTGAACCCGTGTGAAGCATCCAGAGCAAACAACGGACTGTGGAGTCTTTAAAATCCATGGACTATGATGTCCTTAACCTCGACCGTAACGTCTTAAAACTAACGTTCAACCATGATCATTCTAGACTGATTTTACCTTGGTTAAAGGGTACATCTCTTCACTCCTTTGATATTTGGCGTTGTAATTCCTCAACGTCTTCAAAGAGGTGATGGGTCCCAGTAACCACGCATTTCATGGACTGTGGAGTCCTTAAATCCACGAACTATGAGGTCCTTAACCTTGACCGTGATGTCTTAAAACTAACATCGGACTGTGGAGTCCTTAAATCCACGGACTATGAAGTCCTTAACCTTGACCGTGATGTCTTAAAACTAACATCGGACTGTGGAGTCCTTAAATCCACGGACTATGAGGTCCTTAACCTTGACCGTGACATCTTAAAACTAACATTGGACTGTGGAGTCCTTAAACCCACGGACTATGAGGTCCTTAACCTTGACCGCGATGTCTTTAACCTACGGTACCCTGGAGAACACCCCAAACCAACCCCTGACCCTATGAAATACGGATAAGGGCGACCGCACTTAGCACTTGTGGGTCCTCACGACCTGCAAGGAAGAAAACTCTCTTGTGAGATCCTTGCGACTCCCAAGGGAGAACCCGCTTAAGAATCCTCACGATTCTTAAGGAGAATTTACACCTGTGGGATCCTCTCGACCTGTAGGGAGTAGAACTCTTCATGAGACCCTCACGGCTCATAAAGCCCAAAAATCTTAGGAGGCAGATCTTAACCCTGAACCCTAAGCCATCGCTACCCTGCAAGTAGGCCGAGATAAATTATCCGCAGAACAATTCAATAAAAAGGGGACACACCACTGAGAAGGAAAATATGTCTTTATTCATAAACCAAAATGGATACAAAGTACAATTCATGAAAGAACAAAAAAATACTCTCATTCAGGAGTGTGTACAAAAAGAAAGGAAAAGATACAAGTTTTTCAAGACGGCGGGCGATTTAGCAATTTCGCTAGCTCATCCTGCCTTTGCTGGGCCACGGCTTCATGATTCAGGATCGCCAGAAGACGGGCCTCCGCCTGAGCCTACTGGGCCTGATACGAAGCAAGCCGGCCTTCAAGCTCTTTCTCGGTGTCCTTGTGAGCCTCGACCCTTTCACGAGTGAACATGGCAGCTTTATCAAGAGCCACCACCTCTTTGATAGACCTTTGAAGCACCCGCCAGAGTTCATAAACTTTGTTGGCCTTGGCAGTAAGATTAGCTTGAAGCTCGCTCAGCGCCTTAGAAGCCATCTTCCTCTCCGAGAATTTACGGCCGAGCCTCTTCTCGTACGATGTCATGTTTGCCGCGCACCATGCTATCAGCCTCCGCAACTCCGCCTTTGCAGCCATGGCCTCCGAGGAAAGGCGGGAACACTCAAGGGCGTGCAAGCAAGCCTCCACCTGCCGACAGAACTCCACCCAGACTCGCACCACCTCTTCTCTATGGTAAGTGGCAAGAAAAGGAAGAGAACCGTTAGCTTCAGCGGCAAATGCTTGAGCTGTGGTTGCGCTGCCAGTACGGAGCTCCTCGATCAAGGATGACAAGGAGACAAGGCTCAGCTGGGCCAAGTGCTTTTAGGCTCGTAAAGCATAGGGACCAGGCGGCATAGCGATACGCGATTCCAACGCTGTGGGGGCTTGCAAGGCTGTTCAGATTTGAAAAATGTCAGTAAAACTCTTAAGAAAAGGAACAAGTGGGACTGTATTGAAAAGTCACTTACCTATGGTCATTCAAGTGGGAGCTGAAGGTTCCCCTGGCCCTTCAACGACCTTCACCTCGTCATCGGCCTCCAAAACTGTAAGAGGTATCAATGTTATTTCGCAGAATAGCAACAATGCCACAATAAAAAATGGCGAACGACGCTAACCTTGCCTAGAGGAAAGGACGATGCGCTGAGGAGAGATTGCCTGCAGAGCTGCCATCTCCAGCAGGCGATGAAACGATTGCCAGGGAGACAAATCAGCAATAGAGGCCGCCAGCCCGCGCAATTCTGAGAAGACAAGAGTTCAGGTAACAGAAAGATTGCTAGCTTAAAATGTAGAAGGTTACTTTCAACACTCCTCCCGTTCTGAGTCGGGGGGATGGCGATTTGGCCTCCGCCGTAACCTCGGGCTCCAACAAAGGGAGGGTGATCCCGACTACCTCCATCCCAGCCTCTGGGCCGCCTTCAGGAAGAGTCGTTGAGGCGGCGACCACCAAGGGAACCTCCCCCAAAGGAGCGAGTGCTCTGGAATCAAGAACCGCCACCAGAGGTTCTATTGTGAGAGGAGCATCATCGTCAACCCCCTCCACATCGAGCAATGTGTCATTGGGAACATCAATAGGCTCTATCCTCAACAAGCCAGTAGGAACCTCCCCCATCGCCGAAGACTCTGCACGATTCACGCAAGAATAAGGATACATACATACAGGTGTAAACAATCTGAAATGCTACAAAGAAGTACAAAAACATACCAATGCGTAAAGAAGCTTTCAATATGGCTTCTTCAAGCCGATGCTCCTTCTCAAGGAGGCGGGCTCGCCGGGGTTCGAGGGTGGACTCATGGTCGCCGGTCCATAAGGAGAGCGCGTCCGTAGCATCCTCCGAGACGGCCTGCTTCAACGCCCTTTCACCCCACTCCTCCAAGGGGCCGATAAACCGCCGCCGGATCTATGAAGGGTCTTCATAGAAGATCACGGCAGGATAGGGTTTCTTCGGAACCCTTACGTTCTGAGACTCATCTTTAGAACGTCTTATGGCCTCAGCCAATTGCGCGGCCTCCTCGGCAGCCGAGCCTGGGAAAAGAAGACCATCGTCTGACTCTTGCACGACCAAAGACTCATCTGGAAGCATGGGCTCAGACTCCGTTAAAGAATCAAGTAAGTTGGCGGCCACCCTCCTCCGCCTCTTAGATCCAGAACTGGCCGCCGAAGACGACCGTTTCTTTCCTCGTAGAGCTTTGGTGCGGCGGCGGCCCACGTCGCCTTCAACACCCTCATCCCTATTACCCTCGCTTGGTGCCACAACTGAGGATGATACCGCCATTGCCGATGCCAAGGGGGACGAGGCTGCCTCGGGTGGTGGTGCTGTTACCGGAGCCCGTCTACCCCGCGATCGAGTACCCAGGGGCATACCAGCTGTTGGAGTAAGATCCACCCCCGACTCCCCCGGAATGAGCGCGGTGCCGGTATCCCTCAGGGGAAAGCGAACCGGGGCGCGCGGTCGCAGCATAGCTCCCGTGGCCAGAACCTGAGTAGGGGCATCATGACCAAGAAGCACCCTTCTTTCCTCAAGAATAATTGGGTTGACTCGATGGAGATACCAACCCGTGAACGATCCCACGCATCGAGGCATGTGCTCAGCTTCAGGGACCATGAAGTGGGAGCCGATGTTCAGCCTCACGAAATGATGAGCGGCATCGCGAACGGCATCAAGTGAAGGGACCGGCGCAACTATGAAAGCCTCGAAAGGAACGCCCTGGTCGTATCCAAGCTGCCGGGCGAAGCGATGCGGGTTATACCGCATGAAAAGAGCTGCTGTCCTGGCCAAATACCAAATAGCCTGGTCTAATTGCATACAAGTGCACGGCCTCCCGGGGCCTCAAAGAAGGTACGTTGTCTTTTGACCGGTCCTAGAGTTGTTGAACGGGACCTGAGGGAGAAGATAAGACCCGATCATTAAAAACCAACTCGCTAACAGCAGCGTAAGGAGAAATCAACGCCCGAATAGCCCCGAATTGAGTCGGGTCAGCGGCAGAAGCATCCACCAATCGCATAAGCCGTGGGAAGGTGTAGGCGTCATAAAATGCGGGCCTCTGATGCATAGCGAAAGCACCCAAGATGTGCATTTCGATTCAAGACGTAAAGTAGTGAAGTGAGAAATTTACCACATCTACGCCAGGGCTGGAAGTATTAGCTGCAGCGCCCAGCCCGTGATAAAGATGAGCCAGCGCCGGGATGCCGATGGCCAACCGCGTCCCCTCAGTGATACAATGAGCCGGGTAGATAACCGAGACTCTCATAAAGCGGCGATGCATGGGGATGACAAACCAACTGAGCCAAACGCTGACAAACCCCACGAAGAACGTCTCTTCATCCATGCTGGGAGCTGCAATAGATTCAAAAGACATCGGCGACATAATGAGGATGTAGTACTGTGGTAGATCCGATTCAGTGGTCGGCAGCTTCTTCGGACCAAACCCAAAGGGATCCTTGATGTTTGCGAACTTCGGAGCTGTCTTCAACAGGACGTCCTCACGAAGAAAGCAGGCAATGAAGCTCTTAAAAGTAACGCCCTGCTCCTCAGATTCAGTGAACAATCGGTCAAAGATACCTAGCGCCTTGATCAAGCTGGGACGCTTGTGGCGGACGGTGTTCTCAGTGGATAGGCCGTCAACCGGAGCAGGCTCGGGCTCAAAGACGAACTCGTCAGGAGGCAGCAACTCCTCATACAGTGTACCCCAGATTGGCAATCCCGAGATTTCATAAAATTCTGCCAGAGAGATCGAGAGCTCGCGGTCTCCTAGAATAAAAGTGTTGGTGGGGAGATTCCATTGGTTCAAGAACGCCTTAACCCACCAGACATGCGGAGATTGGTAGTGAAAGAGCGACGCATATATCGCCTGGTAAAGCCCGACCTTCTGCAGCCGCGCGCGATGGGCGGACAGGATGTAACGAGCCCAGAGGAGGTACCCCGTAGGGTGTCGAGGGGTGAGCCCTATATTGTAGATTTGTCCCCATTTCATAAGCAAAATGGGCACGGATGAAAACCCGAAAAGGCTCCGTGAGTAAAAACAGCAGGGCTACCGACGAGTGTTTGTGAAAACCCGAAAGGGCGCAACCTCGTTAAAAGGGCACTTGCAGGGTCCTCACGACCTTGTAAGGAGAAATCACCCGCGTGAGATCCTTACGACTCACAAGGGAGCAACACACTTAGGAGTCCTCACGATTCCTAGGGAGAAATTACACTTGCGAGATCCTCACGACTCGTAAGGAGAATCTCTTATGGGACCCTCATGGCTCATAAGATTTGAAAGTCTCAAGTCACAGAGACCTGAACCTGTGCTTAAGCAACCCCCACAACCTTCAATTTATGCCCTACAAGCGGCTCAATACTGACCCTTGTATACAATCCACGGGCGCGAATAAACGTTTCCCTAACAAAGTCTCATCCGTGACTAGGGATATGTCCATATGGCGAACAACCCTTGTAGGTCCTCTCGACTTATAAGGAGAAAACCCTTTTGTAAGATCCTTACGACTTGCAAGAGGACATGCACTTAGGAATCCTTACGATTCCCAAGGAGAAAACACACCTGCAAGATCCTCACGACTTGTAAGGAGAAATACCTTTGTGAGGCCCTTACGGCTCATGAAGTCAAAAGCCTTAGTCGACAGGACCCTTAACCCTGTTTACTAAGCCACCTTTGTTCAACATCGACAAAGGCAAATGATGATTCGCTCCTGGCAATATCCCAGTTGTAGCGGTGCTGATGCCGAAATCGGTGTCTAATCCCAAGCTTGCGGCAAAAAGCTAGCAAGCCACACATGCATACGAAATAGCCGAAATGATTGGGCAACTCGCAATAAAAAGCAGCGAGTAAAAATAAAACAAATAGCCGAAATGATTGGGCACCGCGAAAAACAGCCGAAATGATTGGGCAATCGCGACCTTCGCGATATAAAAAGCTGAAATGATAGAGCATTGCGGAAAGAAATAAAATAAAAAAATAAAAGTGAAATATATGCCCTACAGGTGATATTACATTAATCCCTGTATACAATCCAGGGGCGCAAGCAAAGAAGGAATCACACTCCTCCTCCCCAGGTTTCATCAGAAGAAGAGGCTAAACCTCAGTGGTTCTCAGACAGCCTGGAGAGCATCTCAACGTTCGTCTCATTGCAGCAGACACAACCTCAAGTAAAGCGGAACAGCGACAACTCCCAGTTCCATGGCTCGCCGGCATACAGCTGACCGAGAGTCAAATTCCGACTTCATGGAATATTGACAAAGTAAAAAAATTCCTGGTTACGTGGAACGTGGATAACGTCACTCTTTGACCCCGTGGAAAACTTCCAGAGCTGAGCCTGGTCCTCGCAGAACACGGCAGTGAACCCGTGGGAAGCATCCAGCGCAAAATTCCGGGTTACGTGGAACGCGGATAACGTCACTCTTTGACCCCGTGGAAAACGTCCAGAGTGGATCCTGGTCCACGCAGAGCACGGCAGTGAACCCGTGTGAAGCATCCAGAGCGGAGCCTAGTCCTCGCCAAGCACGGCAGTGAACCCGTGAGAAGCATCTAGCGAAAAATTCTTGGTTACGTGGAACGCGGATAACGTCACTCTTTGACCCCGTGGAAAACGTCCAGAGCGGAGCCTGGTCCTCGCAGAACACGGCAGTGAACCCGTGGGAAGCATCCAGAGTAAAATTCCTAGTTACGTGGAATGCGGATAACGTCACTCTTTGACCCTGTGGAAAACGTCCAGAGCGGAGCCTGGTCCTTCCAGAATACGGCAGTGAACCCGTGGGAAGCATCCAGAGCAAAATTCCTGGTTATGTGGAACGCGGATAACGTCACTCTTTGACCCCGTGGAAAACGTCCAGAGCGGATCCTGGTCCTCGCAGAACACGGCAGTGAACCTGTGGGAAGCATCCGGAGCAAAATTCCTGGTTACGTGGAACGCGGATAACGTCACTCTTTGACCCCGTGGAAAACGTCCAGAGCGGATCCTGGTCCTCTCAGAGCACGGCAGTGAACCCGTGTGAAGCATCCAGAGAGGAGCCTAGTTCTCGCCGAGCACGGTAGTGAACCCGTATGAAGCATCTAGTGTAAAATTCCTGGTCTTGTGGAACGCGGATAACGTCACTCTTTGACCCCATGGAAAACATCCAGAGCGGATCCTGGTCCTCACAGAGCACGGCAGTGAAACCGTGTGAAGCATCCAGAGCAGAGCCTAGTCCTCGCCGAGCACGACAGTGAACCCGTGTGAAGCAACTAGTGCAAAATTCCTGGTCACATGGAATGCGGATAACATCACTCTTTGACACTGTGGAAAACGTCCAGAGTGGATCCTGGTCCTCGCAGAGCACGGCAGTGAACCCGTGTGATGCATCCAGAGCAGAGCCTAGACCTCGCCGAGCACGGCAGTGAACCCATGTGAAGCATCTAGTGCAAAATTCCCGGTCACGTGGAACGCGGATAACGTCACTCTTTGACCCCGCGGAAAATGCCCAGAGCGGAGCCTGGTCCTCGCCAAGCACGGCAGTGAACCCGTATGAAGCATCCAGAGCAAACACCGGACTGCGGAGTCCTTAAAATCCACGGACTATGATGTCCTTAACCTCGACCATAATGTCTTAAAACTAACGATCAACCATGATGATTCTAGACTGATTTTACCTTGGTTAAAGGGTACATCTCTTCACTCCTTTGATATTTGGCGTTGTAATTACTCAACGTCTTCAAAGAGGTGACGGGTCCCAGTAACCACGCATTTCATGGACTGTGGAGTCCTTAAATCCACGGACTATGAGGTCCTTAACCTTGACCGTGATGTCGTAAAACTAACATTGGACTGTGGAGTCCTTAAATCCACGGACTATGAGGTCCTTAACCTTGACCGTGATGTCTTAAAACTAACATTGGACTGTGGAATCCTTAAATCCATAAACTATGAGGTCCTTAACCTTGACCGTGATGTCTTAAAACTAACATCGGACTGTGGAGTCCTTAAATCCACGGACTATGACGTACTTAACCTTGACCCTGATGTCTTAAAATTAACATCGGACCGTGGAGTCCTTAAATCCACGGACTATGAGGTCCTTAACCTTGACCGTGATGTCTTAAAACTAACATCGGGCCGTGGAGTCCTTAAATCCACGGACTATGAGGTCCTTAACCTTGACCGTGACGTATTAAAACTAACATTGGACTGTGGAGTCTTTAAACCCACGGACTATGAGGTCCTTAACCTTGACCGCGATGTCTTTAAACTACGGTAGCCTGGAGAACACCCCAAAGCAAACCCTGACCCCGTGAAATACGGATAAGGGTGACCGCACTCAGTACTTGTGGGTCCTCACGACCTGCAAGGAAGAAAACTCTCTTGTGAGATCCTTACGACTCCCAAGGGAGAACCTGCTTAAGAATCCTCACGATTCTTATGGAGAATTTAAACCTATGGGATCCTCTTGACCTGTAGGGAGTAGAACTCTTCATGAGACCCTCACGGCTCATAAAGCCCAAAAGTCTTAGGAGGCAGATCTTAACCCTGAACCCTAGGCCATCGCTACCCTGCAAGTAGGCCGAGATAAATTATCCGCAGAACACATTCAATAAAAAGGGGACACACCACTGAGATGGAAAATATGTCTTTATTCATAAACCAAAATGGATACAAAGTACAATTCATGAAAGAACAAAAAAATACTCTCATTCAGGAGTGTGTACAAAAAGAAAGGAAAAGATACAAGTTTTTCAAGCCGGCGGGCGATTTAGCAATTTCGCTAGCTTATCCTGCTTTTGCTGGGCCACGGCTTCATGATTCAGGATCGCCAGAAGACGGGCCTCCGCCTGAGCCTGCTGGGCCTGATACGAAGCAAGCCGGCCTTCAAGCTCTTTCTCGGTGGCCTTGTGAGCCTCGACCCTTTCACGAGTGAACATGGTAGCTTTATCAAGAGCCACCACCTCTTTGATAGACCCTTGAAGCACCCGCCAGAGTTCATATGCTTTGTTGGCCTTGGCAGTAAGATTAGCTTGAAGCTCGCTCAGCGCCTTAGAAGCCAGCTCCCTCTCCGAGAATTTACGGCCGAGCCTCTTCTCGCACGATGTCATGTTTGCCGCGCACCGTGCTATCAGCCCCCGCAACTCCGCCTTTGCAGCCACGACCTCCGAGGAAAGGCGGGAACACTCAAGGGCGTGCAACCAAGCCTCCACCTTGTTGGATATAGTGCCCTCAAAGTCAATTATTGGATCGCAGGTACGTGATTGCAATGATTGAGGAGGACCTATACCGGTAGGACAGTCTTACTCGAGATGATAGTATGCTATCTGGTTTGCCTTTATCAGTCGTGTATAGGTTCAGGTGACTGATCACGATTACACTTTGATAGAGCCTTTAGGATCTTACTTGACTACCAACAGTATGAGGGCGATCATATAAGTGAGAGTTGGGTGGTCTATAAGCATATCCTTAATAGTGGTCCCTAGTCGTGGGAGTTTCGAGACAGGGCATCGATACTCCGGAGTAGACTAGTGTATACAGTCGAGACCCCGACGAGGGGCGGTGGCCGGTCTCACAAGCCACTGGTGTCAGTTGGATCACCTAAGATGTATACAGGTGCTCATTGGGTTATGAGTACACCGGACAGGACTCGCCGGAAACCTGCTAGTTGGTATTATACATATCGTCAGATAGCAGTTCCCTAGTGACATGTTTACAGGTTAGTTCATCGACCTGAGGTCGTCATTTGTCTCGTGTGAGTTCCCACTGTGCTTTGATTTCTACCCTACCACGGCACAAAGGAGTCGTGCAAACATGTAGTTTTTGGGTACAGTCCCGAGCCACATGGAGGCACGTGAGCGGATCGGCAGGGGATTCGTCTCTCCCGGTATTGGGGGTGGAGATCGCGTTGTGTCTAGGAAAGCCATTACACCAAGTCCTTGGCCAAGGCAGGTGAGATTTACTGGTAGGTACTCCAGTAGTATCTCAGGGTGTTCAGGGTTTGTCTCCGACACGACTTATACAGCTATTGGGGGTCTGACGTTACTAGCCCCCTAGGCCGGATATGCGATACTCATAGATGAACGGACCGGACTGTATATACATTGTCACTGTTAGGCTCAGTAGGGTTTCCGGATGAGTTCGCTCATCGGCCTCCCTTGAGGTCAGTCCATGGGCAGCCGTTACGCACAGCCAGTACCGCTGACGGCTTGTGGTTAAACCCACTGCCAGGGTACTGACGAGTCATTAGAGTCCCCCATAGATGGTTTCCCAAGTTCGGACGAAACGTTGTAGAGGCCGTATGGTTTTATGGCAGGGTTCGGAAAATGCACGTGCGTTTACGCACGTGTCAAATTTCGGGCAGATAATACTGGTGGGCTTTGGTTTAAGCCGGATCCAAGTATTATATTGAGTAGATATAATATCTTTGTCTCAGTTGCATTTGTATTCGGTCGTAATACAAATGCGGGTATATTTATACAGTTACGGGGTTATCCTGAAATTCGTTTCAGGATCACTTTTGGAAGTTGCCAGTTTCCAGTTTTCTATCAGCCGTCTTTTAACATTCGGTTAAAGACGGATTTATCTTTTCTTTGGATAAGTGTGGATGCTTCTAGAAGGTTCTAGAATAGGTGATTAGGCTTGTGACTCACTTGTTCATCAGTGGTGCATTTATTGTGTTCATACTTTGTGTTCGCACTAGATATTTCTCTTATTATCACCTCTCCCTCTCCTACACTCACCCCCACCTCCTTATATGTGGCCGGCCCCTCCCCTCACTCTCACTCTCTCTCACTTGACTTGGTTAAAAGATTATGATAGTTTTGGTGTATGGATATTTTCATAGCTCATTTCATTCCATCACCCGACTCAAATGGCAACTTCATTAACCGTTCGTCCATAGCTTTGGACGTAACAAGACAAAGTCTTCTACTCATTCTCTACATCAATCTTGGTCGTCTCTTTTAGCAAACTTGACGACCGAGTTGCCTCGAGTCAGAGGCAGGAGCCCGTTTAAAGATCCGATGACGTGGTTCTACCTGGATGAGGAGATCGGAGATCGACGAGATCGGAGCAGCCGCAACAGGAGCGTGGGATGATGGTTAAAGAACGAAGGACTCGGATCGTTCGGTATAACCTTTCTACCCTCTTTGTAGATTGTTAGTTTAGCGTTAATGGCAGATCCGGGTTATAGTATGCGATAGCGCCAGTTATAAAAGTTTTTGTTCCGCATTTTGGCGTCTGAAAGACAGCCGGGGCACTACCGTAGACTTACACACCTGCCGACAGAACTCCACCCAGACTCGCACCACCTCTTCGCTATGGTAAGTGGAAAGAAAAGGAAGAGAACCGTTAGCTTCAGCGGCAAATGCTTCAGCTGTGGTTGCGCTGCCAGCACGAAGCTCCTCGATCAAGGATGACAAGGAGACAAGGCTCAGCTGGGCCAAGCGCTCTGAGGCTCGTAAAGCATAGGGACCAGGCGGCATAGCGATACGCGATTCCAATACTGTGGGGGCTGGCAAGGCTGTTCAGATTTGAAAAATGTCTGTAAAACTCTTAAGGAAAGGAACAAGTGGGACTGTATTGAAAAGTCACTTACATACGGTCATGCAAGTGGGAGCTGAAGGTTCCCCTGGCCCTTCAACGACCTCCACCTTGTCATCGGCTTCCAAAACTGTAAGAGGCATCAATGTTATTTCGCAGAATAGCAACAATGCCACAATAAAAAATGGCGAACGACGCTAACCTTGCCCAGAGGAAAGGACGGCACGCTGAGGAGAGATCGCCTGCGGAGCTGCCATCTCCAGCAGGCGATAAAACGATTGCCGGGGAGACAAATCAGCAATAGGGGCCGCCAGCCCGCGCAATTCTGAGAAGACAAAAGGGTTCAGGTAACAGAAAGATTACTAGCTTAAAATGTAGAAGGTTACCTTCAACACTCCTCCCGTTCTGAGTCGGGGGGATGGCGGCTTCAACGGCCTCCGCCGTAACCTCGGGCTTATCCTAACTACCTCCATCCCAGCCTCTGGGCGGCCTTCAGGAAGAGTCGTTGAGGCGGCGACCACCAAGGGAACCTCCCCTAAAGGAGCGAGTGCTCTGGAATCAAGAACCGCCACCAGAGGTTCTATTGTGAGAGGAGCATCATCGTCAACCCCCTCCACATCGAGCAATGTGTCATTGGGAACATCAATAGGCTCTATCCTCAACAAGCCCGTAGGAACCTCCCCCATCGCCGAAGACTCTGCACTATTCACGCAAGAACAAGGATACATACATACAGGTGTAAACAATCTGAAATGCTACAAAGAAGTACAAAAACATACCAATGCGTAACGAAGCCTTCAATATGGCTTCTTCAAGCCGATGCTCCTTCTCAAGGAGGCGGGCTCGCCGGAGTTCGAGGGTGGACTCATGGCCGCCGGTCCATAAGGAGAGCGCGTCCGCAGCATCCTCCGAGACGGCCTGCTTCAACGCCCTTTCACTCTTCTCCTCCAAGGGGCCGATAAACCGCCGCCGGATCCATGAAGGGTCTTCATAGAAGATCACGACAGGATAGGGTTTCTTCGGAACCCTTACGTTCTGAGACTCATCTTTAGAACGTCTTATGGCCTCAGCCAATTACGCGGCCTCCTCGGCAGCCGAGCCTGGGAAAAGAAGACCAGCGTCTGACTCTTGCACGACCAACGACTCATCTGGAAGTATGGGCTCAGACTCCGTTAAAGAATCAAGTAAGTTGGCGGCCACCCTCCTCTGCCTCTTAGATCCAGAACTGGCCGCCGAAGACGACCGTTTCTTTCCTCGTGGAGCCTTGGTGTGGCGGCGGCCCACGTCGCCTTCAACACCCTCATCCCTATTACCCTCGCTTGGTGCCATAACCGAGGATGATACCGCCATTGTCGATGCCAAGGGGGACGAGGCTGCCTCGGGTGGTGGCGCTGTTACCGGAGCCCGTCTACCCCGCGACCGAGTACCCAGGGGCATACCAGCTGTTGGAGTAAGATCCACTCCCGACTCCCCCGGAATGAGCGCGGTGCCGGTATCCCTCAGGGGAAAGCGGACCGGGGTGCGCGGTCGCAGCATAGCTCCCGTAGCCAGAACCTGAGTAGGGGCATCATGACCAAGAAGCACCCTTCTTTCCTCAAGAATAATTGGGTTGACTCGATGGAGATACCAACCCGTGAACGATCCCACTTATCGAGGCATGTGCTCAGCTTCAGTGACCATGAAGTGGGAGCCGGTGTTCAGCCTCAAGAAATGATGAGCGGCATCGTGAACGGCATCAAGTGAAGGGACCGACGCAACTATGAAAGCTTCGAAAGGAACGCCCTGGTCGTATCCAAGCTGTCGGGCGAAGCTATGCGGGTTGTACCGCATGAAAAGAGCTGCACTGTCCTGGAGAAATACAAATAGCCTGGTCTAATTGCATACAAGTGCACGGCCTCCCGGGGCCTCAAAGAAGGTACGTTGTCTTTTGACCGGTCCCAGAGTTGTTGAACGGGACCTGAGGGAGAAGATAAGACCCGATCATTAAAAACCAACCCGCCAGCAGCTGCGTAAGGAGAAATCAACGCCCGAATAGCCCCGAATTGAGTCGGGTCAGCGGCAGAAGCATCCACCAATCGCATAAGCCGTGGGAAGGTGTAGGCGTCATAAAATGCGGGCCTCTGATGCATAGCGAAAGCACCCAAGATGTGCATTTCGATCCAAAACGTAAAGTAGTGAAGTGAGAAATTTACCACATCTACGCCAGGGCTGGAAATATTAGCTGCAGCGCCCAGCCCGTGATAAAGATGCGCCAGCGTCGGGATGCCGATGGCCAACCGTGATTAAATATCACCAATTTATGGAAAAATCTTGGACTTGGAAATATTTCTCCTAAATATAACCAAAATAATAAAGAGATATCTTTGGATTTAAAATCCAATGGTGAATAAAATTCACCTAATAATCTAAAGGCCCAGATTAATGATGAAGATAAATCAAATCTCTCAATATACAAATCAAATCTCTCAATGAGAGATTTACTAAGCAGATTGATTCTTTTCCTTCTCCTATAAATAGGAGCCAAGAAAAGAAGAGAGGGGACCTTTGGGACCTTTTCTTTTGATACATAGAGAGAGAGAGAGATACAGAGCTTTTGATTCTCTGCAAAAGGAAAACCTTAGATAAGAAAAGAAAAATGGAGGCTTAAAAAAGAGAATTTAATTCTCAAAAGAGGTTAACTCTTATATAAAGAAAAGAACTTAGTTATTTCTCTGGTGGAGGATTTGTAAAGTGCACATCTCCCCATGAATTGAGAATTTAATTCTCATTGGGTTGAGATCCTGCCATGCAGATCTAAAACACAGAGGAGGAACTGAGTTTTGAGAATTTAATTCTCACAAAATGATAGGAATTCAATTCCTTTGAGATAAAATTAGGGTTTAACCCTATGTTATAGGAATTCAATTCCTTCAAAATGAACAGAACTAGGGTTTAATCCTAATTGAGAACATAATTCTCTCAAACTCACAGGAATTTAATTCCCTTAAAAAAAGAAATTGGGGTTTAACCCTATTTAAGAATATAATTCTTCAGAATAAAACAGGAATTTAATTCCTCTGAAATTAATCCTTAAAAAGAAATTAATCCTTAAAAAGATGAACAGATCTTTAAAACATGCAGAGTCACGTGCTACCACGTGACCCCTGCAAAGATCCACAGAAAAGAACTCTGAAGTAAACACCTCACGTATTACCACGTGACTCCTGCGAAGATCTATAAAAGAGAACTTTGAGGCAATGCCTCACGTGCCCCACGTGATCTCTAAAGCACACAAAAGAAAAGGAAACAGAAAAGAGCTCTAGGGCGCCCTCACGTGTCGATACGTGACCCCTAATGGACATTCTAACAGATCAAAGCGCAAGCCCCCACCAAGTGCCCACACGTGATGACTTTCAGAACTAAAAGTGTTAAACACTTATCTGTAGAACAAAATAAAGAGAAGAAGGGCGCTCTCACGTGTTACCCCGTGACCCCTCTTGCCTTAGTGTTCAACACTAAATTGAAACTTTTGTATCCAGTGTTTAACACTGATTTGCCTTAGTGTTAAACACTAATTTGGAATCTCTATTTCCAGTGTTTAACACTGATTTGCTTAGTGTTTAACACTAATTTGAAAACTCTGTTCCCAGTGTTCAACACTGATTATCTTTTAGTGTTTAATATAACTTGTCAATCTTATTCCCAGTGTTCAACACTGTTGGTCTCTAGTGTTTAACACTAGCTTTAGCCCAATTGGCTAAGTTTCTAAAGGCAAAGGCTCTCTTTTAATGAACCAACAGAGGGCTAATATCCCAAACATGATTGGACTTAGCCCAAGCTGGCCATAAGTCCTCAATTCAAACTCAACTGGGCCAATGGGCTCATAATATAATAATTGATCTTAGTTTCCAAATTGGACTGCAGATCACTTAATCTACCTTGGTTTAAGGGTACATCTCTTCACTCCTTTGATACTTGGCGTTGTAATCCCTCAATGTCTTCAAAGAGGTAGCGGGTCCCGATGACAACCCATTGATACGGACTGTGGGGTCCTTAAACTCATGGACTATGAGGTCCTTAACCTTGACCGTAATGTCTTAAAACTAAAAGCCGGACTGTGGGGTCCTTAAACCCATGGACTATGAGGTCCTTAACTTTGACCGGAATATCTTAAAACTAACAACGGACTATGACGTCCTTAACCTTGACCGTGATGTCTTAAAACTAACGCCGGACTGTGGAGTCCTTAAACCCATGGACTATGATGTCCTTAACCTTGACCGCGATGTCTTAAAACTAACATTGGACCGCAATGTCCTTAAACTACTTATCGACCGCAACGTCACTAAACTAAACAATGGAGCCCCCAATTGCTCTCTTGTCGGATTTAAACGATCTCGTTAAGTTGATCTTAGTCAAAAACTAGGCTAACGTATCCTTAACAAACGTTTAAGTCAATCTCAGTCTCAAAGGAGACTAACATATCCTTAAACACAACCCTCAAACCCAAATCTAAGATAATACGGATTTGGACTAGTCCACGCCCTACGGGCGACGACATAACTCAGTCTCCGTATACAATCCACGGGCAACTAAACACAAAACAAACACACACGACACGAAGTGATCATCTGGAGAAGGAGAAAGTTGTTACCGCAATGCGGTAGCGTAATTAACTGCAGGGGCTTGCGCCTGCAGGAAAGAGTGTCCCCACAATCAAAAAACCCCTCAAGCGAGGAGGAATCTGACGAAGTCTGCTACATCGGACGCATCCGTTTAAACCTTCGATACATGGTGCCATAAATCAACTTGGCATCTTCGGAGAGGTGGACGGATAGTACCAATTAGCATCTGCCCCGAATTTCAGGCAAGACGTCTGTCGCGTCGTCTTTCGGAGGGGAACACACACTTTTCCGCTGACTACAAGGATCTTTGGCAGAGTCATATACACGTGCTCTTCTAAATCTATATTTAGAAATACGTTTTAGACGTTCCACCTGCCAGATCTTATAGTCATGAAAAAAACAACAGTGTTAAGTTATATCCTTATGGACTTCAGCATAGATACTGAAATAAAAGTTTCATCACAATCCACACTGGGTATTTGACGAAAACCTTTTACTTCAAGTATAGCCTTATTTGGTTATTACATTTCCATCTGCACAAATCTTCTTCTGGAAAATTGCTCCTAATGGGTTTTACCCCTTCAGGAGCATCCAAAAAGGTCCATACTTTGTTGGAGTGTATGGAGTCCGGCTTGGATATCCTGGCATCCAGCCTGGATATCCTGGCATCCAGCCATCAGTCGGAAGTCACTACTTCACATGGCCTGCTAATAATTAGTAGGGCTGTCATCACCATGATGCACACCTCCATCTCACCGTCTACGAGAAAACCGAAGCATCCCTCAAATGGCTGAGGTCACCTGCTAAATCTCCGGAGTGGCTAAGGTTTGTCAGGGACAACTGAATTCTTAGATTCTTCTAAATCTTCAGTAATCATTTGTGGTTCTGGAATTACTTCCAGTTCTACCATACTCCCACTAATTTTTTTTGCAAGAAATCCCTTTTCCACAAAGGTGGCGTGTCAAGAACAAAACAACTTTTGATCTTGAAAATGGTAGAATTTAAACTCCTGCGTATGCTTGGGATAACCCATAAATTGTTTAATACTAAAACGTGTCTTGAGTTTGTTCGTATTCTACTTTTCAAAATAAGCCGGATAACTCTATATCTTAACAACCTTAAGATATGCACTTATTCTATATCACAAATAGCATTACATGCACTAATTTAGAAGGAACCTTATTTAATTGGTATGTAACTGCTTCCAGTACATTTCCCTAAATGAAAAGGCAACTCAACAATACTTATCATAGAAGCACATCATATCCTTTAGGCGCGTTTACTCATATCCGATAATCCATAAAACTATGGTATAAACGGAGGAGTAATCTGAGCGAGAATCAAAATTCTCAATTAGATAACTATGAAATACCGAACTTAAGTTTCCACATCCTCGATCATATCAAAGAATCTTAATACTTCCAACATCTGGTTCTCTATTTTATTCATATACACTGTGAACTACTCAATAGCTTCGGACGTTGCATTTCAACAAGAACGCGGGTCCAAAACGAGAGAACTTATAAGTAAACTAAATTAAGTATGAGTGCCATACCCTTTTCCATATGGACATCTGACCACATACATCACTATGTATAAGTGTGAAGAGTTTACTAACTCAAACTTCGTAATTTGATAACTGTGTTTTGGTTTAGAATATTTATACCGTTATTCTATACACCTTACCCAATCAAAACTTGATGTGGGTAAACATTAATTTAAAAATTTATATATCTCTTTATCAACCAAAGAGACAAATATATCTTGTTTAAAACATGGTGCACAATAATGGTTATTCAGAACCAAAAGTTTTGCCACTAGGCAAAACCATGTGATAATCCCCAACAACAATACTTGCTTCGATTACTGACTTTGGGGATCATATCATCCTTTCCCAATACTCTACTCCTTCTCAGCATCTGTAACCCATAGATGTGGGATTCTAATCCGGTATCCACATACTTAGGAGTCAGAGTTTATCGAGAAACAATTTTTCAAATACAAATACACCCCAGGAAGAAGCATTATAATGCTCCAAGGGTTGGTCGGGTATTCCTAGTAACGTCTCTTCCACTGCTCAGGCTCATGACAGTAGTTTGTAATTTCTTTTCCCTTTAACTATAACCCCTTTATATGTCTCTTCATCTTACCTTTTGTATACCGAACTTATTCTAGTTGGTTTTCTTCTTTCCCTACCTTTTAGCTTTAGCCTTGGGTTGGAAAAAAGGGCTATCCAATAAGCATAACTAGTGTACTCTCCTTAGTGAAGGGGCTCTATACTTGAAAGAAGGTGGATAGGAGAGAGTGGCCATCCTCGGACTGAAAAAATTTCTTCGAGTTCGCATATAACTATGCGAGATGGCCTTTCCAAGCAATATGGATCTATGTACTTAGTACATAGAGTTATGGAGAAGGTTCTATATCAATATATAATTCATTTTCTCTAGAACCAGTGGCCATTCTCAGAGTGAAATAATTTCTTCGAGTTCGCATGTAACTATACGAGATGGCCTATCCAAACAATATGGATGTCTGTGTCTGACACAGATGGTTCAGGAGAAAATAAAGGAAGCGTATGAGCAGTAAGGACATATACGACTTCGTCGTGAAATAGGGCAATCATAACATTCAAAAGCCAATAATTTGTAGGAAGGTTTGGTTTAACTTAGTTTTACGGGTTTTAGTTTAAGGTCAGTCATGATTGCTGCCAGTAGAGAGAGAAAAGAAACACTCAGCGTGTGCTTTCTTGCAAGATTAGATTGGTTTATTTAGTTTATCTAATCAGGATAGCTCTCGCTGTTTTTTCGAATCCTCCTTCAAATCTTAAAAGGAGAACTAGCCGGGATGATATACATCGTACAATTTCGCTATCCGTTCAACCTGGTCAGTGTTGGTACTCTGAGGGAGGCTCCCCATGCTATCGCACGGACCTAATTGAATGTCCCTGTTTCCGCGGAGGCATAATCTCGTTAACACATTTCTAGACACCTAATGAGTTATCTAGTTGTGAAGTGAAAATCTCCCAGGAGTAACACTTACTCACGGTAGGTAACGGGCTCCAACTATCATATAGAAGGTATGTAATCTCATTGCAAGTTTCAACTCTTGAAACTCCCGATCTGGTGTTTACCCCTAATGGCTTATGACATTGACCGAGCCAACAAATCATAAGTCGCTAGTCAAGTTCAACCCGTCATTTTCTTGATTAATTTAGATCCACCCGCTTGAACCCTTGACCGAGCCAACAAGGCTATGCGACCGTCCTAACCAATCGCATCATATGTTACAAACAAGCATCACTTAGCTACCGTACACCGCGCTTTGACTGAGCCAACAAACATAGCACGAATACTAAATACTCTACTCGTTGGAAATGATGGTTTTAAAGAAAACCTTTAACGTAATTAACTCGATATTGTTGTAGGAATCAAGTGTTTTTGAAACAATTTGTATTACAGTAATATAAGCTTATGCTCTACAGTAGGATTCCCCGTGAAGGGATCGAGCTCTATCCTCATAAAATAAGGTGAATGGCATTCATAATTGAATACGTTTTGAGCATAAGAATACAACTGAAATACCCTTTTTGAAAAAGTTTGGTTCCTACAACATCTTTTTAAGGTTTATTTTTCTTTGCATTAATGTCATTAACGCAATCCCATCATTTAATACCTAGCACACCGAGAAAACCAAAATAGAGTGATCTTTATGCTATTACATTCGCCACGGAGTATCGGGTCTTCATTGTAAGATACTTAACTTATAGCAGGGTGGACGAAAGACTAGCGCAAATGTAAAACATAAAGAAACGCTTATTAATAGTATATATTCATCATATGCATGATATATATATATATATATATATATATATATATATAGAGAGAGAGAGAGAGAGAACAGAAATGGTGGATATACTAGGAATCCCGCGTTTCATTCGAGCCAGAACCAAAACGCGACATTCCACAGTTGTACGGATAGCTCTTACATAGCCGAAACATTACCCTCTACGAGCGCGGCAAGCCACTCGCCAATCCAAGAACGAGACGACCCAACCCTCAATTCCTTGAGGCGGTCACCTAGCGCATTCTAGGATCCGGTGACCCGAGCATTCCTCCGTGGGGTAATCTACAAGTGTAAATAATATACATTATACGGCAACGTTGATCATAACCTGATCACACCACAAAAAATAAACAAACACCGGCAATGACGGTCACAATCCAGACACTCGTCCTGAATAAATGTATTACATATATCACATTTTACATACAAATCACACGCGGGACTATCCGACACAACGATTAAAACCAAACCGTTTAATATGACACCAACAACTCAAACAACCTATATGCAACCCCGTTGAATTGGTCACAAACCAATTCGGCGACGTTTATCAACACATAACATAACCGATGCAATTGTTTCAATCATAACTTCCTCGAATGCCCAGAAACACAGAGAATAGGAAACAAAATCTGGGAAATTTTGAAAGGTCCCAAAAATCAAGTTTTCCAAAGTTTAAGACATTACCAGAAGCACGTGCCAAGACACTGTAGTCTGGCTGCCTTAGGCGGCCTTAAGGCCGATCCAGGCGACTAGATCAAGGTGTCTTAGTCCCATGCTCCTCATGCTTCATTTTTGTTAAAGGCCCATGTTAAAAATATATGTCAAAAATTTTACAGAGAGCAATTTAAAAATTTGCAGTGATTTGAACCTTGAAAACAATCCGGTGAAAGTTTTAATCGAAATTATTGCATCAAAAAGCAAGTTAAAGTCTATGAGCCGGCTCTGATACCATTGTAGGATGGCATCCTCTCCATACAAGGGTTTTTAGAGAAACGAAAGGTATAACTAAAAAAACCAAGAGCGCTAAAACATCCAAACACTAGAATCTAACCCAAAGACTTTCATTTGCAACAAAAATAGAGCATGCAAGAACCAAAAGAGAGTTTCAAGAGACTACAACCTATGTAGTGTGCTTGAAACTTGTCAATGGATGATTGGTAGACTCCGAGACACCGGGAACAAGCTTGATGGTTGGCCTTCTTTGTTGGATACGATCTACGCGAGGGAAACCGCAACCAGCTTTAGCTTCACCATAATGATTTCCTTGTGAAGTAACTCACTTTGCTATTGCTAGAAACAAAGTGAAAAAGATGTAGTGTTCTTTGGCTACCTCTCTTCCTCTCTCTCTCTCTTTCTTTACTCTCTTTTCTCTCTAAGGGATGAAAAAGAAAATGAAACAAGTTATGACTAGTAAATCATGTGACCCTTGCCATAATCTAATTCCCTTTCCATAATCAAAACTTTATTTAATGACCCGACTTAATTATAAACCGGCTACTATTATTAGCCGTCCGATTTAACACACATGTTTAATCAGACCCCCGCATGTATCGCTGTACGTGCACTATTGTTGGCTATAGTTTCCTTAAGGCAATTATTGTAATCGCAGGCAGGCGATTATGATGATTGAGGGAGGACCTATGTAGGTAGAACAGTCTTACTCGAGATAATAGTATGCTATCTGGTTTGTCTTTATCATCATGTACATATATTATGTGGTATTACAGATCACTATTACATGTTGATAGAGCCCATAGGATTCTAGATTGACTACCAGCATTATGATGATGATCATATACGTGGGAGCTGGGTGGTCTATAAGCACATCCTTAAATGTCCCTAGTCGAAAGAGTATCGAGACTGGGCATCGATACTCCGGAGTAGACTATGTGTACTTTTCGAGACTCCGATGAGAAGCGGTGGCCGGTCTCACAAGCCATTGGTGTCAGTTAGTCACCTAAGATAGTATACAGGTGCTCATTGGGTTATGAGTTACACTTGACGGACTCGTCGGGAACATGCTAGATGGTATTATACCTATTGTTAGATAGTAGTTCTCTGGTGGCATGAGTACAGTTTAGTCCGTCGACCTGAGGTCATCATTTGTCTCGTATGAGTTCCCACTAAGCTTTGATTACTTCCCTACCATGCTCAAAGGAGTTGTGCAAACATGTTTTAGTTGGGTACAGTCTCGAGCCACATGGAGGCAGTAAGCGGATCGTCGGGGATTCGTCTCTCCCGGTATTGGGGGTAGATGTCGTGTTGTGCACGAGTGACCATTACCAGAAATTCTTGGCCAAGGTGGACGAGAATTACTGATTTGGATCAGTAGTTTCTCAGTGGGTGATGGGCTTCACACCGACATGAAATATCGCGTTATTAGGGGTTTGACTTTATCCACCCCTAGACCCGATATGCGATATTCTTAGACGAACAGACCGGATTGTATGGAGATTATCACAGACAGGCTCAGTAGGGATATGAATGAGTTTGCTCGTCGACCTTCCTTTCGCTCAATACCTGGTTAGCCGTTACGTACAGCTAGTGCCGCTGACGTGCTTGTGGTTAAACCCACTGCCAGCGTATTGACGAGTCTTTAGAGTCCCACACAGAGGGTTTTTCCGGTTCAAGCGATATGATGTAGATGACGTATGTTGGTACATACAGGTGTCCGATTAAATATGTGTACATGCTACACGGATTTTAATCGGACGGTTGATAATACTAGCGGCTTAGGATTAAGTCGGATTATTAAATCAAGTTTTGATTTAATAATTTATGTGTGTGTGTGTGTGTATTCTAGTATTATTATTCACTATTTATTTTCTCTCTTGGCTATTCGTATTTTTATACAAATACGCGTATATATATTTCGATATGTATACCGGGTTGTATTCCGTATTTATACGGAATATATTCTAGAAGATAGACACCTCATTATATGATTTTCTCTTTAGAAAATCATTTGCAAATGAGGTGTAGGGTGAGATAGAATGAGCATGGTTGGAGGTATGTAGAGAGGAATGTGCTTTAATTGTTTATTGTAAAAATGAAATGAGATATTTTTTGTATAGTTCAAAAATGATGGAGCCATTCTTTCTACATGCCATTTTTTCTCTTCTTCATTTTTTTGACTAAGCTCATTTTTCTTGAGTTGCTCATCCCCATGTTTCTTCACCTCCTCCTCCTCCTTTAGTCGCTAACTTGAGCTTTGGAAATGAAAGAAAAGAATAGTGGAAAATTCCTACATCCCCACTCTCCATTGATAGCGATCTTGGAGCGTCGGTTGCTTCGCTAGGCGATGCTAGAGCTTAGATCGTTTTCCTTAGGTGGATCATCTTCGGCAAAAGAGGACCGGCTTGCAAGTACGATCCGGAGCACTTGAAAAAAGCTTGAGGATGTGAGTATTCTACACATAATAGATTAGTTTAGCTCACTTGGTTTTGTTTACAAGTTCTAGCTCTTTAGTTCGATTCTTGGTTTAGGAATTTTAGCAAACTAGAAATTTTTGAAATTCATATTGCCATCTTGCAAAATTAGTTTGCTAGTGTGCCTAATTTCCCAGCAACTATATCATTTCACTAGAACCAGAAAACCCCACAATGTAGGACTCTAAAGACCCAACAATACGCTGGCAGTGAGTTACTACACAATTTATAACTCACAAGCACATCAATGGCACTAGCTGTACGTAACGGCTACCCAGGTATCTTTCGAAAGTAAGGTCGACAAGTAAACTCGTATGTACCCTGCAAAATCTATCAGTGACAATTACGGTACATTCCGGTCTAGTCGTCAGAGAGTGTCGCATACCGGGTCTGGGGGGTCGATTCTGTCAGATTCCCAATAACTTGATAAGTCATGCCGGTCAGAAACTCATAACCATCTGGGATACAACTGATAACCCTTATCAGTTTATCTTAACTGTCTTGGCCAATGTCTTATGGTTATAGTTGATCACGTACAACGCGACATCAACTCCCAATACCGGGAGAAACGAATCCCTTCTGCCACTCACTATCTCTATGTGCCTCGGGACTGTACCCAACTAAAACCCGTATGCACAGCCTATTAAAACTGTGTTCAAGTAGTAATCAAAGCACAGTGGGAAACACATGAGACATTATGGTGGTTTCAGGTCTGAAGACTGCCCTGTACAATTGTCACCAGAGTACTGCCATTTGACAATAGGTATACTACCATCTAGGAGTTCTCGGCGAGTCCGTTCAGTGAACTCATTCTCCAATGAGCACATGTGTACAATCCTCGGTGTAAAACATCAATATCTGTGGGACCAGCTATCGTCCTCCAACCGAGTCAGGAAACGTACACACTAGTCTACTCAGGAGTATCGATGCCCGGTCTCGATACTCTCATGACTAGAAACATTTAAGGATGTGCTTATGGACTATCCAGACCCCACTATTATGATTTCCATCATAATCCTGGAAGTCAAGCAACTACCCTAAGGGCTTTATCATTATGCACTTAACAATATGTAAATCAAGCAATTCACATAATGATAAAGATAAACCAGATAGCATACTATCATTTCAAGCAAGACTACTCTCTCCTTTATAGGTCTTTGTATAATTCCAATAATTTCCTTAAGGGCGCCTATATTCAACAACAAACACACAAGAAAACTGAAATATAAAAAATGTTTCAAGGGTGGCCGGGTATTCCTAGTAATGCCTCTTTCACTGCCCAGATTCATGACACTAGTTGCAATTTTCTTTGCCCTCACTTCAACCCCTTTATACGTTTCTACTTCTTATCTTCTGTACACCATATTTAGGCTAGTTGGTTTTCTTCTTTCCCTACTTTTCAGCACCAGACTTAGGTTTGGAAAAAGACTATCCAACAAGCGTAACTGGTGTACTCTCCTAATATAAGGAGCTCTCAATCTGAAAGAAGGTAAAAGGAAGAAACAACAGAATTATACAATTCAATTTCTCCAGAACCAGTGGTCATCCTCTGACTGAAATAATTTTTTCGAGTTCGTATGTAACTATACGAGATGATCTTTCTAAGAAATATGGATTTTCGTAACGATACGAAGTGTTTTGGAGAAGGAAAAGGGGAAGTAGGAGTGGCAGGGACATATGCAGCTTTGTTGTGAATCATGACATTCCAAGGTCAAAGTTTGTAAAAAGGATTGGTTAACTTGGTTTACGAGTTTTAATTTTAAGGTTAGTCATGGTCGTTGCCAGAGAGAGAAAAGAAACACTCAGCGTACGCTCTTATAAGATTAAATTGATTTATTAATTTATTTAATCAGGATAGCTCCCACTATTACGTCAAATTCTCCTTCAAACCCTAAATGGAGAACTAGTCGGGATCGTGTAAACCTTACAAGTTCGCTAACCGTTCAGCCAGGCTAATGTTGGTACTCCGAGGAAGGCTTCTTGTGCTTTCGCACGAACCTAATTAAATAACCCCGGTTCTGCAAAGGCATAATCCCGTTAACATCTTTCTAGACACCTAATGGGTTAGCTAGTAGTGAAGTAAAAATCTCCCGGGAGTAATACCTATTCACGGTAGGAATCGGGACCCAACTATCATCGTGTGATAACCTTGATTAAAGTCAATAAGCCATCACACTCCAGAAGGTATGCATACACCTGGCAATTTTCCTTTGTATTCGAAACTCCCGATCTAGTTTTTGCCCCAAGCGGCTTATGACCTTGATAGAGGCCAACATACTATAAGTCGCTAGTCAAGTTCAACCCGTTATTTCGTGATTAATTTAGACTCATCCAAACGAACCCTTGACAAAGGCCAACATGATTATGTAACTGTCCTAAATAATCACATCTCTATGCAGCAGATAAGTATCACATAGCTACCACACATTATGCCTTGACAGAGACCAACATACATAGCATGAATATATGTGCTACTCATCTGAAACGACGGAGAGCTACGGCAGGTTTTTAAGAAAACTCTTAAATGTAATAAACTTGATATCGTTTAAAGAACCGAGTAGTTTTGAAAAGGAGTGGTTTAAGCTCCGTTTTTAAAACAAGTGGTTTTGAAGAAAACTAAGTGGTTTATTGTAACATAAACTTTTGCTTAAGAGCAACTCCCCGTGAAGGGATCAAGGCTCTTTCCTCATTGAATGAGGTGCGGGATATTTCTAACCAAATACCTCTATGCAAAGCAAAAGAATACGGCTATAAATTCTTTTGAAAAAGTTGGTTCCTACAACATTGGTTTAGATTTATTTCTTTGCATTAAACATATAATGCAGTCCCATCATTTAAGTTCCTAGTCACACCAGAAATAACCAAAATATAATACTTTTATATATCATCCGTATTTGCTATGGGGCATTAGGTCTGTACCGTAAAGTTACTTAACTTACGGCAGGGCGGACGCAGGGCCAGCGCGGATGCAAAACATATAGAAGCATTAATTATACATAATATCATCAAAGGCAGGTAATAATCATCACAGACATGCGGTTAACAATGTGGAATAGCGGATAAATTAGGAGCCCCACGTTTCATTTGAGCCGCAAATGAAACGTGACGTTTCCCGATCGTGTGGATAGCCCGTACATCAACGATCCAAGACCTCTACGAGTGCGGCAAGCTGCCCATTAATTCTAGATCGGGGCAACTTGGCCTCAAAGTCATGAGTGGGCCACCCGACGCTTTCTAGAATCCGGTAACTTGAGAACCCTCTGCGGGTCTATCCTAAACTCCTACAGGTGTGGCGAGCAACACGCCAATTCTAGAGCGAGGCAGCCTGATCTCAACTCCATGAGATAGCTACCTACTGCACTTTAGAACCCAGCGGCTCGAGCACTTTTCCACAGGTTTATCCTAATACATGTAATGAAATATATATAATGGTAGCAACGACCACAACCCGGACGTGTCCCAATAAAAGAATATACATACACCAGCAACGACGACCACAAACCAGCCACTCGTCTAGAATAAATGAATATACATACAACTCAAACTGTACATATATCATCACACAAGGGGCTATCCATCACGACAATCCGGCTAAACCATCACAATGATATACACACCAACACCACAAGCAAAATATGTTCAACCCTGTTTAATTGACCATATAGCAATTAGACAACATTTATCAACACATATACAAAACAACAGATAATAAGCGATGCTATAAATCCACCTAAAACTTTTCCGTGTTGCCCGAAAACACAAATCACAACAGAAATCTGGACAAAAATGACATATGCCAAAAATCCCATTTCCAAAATACCAAGTCTCTGTAAGAAGCACGAGACAAACTAGAGTTGTATAACCGCCACAGGTGGCTAAAAGGCAGGCCCAGGCGGTCATATCACCTCAATTTGGTCTCGTTTTCTTGGTTAGTCTCTTTTAAAGCATTTCCAGTCCATTTTCATGCACCAAAAAATTTTCAAAGTTCGTTTTAGAAATCGAACAGAAACTCGAAATTTAGAAATAGAATACAGTTAAATTTTGATTTCGAAACTAATGCATCGTTTAAAACTAATTCATCGTTTAAAACTAATTCTAGTGTTTGGGTGGCTCCGATATCATTGTAAGGGTTATTCGGCACAGCGGAAGCTTGCTGTGGCGTCCAAAGATCTCTCGGCAGCAACTTTTTACGTTGTCCCCTCATGACGGACTACAACCCATCGGACCAATCCGCACAGGACACCCTGGGGGTAGGAGCACGCGCTTCGCCACTACTGTCACACAGTGAGAACCCTCTATGGGTCAGCATCCCTGCCTAATAGCTCTGATACCGGTGAAGGGTCAGTCAGCGCAGTGGAAGCTCATTGTGGCAACCAAAGATCCTACAATAGCTACTTTTTACGTTGTCCACTCACGACGGACTACAACCCGTCGGACCAATCCGCATGGGGCGCCCTGGGGCAAAGAGCATGCGCTTTGCCACTACTATCACACAACGAGAATCCCCATGGGTCGGCATCCCTGCCTAGTAGCTCTGATACCATAGTATGCTCCTAGTGCTAGTGCCGCTAAACTCGCGGCCAAGGCGGAATGATAAACGAAAATTTTCGAGCAAGCACTAGCAACCCAAAACCTAGAAATCTTCCAAACACTAAACTAGCAAATTATCAAGAGAGCTAGCTACAAGGTTAAGAGCATACAACTTTTGTAGTGTGTCCACCCAATTGTGGAAGACCCCTTCTAGGCTCCTAGGCCGTCCGGAACGAGCTTGAAAGTCGATCGTCCTTACCGAAAATGATCCACCCGAGGGAAACCAAACCAAGCTTCAGTTTCACTCCAAAGTGAACTTTGAGAAAGTAACTAACCATCTAAACTTGCTAGGGATAGGGTGTCAGGGATATAGGAATTTTCACAATTTTTTTCTTTCTCTTACTCCAAAATCAAGAGCTCTCACAAACTCGAGAGGAAGGAGAGATGAGAGAAGACAGAGTGAAAAGATGAGAATGAGCTATCATCTAAAAGAATCAAGCATGTCACAATAGTTTTATTAAATCATTTTCAATTAAAATATTGTGCCCATGTCTCTTTAACCATATATATATATATATATATATATATATATATATATATATATATATATATATATATGTATGTATATGTATATGTATATATATATGTATATTATTAAATCAATTAATAACCCGTCTTAAACATAAACTGGCTAGTTTTATCAAACATCCGATTAAAGTTCGTGTATCCTGTACATGTATTTAATCGAAATCCTGCACGTATCAACATACGACCTCTATATCATTTCGTCTGAACCGAGAAAACCCTCTGTATCGGACTCTAAAAACTCAACAATACGCTGGCAGTGAGTTGCTGGATAAAATTCATAACCACAAGCATGTCAGTGGCACTAGCTGTACGTAACGGCTACCCAGGTAAATGTCGAAAGGGAGGTCAACAATCAAGTCCGTCTGTACCCTACTGATCCTATAAGTGACAACCTTTGTACAGTCCGGTCTGTTCGTCTGAGAGTGTCGCATACCGGGTTTAGAGAATGGAAGTCTCCAGATCCCTAATAACCCGATAAGACATGCCGATGTCAGGCTCATGACCAACCGAGAAACTACTGATCTCATATCAGTAAATCTCATCCGTCATGGTCAGGTACTTATGGTGATGGCCAACCCAACACAGCACGACATTAACTCTCTATACCGAGAGAGATGAATCCCTTCTGATTGCTTACTGCCTCTATGTGGCTCGGGACTATACCCAACTAAAACCTGTTTGCTCGACTCAGTAATGCCGTGATAGGGTAGTAATCAAAGTACAGTAAGAATTCACACGAGACAAATGACGATCTCGGGTCTACAGACTATCATGTACTTATGTCACCAGAGAACCGCTATCTAACGATAGGAATAATATCATCTAGGAGTTCTCGGCGAGTCCGTTGGGTGTACTCATTCTTTAATGAGCACCTTTCGGTGTACTCATTCTCTATTAAGCATCTGTATACAATCTTTGGTATCAAACATCAATGGCTGTGAGACCGGCCATTGCCCCTCGTCGGGGTCAAGAAACGTATACACTAGTCTACTATGGAATATCAATGTCTAGTCTCGATACTCCCACGACTAGGAACATTTAAGGACGTGCTTATGGACTACATAGCTCCCACAAGTATGATCGACATCATAATGCTGATAATCAAGCAAGGATCCTATGGCTTTTTTTATTATGTATTAACGATACATAATAGTAAGTAAAATGTATACACATGAATGATAAACATAAAACAGATAGTATACTATCATCTTGAGCAAGACCGTTCTACCTGTACAGGTCCTCCTTCAATTACCATAATCGCCTTCCTGCAATTACAATAATTACCTTGAGGGCACTATATCCAACAGAAGGACTGCAGACTCTTGAAGAAAGAAAAAAGCTCAGATGATAAGGAAGCTAAATATGATATCTACACATGAACAAGGGGAATATGGGTTGCCTTTCGGGGAGCAAGAGCACAAAGAGAGATACCTGGTTTCTAGATTCGGGGGCATTCTTGCAGGGTTGTCTAGCACGGCAGTAAGGTTTCGGGAGGCATCGTCCATACCAATTTCAAAATTTGCCGTTATAGCTAACCCTAACCTAGAATTGTATACTAGAAAATCCGACGAAATGAAATGGAAACAACTTTGCAACTAAAGTGAACAAGGAATACAACCTTTGTAAACCAGTCCTTCACTTCTAAAGCTCCGTGTAGTAGTTCCTTCGCTGTGATCATCAAACTCCCGGACTCTAGTGAAGGCTCCCATGAAGAAATGAACGAGCTTGCATCGAAGTCTTCAAGGCCGAAGATGATCTACGTCGAGGAGACACTAACTCAAGCTACCCCTTCACTAATTGTGAAATTAGTGAAGCAAACACCCTATACTAAATGGCAAGTAGTAGAGGATGATGAAATTGGAAGTGGACTCACTTTAGATTTATTTTTCTCACTAAAGATCATCACTTGATCACAAGCTAGAGAGCAAACTCAAGAGGAAGAAGAAGATGAAGTCAAGTGATGAATGAATAATTCATGAGGTTAGAAATGCAACCATGGTGAGTTATTATGTCATGCCTAACTCATGTAGAGAATAAACCAAGGTCAAGGGTTAAGATTGGGTTAATAAATATCTTAAGCAATGACAAACAAGTGGACTAAGTCAAAACTCTACAAGTTTCCACTAAACTCCAAGCCATGAGATTATCCACTAATTTGTAATTTGCTTAATGATAAATATTAACCATAACATAAACCCTAGCATGGTATTAGTCTCATACATTTATGTTGCATGTGTAACCTAACATGATACAAACATATACACAAATATACATATCTCATATATACAATGTGCACATCAAGTGAGAAAAGAAATCATAAGTGAGTAAATATTAGTTAATGAAACTTAATATATCAAATATATAATTATATATTAAATTATTAAATCACCACTTGATTTAATAATCCGGCTATATCACATATAACCGACTAATATCATATGTAACAACTTATTGAATCAACACTTGATCCGATAACCCGGCTATATCACATATAACCGACCGATGTCACAAATCACGAGAATAGAATACGGTATCACATATCGTATTAATCTCGGTCCCGCACATATCACATATGTGCTCCTACTCCGTTTCGCTTGAGCCAGGAAACCTCTGTGTAGGACTCTAAAGACTCGTCAATACGCCGGCAATAGGCGATGATCATATCAAACACCCACAAGCCGCAAGCGGTCTACTAAACGTAACGCCATCCGGGTATTGAGCGATCAGAAGATCAACAAGCAAGCCAGCTCACACTCCTGCGAATCCAATCAGTAACACTACCGTACAGTCCGGTCTCTTCGTCTGATATGTCGCATATCTCGTCTAAGGGTAGTAAACGTCAGACCCCAGTAACTTGATAATTCGTGCCGATGTGAGGCTCATAACGGGTCGAGAAACTACTGATAACACTTATCAGTATATCTCTGAAGCAGCCCTGGCCAGGAACTTCCTGTTATAGCCAATCGAGCACAGCGCAACATCAACCCCCAATACCGGGAGAGATGAAACCCCTCCTATCGCTCATTGCCTCCATGTGATTCGGGACTGTACCCAAAAGCCACCATTTTGCACGTTCTCTTGAACGTGGTAAGGTGGAAATCAAAGCTCGGTGGGAATCACACAAGACTATATGACGATCTCGGGTCTACAGACTAACCTGTACCAGTGTCACCAGAGAACTGCTATCTGACGATAGGTATAATACCATCTAGGAGTTCTCGGCGAGTCCGTCCAGTGTACCCAGTCTCCACTGAGCACCCATATACTATCTCTGATGTCAAACACCAATAGATATGGGATCATCCATCGCCCATCTACATGGGTCGAGAAGCTATACGCTAGTCTACTCTGGTATATCGATGCCCTATCTCGATACACCCACGACTAGGAACATTTGAAGGATGTACTTACCGACTACTCTGTCCCCACTAGTATGATCTGCATCATAATCCTGGTAGTCAAGTACTAATCCTAAAGGCTTTATCAACATGTAATAGAGAGACAATAAGTGTACATGTTAAGATAAACTGCAACCAGATAGCATACTATCATATCGAGCAAGAAAGTCCTCCCTATGTATGTCCAAGCATCCACTACAATATACATCGCATGTACAGTAATGGCCTCTAGGGCATACATATAACTAATAATTCTTTCACTGCACTTCAGGTCGGAATCATTTTAGTGATTATGTTCAAGAGGATCTTGGGCATATAACGATAGGAAATGGCCGGCCATGCAAAATCGTTGGAAAAGAGACGACTATATTGCATCCGTCAGGAAGAGGTCGGATGAAGCTAAAGAACGCTAAACACATACCAGATCTGAATAAAAGTATAATATCGACAAGTCAGCTGGACAACAAAGGATACCGTACGGTATTTGGGAATTTTCAGTGGAAGAATTCCAAAGGATCGCTGGTAGTCGCAAGGGGTAAATTGATTGGTTCATTGTATTCCTTCAGTAGGAGCAGTGGCGTTTTGATTGTATTGACGACAGGTTCAGATACAGATTTTGAGTCTTCGTTGTGGCACAAGAGATTGAGGCACCTTAGCGACAAGAATATGAAGATTCTTCAGGGTAAAGGCCTTTTATCTGGGCTGAAGAAGGTAGAGTTGGGACTATGTGAGGGTTGTGTTTGTAAAAAGCAAAGCGTACTCAGATTTCAGATTGGCGGTGTAGCAAAGAAGACTAAGAAACTAGAATTGGTGCATATGTATGTATGGGGACCAGCATCTGTAGAGTCTTATGGTAGAAATTGGTACTTCGTTACGTTCATTAATGATGCAAGCAAGAAAATCTGGGTTTATGAAATGAAGAAGTCCGATGTGTTTGGTCACTTCAAACACTGGATTACACAGATGGAGAACCAAACAGGGACGAAGGTTAAGCCTAAAGTCCGACAATGGCGGGGAATATTGCATACAAGAGTTCGAGGTGTTTTGCTTATAGAAGGGTATACATTAGTTAAAGACGGTACCGGAGACACCGCAACAGAACAGTATTGCTGAAAGGATGAACATGACGAATCTAGAGCGGATAAGGAGTATAACCTTGGATGCAGATGTGCCCAAATTCCTAAGCGGCAGTTGTCGATGTTGTTATGTATATGATCAATCGAAGCCCGGTAAGTGCACAGAGCAATTCCGAAAGAAATTTGGTCAGGTAAACCGGTAAATTACCTGCACCTTAAAAATTTTGGTTGCATTTGTAGGGTGTTTTTCGTCACCCCGTTGAGATGGGAATACGTGTCGCTTGTCAGGCGTATATAGATTTCCCCTGTCTAGGGTAAGCTGGGTTTATTGATTCCGGGGATCTGAATCTCCGGCAACCACGGACTAAGCTTCCGTTAATTACCTCTCACTTTTGGAGCGAGAGAACTTCCGATTAACGGATATAACTGGTCATATGAACTCAATGTGCAGTGTGTGTGTTATGTTTTGAAGGATATATCGGGGGCCTCGCAGAGTTTAAGGGAGTCTCGCTACCCAGATAACGGGCTGGGGATCAAAGAGGCTAGCAGCCCCTTTACAGGGTGCGAGGCAGCACCCTGTTAGAAATTTTTTCTAACGGAAGACGTGTTTTGAGTGTGCAGCGTGAGGGAAAAAGAGGGCTGAGAAGCGTCCTAAGGATGCGTGAGCGGCGGGGTCACGTGAGTGACGCACGCTGGTCACGTGTCTGGTGTATGGGCGTTGTGCGCCAGCGGGCCACGCATCTTGCACGCGGGCGCTGGGCGCCAGCGGTTCACATGCATAGCGCGTGGATGCCCGCGGGCTACACGCCCTGCACACGGACGCTGGGTGTCAGTGGTTCACGTGCATAGCGCGTGGATGCTGGGAGCCAGCGGGCCACGCGCCTTGCACGCGGACGCTGGGTGCCAGCAGGCCACATGCCCTGCACGTAGGCGCTAAGCGCCCGTGGAAAAAAAGGGGCTTAGCTCCTGAACTAGGAGTTGAACTCCCGAGTGACTTTTGGAGTTAAACTCTTAAAAAAGGGGATTTTTTGTGGCGTTAAACTCCTAAAAGATCTGGTGGGGTTCAACTCTTTCGAGAATTTGGATCTCGGAGTCGAGCTTCTCAGAGATTGGTTTGGAGTTAAACTCCTAAAGAAGAGATTCTTGTTCGGAGTTAAACTCCCAAGAGATTTTCGGAGATGATGAAAGGGGACCCCTTTCTTTTGCTTAGGCCCTGAATCTTCTCTTGAGCCTTGGATCTTTCTAAAGTGGGATTTTTAGAGATGAGTCTCCTTCTTCCTCCTCTCAGTTGGCTGGATCTTGGAGAAAAGAGGGCGAGACTTAAAAAAAATCTTCCCTTTTAGAGATTTGATGGGAGATCTGAGCTCCTCTTCAGGGGTTTTATGGTGAAAAACTATTTCTTTTTGGAAAAAGAAGAGTTAAACTCTTGATTTAATTCAAAAAAAAGAAGAAGATTTAGAACCATGAGGAAGGAGAAGGAGGTACAGAACCCTAATATATTTAAGGGGAATGAATTGTTCTTTTCATTTCATCATCATGTTGCCTTATATAGGCTTACAAGTTTACACATAGCCCCTTGGGCTTTACAAAATGACATTTTTTCCATCTCATGCCTCATGTGCTCATTGCTTTTGCACATGAGCCATGAGCTTTACAAAAATTTGGCTTTATACCCATTTTCCTTACATTTATTCATAAAAATTATATCATAATTATTTATTACATAATTTTGATTTTGGCATGGGGAAGCAGCCTCTTCATGTTTGGACTCGACTTGGGCTTTGCCCCACTTACTTGGGGTTGACTTTGACTTTGACTTAATCAACCGGGTATAATTTTTTACCCCAACAGTATTGCTTATTCGCTTATAGATAAGACAGAAAGAAGTAAGCTTGACTCCAAGTCAAGGAAGTATGCATTCATTGGTTATGGAGAAGATGGGTTTGAATATCGGCTGTAAGATTACTCAAGCAAGAAGATAATACAAAGCCGGAACGTCATATTTGATGAGCAACACTTGTACAAAGAAGCAAAGAAAACCAATGTTAACAATGGTGCAGTATCTGAGTTCGTTGAGTTAGATGAAACTCAGGAGAATAGTCAGATGCATATATGTGCAGATCAGAATATGGAGGAGACACACTACAGTGCAGAATCAGGTTCAGGAACCGAATGAAGACCAGGTTCAGCAACCAAATGTTCCAATTCTGAGGAGATCTACACGAGAGAGAAGACCACCTAAAAAATTAGTTACCGGCTTCATATTGTACACTGATTCAGGAGAGCCCGAATCTCTCACAGAAATGACAAGGGACAATGTTAGTAAGCAGTAAGAGCAAGCCATGGATGTAGAGATGGATTCATTGAAAAAGAATCGTACATGAGATCTAGTGAAGCTATCCAAGGGTCGAAAGGCGTTGCTGAAAAGGTGCGTATACGAAATCAAGGATGAAGCCGATGGTATGAAGCAGTACAAAGCTCGCTTGGTAGTGAAGGGATATGCGCAACAGCATGGAATGGACTATCAAGAAATATTTTCTCCAGCGGTGAAGATGACTTCAATTCGGATTATACTTAGTATGGTGGCAGTGAAAAATTTGCATTTAGAACAGCTAGATATGAAAACAGCGTTCCTTCGTAGAGATTTTGAGGAGAAAATTTATATGATGCAGCCACCAAGATACGAGGTTAAGGGGAAGGCAAATTTGGTTTGTAAACCGCGAAAGAGTTTGTATGGCCTTAAGCAGTCACTAAGGCGGTGGTATCTCAAGTTTGATCGATTCATGTTAGGTTTAGGATTTGTAAGATGTGATTCAGATCACTGTGTTTACGTTCAGACATTTAAGGATGGAGACTATAATATTTTATCACTGTATGTGGATGATATGTTGGTTGCATTTCCGAATTTCTAGAAAATTCAAAGTCTGAAAAAGATGATGGCTGAGCAATTCTCCATGAAAAATTTGGGAGTAGCCACGCAAATTCTAGTCATGAAGATCATTAAAGATAGGCAGCAACGAAAGCTGTGGCTATCGCAACAGGACTTCGTAGAGAAGGTTTTGAAGATGGACAAAACAAAACCGGTAAGTACGCTTTTTGTGAAGCATTTCAGACTCACCAAAGAGTTGTGCCCAATAACTCAAGAGCAGAAGGATAGAATGGCACGAGTACCGTATGCATCGGCGGTTGGAAGTTTGATGTATGCAATGGTGCGTACACGACCAGATATTGCACAAACAGTGGGAGTTGTAAGCATGTACATGCAAAACCCGGGGAAGAAGTATTGGAATGCAATGAAGTGGATATTGAGATATCTCAGGTGAACATCCACCCATTGCTTATATTTCGGGAGTGATACACTCAATGTGCAAGGTTATATTAATGTAGACTACTCAGGTGATCAAGATAGTGGATAAAGCTTAACAGGGTATGTGTTCACGGTTGGGAGAACAACTATCAGTTAGATTTCTCAGATGCAAAAGATTGTTGCATTGTCAACGACAGAGACCGAATATATGGTCATCATGGAAGCCACCAAAAAGATGATATGATTACAAGGATTACTCGAAGAATGGGGTAAGAAACAGGAGTTTAATATCTTTGTGGAGCGATAGTCAAAATGCAATACATTTGATCAAGAATGCTGCATATCACTCTAGGACAAAGCACATCAAGTTGCGGTATCATTTCATATGCATAGTGTTGGAAGATAGTGAGTTGACATTGCAGAATATTGCGGGAGAAAAGAATCCTGCAGATATTTTCATTAAGGTTGTAATCAGAGATAAACTGGATCTCTGTTGCAGGTTGGTGAACCTTTCCGAGAAAATTTGATGAGGAGAGAGCAGATAGCGGAATCGTGTGAAGTTTACTAGTTTTTTGGGAGTCAAGATGGATGAGTTTCCAAGTGAAAGAACGTTGATATTGTGCAGTTTCTTCATATTGAGACGGCTCATGGTTATGTTGGGTCGACTCACAAGATATCTAGAATTACTAATTTTCCTCTGTTCGTTTGAGACGGCTCATGGTTATGTTGAGTCGGCTCACAACATGTCTGGTATTATCAATTCTTCTCTGTTAGTATGAGACAACTCACAGAAATGTTGAGCCGGCTCAAAATCATCATACGCCAATTTTCTGTGCTAACCGGATATTTTGGTAATACTATTTAATCTTAAATTAAATCAAATTAGGGTTTGGCTATAAATAGGATTTCTCATTAAAGATTAAATATGAGGGTAATTCTTCGGTGCTTCCAAAGAATTTTCTCTCTCTCTCTCACTCACACACTCACTCTCGCCCCTCTCTCTCTCTCTCTCTCCTTCTTTGGAAGCACCAAAGAATTTCCCTAAATATGATGCTATTGAGAAAGACTATTAAATTGTATAGAGGGAGGGTGACGGCTAAGAGAGATTAGAAAGAAATCTTCAAGGGTTTGCTCTTGGTATATTTTTGACTAAAGATCTAATAGAAGTTTTTGTAGATACCGCTCTGCAGGGGACTAACCAAATACTGTGTCTCTCTGGTTTAATTCTTTTATTCTCGTGTTGTTTTATCTTTTCTTGTTTATTGCGCATTGCGTGGTTAGCCGTTTAGCATAGTTGTTGCTTTCCCCTCTTTTCCCCAAACAAATTGTACCACTAAAGTACTTAAATATAAGTAAGAATATTGTAACATACTAAGAAACAGTCCAATACATCATAAATCAATAAGGCCACATATTGGAGATAATGGTTCCTTGCATAAATAACAGAAGTCAACATACAATGATTAGTTGCCTGAAAGCAACTTGAAAGAGAAAAGCACAAATGTTAATATTTACAAACTCAGAGAAACATGAATTTAAAAAGTGGAGTCAATTCATCATTACAAATCATTACAAATTAATAGGTCCCATTTTGAGTCAACTCTTATGATAAGGTAAATTGGCATAATCTTCATGAAAATACCCACAAATTATAAATTGGCAAAACACCTACAATACAAAATATGACCATTTCATGCTCTATATAAAATGGTGGCTCATGTTCTCTACTCAACATATGGACAAATAGAAAATTTTACATCACACAAATAATGTTATAAACAACATTTGTTTGCTTCTATTTGAGATAAATAAAGAGAAATATGGGTATCAATGACATAAGAGGGAGTTTCTTTTCTGTATTGATCAAAACAAGCCAACCCAACACAATCTTTTTTTATGATTAACATCATCCATCATGATATTCATGACCTAAAACATATATACACCAATTTCCCTGTGATTTTGATATCCTCTAACCGTTGATCTGGATACGAAAAATGTTTTATTATTAGTCAATCGTTACATTTATTCCCCCTCCAATGCAAGTGCAAGAAGTCTCCAAATAACATTGTGTGTGTAAGACTTACAAAATATAGATTAAAATGAACGATGCCGATCACTAAAAAAGTTAATAGATTGTCGACTACTCGATCTACTAGGCTTGTGGCTGACCCCCACCCACATTCCTCATAAAGCTAACCGACATTACTCTAATGTTGCAGTATAGTGTTGGTATCCAGCATAGGGAAGCATCAGCGTTAACAACGAAATCAGTACACTGAGTGGAGGGGTCCATATACTATTCTAAAATTGTTCAAAATAAATTCCTTCAAAAGATATTTGGAAATAAAAGGCATGATATGAGATGCCCCTTTTGTTCTGGTAATGGTTCACACTAATAGAGCACGGCAAGAAGCTGGTTGAGAGACAAACTGCGATCACCTTTAAACTTAGAAGGTAAAAATTTACTTGTTAAGCCACAATTATAATATGGGTTTTTTTTATACTTAAAACCCTCCAAAACTTAGATAATTACTAAAATTAACACCAAAACTTGATAATTACTTATTACCCTCCAAAACCTTTCCAAATTTTTGTCCAAATAAAGCATGCCCCTTAGCTAATTATAATATCCCCATCTGTTGGGGTCAAAATTTACGTCCCATTTGCCAAAATAAAAAAAATCAGAAACAAAAGGTCGAGGTTAAAGTCAACGGATTAAAGTCAACGCATGTCCGATTAATCCGGGTCCGACCCCAAGTAACCGGATCCATGCCCAAGCCGTCTCAAGCCCAAACGAAGCCGGTCATCGAAGAAGGCGAGAACAGAATTATGCAATAAATGAATTTAAATGTAATTTTTATGAATAAATGTAAGGGAAATGAGCAAAAAGCCAAATAATTGGCTTATGTGCAAGAATAAATAAGCACATGAACATGGAAGGGGTAAGAGCCAAAATTGTAAAGCCCAAATATAAAGTGAAAAACCTATATAATGCTCCCATGAAATTAAAAGAAAAAAAAGATCCTTCTCTCTCCGCAATTTCTAGGTGTTTGTGCTGTCATCTTTTTCACACATAGGTTCTCTGTTCCTCTTTCACTAAATTTTTTCTTTTGAGAAGTCTCTGTCTCTCTCTTCTACATCTACAAAAAAAATAATTTTTCTTCAAGAGAACGATCCTTTTCTTCTTTCTCCTCTACAACAGATATTTTTTTTATCCAAAAACCCATACCAAAATCAATCTTTCCCCTCTCTGTTCACCAAAATACAAACAAACAAACGAAGTGATGATACTCAATACTGACGACCTCCAAGATCAGGACACGTGGCAGATGACGTGTCCCAAGACTGAGAAGAAAGGGCCCGCAGAGGCCGACCAGGCCGTCCCACACCCGACCTGCGAGCACAAGCTGGCCCTCCACGAGGCCCCCGGCAAATCAGCCTCCTCGGCCATTCAGCTCGCCCCGAGCCACCATAGGACCAAGATTCTTCGGCCTTCCCGCTCGTCCCGAGCTCTCTGCCGAGGCCATCTTCCTCGGCCCTCTGACCAACTCCACCGCTCACAGGAGTAACCGCCGCTCCGCGGATCTTGCCATGCGCGGATTCTCCGCCAGCAACATCCCACGTTCCATGTCATTACGATCCACATTAATGGGCGATCCGCCCTCTACGCGAGCATGACGTCGGAAGCGTAACTGCCGGCAAGATTCTCGCGCCTGCTGCTGTGTGCCGCCACCGCTATATAAACCCCCATCACAGAGGGGTCAAGTAAGCCATTCTTGACACTTTACGCCGTTACTCTGCCCGGACCTCACCACTAACTTGAGCGTCGGAGGGTCCTCGGTGGTACCAAATCATCCCGGGACTTCTTTGCAGGTACTCGGCGACAATCTCTTCACCCCAGCTTCTCCTCTCAAAACCCATTGAGACCCACACGCAACGAAGGACAGTCAACCAAGTTCACCTCGAGATCAACGGAAGACAACATCTGACGGAGGCCCGAAAAGGAGCTCCCTTAGTTGGCACCATCTGTGGGAAAGTTAAATTCCACAAAATACGAAGTTGGCCTTTCTATCTCCTCTCTCATGGCAGACGACCATCCTGGGGATCCCAGTATCAGCCGCCGCCTTCCGCTCACCGAAGGCGGGGATGAACCTCCCCCCGTGACCGTCATCAACGCCCTCGTAGGCCGGATAGATCACCTGCAATCCCTCGTGGAGGTTCTCGTCCGCGTCCAAACGACCGCGCCCGGGCCCCAGATCGCTGCTCCTCCGCCTCCAGAAGACTCTATCCCTGTCTGGACGGCCAACCACCAGCAGGCTGCATCCCCTCGCCACCGGTCCCTCGAACCGGTGCTCCCTGAGGCCCGCTGGGCGCCCCAGGGCTCCACGCCGAGATCCGTCGCCAGGGAGCCTCGTCCCGAGCCTCCTCGGGACCCTTACCCCCCTGAGGAAATGTCGGTCACCTCTCCTATCCACGAGCGTGGCCGACCCCACCATGGTCGGCGGGAACGCACAGAAGGGATTCGTCCCGGCGACTCGAGGGCTACCCCATCTCGGGATCTGAGGCACCTAATCGACAGAAACCGGGGCCGCTCCCAGACGCAGTCCACCCGCAGCGGGGCCCGGGAACCCCGAGGCGCCGATTCCTCAAGGTACCACGGTCGGCTCGACGCCCTCGAGAAGAAGATCGAGGGCATGCGCCGAGAAGCTCACTTCTCGAGTGACAGGGCTAAGTATGCCACCGACTCGCCCATGAAGCCGTTCACCGAGGAAATGCTCGCCGTGCGCGTCTCCTCGCGTAATAAGCTCCCGAAAGTCTCTCTGTTCGACGGGAAAACCGACCCGAAGGACCACTTGGACGCTTTCACCGCGGGAATGAGCTTCCAAGATCATTCCGACGCTGCCCAGTGCAGGGCCTTCCCGGCCACCCTCATCCGCGCGGGTCGGGACTGGTTCCGGGGGCTCGAGCCTCGCTCAATTTCAACCTTCGACGAGCTGGCCACCCAGTTCCTCGGCCATTTCGTGGGGAACCGTCGACAGAAGCGCACGGTCAACTACCTCTTCACGGTTAAAAGCGGGGACAAAGAAACGTTCAAGGCCTACATTACCCGCTTCTACAACGCCCTCCTCGAGGTGCCCGAGCACCGGGACGAAACCGTCATAACGGCACTCAGATCTGGTCTGAGGCACAAAGAATGGTTGCGCTCCTTCGCGCTGGCTCAACCTAAGACCATGGCTGAAGTCAAAGCGTGGACCGAGCGCGAGGTCCAGCTGGAATCCGAAGTGAATGCCAACCTTCCCCGGGCGGATCGGCCCGACCAGAAGAAAAGGACTCGGGAGGACAGGCCGGAGCGTCAGCAGCCCTACCACCCGAAGTTCTAGGAGTATACCCCCCTCAACGTCTCCCTCACGGTGTTGCTGTAGGAGGCCCAGAATGAGGGGTTCTTCAAGTTCCCCCCGGTCCCACGTCAGGCCGTTAAGCGAACCCGGGGCCCCTACTGCGTTTTCCACCGGGTACTGGGCCACGCCACGGAGGACTGCAAACAACTGAGGGACTACATCGAGGACCTCATCCGGTCTGGGCATCTCGCCAGCTACCTAAGGGACAAACGACAGACGGACCGCGAGCAAGAGCAGCCTTGCCCTCCCACCGACCTGACCATCGGCCAGATCATGCTTGTTTCAGCAGACTGCCAGCCAGGGGCTCAGGGAGCCCCATGCCCTATGCTAACTACGGGGGCCGACAGCCCTTCAGGGAGCTCGGCCCAAGCCGACTAAGTCATCCTTTAATCCGTACCTGTTCTTTTTCTTTCTTTTTTCTAAAAGCAATGTAAATTCTTCCTAGGATCTACTGTTGACTAAATAAAGATCAATGGAACATTGCGAAAAAGAAAGGAAATCTTTGTTCATTCAAAGGGTATTATGGGCTCCTCCCGGTTCCAGCCTCTGTTCCCGGTTCCCCCCGCGGGCGTCGACCCCGAGCCTCAGCTCGTAGCATTCGCAGACGATTGCCTCCGAGCGTGCCAGCCGGTTTGCGAAGATCAAGCCGAAGCGCCTCAAGGACCCCAGCTTGCCCACGGCCTCGTCGAAGAGCTGCTCCGACAGGGGGTTGTAAAGCCCCGGCGATGCCCTCCAGATGGAGTACATCGGTAGCTGCAGCAGGGAGGAGCGCCTAGGGAGCAGCCGACCGAAGTGCTCCTCAATGGGAGCAACCACCAACTGCACCGTGTCCTCGGTGCGGTCGTGGTCATAAAGGTACACATCTGCAGAACTGATGATTTCGGGGATAGTGAACGGAAAATCCTTCATTTTCGATGGCCTAATGCGAAGGGGGAAAAACCAGTACTCCTTATATAGCCCGCTGTGCAACCCAACGACCGCCACGCGGCATCCATCGAACGTCGCCCGGTCGAAACGAAGCAACGCGCCACGTGGCGTCCATCGAACGTTACTCGGTGGAAACGAAATGGCACGCCCCTGTCGCTTCGTCTCCCCCGGCATTCAATGCATTAGATGCACGCGCCGTTATCCCGACCGTTCCCATTCCCCGCGCCTACAGTCGAATGACCAGGCTGCGCCTCGTCAAAGATTCAACTCAGCAGCTGCCCTGCTCAAACCTCCCCGGCCGGCAGCTCCCCTGCCACAACGTCGGGGATCACAAAGCCCTCCCAGAGGCATCCGAGCCCGAGGTTCCCTCGCTCGGCTATTCCCCTCGGGCAGCTTCCCTGCCATGACGCCGGGGATCAAAAAGCCCTCCTAGAGGAAGTTGAGGCCCGAGGTTCCCTCGCTCGGCTATCCCCCGCGGGCAGCTTCCCTGCCACAACGTCGGGGATCAACAAGCCCTCCCAGAGGCAGTTGAGCCCGAGATTCCCTCGCTCGGCTATCCCCCGCGGGCAGCTTCCCCGCTACGACGCCGGGGATCTAAAAAGCCCTCCCAGAGGCAGTCGAGGCCCGAGGTTCCCTCGCTCGGCCATCCCCCGTGGGCAGCTTCCCTGCCACAACGCCGGGGATCAAAAGCCCTCCCAGAGGCAGTCGAGGCCAAAGGTTCCCTCACTCGGCTATCTTTCAGGACAAAATCCCTCGCCAAGAGGCACCGGGCAGTAACCCTGCCCGGCCAAGGGTCCTTGGTGGGCTTCCTATAGCCTTATAGCTTTCCTCGCGCCAAGGGCCAAAGTCCTCCCAGAGGCAGTCGGGTCCTTGCCCGGCTATCCCCGACGGGTAGCTTCCTACTTCAACCGACAGGGATCAAAGTCCTCGCCAAGAGGCACTGGGTAGTAACCCTTCTCGATCCCAGTCCTGAAGGATCTAAAAGCCCTCCCAGAGGAAGCCGAGCCCGAGGTTCCCTCGCTTGGCTATCCCCTGCGGGCAGCTCCCGGCCACACGCCGGGGATCAAAAATTCCTCCCCAAGGCTGGTAGTCGCCTACCCACAACTCTAAAGAGCCAAGCCCTCCAAAGAGACGACCGAGCAGCTACCCTGCGCGGCCACCCCTGGCGGGTTACCCGTCCTAACGCCCCAACAGATGCATGAAGCCTTAGCGAGAGATGACGGCGCAGCTACCCTGCCCGTTCACCCCCAGATGACGGCAGATACTCTAAATCAGAAGTAGATGTCAGGTCTGTCCAAGCTCAAACGATCTCCCCCTCGACCTCGGGGCCCAAGGAGATACCTCCTCGGAGACGCTCGTCGGCAAACAACTGCAGTCAGCTCGACGGACGATCGTTAGACAGAGGGCCAACCTGACATGAAAGCAAAACGGCGCAAGTAAAAATATCCCAAGCGAGTATTCTTCACAAACAGATGGCAGAAAGGAAAATTTATCACAGCTGAAGAAGAAAAACTTTATTACTACTGCCGAAGATAAGTTTTTACAGAAGGTATTCTCTGGCTCCTCAGCCTTACAAAATTCAAAAGGAAAAAAAATGAAGGTAGGAGAGCGGGGGCTCTACACCTCGGGCCCGGACACTACCTCGAGGTCCTCAACCTCCACCACTGGGGGCGCTGGGTCCTCGGTCCCCACCTCGCCGGGAGCCTCTCCCCCTTGCCCGTCGGCTCCCATGAGGGGGAACTCGGCCCGGAGATCCGTGTCGTCGAATTCCGGCATCTTAGGGTCATGGCCACGGCCAGGTCGTCATAAAAATCCCTCGACCTCTTATAGCTCGCCACGGCCTTCGATCCAGCCGACTTGAAGGCCTCGGCCGACGCCCCCAGCTCCTTCCAGAGGGTCTTCACCGTCTTCTTCAGGTTGTCGGCGAGCACCTGGGAGTCTCCGAGCTTGCCCCCGGCGATCGCGGCAACCTCACAATGCCGGGCGACCTCGCTTTTTCCGGCTGCCACCTCGCCCTCCAGGGCGGCGATCCTCGCCGACATCGCCTCCTGCTCTCACCTGGAGCTTTCTTGCAACGCGGCGAGCTGTCCCGCGGCCTCCACCGCCGGGGCTACCACCTCGGTCTCCATGCGGAGGGCGAGGGCCACATGCTGGAGAGTCTGGGAAGGCGCAAAAAGAAGAAGGATCACAAACATGAAGGAAAACGCTAAATCTCACCGCGCAATGGGGGCTTTCCTGCACGGCTTCCTGGGCGATCGACGCCAGCTGAGCTTTGAGGGTCCCCCGAGGAACCCGACCCCCGGCCGAGGTCTCTATCTCATGGAGGAGGCTTTCAGCGACTGACAGCCCGGACGGCACCGCGAACCGGAGCCCCCCTTCCTCCACCACGGTCGGCGAGGACCGGCCCCGGGAAGGTCTCCGGGAACTCTTCTTGAGCGGCTCCGAGGGGGAGCCGATCTCCTCTTCCAAGGCCGTATCCTCCACAATCAGGGCCCGCTTCCGACCCGACGCTCTGCTGGGGCCTGGGACGGGATCCACAGCCGAACGTCCCCAGGGAACCGTCACTGGGGTAGTTTGAGCGGGGAAGGCTGCGCCTGGGAAGAGCTGGCACCCCCGGCCCTGGCAGGCTGCCTCGGTTGGCGCATAGCATCTCGGAGAGTGCCGAAGTCCATGGATCCTGCACGAAACAAACACCCAACTTATCAGCAACACGAGTGAAGCATAAACCCATAAAGCAAGCCTAACTTACCGACGAACTCGGCGGGGCTAAGCCCGGCCCAACTCAAGACCCTCTCGGACAGCGGCACGTCATGTCTGGGGATAGGCTCCCACGACGCCACTCTCACCGTGGCGGGGTCGTTGGATAGGTTCCCCGGCAGATACTTCTCCCTCGACCATTTGGTGGGCACCGTCCAGTCCTCGCCCTCGGGAGGGGAAACGAAGAAAATTTTCTTTTTCCAATCATGGATGGAGGAGGGCAAGGCCGCGACCCCGGGCCTCTTCCTAAAAGTAAAATAAACCCATCTTGGGTCGCCCGCCGGGGTGACTCTTGAAAACAAGGGAGGAATCGAGAAGGGAAAGACTGAAAGGAACCGCCTGCAGCCTCAGGCGGATCAGGAACCCAAGGAGAAGCCTCCACGCGTTCGGCACTAGCTGGCCAGGGGCCAAACCGAAGAAATTCAGAGCGGCGATGACCTCAGGAGAGAAGGGCAGGCGCATTCCGCCCCAAAAAGCTTTCAAATACAGGGCAATCTCCCTGCCCCGTACCTGGTCTGCCCTCTCTCCCTCCTCGGCCAGACGGAGCATGTAGCACGGGGGAATGTGGAAGCGAGCTCGAGCGTTGGCGAGCTCGTCCTCATGCCTCACCCAGCACGAAGTGCTGGGGGCTACACCTACCGCCTCTCCCCTGGAGGCGGCCCCCGCCTCATAGCCCCGGGGAGAAGGCCCAGCCCCTGCTCCCCGAGGGGACTCGGACACGTCTAAAGGAATCCTAGCATCTACTCCTACAACGTATACTGATTCTACAGGGGAAGACATCTAACCTGGGAAAGAAATTCTTCAAAGGTTGGGAACAAGGGAGGGGAGACGAGCACCAAGCAGCTGGGGCTTGAGAATGAGAAAATATGAGAGAGCAAGGGCCCTAGGGCGGGCCCCACCCGTATTTATTACCGCACACAGCCTCACCCAACGGCGCCCATCGTCTCCCGCCAAAACGGCTCCTTACGCCCTGCGGCTCAGATCGCTCCACGTGGCAGCCCAGCGATTGACCGCGTCCCATCAGACGCCGCAGGCCTGCGCGCGTCACATCAGCCAGTTGGCGCTCGACACATGGACCGTCGCTTCGACTGCAGAGTGCACGAACCAGCGCACCCTCCTTAAATGCAAAGATCTCGCCTCGATTCGCTAGTGGAAAAGAAAACCGACGGCTCGAGGACTCATCCCAGCACAACCCTGGGGAGGAGCTCACCTCGGGGGGGCCGGCAGTCCACTCCTGACCCGACCCGCTAGATGGTCGGGGCAAGAGTGGGGGGCTAATGATGATACTCAATACCGACGACCTCCAAGATCAGGACACGTGGCAGATGACGTGTCCCAAGACTGAAAAGAAAGGGCCCGCAAAGGCCGACCAGGCTGCCCCACACTCGACCTGCGAGCACAAGCTGGCCCTCCACGAGGCCCCCTGCAAATCAGCCTCCTCGGCCATTCAGCTCGCCCCGAGCCACCGTAGGACCAAGACTCCTCGGCCTCCCCGCTCGTCCCGAGCTCTCTGCCGAGGCCATCTTCCTTGGCCCTGGGACCAACTCCACCGCTCACAGGCGTAACCGCCGCTCCGTGGATCTCGCCATGCGCGTATTCTCCGCCAGCAACATCCCACGTTCCACGCCAGCAACATCCCCATTAATGGGCGATCCGCTCTCTACGCGAGCGTGACGTCGGGAGCGTAACTGCCGGCGAGATTCTCGCGCCTGCTGCTGTGTGCCGCCACCGCTATATAAACCATCACAGAGGGGTCAAGTAAGCCATTCTTGACACTTTACGCCATTACTCTGCTCGGACCTCACCACTAACTTGAGCGTCGGAGGGTCCTCGGTGGTACCAAACCCCCCCGGGACTTCTTTGCAGGTACTCGGCGACAGCCTCCTCACCCCACCTTCTCATCTCAAAACCCATTGAGACCCACACGCAACGAAGAACAATCAACCAAGTTCACCTCGAGATCAACGGAAGACAACATCTGACGGAGGCCTGAAAAGGAGCTCTCTTACGAAGAGATGCAGGAAGGGGCACATCCCAAAGGGATCAGAGAGCGATCTTTTTCTTTACATAAGATTCATGATCTAAATCTTGAAAACTCAATAGAACATATTCTTGGACCCAATCGGAATCAGAGGAGGAGAGGGTGACTCTATCAAAGGGAAAGCATTTGGGCTTTTCTCTTGAGGAAACCCTCGAGAATACGGATCGATCCGTATTTTCATTTTGGTGGCATAATAATGCGTATTTCGATTCATATTTCTCTTTCGGTAACTTGGGAATATGGATTTTGATCTGTATTTCCCTTTTGGAATGCGGATTTCGGTATGTAGTGTGCACGGATTTTTCTGTGCTTCAACTTTAACACGATAAAATCGAAAAATCCAGCTATGGTGCCGTCAAAATTATGTCGAAATTATCGTGTTTGATCTCGTTATAAAATTAAAAATATATAGATAAAAAAAAGTGTATCAAAGTTATGGGTATGAACAACTCGAGGACCCCCACAAGCCGAGGGCCCCGCCCTTTAAAAAAAGCAACACAAATAAAAAGCAGCCAAAAAAAATTTAAAAAACAATATTTTTTTGAGCCTCCCGCTCAGAGGAGGCTCCGGCTCCCGCCTTTTTGGGAGCCTCCTGCTCAAGGGAGGCTCCCGCCGCTTTTGGAGCCTCTAGCTTAGGGGAGCCTCCAGCCTCCAATCCCGTGGGCCCCACCCTGGGGCCCCGCTTCGGCAGGTTCTTTCAAGACACGTGAGGACCTTCCCCACTAAGATTTTTTTAATAAAATCAAAGAGGAGCAAGCTTCTGAAATTTATTTAAATTGTTGGATTTGTGTTGAGGAACTTTTTTTATTATGTAAAAATAATAATAATAATAATAATAATAATAATAATAATAAAACAAGCAAAACAAAATAGATGAACATAACAACAGAAATGAAATGAACACACCCGCCTACATATTTTCCAAACCCAAACGTTTCATATTGAGTTCGCATGATTTTACGATCCGTTAATCGGAGATTCCCTAGTTTCGAAGCAAAGGATAATTAATGACAGTTTAGTTCGCGACTGCTGGAGATTATGATACTTAATCAATAAACCCTCACCTATCCTTGGCAGGAGAAATCTGTACTGGCCTGACAAGTAAGTGCATTCCTATCTCAATAGGGTGGCGAAAAACATTCTACAGATTCTAACACGTCCAGTAGGACTCATCTCTCCTCCCATCTCTCGGCTCAAGCGAACTCAGATATACATTGTTGTCTATACGAAACCATGCTCCTTCATCCAAATCATCAGCTTTCTACAACAAACTCCTCTTAACAAAAATCAATGATGATGACATCTTAAATGCTTGTTAGTTGTAAGTAACAGGTGACAATCAGGATCCGCTTGCCGTTCTTCGCTTCTACCTTCTGTTCGAATGCCAACAAAGAATCGCTTCATATACATGCTCCATAAGTTCATGTTCCAAATGATATTAAACTAAAATTTCTCAAGTTTTCAAGTAATATCCGAAATGACATTAAACTAAAATTTCTCAAATTTTCAAGTTGCATCCAAAATAACATTAAACTAGTGTATGTTAAATTTCCGAGAAGACAAGCTCAACTTCCAACACGACCACCGTCACATACACAATCAAGGCTACCGCCAAAATGATTCTCCTGTCAAGCCTCATGTAGTAGGGGACATGACATCTGATCCGATTCGGCCCATCATATTTTCTTCAATCTCCATCAGCGTCCCTGTCGCGGAGACTCCAATGAGCCAAATTAGCATACCGGCCTAAATTTTTTTTTAAAAAAAAAGGTCGAACATCATAACCGTAAGGATGTCCTAACCAAAAGCACAAATAGGTGTTTGTGTGGCTTTCTATCTCTCCACCTAGGGGCAAGGCCGTCAACACACAGGAGGCAACAAGATGTCCTAGGTGTCACGACCCAAAATTTGGATGTTACCAGCACTTAGATTGTATAATATCTAAAGATATCTACACAACCCGAGTAAGCCAAAAACCAAGATCAAAACCCTTTTTGCGGAATTTTTAGGAAAATTTGGTTTTTAAGTAAAAATCACAGTTTTAAGTAATTAAGATCTTAACAGTAACTCTCTATTGAATTCATAATAAAAACAGTTATAAAGTGTTTAATTTGGTTGCATCCCCAGTTGGGATCAACAATGTCAACAGCGGAAATAAATATACAACTTTATACGACATCAATAAGAATCTCAGACATAAGTAAACAAAATATCATTAATATAACTAAACGATCTCATCTGTCAAATAATATACATACAACCCCCTCTCGTTCTAAGTCATAATACAGGGTCTGATGGAGATATTCTAGATTCAATCTACAATACCAAAGGAGAAACTTACTATATATGTAACCCACCTAGCAAAATATGCGATAAAATCTGATAAGTGGATCTGCACTGCTGCTAACCGTCCCCTCGACTCCTGCAAGAAACTGTGGCACAATGGAAGTGAGTTGCCAACTCAGTGAATAGAACTAACATATAACGGCTGATAATGCAAATATGACGAACTATAACTAACAGCAATATGGATAAGTATGATGCATGATAGCATGTGGAAAATATGAATTTGTACTACTAATCATATAAACCAAAAACTGAAATCTCATCACTTATTTCCAAATAAAGTTTATCTTTCCGTGTCCAACATCGACACAAATCTTCCGTTTCTCTCGGGCATCATTCTTCGAACGATCCCGTAATCAATAACACCGGTCGGTATCATCTAGATATCCGCCGTGTTTTACAACTATTTCCGGTATCGAGTATCCTCGTTAGGCTTCCCGCCTCAAATGCGGCTATCTTGCCCCTCGGTCTCGACCGGGTCCACCATGTATCCAACTGTATGCCCCCCGACTCAGTCTGGATAACGTATAAATCCGCAACCGTATGACCCCCAACTCGGTTCGGAATAAAACCAAATCATAAAAACATCTCACGGTGGACATGTCACATCAATCATAAAGAATTTCTGAATACACTTAATAGTGTATGAACACTCAAAACCATAAATCCTCAATAATACAAATGCCTCTAATGTCAACTTCTAACACGTGAACATAAAACATGATGTCAATTATGCAAAGTACTACTGTTATTGATGTTTAAGTTATGATAGGAATCATATTTAACAGGATAAATTGCTAAGTGTGAAAGTGGAATGTTAATATCGACGAGCTGTAGTGTAACATATAGATATGTGTATGTGCGGCATAACTCGTCGATAATGGTGCAGTGTTCTAACAAGTATTAATCATGGAAGTATATATATATATATATTTAAGAATGCATGTGATCAATTTAACATACAAAAGCAAAACTTTTATTTAAACTTAACTACGGGCGTATCACGCCATCTATACAAAATCCTCCGGTAGATGTTTAGTCTACTCACCGGAATACGTCATAAACTACTCAGAAATCGCCAACCCTTTTCCTTTCCTTGCGGCCTCCGAAGTTCCCGTATTTGAATCTAACATCGAAATTAACTTGTATAAGGAAACAACTAACTTCAATACAGTGAAATATGGAAATACGAGTTTCACGTACTAACTATACTACGTATGACTAATTTAAACTAACACCTATACTAACTGAGTTTTAACCCCTTCACTGTTTGCAACAGAAAACTTAAACGCGTTACTAATTTACCGTGTCGTATTTTAGAACTTTGATCCTTTTTCCGATATTAGTTCCCAGATTTTATATACTGTTAAATTAACTTAAATAAACAATACCAAAATATCCCAACACCTATACAGAGACCTACCCAAAAACCCAAAACACCAAACTTCACTAAAAATCCGGCGACGCCGGAAATTTCCTACACCTCGCTGGCCAAAATCCGAGCCCCTTGGTTCGTACTCCTAAGGTTTGTTCTAGGTCCAGTTTATAAAATTTAGACATTGTTTGGTTAAGTTGATTTTTCTCTAAATTATAGCAGATTAATACAGAGCTAAGTTTTTACCTAAAATACGATATTTGATTTCTAAATTTTACAATTACAGAACTAAATATACTGAGTTATGAATTATACCCACTAAGGATGGTTGAGAGCTTCCTCCAAGACACTCAAGTCCTTAGCCCCTAGCTTGATGGTGGAAATCCTTAGCCTAGTTCTTCTTCTTCATTTCTCTTTTCTTTTATTTCTCTTTTGTGAGTTCTAAGTGTTTTCTTTCACTTTGTTTTGAAATTTCAGAATTTTAATTTGGTTATAATGATCTGAACACATAATATATGGTCAAGGGAAAGAGTGAGGTGTAGGAAGAGGCGTCACCAAGCAAGGTATGCCATTCTCATGCAAGAAGAAGGTGTTGTGCATGAAGTGTGCATGCAAGTAGGTGGTGGCTATGCATTATCACTCCAATTTGTTTTATCTTGATATAATTTCTGAGCTAAACATTATCTAACCCCTTTTTCACTTACACCCTCAAAAATTCCAAGTTTGCATAACTTCCTAAATTTTTCACAAAGACCATTCACTACCTATGTTATTATATAATACCATTTTAATTAAAATGAAGCTAAATTTCACACTAAAACCCTTGTAATTTATAAATGTTACACACTAAAATTTCAATTTAATTTGTTTTACATACTACTTAAGAAAATGTCATAATTTGATTTAATAACTTTTTAAATTAACATTTTATTATTTAATTAATTAATTTTTTTTATTTCCAAATTTTCAAAATGTTACACTAGGCCAGCCCAAACAAGGACTATGACGACAGTAAATGCAAGTGTTTTCTCTGAACTCTCTAGCTGTCAGCCCAAAACGGCTGCCAAGGAAGCAAATGCCTGCCGAGCTTCACCCGCTTAGCAAAATCAAAAGAAAGAACGCAAACAAAGGGTACCAGCTATATCCAAAATCCCGAAGGTACCAACTATATCCAAAATTCCGGTCGGACCGACTGCTCACAATGCTTGTCCTTCCCGGAAAGGAGCGGACTACAACAATGGTCCAAAAGCACAACAAATATCTCTACCAATGATGCGGCAATGGGCGAATACACAATCCACACAGTCTATGTGGTGGGGCCCGAAAGAGCAAGTCCTCCTAGGCTTCACAACCACGATAAAGATATGGTTGCCGATACTCAACCTCGGATTGGTTCATGTTGGGGTTAAAAGTTGTGCCCCATTGACCAAGTCAAAGTCAAGATCAACATCCAAGCCAAAGTGGGCCCGAGCTCAAGCCAAGCCCAAGCAAAGGAATAGACAAAATTATGTAATGAATTATTTTAAGTGTAATTGCTAGAAAATAAATGTAAAGTGAATAGGCAAGGAGCCAAATTTTGTAAAACTCATGGCTTATGTGCAAAAAGAAATGAACGCACAGCCACAGGAAAAGCACAAGTGCCATTTTATAAAACCCAAAGGGTTATATGCAGACTCGTAAGCCTATAAAAGGCCAATATGATGAATGATAACTAACATCATTCTCTCCTCACTCTTTCAAGGTTTTGTGCCCCTCTCTTTTCTCTCTCTTGAAGGTTCATCTCCTTTTTTACAATTAAATCAAGGGAAAACCCCTTTTTTCAAAAATAAATAGGATTTGGTCATAAATCCAATGAAGGGAAGTATCAATCCTCCGTCAAATCCCAAAAAAGGGGGTTTTAATTTCCTCCATCTCCTCCAAGATCCAAGAGAGAAGAGAAAGAAGAAAGATAACCGATCTCTAAAACCTCATTTTTGGTAAAAATCCAAGGCTTGGAAAAAGGAAAAGGATTTCCTTTCATCATTCAAGATCCAAAATGCAAAGGGTTTGAGATTTAAGAGAGCCTCGAGCCTCTTGGGACTAAAAGAGAAGGAAAAAAACCAATAGCTCAAGCCCGTCGACTCGGGTGAAGGCCCATTTACGCGCACGCACCAGCCCGCACGTGCATGCCGCGTGCGTGCATGGGAGCGCGCATCACGCATATGCCTACACGCACGTTCGCACGCACACGAGCGTCCGCGCACGCCTGCTCACACGCGCCTTCGCACGCGTCTCTTTGCGCACGAGCCCTCACGCGCACGACCCTTCGTTCCCGCCCTCACGCACACCACTTCGCTATGAATAAAACCTATTTTTTATAAAATAATCAATAAAATTTGCTTTTAAAGTTATTCTTTAATTCCCAGTTTCCTTGTAAATATCTACAATAAAATAAAATAAAATGAACACGTCCTTTCGCATTGTTTTTAAAGCACAACACGCACATTGCATGTTGAGTTCACATGATCTGTTTGACCCGTTATACGGAGGTTCTCTCGCTCCAAAAATGAGAGGAAATTAATGGCAGTTTTATCTGCGATTGCTGGAGATTTGGATCACCATGATCAATAAACCCCAGCCTATCCTAGACAGGTAGAATCTGTATATGCTTGACAAACGAGCGTATTCCTATCTCAATAGGTAACGAAAAACGCTCTACAGATTCTAGCACGCCCGATGAAACCTTATCTTTCCTCCCATATTTCGGATCAAACGTTCATGCAAACTCAATTAATATATACGTTGATTGTCTATACTGAAATCATGCTTCTTTATGTAGGTTAACAGCTTTCAATTGCGATTTCAAACGCAACCACCATGTCTCTTCGAAGACGAACTTGGCTTCCAACACAGCCCAATCTCGTATACCGTCAAGACGAATGCACGAGTGATTCTCCCAGCAAGCCTTATAGGGCAATAGGAGGAACCGCCCCGTCGGTTCGGTTTCATCATGATCTACACAGCCAGCAGTGCTCCTATTATGGAGGCCCCATCGAACAAAGCGGCCAAGCCAGCCTCAAAGGGCAGGAGACTAAACATGACTAAACATGGTGGTCGCGAAGGCACCACAATTCAAAGCTCAAATCGGTTTTTGAACGATTCTCTGTTGCTCCAGTTAGGGGCAAGACTGTCGAAACAAAAGAAATCACAAGACATCATGGGGAAGGTTAAGCGATGCCCTCAACAAATGCATGATCAGATGTCTTTTCGAGACTCTCTATCAACCGACCCACGGCGGCCTCCTGGAGAGCGGATGCCCACCAAGCCCTCAAGGCGGAGAAATTAAGACAGAAGCGACTCAGATATAGAGCCAATAAAAGGACTAGGCTCCAACCAAGTTGAACTTTGTAAAGTTCCAAGAGCCGGGTCACCCCGCAACGATAATCGAATCGACCGTGAAAGTACACAACTCCTTTGAACCCTTAAAGTGGGTTCAGAAAAACGCTATGACTGCCAGAATCAAGAAAACGGCGATTCGAACAGCGTTACAAAGAGATGTGGTCAAGCCCTAAGATAGTAAACACGACACCATCTCTTTGAGAGTCTACCAAGCGCTCTGTGCCGCACGTAAGCAGCGGGGAAAAGCCAGAAAAGGGTGCTAGCGCCGCCTAAGAGCCCGGCCAAGCCGACCATCTTCCGTTGCTTGTCTTTTCCGGAAGTGGAAGGGTCACGACGACGGTCCAAAAAATCATCTCTCAGCAATAAAGACACGGCCGGATATGAGATTCACACGGTCTATATAATGGGCACGCGCCCCAATGACAACTTCCGCGGTAAGAGCAAGACTGTGGCTGCCACATCCCAAGCCCAATCAGGCTTGAATGTGGCTGCCGCTTCTCAAAACCGGCCTCCTCCGGAAAATAATGAAAACCTTTCCGGTGAGGTTGATAAGCAGAGGAGTCGGGCTCAGAAAGCGAATAGGAGCCCATCTTCAGTCCCAAGGCCGCGGAGCAGCAGTTTCTCCAAGAACTCCAGAAGCAACTCAAAAACAAATATAAGAAGATGACCAAGCTCTACTACAAAATCGATGACTTGACAAATGTAATCATTTAGCTTACGGCACAAATTGCTCGACCGTCGCTCAATCAAGTGCAAGGCTCTACTCATGAGCCGGGTCACAATGATTCGAAGCAGCCGACACCTGTTCCGTTAAGTCCAAAGACGGGCAAGCCACGTAAAAGTCGACCACATTCCGCCTCAGGGAATGTCTTGACTCTCGATAATAGCAGCCCGTTAATGCAAGAGCAGATCATGGATTTGGTCACCAACAAAGTCAAAACGTTGGTGGTCAAAACCAAAGAGCAGAATAAGGTCGAAAGTAGTAGGAGACCGTATCCTGCACAATATGATTTGGTGGAATTTCCCAATAGCTACGCCGTCCCCAAATTCGGAAGGTTCGATGGAACGGGAAATGCAAATCAGCACATTGCCCAATTTAAAGCATCATGCGGGAATACTGGGGGCAATGATGCGCTTCTCCTCCGCCAATTTGTTAATAGCTTGACTGACACTGCCTTCGACCGATATGCAAGTATACTGGGCGGCTCTGTCGCTACGTTTACTCAAATGGAGTCACTATTTAGGCAAACATTCATGAGTGTCGGCGAAAAAATCTCCATTGATGACCTTGCAAGAACCAAGCCAGAGAAGAACGAAAGCGTCGCGGACTTTATAACCCGATTGAGCAATCTCACTGTCAAGTGCAAGCCGCTTCTAGAACAGGACCAATCGGTCAGCCTCCTCAAAAGCAATCTCGACAATTGCATGAGTACTTCCTATGTACAGCGGGTCTCAGAACGTTCCAGAAGCTTGACCAAAAAAGTTTAAATATTGGAACGCTCAAAGCAAGAGTTCACCCCGGATTCCCAAAGTAACCAAACCTAGAGGAACCGAAAAGACGACAGCCAAAAAAGCAGGAATTCTAATAACACCGACTCTTTCAATACGTCTGATGATGGAGGCGGTCAGAGAGCGGGCGGATCAAAAACCGACCGGCCTTGGAAACCATTACTGAGGGGAGAAGGACCGACTCTAGAATGGAAGAAATGCAAGATCTAATCCTTCCGAAGAGACAAGGTATGAAAGATATTCAAGGATGCTCTAAAGAACAGTTTGCACCTGCCGAAATCAAAAAGGTCGCACGAAGCAAACATGACCGATAATTCTCTATTTTGCTCATATCACAGTGTTAGGAATATGTATGCCCTAGAGGCCATTATTGTATATTATAGTGGATGCTCGAACATATATAAAGGACTTTCTTGCTCGACATGACAGTATGCTATCTGACTCTTTATCTTAACATGTGCACTTGTTTTTAGTTTACTATCTCATTGATACATGCTGATAAAGCCTTTAGGATGTTAGCTTGACTACCAAGACTATGATACAGATCATACTAGTTGGGCTTGTGTAGTCCACAAGCACATTCTTTAACAGTTCCTAGTCAAGAGAGTATCGAGACAGGGCATCGATATTTCAGAGTAGACTAGTGTGTACGTTTCTTGATCCTGGTATGGGACGATGGTTGATCCCACAGCCATTGGTGTTCGACATCAAAGATTGTACACATATGCTCATTGGAGAATGGGTACACCGAACATGACTCGCCGAGAAGTCCTAGATGATATTGTCAAGCCCCGTTTCTCAATAGACGGAAACAGTGACGTGGCAGGCCGCAACGTATTTACTAAGAAATAAATACGTTAAGCGTAATTAAGCAATATATAAAATGGACAAGAATGACAAGAGTATTAAAAAAAATATATTTACATTCATTTTTAGATACAACTGTCTGAAAATAAAAGATACAATGAGTAAGGCAATACCTAAACAAGGGCATACAAGAAAGTAAGTGCCACGGAACTAAAAGTCGGGCTGAGCGGTAAGCTGGTCCAAGTCCTCTTGGTTCAGTTTTGTCTCCTCAAAGTCCGGTCCTCCTAACGAACATTCCAAAGAAAGAAACAGAAATGAATGTCGTCGGCGAACTAACGCTCGGTATGTCACTAAAGAAGAAAGAGAAGATAATATATTAAATAAAATGAACAGGTAAGTGTATGTGACTGATTGCTGGTATATGATAGTTATTATAACGTGGTTGTTTGTAATTTGGTAAAGAAGGTATTCATGTCTACGAGAGGAGTCCATTTTACCCCGTGGACTATGGTAACATGCAGTACAAGGCCCCGTCATAACCCACGAGACAACGACACGAGAATTCATGTAGGTGTCTTTTAAGTGACCTCTCGTACCACGATATACGTTCCATATCATTCTATCCCTTTATCCCCGCGTAATGTATTGTGTAGATTATGTTTACAAATTTTGCTGAAACCATGGATACAAAATGTTCAGGTATTCATGTTCAGGATGTAATCATGTATTCAAGTAGTCATGTCAAGTTCAAGTCAAGTTATAACCATGGTTCGGTCAAGTCAAGTCAAATATACATGTTTGATATTGATGTTTGAATTCAATTATTCATGTTTGATTTTGGATTCAGGTTTGAGTTTGGACTCAGACTGAGTCAGACACTTATACTGATTTAACTCTGGAATATTTAGGTTCGGGAGTCATCGGCAACTGCTACACATGGAAGGCAGGATTTGTGTCTTTTTCCAAGACAATTACCATTGATAACTTCGGTAAAGTTTTCTAACCTGAATAGGCAAGCACTCACTTTCTGCTGCTCCCTGAGGCTCAAAAGAATTGATCCCGCTTAAATCTATATTTACTAAAATCCTTAAAATATTGTATTTTATACATCTTGAGGGGGGTTTATGAAAAATATATTAATATGGATTAAAAATAAAACCTCAAGGGTGATTAGTATTACTTATGGTTTTTATGAGCATGGATTTTAAATATTGTGGTATTTTAATGACAAACACTTAGCATTTTGAAAGTTCATGGCATTTTATTGAAAAACTCGTCTTTTGGTATCTTGATGGTATTTTATTGGCATTTGTTAATCTTTCATATTTAGAAAAAATATAAGTTTATTATATTTTGAAAGTATGAATTTATAATTTTATATAATTTTAAAAATTGGTTTTATTTAGAAATTCGTTTTTCTTAAAAACCGTATTCGTTTCCTTTCGAGATCGAATGCTCCGTGGGGAGGTCTGCATCTCGCTTTACTATCCTCAAGATGTGCGATAATCCGCACCATCCATTAGTGGGTCCCCTAAAAAGGGTTGTACATGCATAATTGCAAAGGAATATAAAACACAGTTTAAAAGAAACCCGATTTTAAAGTAGGTATTTTATTGTAAAACTTATATTTCGAAACAAATATTCATACAAATTAGCACCGTGCTATGTAACCACAGTGTACGTGAGGGGTAGGTCGTTATCCCGTGAAGATTTTCCTAAAGGTATAGTTTTAACGAAACTAAAAGTGATAATAAAGTTCAAGGTATTTTAATGAAAAAGTTTAATTAGAGTTGTTTCACATGAGATTCTTGGTTAAAATTGATTCTAAACATTGGTATTAAGATTACAAGTGAAGTGGTAAAATTGGTTGACCAAATGATAAAAGAAAATGGAGTTATAGGTTTTAGAAAAGATGATATCGGTAATAACTCCACTTTTATCGATATTTGATTTAAAATGAGTATCAATAAGGAGGAGAATTGGGAGGACTTACGATTTGAATACGTGAAAGGAAGAATTATGAAGAAGAGGGATGTTTCGGGACATCGCGGGAGCTCCGGAATTGGCTTCGATCTTCGCTGGAACCAACTTGCTCGCTAACTCCACTTTACTCCACTTGCATATAGGAACTTTTTAGAGAGTTTTGACTAGAATTTTCATAATGGTGCTGAGCCAAAGTGTGGGATGGTATTTATAGTGGAGAATTAGGGTTTGGGAATTAAAAAGCATTAAAATATGTTAATTGGTGAATTGAAAGGTCTTTGTTTAATTGCAGAGAAATCAAACAGTGCAGAGAAGTTAAGGATAGCTGAAGAGGTGTGTGTGCAAAGCACGGATCAATTTGGCATTGATCCGACCGTCCCCGCCGGCCCAAATGCCACATCCACCAGTCGATCTTAAGGCATTTGCCTTGAGATTCATGCCTTCTGATAAAATCTTTGTTTACTCTATTTTCCACATGTTTGATTTTTCTGAACTTTTCATTTCTCTGTGTATTGCACGTGCAATCTTTTGGGCTTCTCAAAAGTTAAAAAGAAAAAAAATCAGAAAAATAATTGTGTTTGATGGGAATCGAACACAGAGGTTACGTCACAACAGTGCAAGGGCTTTACCAGTGAGCTATAAATGGCTTCTTGGTTTTATTTAACAAAAGTAATTTATAACTCAAACTCGGGCTGTAAAACTCATTTCTTGTATATCAACAAAAAAAATTCCGTACAAAGATTTTAGAGTCGTTACAGGTACCATACCTATCGTCAGATAGCAGTTCTCTGGTGACACTTGTACATGTTAGTCTGTAGACTCGAGATCGTCATAGTGTCTTGTGTGGATCCCACTATGCTTTGATTTCCTCCATACCATGGCTCAAACAGGTAGTTTTTGGGTACAGTCCCGAGTCACATAGAGGCAGCGAGCGATAGGAGGTGTTTCGCCTCTCCCGGTATTGGGAGTTGATGTTGCGCTATGCTCGATTGGCTATAACAGCAAGTCCGTGGCCAAGGCTGATGAGATTTACTGATAAGTGTTATCAGTAGTTTCTCGAAAGGTTATAGGCCACACATCGGCATGACTTATCGAATTATTGGGGTCTGACGATTCCACCCCCCGGACTCGATATGCGACATATTAGACGAAAAGATTGAACTGTACGGTAAGTGGTTCTTATAGGCTCTACGGGAGTTTAGACAAGTTAGCTTGTTGATCTTCTATTCATTCAATACCTGGGTAGCCGTTACGTCCAGCTAGTACCGCTGACGGCTTGTGGATATCTGATGTGATCATTATCTACTGCTAGCGTATTGACGAGTCTTTAGAGTCCCCACATAAAAGTTTCCTAGCTCAAGAGAAATGAAGTAGGGCACGTATGGAGATATGTGCGGGAGCTTGATTAAATACGAGTATATGCTACCGTATTCTAATATAGCGTTATTTGATATCAGCCGGGTTATATATGATATAACCGGATTATGGAATCAAGTCTTGATTTGATGATTTGAGATATATATATATATATATATATATTATCCGGTTATATATGATATAACCGGATTATTGAATCCGGTTATATATGATATAACCGGATTATTGAATCAAGTGTTGATTTAATGATTTGAGATGTATTAAATATTATCCGGTTATATATGATATAACCGGATTATTGAATCCGGTTATATATGATATATTAAATATTATCCGGTTATATATGATATAACCGGATTATTGAATCAAGTGTTGATTTAATGATTTGAGATATATAACCGGATTATAAATCAACACTTGATTCAATAATCCGGTTATATATCTCAAATCATTAAATCAACACTTGATTCAATAATCCGGTTATATCATATATAATCGGCTAATATTTAATACACTTGATTCAATAATCCAATAATCCGGTTATATCATATATAACCCGGCATATATCAAATATACAAATATATATATACAAATATATATATATATATATATATATATCATGGTTGATGATACATAGAACTAGGATGTGTGAGAATCACATTGAGTAAACATAATGATAAACATTTATGAATTAAATGAAAAGAAGAATGAGTCATGGCTTTGGGTGTTTGGAGAAGCATTGAGAAGTCATGACTCATATTCAATTCTTGTTTTATTCATAGATATTTGTCATTCTCATCTTGATCTCATCTTGGCTAATGGTTCACTTCACTTCCAAATTTATCTTCTTCTTCATCTCCTCACTGGTTTTTCTAAGGTGAGAAAAAGAAAAAGGAAAGAAATATTTTTGTGAGCAAAATTCCTACTTTATCAACCTACACTACTCTAGCAAATTAGTATAGATTGTTATCTTCACTAATACCTTGATTAGTGAAGTGTGAGTTGTTTTAAGGTGGATCATTTTCGACTACGAAGACTACAAGCAAGCTCGTTCCATCCTTCATGTAGAGTCAAAGAAGATTTCTAGGGATTACTACTTGGAGCTTTAGAAGTGAAAGACTAGACTACAAAGGTTGTAGACTCTCTTCACTTAGTTTAGAACTTATTTGCTTAACTTTAAAACCCTAATTCTCTAGTTCGATTCTTGTTTAGTATACTTGGCCCTCTAAATTTTTAAAATTGCATACTTGATACTCATTGCAACCTAGTAGAGGTGCTAAGACATACTTTCACACAGAACGCTGAGTCATGAAAATGAGGATTGCTACGCCTTCAAAGATTGGGTCGAAAAGCAATATAAGGCAGGAGATATCGAACTGTCTAAAGGTATGTTAACGAACAATCAAACTGCAACCGCTAATTTCATACAGACAGAAGCCGAACCTTCTGGGTACATACTACTGAACCATCTGCTCTGAAAAACGATGGAAACCTGTCGCAATCTCGATGGAATGTATACATATCCAAGGCGGAGAAAATGTTGAAGTTGCTTCAAAAAGAGCCCAAAATCGAATGGGAGGGACAAAAAGAGCCAACTGTTCCAGCCACCAATTCGGGTCTATCGGGCTCAAAGTCCAAGAGGCTTAGAAAGAAGAAAAGAAAAACGTGGTTCGACGCGAAGAAGAGTCTGTGAGGAAATCAACCGTTCAAAAATATATCGATTCTCTCGAAAGACTATATTCAAATGGAAAGAACCTTTATTCAATTGAAAGCGTTCTCCACTATGGAAGCAGTAGAAATTTTGGAAGAGCTAGAAGAGGTTGCTAATGATGAGATCCCTATCGTGACTTGCTACGCCATCGTCTCGGCAACTACTCCAAGGAAGAGCTCTGTTTTCCCGAAGAAGATGAGGAGCTCTCCACAAAGGCCAACCAAATTTAGATCAAAAGCAGCAAAATACTACCGCCAAAGCAAGGCAATGCTCCAAAAGAGCTTAGAGATGTCCGCATTCACGCTCTACAAAAGCCTGAGCAGTATTAAGCTCGCTTCACGGAAATCAACATGAAGGAGGCTCAGTATACTGTTCATCACAGAATACTGCATTTTATACCGCCCATTCTTACGCTCGTGTGTTTATAGGTAGGTGCTTTTGATCTGTGTTTGTTACATATTTACAGAATACAGGTTTCCAGTACAAATATTGCAATTCAAGACAAAATCTCCACAGTTACACCAAATACAGAACATCTGTTGACAACAGATAAAAACCGGGTTCCGGTCATCCATATCCGTCCGGTGCTGTGTACCGGTTCCAGGGACAAAACATATGACAGCGGTCATTCGTGTCTCGGACAAGCACAGAGCACGAGGGGGGCAGCACAAGAATCAATGGGTGCACGGAGCTCAAGAGAGATAAAGTCAAAAGTGAAGAAAGGATGCAATCTTGGACTAAGAATCTGAAGATATTCTGGAAGAATTATCAGAAAATACATGTACCAGACAACAGGGGACAGCAGATCAGGGCCGTACAAGAAACACCACACCCTAACCCTACTGTAGGGGCGCGGATCCGCGGCCAATAGGGGGTAGTGGCGGCGGATCCGCGGCCGTACTGGCGCCGCACCTTGTCAACTTTTGTGGGTATTTTGGTCTTTTTATGTAGGTTCTGGTGGTTGCCCTAGATTTCCATTCTCCAGCCTATAAATACAGCAGACCTGAGCTTAACCAAGGGAGCTTTTCTTTAGCCTCTTTTTTGTGTAGTTTTCTTCTTCTTTCTTCTTCTTCTTCATTCTTCCTCCATGAAATTGTAGTGAGAGCTTTTGAGTGGATGTTAATGAAGATGAGGGATTTTTATCTTTCTTGTTAGTTTCGCTCCCCCTTGAGATTCTTTCTTTCTCTTGATCATTCAACCTCTTCATTGAGCTTGAATGGTTAAGGGTTAGTTATTGATCTCAAGGGTCGTATTTTCTCACGGGACTAGTTCTTCACTTCACATGCGTTCTCTACCCTTCCCTTGATCTTGCAACCTCTTCATTGAGCTTGCAAGTTTAAGGGTTGGCTATTGATCACATGCTTGTCTTGAGTTCTAGTTTCTTGTTCTTTTTATTTGCTTATTTATTACTTGCATTTTTCATTCTTGCTTTACTTAATTGCAATTTTATTCCATGTACTTTAATTACTTGTATCTTTTCTTTTCTTTGTTCTTTTCTTTTTGTTCTCTCTTTTTGGTTCTTTCTTGTGAATGAATGTAATTATTATTGTTAAGAAGAAATACGGTATTATAAGTTAACATTTCTTTGCCAATTCCTTTTCCCGTTATTTTCCATTTGAACTTCGCCCAAACCATACGCAAGCGCTCCGTTAGGCACCCTACCCTGACAAGGTAACGGTGATTCCTAACCGCGACCGGTTGCGTTCGGTTTGGCCGGAGGCGAAAGCAAGAGACAAGAACGGAAGGACAAGGGTAAATAAGCCGGATTCCACGAATACCGCGCTTAAATCCCCTAATCCACGTTGTTGCCGATTGCTCTAGCTTCAATTGGTCAAGACTCGGCTCAAAGGTTTTGAGTACGGATTTCTTTAGCTTACATTATCGTATCTTTTCTTAACAACTTTATACTTGCAAATAAACACATAGGTTAGATCAAACAACATACAGATTCTTTATTGACTCGTCTAAAACAAGAAGGTAAGATACCACCATCTCCCTGTGGACCGACCCGTGCTCAACCGGCTAGCTGCATAGCGACACCGTCCTGATCGCGGTTACACTTAAATTCTTTGAACATCCGACACGCCAAAAGCGTGCGATCAAATGGCGCCGTTGCCGGGGATTTTGACCCTCTTGGCATAGCCTGACAGTGAGGGCACTGTCAAGTTTAAGTTTGGGGGTGTGCTCGGTAAGCTTTCTTCCTTCGCATTCATTTGTATATTTTGCATTTGCATACCTTATTAAAAATCCATAAAAATCAGAAAAATTTCTAAAAACATAAAAACTTTTTTGTCAAGTTAGCTAGTAAGAAGAACTCTGATTCAACATTCGACGGTTTTTGTTTGAAAAAATAGGAATAACTAAATCTTATGTTTAGATTTTGAAAACCTGAAAGATAACTCTCCTTTGAAGTTATAGCTGATATACGTCTTTACATCACACTACACGTGTCGTGAGTTGTGGAAATTAGAAGACAAGTCTTTTATGTCTAAAAAACTTTTAAATGGATCAATGATTTTCTGAGGATCAAATAGGTTTGTTCTGAAATAAGTAATATCAAGAATAGTTTATGAAGTGAAGTGAATATGTAGGAATGTTATTGATGCCCTAATTGGAACTAAGTCTGAAAAATAATGCATCTGAAACTTGATTGGAATGATTACACACCAAACCCACTAAACACGTCTTTTATCCAAAAGATAATGGAACTGCCGGTTATATCTCCGTTCGTATTAAATCATCTGATTTTCACGCAAACTGTCTTTTGTTTTTGGACCTGGGTAACTTGAGTAATTAAGTCCGCCGGGGTGTTTCTACACCTAATGCCCTAAAACCAACTGGTTTGGGTGCATTGGCCCAAAGCTCGCTAAGAAGCCTAGAAAGTCCAGATAAAAACAAAGTCAAGCAAGTGTTCTCTCCGAGTTAAAATTCCTAACGGTTCTTTGTGTGAGAATAATCTTGATAAAAGACAGACTTTTATAAATATTTTAGCGGAGATATGAAGGTTTTATTCTATGATAAAGACTATTGCACGTTCACAGAGGTGTGTATGAAATGAAAACAAGAAAAAGGTGGAGTGAAGAATAAGACCTAGTTTCCTGTTATGGAAGATAAAAATTCTGAAGTTGAAACCTTACTGGAAAACGAAACTTGAAAAATGCTTAACTCTTTATAAAACTTATGTGATCCTTTTAAAATTGTTATCTGGGCTTTATTGTACGACATGATGACTTTAATCGACCTTTCTGGAACTTAACGGCACTATTTGCACTATACGTAAAGACATATTAAACCTGTAGTTAAATGAGAAGCGAGGTGTGAAAACTAAAGGTTCGATAGTCTAGACTTAGGATAATAGATTTGTTATTTTCTGAAACAAAAACTTCAGGGTTTGAATCATAGTTATTTTGCAAAACTAGCTTGACCGGATTTTGTGGGTGTAATCCGCTGAAAACCCTCAGGAGACAACACTCCTCCTACTAGGGACACCTAGAGGTTTAACGGCTTGTTGCACGCGCTCAATGCAATCGCGTTCCCTGCGAAAGTGCGGTTAGGATTTTATTTTTTGTGAATAATTGGTTTTGCTCGGGACGAGCAAAAGTTAAGTTTGGGGGTATTTGTTCATCACAGAATACTGCATTTTATACCGCCCATTCTTACGCTCGTGTGTTTATAGGTAGGTGCTTTTGATCTGTGTTTGTTACATATTTACAGAATACAGGTTTCCAGTACAAATATTGCAATTCAAGACAAAATCTCCACAGTTACACCAAATACAGAACATATGTTGACAATAGATAAAAGCCGGGTTCCGGTCATCCATATCCGTCCGGTGCTGTGTACCGGTTCCAGGGACAAAACATATGACAGCGGTCATTCGTGTCTCGGACAAGTACAGAGCACGAGGGGGGCAGCACAAGAATCAATGGGTGCACGGAGCTCAAGAGAGATAAAGTCAAAAGTGAAGAAAGGATGCAATCTTGGACTAAGAATCTGAAGATATTCTGGAAGAATTATCAGAAAATACATGTACCAGACAACAGGGGACAGCAGATCAGGGCCGTACAAGAAACACCACACCCTAACCCTACTGTAGGGGCGCGGATCCGCGGCCAATAGGGGGTATTGGCGGCGGATCCGCGGCCGTACTGGCGCCGCACCTTGTCAACTTTTGTGGGTATTTTGGTCTTTTTATGTAGGTTCTGGTGGTTGCCCTAGATTTCCATTCTCCAGCCTATAAATACAGCAGACCTGAGCTTAACCAAGGGAGCTTTTCTTTAGCCTCTTTTTTGTGTAGTTTTCTTCTTCTTTCTTCTTCTTCTTCATTCTTCCTCCATGAAATTGTAGTGAGAGCTTTTGAGTGGATGTTAATGAAGATGAGGGATTTTTATCTTTCTTGTTAGTTTCGCTCCCCCTTGAGATTCTTGCTTTCTCTTGATCATTCAACCTCTTCATTGAGCTTGAATGGTTAAGGGTTAGTTATTGATCTCAAGGGTCGTATTTTCTCACGGGACTAGTTCTTCACTTCACATGCGTTCTCTACCCTTCCCTTGATCTTGCAACCTCTTTATTGAGCTTGCAAGTTTAAGGGTTGGCTATTGATCACATGCTTGTCTTGAGTTCTAGTTTCTTGTTCTTTTCATTTGCTTATTTATTACTTGCATTTTTCATTCTTGCTTTACTTAATTGCAATTTTATTCCATGTACTTTAATTACTTGTATCTTTTCTTTTCTTTGTTCTTTTCTTTTTGTTCTCTCTTTTTGGTTCTTTCTTGTGAATGAATGTAATTATTATTGTTAAGAAGAAATACGGTATTATAAGTTAACATTTCTTTGCCAATTCCTTTTCCCGTTATTTTCCATTTGAACTTCGCCCAAACCATACGCAAGCGCTCCGTTAGGCACCCTACCCTGACAAGGTAACGGTGATTCCTAACCGCGACCGGTTGCGTTCGGTTTGGCCGGAGGCGAAAGCAAGAGACAAGAACGGAAGGACAAGGGTAAATAAGCCGGATTCCACGAATACCGCGCTTAAATCCCCTAATCCACGTTGTTGCCGATTGCTCTAGCTTCAATTGGTCAAGACTCGGCTCAAAGGTTTTGAGTACGGATTTCTTTAGCTTACATTATCGTATCTTTTCTTAACAACTTTATACTTGCAAATAAACACATAGGTTAGATCAAACAACATACAGATTCTTTATTGACTCGTCTAAAACAAGAAGGTAAGATACCACCATCTCCCTGTGGACCGACCCGTGCTCAACCGGCTAGCTGCATAGCGACACCGTCCTGATCGCGGTTACACTTAAATTCTTTGAACATCCGACACGCCAAAAGCGTGCGATCATATACTTTGCACACAGTTGTGGTCACATTCAAATATGAAGACCTGCTACTGGGAACAACTGAGCATAACCTTCGCGGAAATCAACATGAAGGAGGCCCAGTATACTTTACACGCGGCTGCGGTCATATTCAAATATGAAGACCTGCTACTGGAAACAGCTGAGCATAACCGGCCACTTTACGTAACAGGAAACACTGACGAAGATTGGATTAATCACATACTGATTGATCTGGGGTCCTCGGTGAACATTATGAACCTACAGACCCTCAAGAGTCTGTCGATGGATGTCCGCCACCTATCGAGGGAAAGTATCATCATACAAGGCTTCAACCAAAACTGCCAACAAGTTCTATGATCTATAGCACCGCCAATCAAGTTTGGGGACTTACAAACGGAGGTTAAGATATGCCATCGATGCCGATACGTCCTATAAAATTCTTTTGGACGGCTGTGGCTTCACGATTATGATATCGTTTCGTCAACACTCCATCAATACATGAAGTAAACCAAATATGGTGAAGAAAAACGTATTGACGGAGACATACATCCCTTCAGAGTATATGAAGTCCGGTATGAAGATTCTCGGTACTTCATGAGCTTCCAAAATGCCAATCCACCATCGGCCAAGGACGAAGCAGTCTTGAATTCCGAAAGCAAGTTTGAGCCATCTGTCATCTTCAAAACCAAAAACACTCAGGTGCGTCCGCGTTTCGGCAGTGACGCCGATGAATCCGACGCTGGAAGCCCGTCCCTCTGTAAAATTCGCCCGTGTTTCGGTAGCGACTCAAACGAGTCTGATATTAAGGGCCCATCCTTCAACAAAATCCACCCTTGCTTTGACAGCGACACTGAAGAATCAGATGCAGAGAATTCGTCTTGCAACAAATGTGCAGACCGAGATCGTGCAGAAAGCAAGACTAAAGGAGACCCCTGAAATATGGTAGGGTTTCTGGCCATTACAAGGGTTCTGGAGCAGATGTTCAAAGAACTTGACGCGCTATCAGTCTCCACTGTGGACCAACTGGAAAATTTATACGTTCTCGGAGGAAAGAGCGGGCAGATGGGCATCTTGTTTTACGGATCAAACCAAGTCGTGCACCCGACCGATTTGTATATGACGTGTCTTCCTTATGAAAGAGGCATAAGAACCATCTTAAACCCCAGATATTATACGTCCGAAATGCGAGAATATTTTAAGAAGTGCCGATGTCTGTTATGTCAAACGGATTTCAAAGCAAAATTCTATAAAGGGCTATGGTATCCACCTCAAACCTGACCGCTCATCGATGGACAAATCCCAGATAAAAAGGGTATATGTTTCATCCAACCTGATGTCAATTCATGCTACATGGTTCACGTCAACGAGGCCAGCGAAAAGGCAGAAGAGGATGATGAGCCAGCCGAGCCAGAAGAAACCCATCAAGAGTTCGAAGATGGCGGACAAGCAACCTTTGGCAAGCTAACTGAAATCAATTTGGGAACACCTGACAACCCAAAGCCGATCTATATCAGCTCGCTTTTGCCAGAAGAAGCAAAAGAGCAGATAATCGTCCTGCTACATGAGTTCGTTGATTGCTTCGTATGGACGTATAAGGAAATGCCCGGCCTCTCCTGAGGTGATCGTGCATAAGCTGGCTATATCTCTCGAGGCCAAGCCGGTCAAGCAAACTCCTCAAAGAATGAGAAAGGAGCTGGAAGAAAATCATCGAGAAAACCAAGAAACTCATCAATGCCGGCTTCATCAGAGAAGAGAAATATACAGACCGGATCGCGTGAATTATCCCGGTAAAGAAGAAAAATGGGCAGATCCAGGTTTGCGTCAATTTCAGGGACCTTAACAAGGCATGCCTTAAAAATGATTTCCCGCTCCCAATCATAGAAATGATGGTGTCGATGATGTCTCAAGTTACAAACAGTTCACTTTCATGGATGGCTCGCCCGGGTACAACCAGATCAAGATGCCACCCGAGGATGAGAAACGTAGTATTTCGAACCCCGATCGGCATATACTGCTACAAGGTGATGCCGTTTGGACTAAAGAACGCAAGTGCCACCTATCAAAGAGCAATGGCAATGATTTTTTATGATTTAATCCATAAAGTTGTCGGATGCTACGTTGATGGTTTGGTCGTCAAGACTAAAGCCGAAGCCAATCACATCCAAAATCTCCGAATTGTCTTCATAAGACCGAGAGAATATAATCTAAAGATAAATCCTTTAAAATGTGTTTTTAGCGTGTCATCGGGAAAAATCGTAGGCTTTATAATCCGACATCGAGGGATCGAAATCAACCCGTCAAAAATAAAAAATAAAAGCAATTAGGGCGATGTCTCCCCTAAAGAATCTAACGCGGCTAAGATCCTTCCAAGACAAACTCGCTTACATACAAAAGGTTCATCTCAAACTTTTCAAGAAGATATCAGACTTTCTCAAAACTCATGAACGAGCTCCTTTTGTCTGGGACGCCGAATGTCAAGAGGCGTTCAAAAGCGTCAAGCAATACTTGTTGCACCCTCTAATGCTCATTGCTCCCATTCCAAATAAACTGTTGACCTTCTACACCACCGCACTAGACGGATCACTTGACGCACCCCTCGCCCAAAATAACGAGGGAAAAGAAAATGACATCTACTATCTCAGCCGAACATTAGTAAGGGCGGAACATAAATACTCCCCGATCGAAAAGCAGTGTTTGGCCCTGATGTTTGCCGTAAAGAAGTTGAGGCATTATCTGCTTGTCCACCGGCTTATGCTGATCTCCAAGATCGGCCCGCTGAAATACTTGATGACCAAGGCGAATCAAACCAATAGGATAGCCAGATGGGCTGTCATGCTGCTTAAATTTGATATAGTCTATACTCCTCAAAAAGCAGTAAAAGGACAAGCCCTTGCTGACTTCCTCGCTGCTCATCCCATACTTGAAGGGTCATCGCTAAATTGCGAGTTATCTGATGAACAAGCACTGCACCTTGTAGATAACGAGTCATGCTGGGAGCTTTATTTCGATGGAGCTTCATCAATAAGATCCCCGAGCAAATCAAGTATCCCGTAGATAAAAGCTAAGATAGGATTGGTGTTCATCACACCATCAAAAGGGACCCAACGATGTTCATTCGCTCTTATCGTGCCTCGAACAAACAATGAGACTGAATATGAAGCTTTAATAGCTGGTCTCGAGCTGGCATAGAAATGGAGATCGCCCGGCTATGCATCTATGGAGATTCTCAACCAGTCATCAACCAAGTAAGCGGCGACTACAAAGTATATAAACCCGAGTTAGCTCGATACAGGAGTCGGGTCGTGGAGCTCATGAAATGGTTCACTCACATTGAACTGATGAGAGTTTCCAAGACGTTGAACGGGAAAAGACGACGTAATCACTCGCCTAGCCAAAGAATTAGCTAATCCTGACATGAATGAAATTCTGATTACAGTCAGAAACCGGCAAATTCTACCTCTAGTTTCTCTACGAGAAGAAGAAAGCGTAGAACAAGAGAACAATCCTGTCGAAGCTCTGGTCATCAAAGACGAGCACGATTAGAGAGAACCCTTCATAGAGTGTCTCCGATATAACAAGTTGCCAGAAGAGATTTGCGAGAGTTCGGCTAAAGAAGAGAGCTCTCTGATATGTGTTCGTAAATGACACACTATATCGAATATCATATGACCAGCTCTGGCTCATGTGTTTGTCCTCAGCCAAAGCCCAGAAAGTTATGAACGAAGTTCACTCGAGCGTCTGCGGAGTTCTCATCAATCGGGCCCCAAAATGCGGCTTCAAATCAAACGTCTTAGATATTATGGCCCACCATGATAAGGGATTATGAAGAATATGCAAAAAATGCCACCTCTGTCAAATACACGGCAACTTCATACACAAACATCCTAACCCGCTGCATCGTACCGTAGTGTCATAGCCATTCAAAATATGGGGCACCGACGTAATTGGACCAATTGACCATCCGTCATCTAAAGACCGCATGTTCATATTAGCAGCAATGGACTATTTTTCCAGATGGGCTGAAGCCATTCCCCTAAAAGAAATCAAAACGGATGATATTCTAACATTCTTCCAACAAAATGTGCTATACCGTTTTAGCACACTAAGACGAATCATCTTTGAGAACGGACCCACTTTCAAGAGCATCAAAGTCTTGAAGTTGGTCACTCAACACAAGATAGACTGGAGATATTCCTCCATCAATAATCCAAGAGCCAACGGGTTGGCCGAAGCCTTCAACAAAACCCTATGCAAGCTCCTAAAAAAGAATGTCTCGGCTAATAAACGAGACTGGGATCTGAAGCTCCATGAGGCGATGTGGGCATATAGTACCACGCACCGCACTCCGACACAATCCACTCCATACTCACTGCTCTTCAGAATGGAGGCAATCTTCTCCCTCGAAATCGAAATTCTAAGCTTAAGAATGGTCGTCCAGCACAGTTTGATAGAAGAGAAAAATGCTCTCTCTCAACTCGAAGAGCTCGACGCGCTAGAAGATAAGAGATTCATGGTACAGCAAAATCTGGAGTTGTGATGAGCCTAAATGTCACGGGTCTATAATAAAATGACCCGTCTCCATGCTTGCAAGAAAGGAGAATTGGTGTTGGTCCTCAGAAGGCCGATCATCCCCAATCAACATGCAAAGGGAAACTTCAAGCCAAATTGGGAAAGTCCGTACGTCATTTAAGAAAGTGTTTGACGGAGGATCCTACCAACTGATAAGTGCCGAGGGAGAAAAACTCATGCCACCCATCAACGACCGATATCTCAAGAAATATTACGCATGAATGCCCAAAGTCGTAGATAAACTAAGTTCACCAGCCTTGCGGCCGGTCTCTAAATCGACTACCGTATACGATCCATGAGGTACTAGAAACAAAACTGCATCCAAAATGCGCTTTCACTTAGGGGTCCTCACGACTCCTAAGAAGAAAATAAACCATGGGACCCTCTCAACTCGTGGGGAGAAAATACTTTTATGAGACCCTTACGGCTTATAAAATTGAAAAAATCCTCAGGTGACGGGGACCTAAAACTGTCTCCTAAGCCATTGCTCTTTAATAGGCAAAGGAAAATGATGAGTCGCTCCTGGCACTACGCTTTAGAGTTAGCGGTGCTGATGCCGACCCAAAACACAAACCCCCAGTTCTCTCAAGGCAGATGATGAGTCGCTCCTAACACTATTTCGTTGTTAGCGACGCTGATGCCGAACCAAATCCAAATCCCCAAGTCCTCCAATAGCAAATGATGAATTGCTCATGGTACCTATATTCCAGTGTTAACAACGCTGACGCCAGCCCGGAGTCCAAACCCTTAAAAATAATATCAAAGTCCCACTCGACGAATGCCACTAAACTTAGAAAGACCCACCGAACAAGGCAGGAATCAAATTAATCAAATCAAAATCCCACCCGGAAATGCTTCTAAGCTCAAAAGTCCCGCCGGATAAGCTGAAGGCCCCAAGCCGATAGTGCGTTAACGACTCCCCACACTGGAATCAAGTCAAGGATCGACATTCATGTTGCAAAAAGAGAGTATCGACCTTCATGTCGCAGTATCGACCTACATGTCGCAAAAAGAAAGCATCGACCTTCATGTCGCAAAACAGAGTCAAATCAAGTATCGACCTTCATGTCGCAAAACGGAGTCAAATCAAGCATCAACCGCTATGTCGCAAAAAAGGAGCATCACCGTCATATCGCAGAAAGGAGCCAAGGCAAGTATCGACCGCCATGTCGCAAAAGGAAACCAAGTCAAATATCGACCGCTATGTCGCAAAAAGGAGCATCGACCTTCATTTCGCAAAACGGAGTCAAATCAAGCGTCGACCTTCATGTCGCAAAAAGGAGCATCTACTGCTATGTCGCAAAAAGAAAGTATCGAGCAAAACAGAGTCAAATCAAGTATCGACCTTCATGTCACGAAAAAGGAGCATCGACCTTCATGTCGCAAAATGGAGTCAAGTCAAATATCGACCGCTGTCGCAAAAAGATGCATTGACATTCATATTGCAAAAAAGAGCCAAGTCAAGTATCGACCGCTATGTCACAAAAAGAGAGTATCGACCTTCATGTCGCAAAAAGGAGCCAAGACAAGCATCGACCGCCGCATCACAAAAATGGAGCATCGACCTCCACGTCATCAAAAGGGAATCAAATCAACTCAACATTTACATAAAACAAGATCCATCAATTTCATGCACACAACCCATAGACGTGGTGTGCATTTATTGATGGTGGCACTTTGTTGGGGTTAAAAATTACACCACATTGATCAAGTCAAGGTCAAGGTCAACATTCAAGCCAAAGCAAGCGGGTCCAAGCCCAAGTCAAACCCAAGCAAGAGGAGGGGCCGGTTCATCGCCATGAATAGACAAAATTATGTAATGAATAAATTTAAGTGCAATTGCTAGAAAAAATGTAAAGTAAATAGGCAAGAAGCCAAATTTTGTAAAACTCATGGCTTATGTGCAAAAAGAAATGAGCACATAGCCATGAGGACGGCATAAGTGTCATTTTGTAAAGCCCAAGGAACTATATGTAAACTTGTAAGCCTATAAAAGGTCAACATAGTGAATAATAACTAACATTATTCTCTCCTCAATCCTTCTAGGATTTTGTAATTCCATTCTCTCACTCTTTCCAAGGTTTATCTTGTTTTTTTCAATTGAAACAAGGAAAACCCCTACTTTTTTCAAAAATAAATATGATTTCCATTGAAAAAGGAAGCATTAATCCTCCATCAAATCCCCAAAAGGAGAGTTTTTAATTTCCTCCATTTTCTTCTTCAAGATCTAATAGAGAAGAAAAAGATGAAGGAGAAACCATTTCCAAAACCTCGTTTTTTGCAGGATCCAAGGCTTGGAAAAGGGAAAAGGATTTCCTTTCATCATTCAAGATCCAAGATTCAAAGTGTTTGATTCAAGAGAGCCACCTGGGACAAAAAGAGAAGGAAAAAAGCCTAGAGCTCAAGCTTGCCGACCTGGGCGAAGGCCCATTTGCGCACTCACATGCCATGCGCGCCTGGGAGCGCGCGCATGCCGGGTGCGCACCTGGGACTGTGCGCGCTGTCCGCGCGTGCATCCCTTCGTGCCCCTCCTCGCACGCGTAACTTCGCACGTGCCACTTCACATTGAATAAAACCTTTTTTTTAAAAATGATTAATAAAATTTGCTTTTAAAGTTACTTTTTTTAATTCCCAGTTTCCTTGTAAATATCTACAGAAAAAATTAAATGAACACGCACTTTCGAATTGTTTTCAAGGCACAAAACGCACATTGCACATTGCGTTCGCATGATCTGTTCGACCCGTTAATCGGAGGTTCTCTCGCTCCAAAAGAGAGGGGTAATTAACAGCAGTTTTGTCCGCGGCTGCCGGATTTGGATCTACATCAATAAAGCCCAGCCTATCGTAGAAAGAGGGAATTTGTATACGCTTGACAAGCGAACGCATTTCTATCTCAATAGGATGACGAAAAATACTTTACAGTTCAGAAGACTCTACTCAGATATATGGACAAAAAGAACCCACAATTCCTAAAGAGTTAGACGGAAGTGATAGCCTGGTCTCCGTCCACAAAAATACGGAACGAGCAATATTCATAGATCTTCAGAAGCAGCTTCATGACAAAGACAAGATGTCGACAAGGCCAAATAAAAAATAAGTGCATCATCGACCCTTAAGTCATTAAACTGGGAGGAAAATAGGCCGAAACGATTGGGCAGCTCGCAATAAAAAGTATCGAGTAAAAATAAAAATAAATAGCCGAAATGATGGGGCAACCACGAATAAATAGCCAAAATGACAAAGCAATCGCGGCCTTCGCAATAAGAAAAGCTAAAATAATAGAGCATTCATGATAAAAAAAAAATGCTTCAACGGAGTTTCCCTGAAAGCAAGCAATGCTCCCTAAGTATCTGTTGCCCTGCGGCAGTTCTACAAATTGATTATCGAATACGATCCATGGGCTACCCGCAATAAAGTTGCATCCAAGACGTCCTTTATTGGCAAACCAAACTACCAATGAGGAAAAGACCTACTCATGTGTTCTCACGATACATGAGAAGAATAGCGCTTACGAGATCCTCTCGACTCGTAAGAAAAATACACCGTCGTGGGATTCTTACAACGCACAAAGGGAAAATACACTTAGGAATCCTCACGACTCCCAAGTAGAAAATACACGTACAAGATCCTATCGACCCGTATGGAGAAAATACTTTTATAAGACCCTTATAGCTCATAAAAATTGAAAAGTCTTAGATGACATGGACCTAAACTTGTCTTCTAAGCCATCGCTCTCCAATAGGCAACGGCAAATGATGAGTCGCTCATGGCACTACGTTTCAGTGTTAGTGTGCTAATGCCGAACCAAAACCTAGATATAAAATTCCCCCAGGGCAAGTAATGAATTGCTTCTGGCACACGTGCTCCAGTGTTAGCAACACTGATGTCAGCCTAAGGTTCAATTTTCAACCCCAAGTCGTTAAACTTGGAGGAAAAAAAAGACAAGTCCACAGATAAAAAGGGCATAAATGCAAACCTAAAAATGCTTCGTGAGTAAAAACAGCAAGACTACCCGCGAGCTTGTGAAAACCCGCAAGGACGCAAACTCATATAAAAACTCGACAAGTGCATCCTAGCTCAGAAATCCTACCAAACAAGACAAGATCGGACAAGTCAAATTAAAGTCCCGCCCGACGGTGCTTCCAAGCTCGAAAGTTCCGCTGGATGAATAGGAAACTCTCAGAAAATTAGACTCTCCATCAGAATCAAGATTCGTCTCAGAACCAACCTTGTGCGGAAATCAAGCTTCATCTCGGAAAATCGGACTCTGCGTCAGAATCAAGTTTCGTCTCAGAACCAACCCCTGTACCAAAATCAAGCTTCGCCTCAGGGTCAAATAAATTATCAACCTCTGCGTTAAAATCAAGCTTCGTCTCGGAATGTCTGCCCCCGCATCGGAATCATGCTCCGCCTTGGAAAATCTGCCCCCACATCGGAATCATGCTCCGCCTTGGAAAATCAAACCCCGTGTCGAAATCATGCTCCGCCTCGAAAAGTCTGCACCGCATCAGATTCATACTTCGCCTCGGAAAGTCAAACTCTACGTCGGAATCAAGTTCCGTATCAGAACCAATCCCCATTCAGAATCAAGCTTCACTTGCTATGTCGGAATCAAGCTCCATCTCAGAACCAATCCCTACACCGAAATTAAGTTTCGCCTCAGGATCAAATTAAATCGCCTTCCGCGTCGGAATCAAGCTTCGTCTCAGAAAATCGACCGCTCCGTCGGAATCAAGCCATGTCCCGGAGTCAAGTCAATCAATTGCCTTCTGTGACGAAATCATACTTCGCCTCGGAATCAACCTTCGTGCCGAAACCATACTTCCTTCAGAATGTCTACCTCTGCGTCGGAACCATGCTTCGTCTTAGAATATATCCCCGTGTCGGAATCATACTTCGCCCCGGAATTAACATCTGCATCGGAGCCATACTTCGTTCAGAATGTCTACTTCTGCGTCAGAACCGTGTTTCGTCTCAGAATATATCTCCGTGTCGGAATTATGCTTCGCCTCGGAACCAATCCGGAATCATGCTCCACCAAGGAATTATGCTCCATTCCCAGAATTATGCTCTGCCAAGAAATTTATGCTCCGCTCCCGGAATTATGCTTCGCCTTGGAAAATCAAACCTCGTATCGAAATCATACTCCGCCTCGGAAAATCAAGCCCCGCGTTGGAATCATGCTCCGCCTCGGAAGGTCTACCCCGCGTCGGAATCATGCTCTGCCTCGGAAGGTCTGCCCCCGCACATGCTCCGCCTCGGAAGGTCTGCCCCCGCGCATGCTCCGCCTCGGAAAGTCAAGCTCTACATTGGAATCAAGTTCCGTCTCGGAACCAACCCCTGTCGGAATCAAGCTCTGCCTGCTGCGTCGAAATCAAGCTCCGTCTCATAACCAACTCCTGCGTCAGAATTAAGCTTCACCTCGGGATCAAATTAACCCTCAAAATTAACTCCTGCGCCAGAATCAAGCTTCGCCCCAGGACAAAACCAACCATTTACCTTCCCGTCGGAATCAAGCTCCGTCACGGAATATATGCACCTGCGTTGAAATCATGATTTGCTTAAGGACACCGACCTCCATGTCGCTAAAAGGGAAGCGAGCAACGACCTCCAGGTCGCCAAAAGGGAAGCACCGACTTCCACGCCATCAAAAGGGAACCAAGCACCGACCTCCACGTCGTAAAAAGGGAAGCAAGCAACGACGCCAAAAGAAAGCAATAGCCTCCACGTCGCCAAAAAGGAACCCAACACCGACCTCCACGTCGCAAAAAGAAAGCAAATCAACCTCCATGAAAGATCCATCAATTTCATGCACACGGCCCATCTGCCAAAATTAAAAAAAAAAAGAAACAAAAGGTCAAGGTCAACGGGTCAAGATCAACGCCCAAGTCAACATAGGTCCGACTAATCCGGGTCCGACCCCAAGTAACTAGATCTACGCCCAAACCGTCTCAAGCCCAAGCGAAGCCAGTCATCGAAGAAAGGGAGAACAGAATTATGCGATAAATGAATTTAAATGTAATTTTTATGAATAATATAAGGGAAATGGGCAAAAGCCCAAATAATTGTAAATAATTGTAAAACACATGGCTTATTTGCAAAAATCAACAAACACTTAAACATTAGAAGGATAAAAACCAAATTGCAAAGCCCAAGACGCCCAAATGTAAAGTGAAAAGCCTACATGAGGCTCACATGGGAAAAAAAAAGGACCCCTCTCTCAATTTCTTGTGTTTTTGTGCCGTCATCTTTTAGGTTCTCTCTTCCTCTCTCTCTAAATTTTTGTTTTGAGAAGTCTCTCATCTCTCTTCTTCATCTACAAAAAAATAATGTTTTAAAAGAGAATGAATCCTTTTGTCTCTTTCTCCACTACAGATACTTTTTTTAATCCAGAAACCCATACCAAAATCAATCTTTCCCTTCTCTGTTCGCCAAAAAATAAATAAATAAACGAATCCAAGAGAAGCAGGGAAGGGGCGCATCTCAAAGGGATCAGAGCGATCCTTTTCTTTACATAAGATTCAAGATCTAAATCTTGAAAATTCAATAGAACATATTTTTGGACCCAATCGGAATCGGATGAGTGCCTCCATCAAAGGGAAAGCCTTCGGGCTTTTACCTTGAAGAAACCCTCGGAAATACGGATCGATCTGTATTTCCCTTTCGGTAACTTGGGAATGCGGTTTTCGGTCCGTATTGCCTTTTTGGTGCGTACAGATTTTTCCGTGCATCACCGTTTAACACGATAAAATGGACAAATCCAACGGTGCCGCCAAAGTTTTGTCAAAATTAACGTTTATAAAATTAAACATATAAAAAATATATAGATAAAAAAGTAAGAGTGTATCAAAGATATGGGTATGAACAGTGGGGATCATAAGCTGAGAGGTTCCCTCCTTTAGAAAAAAAGCAACACAAATAAAAAACAGCTAAAAATAAAATTTAAATAAATAAAATATTTTTTTGAGCCTCCCAGACTCCCAGTCAGGGGAGGCTCCCGCCCTTTTTGGAGCCTCCCGCTCAGGGAAGGCTCCAGCTTCCAGCCTCCTGGGGCCCAGTTTCGGAGCCTTTCTCCCTTCAAGACAGGTGGGGACCTCCCCAATCAAAGTGGAGCAAGCTTCTTAAATTTATTTAAATGTTTGGATTTGTGTTCAGGTAATTTTTTTATATTATGTAGTAATAATAGTAATAATAATAATAATAATAATAATAATATATAAACAAGCAAAACAAAATAGGTGAACATAACAACAAAAATGAAGTGAACACAACCGCGTACATATTTTCCAAACACAAACGTTCCGTATTAAATTCACATGATTTTTACGACCCGTTAATTGGAGGTTCGCTCGTTTCGGAGCGAGGGATAATTAACAGCAGTTTAGTCCACGAATGCCGGAGATTATCTCATAATCAATAAAGCTCAGCTTACCTAAACAAGGGAATCTGATTTGGCCTGACAAGCGAACGAATTCCTATCTCAATATGATGGCGAAAAACACCCTACACCATCTACCTCACTTATAACCCCACGACTCTATTCAATAAAACAGTCATTTCTCTCTTGTGCTTCATCTTCCTCTTACTGTTGATTTGGATTATTATACCTAGGACGACCGACAAACTTTCCACCCTTTGTTTTCAGTTTTCCACTTACACGAAACTTGCAATTAAGCTCCTTCATGGCCGAAAAAGGTTGAGAAAAAAGAACTATATTCCATTGCCAATTAGAGGATTTAAAGAGCAATTCCTGAACTCTAAATTGAATTGGGCTTTTAATTGAGATTTTAGATGAAGAGTAAAGACGAGTGGTTTTAATAATCCATCATGAGTTTCTTTGTTAACTAACCAACAGAGTGAGGAAAAATGGCTGAGGGGTTTTACGAGCAACTTCAAAGTTTTTGGGTAACAAGTACTTACCAAGTTTGGGGGTTCAGTAATTAGCAGATTTTTTTTTTTTTGGGTAGGTGAAAAACCCTTAAAATAAATTAGGAAGCAGGTGATTGAGGAGGATTTGATAAAAACAATAACAAAATAATTACATAGATAGGAAATAAAGTTAGGCCGCAACCACAAAGTGATCATGGAATCTTGTCAATGTAAGTTAAGCCAACCTATTTAGGAGTCAATTTGCGATGCCCATTGATGACGGTTTCATTCTCTATAGTTGCCTCAAGCCCTCAAGCCCTCAACCCTTTGCAATGGCTGCAATGCTCCTACTACCATATCTGAATATCTATGGAACTAAAGACCAAAAGAGAGAGAGAGAGAGAATCAGATTTTACGCTAGTGGATACCTCTTGAGTTAGTAAAGCTATTACAATATGCATACCGCATCCACCATCTTTTCGAGCTTCGCTTGAAGCTTCTGTTGTTCAGCCTTTCCAGCTTCTCTAACTGAATCAGCTTCTGAACATAAACCATCGCCCTTTTATATCAAGAAGAAAGATCAGTGCATTAGATTTTGATAGCAGGTCATAATTTACATATCTTACAAAATGGAGCGGTATGTTTTCCAGTAGAAAGACAGAGAGCTCAAGAGCTCAACGAAAGAAAGACCTCATTTCGTAATTAAGATTCCTCGTCACTGAATTGATACACGTCAGATTTCTTCTACAGTACATAGCCGAAAATAAGGGTAAACTAACTTTAATTCTTAAAATTATATCTTACTATATAAATATTTGGTGGTTTATATTCACTATCTTCTTTTTTGGATAATCGTATACGTGCATTATCATTATCATCTAACTATCTATTTGTCATGTGAAATGCACGTGTATGAAAATAAGGCAACAAGATAGGAAGATAAGAGCAATTTGCAACTTTAGCTTTATATGAACTGAAATGCAGAAGTTGCTTCTTTTATAATGTTAATTGTTATTAAGAAAAGAGGGCACTTTTTTCCCCTCGGGATGTTGCTTGTCTTTATCTCATAGAACATTTAGAGAAATTGAAAATCAATTTGGTACCTCCCTAGTGATCTAAGCATTATAGAAGTAGCGGTAGAGATGGAGTAAAGTATTTGTCACTCCCAAAAAGAATATTGATTTTTGAACTAGTTGGGGAAAAATGGAAAAAAAATGTTTCTTTGCCAAATATATATGTACATAGTTGAATTGTAAAAATCGTATGATTTATGATTTGAATCCTATGATTCTATACAATATGGAGGGATTTTGATACATATCAAAGGGTTATAGCGAAATATGAGAGTATCCTACGAGTTACGATCCAAATCGTATGATTGGATACAGCACAATATGAAAAATACGATTTGCGTACAGAATTGGGTCGGGTATTCACTTTAGCAAGTTGGGTTCTATAGGTTAATGGCCTTCAATAAATAAAGATCTACAAGAATTCTTCCCATTTTTATTGGAAGTTCTAATTTCCCCTTGTATGCCTCCCTCGCGAGATTTTCCCTTCGACACTCCCTCACATGGGGATCTCCTTAGATGCCTCTGCCTCACCTCACTACAAGTGCTCCTCTACGAGACCTATTGCCCTCTACAAGAGCTCCTCCACAAGATATGCTGCCTTGCACGAGAACCCCATGAGATACAAATGCAATCAATTTATGTTTACAAAAATTTGCATATATTCATCTCAATATCTTTCTGGTCACCACCCTTGGCTTGTAGTGGTCCATTGTTGAATATTTAAATGCTCTTTAGTCATTTTATTATAATTGTTCACATGACTTTTGTCGTTTCAAGTATCTTGTGTTTGCATGTGTTTGTCACTTGTGTGACTGGTGCTTTACTAAATATCATATTTCTCCTCATGTATTGTTCAATATTACTAATTTCATCATATTTTTATGAAATATACACTTGTATGCTTAATTGCTTAGCTATTGCACAAGCGAGCAGTATATCTTACAATATATGATACGATATATAAGAAATATCTTACAATATATGATATGATATATAAGAATAGCGATATACAACATATGTGACGATTTTACAACTTTGCAAATGTATAATTCCTCATCAAATCTATATCCAAACCAATATTTTTAAAAAGGCAAAAATCACAAAATATGAAAACACTTGCATTTTCTTTAATCAGCGCAGAGTGTACGTAAATTAATAAAGGTTTGTGCAATAACTCAGCAGAGGGGCCAGGGAATTTACCTTTGCAACCAGAGCTTCAACTTCCTTATCCCTAGGTTCTAGGCAATGAAGCTTCCATTCTAACTCTCTCCTCAAACTTTCAATTCTTTGAGAATCCTGTTCATATCTTGTATCCTTCTCTTTCTTCATCGTCTTAATAAGCCCCTCGGGTTGCTTAGCTGATCAGGTTATTTAGCAAATAAAAATAAAAATGAGACTAAATCCTTTGCCTTGGTGATAAACAGATGATATTCACAAATGGAACACAGACAAAAGAGAAGCGAACTCAGGATAACCTTTTCCTTGCCATTCATCTATCTTTGCATCCAATGCAATATTTGAGACCCCTTCCATGCTCAACTTAGCTTTGTAGACTTTCACATCCTTATCATAACTTTTGGCTTTATTAACCTGACAATAATACAAAGAATAACAACAATCATGCCTAGAGTTAAGAATGCCATGTGTTTGTTTTATGACATAATTTAGGACTGACGATCCATGGTATATAATTGAAAAGAGCTTTTGATCCACTACATGTAGAAAGCAGTTATTAAATAGTGCAACTTTTTGAAATGGCCTATAAAAAGCATTTTGTCCGTCCTGTTAATTAGGGATTTCTTGACTCTTAAATGAACCACAAATTGAATTCTGCACCATCAGTTATCAAGCACGCGCACATCCTGTGCAATAAGGTATTCCTCAGGGAAATTTAAGAAACTTTGAAGGCGGAAAATTTGTTGGTTACAATATGAAATCACTTCCATACTTTTTTATATCACATAATATGGATGACAGCTATTAACCAAAGCATGACTAGAACATCCCCTGAGTAGATGTCCTAGATAATTGAATATAAAAAAATAAAAATAAAAAACTTTACTCGGACATTATATTTAGCCCCTACTTATTAAAGGTCATCCTAATATGGTAATATAGCAAGATATTATTGGTATTAACCAATTCATAGAACCGGGTACCATGGAGAACATCAGTTCACAGCAATCGTTCAAATGTAATAGAACTATTTGCACACAATTTCAAGCTGGGACTCCCAAGCAAATCATACATGTTCCTGTATCGCCTGCATCTGGGAAATGTGCTTTGACATTTTTTCATAAGCCTACAAAACAAAGGAGTTTGTAAGAGGGTGCATACTGCATAGTATAAATTGACTGAAAAGGTAAAGCAACATTATAAGTGAGCACATCTGAAAAACAGAAGTCAGTGTCATAGAAACCAAGTTATTTCCCGATTTCAGGATTCTGCATTCTAATTAAGCAGTCTACTGTAACAATCATTTTCACGATTTATGTATGTAAACAACAAGAAAGTGCCCATAAGTTACAGATATTCAAATCAATGATACTCCTATCAGTGAACATATCGTAGGCAGAGCATAAAACTTTTTTCCTTTTTTCAGTGTTTTTTTCTGTTTTTGTTTTTGTTTGTTTTTTTTTTTTGTTTTTTTGTTTTTTTTTTTTTTTTTTTTTGGGGGGGGGGGGGGGGGTTGCCATAGTTACTCTCTTGATCCCTCTCATAAAAAAAATGGAAGGTTGACTAAATTGTCAAACATCACAACCGTATACATTTAAAAAAGAATAAAATAATGCTATATGGCTTTCAAAATTCCTAGAGTGAGAATCCATCAACAATAATTACTGATTTTTTTTTTCAAAATGGTAACTAAAATCCAAACATATTAAATTATCAAAACAGGAAAGCCAAAGTCTTCAATAGGATAAAGTAGGATGCCAAAAAAGTACATAAGTAAAAAAGCAAACTAAATTTGTCGACAGATAATAAAACTCACAGTTATACAGAAATCTGGATGTTCTAGTTTTAGACCACATAACAGTCCATGTAACAGGCATATCCTATAAATAGTCCACACGAATCAGAACTAAATTTCTGAATGGTACGCAACTCAAGACACTCTACATACCTCTCAGAAATTAAATATATAATCAGTGGCATTTGCCATTATATTAAGCAGATATTTGTAATGGCAGGCCCTTCAGTGCATGTTCATGAATCGTGACCAACGATAGTATGAAACAAGTGAATTAGTAGAAAGTCGGAGACTAAGAGGTGATGTCAGTGAAGATTAAGATGAGCAAGAAGGCAAGATTAGTATGAGATAGTTTGGAGTGACCAATTGAGTATCACAAAAGCAAAGACCAAGTTAGATGATAGATGGAATTTAACTGGCTGAATTGCAGTAGATCATGTGGAGCCTAAAAATGGGGGGTTTATTGTCTTTCTTGTACTTACTGTTGATGTTGCTCATGTTGTTGTCTTCACGTAGATTTCATGTAAAAAGATTCTCAACTGCTAATTAAAATCATTATCCACTGTATTTACATGTTCAACAAGAATATAAGAAACTTGTCAATTACAAGCCGATAATTGGCAATGCCGCCTAGCAATTACCCTAGCAATTGCAAAATACTAAATTTGAATGGTGTAAAATTACTTGACTATGGAGACACCCCTTGCAATTTGGAGGGGGGGGGGGGGGGGCTTGCAATCATAATTGTTACAGTGTTGTTCTTTAATATAGCAGATGTAAACTTTTGTCTCCATCTATGATGCATGTAAATGGATATGGGACACAAGGATACACTGAATTTCCAAAAATTGGTCAGGGGTCCAGCATGCATACCAGGAGAAAAATGCATACATACTAAGCAATTGTTGTTTGTACTTCAAAGGAGAGAGGGAGATGATCAAGGACGTAGCTTGGCCAGAAAGCTTTTGCCACTAATTTGTGTGTGTGTGTGGGGTGGGGGTGGGGAAGGAACTGTTTTGTCGCCGATTTAGAGAGAGGAACACCATCGAATTTCTGAAGGGAAAGATTAAAATCTCTCGTGTGATGTTTGGGATTGGTTACGGAGTGAAATGAATATATCCCCCTACCTTAACCCTCAACATATCGCGCCCGTCTCTGTAAGGCATGGAGATAAGATAGAGTCCTATTTTTGAGAATGAACGAATGCATGGTTAGATAAGATTCAAAACTTTGTGTAATACCCAGCCCCTTTTATACCAATATCCGTATTTTGTTACTCTTAAAATTTATTTATTTTATTTTACAATTATTTTAGTATTATAACTTTCCCTAACCCTAATTTATCTTAAGCCCCATTACCTATCGATTCTATATTTTACAGATTCTTTTATTTTATTTTCCGAACCCGGCCACTCCCTAACTCCTTTTTCCTTTATCATTGAATCCCCAGCCCAAACCCAAACTATATTTACATTTTCCCCTCAGCCCAACATAAAATAAATTAATTTCCTCTTTTAAAACCCTTCTCAGCCCACTTTCCTTTCTTTGTAAATTTGAAACTAAATAATTTCCCAATTAAACATATTTCCCCAGCCCACAAATTTTCCCTGGCCCAGCCCAACAGAGCCCTATTCGTTTTCTCCCCATTTCATAAAATCCCTTCCGGCCCCAGCCCAAGGCCCGCTCTCAACCAACCCGACCCGGCCCGTGTTCCACCCTTCCCTTCTTCCTCCCGTTACGACTTCTCCCGCCCTTTTCTCTCCCCGCTGCACCCACGTCGCCGCTCGTCTCGCGCCGCGCCCCCCTCCTCGCGCCCACGACGCGCGCGCCCCATGCGACCCGTTCCCCAACGGCTCGCTCCTCGCGCCCACGACGCGCGCGCCCCATGCGACCCGTTCCCCAACGGCTCGCTCCTCTCTCTCACACCCTCGAACTCAAACTCCTCCTTCCCTCTCTCTACAGAAAGAACTCCAAACGCCGAGCCCACTGCATCCATCAACGCCGGCCTCCCCTCACCGCTGGGCAAGCATCAACGCGACCACCTCCACGTCACCAACAGCCTCCATCGACCGAGCCCTCCTCACCTTCTTCCCCACCAAGCTCCCCTGCATCCGAGCTCTCTCGCCAACCCATTTCGGCTCCCTCACCCGTTCCCCTCGACGACGACGACGAACCACTTCCGACCTCCCTCATCACCTCACCCTAACCTCCTCCTAAAAACCTCACCTCCCCCTCAGCCGAGCCCCTCTCTCGAGCTCCAAATCACTCTGCCACGAGCTCGACCACCTACCTTGACCGACGACGACGAGCCACCAACCTCCAAATCCCTTCGCTACCGCTCCCGGCGAGCTCCTCATCAACGCCCGCCGACCATCGTCGACCCCCCTCGTCGTCGCCAAGTAAATCTTACCTCTCTATAATTCTCTCTCCCCCTCTCTCTCCCCCTCTCTATAATTCTCTCTCTATCTATCTCTCTCCCTCTCTGTTATTGTCTCTCTCTCTAAATCTCTCTCGCTGTTCTCTAACCCTCTCTTTCTCTCTCAGATCAAAACCGGAAACAACTCGGGACGGTGATGAAAATGGTTGCACGGAGAGTAACTGGAGTGAGTGCAATTGTCTGATTCCAAAGGGCCGAACCTGTGCTGCGCCCGTGACGCGATAGTGCTGCTGCCGCTGTCGGACCCTCGTCGACACGTTTCCAGGCAAGTTCCCTACTTGCTACATGCTAATTTATGTTTGTTACAAACTACAATCGTATAAATCCCGTGTTTTACAAGTCACGATAAATTATATGTTATGACTGTTCGATGCATGATCCTAATGGAAATCTTCATTTAATTTGACGGAACTCATTTGCATTGTCTGACCCGTAAGGCAGTGAACCTTGTGTATAAATTTCACTGGAAAATATGACTGTTAATGACTAAAACGAACACCCCCAAATACACCCGTAAAACTGGAAATTTCCCGCACCTAAAAATTATTAAAATCACCGTAAATCGTGTACTTATTGAAATGATGCGTTCGAGGGCTCGAATCGAAGCCGACTCGACGACCTGTAACCCTATGCAAATTTCTATTGGTTTCTGTAATGAAATTGTGACGATATTTGGGTCGGAGTGCGGCTCTGGACTGCAGTCCAGAGCGACTCTGGTTACTGTTTGCTGTCTCGTAATGTGGACCACCTTGTTTGCTGATCTCGTATGTTGCGGAACTCTGCAGTTTATTAAAGGTGAATCTGTTAGCTAAATAACACAAGTGGTTTCATTCCGTTTCATCGTCGGTTGCTATTTAATTTGTGAATTAAAAGAGCAGGACGTATAACAGTCCAAAACAGAATCAGAATTGGCATACTAGCGTTGAACAGTGCATAACTTTTGACGTTCGGACGCGATTGAGAATCCGTCCGTTGCGTTGAAAACCCTATTGAAAACCCTAGATTTAATTCAACTATAGCATCGCTAAGTTCTGATCCCAACTGGGATTAAAATGCGTTACGAAACGGACTTCCGATTCTGAAACCGGATTTCCAGCAGTGGACGCTTAAAATGAAATGGCCATATCTAGTGATCCCGAAACCCGATTGACGTGAAACCAAATTTTCTGGATAGATAATCAAATATCCTACTTATCCCCTGTTCATTGTTTCGCTAAAATTGGGTATGTATGATTTATGATAAATTATGCAAGTGGTAGGATACCGACATATGACATCTTAATCATGCCTTACATACTGTTTTCTCATCACATCATATGTATATGTCATTGTATTGGTAGCCTAGTGATCATGTGCATTATCCAGTGTTAGGTATTAGTGGTGATTGTGGCAAGTACGTTAGTGTTCGTGCATGAGTGGATAAGTGAAAATGACGCGTACTTGTACACAATCAGTGGACCCTATTATTCTATTGCATTGTCGACGTCTGTGGGATGTGTATAAGTGTGACTATAAGTGGTATGGGACACTTATGGAAGCACTTGTATGGGTGTCACAGGTAAGGCACCAGACACTGTCCATCTATCTCGGGTATCAGTCGGAACGTGCTTGATGGAGATCCTGTCTCCGGTTCTCGCGCAGACTTGTCATGGACCGACCGGTATTTGAGGTTATGGTTGGCGTTTGATGTAGACCACGAGGTGTGGGGTAGTTTGAGTGTGAGTTCAACAGAATCTCGGAAGTCCCATGCCGGCTTATATATATGGAGATATATGGAGATTTACAGGGTACATGATTATTACCGTGAGTTATACTTTGGGCCCGTGGTCCCTTGCCCTTGGGTCCTACCCATGGGTAGAGGACACTCGCGAGTGGTTGACTCTCATACTTGGACTGACGATAGGCTTAGTGACCTGTACAGTGAGACTTAGAGACTGATAGGGATAGTGACATTGACATGCATTACTTACTGTACTGACACACCTGACATACTCTTTTATTGCTTTACTATTCACCTGCTCTTTTAGACACCCGCATTGGCTACTTCATGTTCATATCTCTACTATCTTGATTTACTGTTATATATTCATTATTACTGTACGGGTTATCACTTGCACCTATATATATAATGTTGTCGTGTCGCTCTGACGACCTGAGTATGCATGCTCAGAATGGGAAGTGGATCTAGATTGGATCAGGACCAGACGTACCTTGAGGACACCGCAGACATTTTGATCAGCTACCCAGAACTATACTCTTTTGATTCCCATCTGGTTAGTTCTTTGTATTTGTTTTGATTTTTATACTGCATTTCTCATTACCTGTGCATTGTATTACTGGTTACCACGTAAAGCTAGAAGCCGAAGTGTGACTACGGCAGAATATCTCCTTGACCGTAGGAGCATGGTTGGCCTTGTCAACCCCTCGTATTCCGTATTTTGGGAAGCGGGGCGTGACATTGTTTTGTTGGTATATAAGCCAGGTTTTGCTTCGATGGGGATTGCAGTTCCGTGTAGTGTTTGACAATCTAAGACATCCTTCGGTCTGGATTGTAAAGTTGTTATTCTTAATCTTGATTCACAAAATGTATTCGGCTGTGCATTTTGATCTACCCGCTAGGGTTTGAGTGACTTGGAGTTCTGCAGCTGATTTCCACTTGTAATAAATTTCATCACACCCGATATTCTTGATTCCTTGCCTAATCCATATTATATTTTGATTCTTATAGCTTGTGCCTTATAACATCCTCAAAGTTGTTTCAGGATCATGTCTTCCGACGACTCTTCCTCTATCTCCACTCCACAGGATCAGACCGTTGAGATTCTGAATGTACTGCAAGGTCTGAAAAAAGCCCAGAAACGAACAAACGACCTGTTAGCTGAAGGATTGAGAAGGCAGGCGAATCAGGCACCAGCGGAAGTCTCCAATCATAAAGGGATCCCTGTTGGACGAGAAAAAGAGGGGAAGATAAAGCGCCCATCTGTTCCCCCGCGACGGAAGCAGTAGAAGACCCAATGTTATGGGTACTGCAAGAGGCCAGGACATCTTCAAAGGGATTGTCGCCGCGCCCAAGGGAAATGCCTGATTTGCGGATCCAGCGAACACCTTATCAATAGTTGCCCTAATAGGAAGGAGCTACAAAGAGGCAGTTCGTCCACACTCCCCACTCCTGCTAATTGATGGATATTCCGTAGTTCGAGCTTCGAGGATAGTGCGGACCCAACATAGGATTCAACTCGCGTGACGAGAATGCAGCGGTCTAGTAGTCAAAGAAGAATTTTCACGTTTTCTGCTTTCAGTATTAATGTTGTCAGCCTCTTGTAAATATTTATTTTCGTTTGAAATCTTGTATCCGTCGAACTTTTAGTTGAATGCAATAAAACTTTGAATCGTAACGTATGTATCATTCTCTTGCTTCCCCCCTTATTTATACTATTCATTACCACCGCATTTTGATTTTGATTTTTCAGTTCCTGCCCACCGCATTTTTTCCTGTACTCCGTATCCTTAGCTGTTTTCTTAATGTGTTCCACTGTCTAATCATGACTCTTTTTCAGGCCATGGCCCACCCTTGAGCAGGGCCGCATCTAGATGAGGATGCGCAGTCATGCGTTTCCTTAGACCGCATGCTGGTGAGTTCGGACGATGAGATAAACGGCCCCCAGGTCATTTTCGGAAACAGCGATTCCGAAGACGAAGGCGCCGCCGCCCTAGAAGTAGACATAATCGGCGATTCCGACGAGGAGGAAGGAGACCCTGGAGAAAACCCGATAGAGGAAGATCCCGAGGAGGGCCCAATAGAAGAAAATCCCGTGGAGGAGAATCCCATGGAAGAGGATCCAGAAAATCAAATGGAAGCAGACCTCGATGAAGAAGCTCCAGCCGAGGAAGAAGGATCGGAAGAACAAGACCCTGCGGTGGAAGAACTCCCAATGGCGGTCCCTGCGAGGCGATATGGGAATGGACGCCCCTACCTGAGTGCGCGAGCCTACCGTAACCAGCTGAACCTCCACAACCGCGACTGACGAGAGTTAGTTGTTGTCTCCTCTGGCCAAATAAATCTGTGTATAGTTTAGGGCCATCTTTCATTTTTTTGAGAATGCCTTGTTTAGAATTTTCTGGAATGAAATAAATTTCTGAGTTCGCTAATCTTTTGATTACTGGTTCACTTGATGCATTGACTTTTCCCCTGTACATGTATTTCCTCCTGAGATCCCTGACTGTCTACCCCTGCACCTTGTGCTGTTTAGACCCCCACTTAGATTAAAAAGTACCGCACCCCGATCGTTTGAATGGGCCACCCTTCATCCTTCGTATGTGCCTCGTTTGAGATTCTTCTGGAAGGAGAAATTTATAGTGAAATTTCCGAGCTCGCTAACCTTTCGGATTTTTTTTATTCGCATAATGTGTCGACCGTTTTCCTTCTCATACATTCCCTCCCCTCCTGAGGTTCATTACTGTTCACCTTACTTTCCGTGCTGACCCGACCCCAATCTCTTTGACCTTCAGTCTAAAGCCGTCACACTCCGATCTTTTGAGTGAGCCATACTCCATTGTAATCCCTACCCTAGCTAGCCCTATACATTTTTGTGTTGTTTCCTATTACCCTAACCATATTTGGGGACATCATTATTCGAAAATCTAGTGTTCGTTATTTTGTATTTATCGAAAAGTGCGTGTTATGGACTACTCCATTTTATATATTTTAAGTACACTACTATTCTTCTCATTTTATGGTAGCGCAATCATATATTGCACATATTATTTTGTGCTATGTTTCTTATTCACCATGTGGTTTTCAAAATTATGTTAAAATTGGTTGATGGATACGTTATTCTAAAATGTTTTAACCTACCGACAAATCCTTCACTATTTCATTTTGGTTGTGTCGTATACTTATTATTTTAGCTGCGCTACTTTTGATATATATAGGTGTGCACATATTTAGGATTTCGATTTTTCTAGTACGCCTCGAATACTATTATTCGTTATTGCTATTTTATTCTTTTGTACATATAGATTGCCTTATAGTTTTTCCGGCATTATACTTACCCTTTTAGTTGTGTTATTCTTATACATACATAGACCTTCAAAGAAATTTTTATCCACCCGTTTTAAGTAAATCACTATGTGTTAGTATTCGATGTGATAATCTTTCGCTTATTATCTTGTAGCTTATCGTTTACTTTAAATTTCGAGGACGAAATTTTTATAAGGGTGGTATAATGTAATACCCAGCCCCTTTTATACCAATATCCGTATTTTGTTACTCTTAAAATTTATTTATTTTATTTTACTATTATTTTAGTATTATAACTTTCCCTAACCCTAATTTATCTCAAGCCCCATTACCTATCGATTCTATATTTTACAGATTCTTTTATTTTATTTTCCGAACCCGGCCACTCCTTAACTCCTTTTTCCTTCATCATTGAATCCCCAGCCCAAACCCAAACTATATTTACATTTTCCCCTTAACCCAAGATAAAATAAATTAATTTCCCCTTTTAAAACCCTCCTCAGCCCACTTCCCTTTCTTTGTAAATTTGAAAATAAATAATTTCCCGACTAAACATATTTCCCCAGCCCACAAATTTTCCCTGGCCAACCCCAACAGAGCCCTATTCGTTTTCTCCCCATTTCATAAAATCCCTTCCGGCCCCAGCCCAAGGCCCGCTCCCAACAAACCCGACCCGGCCCGTGTTCCACCATTCCCTTCTTTCTCCCGTTACAACTTCTCCCGCCCTTTTCTCTCCCCGCTGCACCCACGTCGCCGCTCGTCTCACGCCGCGCCCCGCTCCTTGCGCCCACGACGCGCACGCCCCCTGCGACCCGTTCCCCAACGGCACCCTCGAACTCAAACTCCTCCTTCCCTCTCTCTCTACAGAAAGAACTCCAAACACCGAGCCCACTGCATCCATCAACGCCGGCCTCCCCTCGCCGCTGGGCACCGCCTGAGCATCAACGCGACCACCTCCACGCCGCCAAGAGCCTCCATCGACTGAGCCCTCCTCACCTTCTTCCCCACCAAGCTCCCCTGCATCCGAGCTCTCTCGCCAACCCACTTTGGCTCCTTCACCCGCTCCCCTCGGCTACGACGACGAACCACTTCCGACCTCCTCCCTCATCACCTCACCCTAACCTCCTCCTAAAGACCTCACCTCCCCCTCAGCCGAGCCCCTCTCTCGAGCTCAAAACCACTTTGCCACGAGCTCGACCACCTACCTTGACCGACGACGACGAGCCACCAACCTCCAAATCCCTTCGCTACCGCTCCCGGCGAGCTCCTCATCAACGCCCGCCGACCATCGTCGACTCCCCCTCGTCGTCGCCAGGTAAATCTTACCCTCTATAATTCTCTCTCTATGTTCCCTCTCTATCTATCTCTCTCTCTGTTACCCTGTCTCTCTCTCCCCCTCTCTCTATAATTCTCTCTCTATCTCTCTCCCTCTCTCTTTGTTCTCTCTCTATCTCTCTCTCTGTTACTCTCTCTCTGTTTCTGTCTCTCTCCCTAAATCTCTCTCGATGTTCTCTAACCCTATCTTTCTCTCTCAGATCAAAACCGGAAACAACTCGGGGCGGTGATGAAAATGGTTGCACGGAGAGTAACTGGAGTGAGTGCAATTGTCTGATTCCAAAGGGCCGAACCTATGCTGCGCCCGTGACGCGATAGTGCTGCTGCCGCTGCCGGACCCTCGTCGACACGTTTCCAGGCAAGTTCCCTACTTGCTACATGCTAATTTTGTTTGTTACAAACTACAATCGTATAAATCCCGTGTTTTACAAGTCACGATAAATTATATGTTATGACTGTTCGATGCATGATCCTAATGGAAATCTTCATTTAATTTGACGGACCTCATTTGCATTGTCTGGCCCGTAAGGCAGTGAACCTTGTGTATAAATTTCACTGGAAAATATGACTGTTAATGACTAAAACGAACACCCCCAAATACACCCGTAAAACTGGAAATTTCCCGCACCTGAAAATTATTAAAATCACCATAAATCGTGTACTAATTGAAATGATGCGTTCGAGGGCTCGAATCGAAGCCGACTCGACGACCTGTAACCTTATGCAAATTTCTATTGGTTTCTGTAATGAAATTGTGACAATATTTGGGTCAGAGTGCGGCTCTGGACTGCAGTCCAGAGCGACTCTGGTTACTGTTTGCTGTCTCGTAATGTGGACCACCTTGTTTGTTGATCTCGTATGTTGCGGAACTCTGCAGTTTATTAAAGGTGAATCTGTTAGCTAAATAACACAAGTGGTTTCATTCCGTTTCATCGTCGGTTGCTATTTAATTTGTGAATTAAAAGAGCAGGACGTATAACAGTCCAAAACAGAATCAGAATTGACATACTAGCGTTGAACAGTGCATAACTTTTGACGTTCAGACGCGATTGAGAATCCGTCCGTTGCGTTGAAAACCCTATTGAAAACCCTAGATTTAATTCAACTATAGCATCGCTAAGTTCTGATCCCAACTGGAATTAAAATGCGTTACGAAACGGACTTCCGATTCTGAAACCGGATTTCCAGCAGTGGACGCTTAAAATGAAATGGCCATATCTAGTGATCCCGAAACCCGATTGACGTGAAACCAAATTTTCTGGATAGATAATCAAATATCCTACTTATCACCTGTTCATTGTTTCGCTAAAATTAGGCATGTATGATTTATGATAAATTATGCAAGTGGTAGGATACCGACATATGACATCTTAATCATGCCTTATATATTATTTTCTCACCACATCATATGTATATGTCATTGCATTGGTAGCCTAGTGATTATGTGCATTATCCAGTGTTGGGTATTAGTGGTGATTGTGGCAAGTACATTAGTGTTCGTGCATGAGTGGATAAGTAAAAGTGACACATACTTGTACACAATCAGTGGACCCTATTATTCTATTGCATTGTCGACGTCTGTGGGATGTGTATAAGTGTGACTATAAGTGGTATGGGACACTTATGGAAGCACTTGTATGGGTGTCACAGGTAAGGCACCAGACACTGTCCATCTATCTCGGGTATCAGTCGGGACGTGCTTGATGGAGATCCTGTCTCCGGTTCTCGCGCAGACTTGTCATGGATCGACCGGTATTTGAGGTTATGGTGTAGACCACGGGGTGTGGGGTAGTTTGAGTGTGAGTTCAACAGAATCTCAGGAGTCCCATGCCGGCTTATATATATGAAAATATATGGAGATTTACAGGGTACATGATTATTACCGTGAGTTATACTTTAGGCCCGTATTCCCTTGCCCTTGGGTCCTACCCTTCGGTGGAGGACACTCGCGAGTGGTTGACTTTCATACCTGGACTGACGATAGGCTTAGTGACCTGTACAGTGAGACTTAGAGACTGATAGAGATAGTGACATTGACATGTATTACTTACTGTACTGACACACCTGACATACTCTTTTATTGCTTTACTATTCACCTGCTCTTTTAGACACCCGCATTGGCTACTTCATGTTCATATCTCTACTATCTTGATTTACCGTTATATATTCATTATTACTGTACGGGTTATCACTTGCACCTATATATATAATGTTGTCGTGTCGCTCTGACGACCTGAGTATGCATGCTCAGAGTGGGAAGTGGATCTAGCTTGGATCAGGACCAGACGTACCTTGAGGACATCGCGGACATTTTGATCAGCTACCCAGAACTATACTCTTTTGATTCCCATCTGGTTAGTTCTTTGTATTTGTTTTGATTTTTATACTACGTTTCTCATTACCTGTGCATTGTATTACTGGTTACCACGTAAAGCTAGAAGCCAAAGTGTGACTACGGCAGGATATCTCCTTGACCGTAGGAGCATGGCTGGCCTTGTCAACCTCTCGTATTCCGTATTTTGGAAAGCGGGGAGTGACACTCTGTAACAAGCTTTTCAGGCCATATGGGTTTCAAGCTTTATCCCTATGTCTAATGTCTATCATACACGATACTTTTTGCCATGCCATAAGCATTTTGGTATTTAGTATTTTACAATTTGTTGTGTTGGTCGGTCATGCCATGGCGTGTCCGAGAATATAGGTTCCGGGCCCTTTTAACTAAATATCCACATAGTTAAACTTATAAACTTTGGGCTAACAGTATATATCAGCTTTCAAGCCAAACTTCACATTTGACACTTCTAATCTAGGCCTTTAGCCATGTGGAGAGGTCTCTAGCATCCAAAGGACTCATTTAGAGGGTAAAATAATGGAGAAAATAAAAATATCTCTAAATTGCCAATAACTAGGTTAGAATTTGAAACCCTGGTGCTCGGATACTTGTTGATTAGAACAAATGCATTAGATCTTTATTCAGGTATTAAAATTTTATTTTCTAAAAATAAAATCGGGTCAACCTAGATGATATTATTACTTAGTCCACAAATCCATGCCCATGCATTTGTACAGTTATAAGTGATAGGCAAAAATGTCAGCTAGAATGCTAAGCCACCCACTGAGGTCCTTTGTGCAAGCATTCTAGATAGAGAACTGCATCTGAATTAATAATATCAGAAGGCATAGAAATGTATAAGGTTCAGACATCACTAGTTGGGCAATCCAAGATGGATATAATACAGAGAAAGGACTGATAGACATTAAATTTCATATAAGAAAATAATCAGAGGCTTTAATACCTTTGAGTACACCTCCAAAGTGCTGGCTTTTTTTTGAAAACTTTGCATCACTAACTTTTCGGAATTCTTCACCTCCTTATGGTGTGCTTTTTTCTCTTCAAGGGCCCTCTTCAGATGGAGGAAAAAACAAATTCAAAAGAATGCAAAGATAAATGTGTGGCTTCCTAGACTAACTGCATAAGTAACAACTGATACACAATAAACACATCTTTAGTTAAGATGTCGAAAGCTTGATATGCCCATGTCCTAAATTAATTTTAAAATAAGAACAGTTGCATCAGTATTGGGGGAAACAACATGTGTTCAACATAATTTGCATTGAAATAAGAAATAGAAGACATGGACGAAAAAAATATATCTATATAAATGCGAGAAATGGCCCTAGACGTGATTTACTTTAAAATGAAACAGCAATGCACAGAGAACATAAAGAACAACCAGATTGTATGCAAGGAAAGAATATATTTGAAATATAATTTTAGATGCATAGAGAGACATCATATGTGTGAATGAACACATTGAGGTTAAGTGAGACTGAGCCCCTTACAAACTTGTCGTCGAGATTACCACACACATGACCAATGTGCCACAGTCCTGCTGCACGGGTTGATAATACAGATTTCTCAGCACGGCGGAGCGAATCGCCACAAAGAAAACAAAAATCCATGCCATAGTCAACGGCTTCACCAAGCTAATTTCTTATTCTATCTTTTAGTACTGATTTTAATATATGGTTCCATTGGCATCATTCCCAACAATTTTATTTCTTCCATCACTTCGAAAAGCTTATGGCCAGGACACCTTACATCCATGGCATCCCCATCACTCCGTGTACTACTGCATTCAATGACATACCTGCATTTACCTATCATGTGCAAGAGTGTCAGGCCTAAGTAGGGAAGGTCATGACTTTGTCCAGTGATAAATTTAAGCTGCGCAGAAACCTAAATGCAAACTTCACTTATTTACAAGCAACTTATTATACTTATTGGCCTGATTAAGCATGTGATGCAAACTTGATATATCAGGTATACTTTTGTTTAAAAGCATGATAGAAAATGTCATGTTAATTCTAGAGAAAGCACGGTTAGACCTATTGACTTCCAAGCTAATCAAAAATTTTTATTATTAATCACCAAACTGTCAAGAACAATAATGATTCACAGTCCTGACATCGTATCAGGACTCCAATTAACAAAAGATCATAGATGTCCAGTAAGCTAATCATAAATTCATCAATAGAAAGAACAAACATAACCTCCTTTTTTGAATTGATGCCTTTGTTATCATCAAACAAAATTGAAACATCTAAACAGTTGGCAGATTAGAGAACCAAATTCAAATAATTGCCACGGCTTTAGGAAGATGAGCACATTTACGAAAGGTCATCAGTAGCCAACTGGCATGAGCGAAAATAACACATTTTTATGAACTTTTGCAGGCTAATCCCATTTATGATTAAATGATTGCTAATGGTTCAATATAAGATAGTACAACCCAAGTCTGAAGCAAACAAAATGTTTTAACATGAAATTTGGAGGCGTAGTATGTCTGTGACTGATTGGTGGTGCTTTGCTAGCAAAAGGCAGCACAAACATAAGTGATTATCAAATAATGAATGCTGAGTACTAATCGATGGCATATAATACTGTCACATTGAACAGATTGAAAGTGTGATATGTGCAATATTAGACTAAAAGGTTTGTAAGAAGATTGCACCTGTAGCTTGTCTGGGGATTGAACAATTTTAGGAAGCAATTTCGAATTTTCTTGGACATTTTTCAGCAGTTCAAAATCCGCCTGAGAAATCTGTAAGAAGCAGATAAAAAGATATATTCTTCAGTAAACTATCAAATAGCATATAACCTACTATATGAACCACAAAGCAAACCAGTATCCGTGACGGTTGGATCAACCAAAGACCAAGTTTCTCGCAATTAGTTTAGAAAAACTTGGTCTTTTGTTGTGATTAGCAGTTCGTCGCTTTATCAGTTAAATTGACAAAAGACCAAGTCTCCTGTTGTATTTTACACAAATTTGATCCATGTCGATTGGATCAACAAAACACCAAGCTTCTAACAGTTTAGATGAACTTGGTCATTTGTAGCTAATCGCAGGAGGAAGCTGATATTTGATGATCAGGGAGGATACCTTCTCTGCAATTGCCTGTGTCTTCTCTTTGAGCCCTTTGGCAACTGTCTTCAAAGACATCTGCTGCTTGTTATAATTTTGTATGGACTGCTTTAACATTTTGACCTCTGCATCCACCTCTTGGACTAAAGGCTCCTCCAACCGGTGTGCCACCTCAAGGTCCATTATCTCCTTGTTAAGCTGCAATCCCACATTAAATTGCATTCAATTTTTTTCTCATATCCACAAAAAATAGCGTTAAGGAGATAGGATGTTGTAGAACAGAGAGATAAAAAGGAAACCTCGGAATTCTTGTTCTCAAGCTCCATCCACCTCTCCTCATAGCCTGAGAACTCATCAACAATTGGCTGAAGCTTGTTTAATTTCTCATCCCTAATAAACCCAACAAACAAAACCAAAGTAATGGGTTCATAATACATTCATATCAAAGCTAAAATTGTTTGAGTCAAACAGAACAAAGAGAGTTCAGTTTCTGAACTCCCATCAGCGAATAACATCAACGACTTGGCTGGGTGGTTATTTGGAAGAGAAAGAATTATGTGCCTTTGCGATTTTCAATTCTAATTCGAAATAAAATATTTGATTAAGTGTCGTGAGAGAGGAAAGGAGTCTGTGATTAGTTCAGAGGAGTCGGGAGAACTCAGGGGAACCAAGTTGTCAACATCAATACAATCCCTCCTCTCCAAGCTCTCTCTATCCTATTCTTAATCTATTCCCTCTATAATTCAAAATTTTCTCTAGAATTCATTCTGGCTCGTTAAAATAGTCAACCCACAAATGTTTTTGCTGAGTGCTAGCAAGTTGCAACTTCATGGGATGTGATGCTTTTTAGGGAAGATATTGGGGTTGAGAGCTTTTATAGAAAAAGGCAAAAAAGCACCAATTATCAATTAAAGAACAGTCTATTCACTGTCAAAGAAGGTGAATAAATTCAGCTTAGAGGAAAATGATGTTGGCTGTCCTAGCTTTTAAGAAGTGGAAACAAAGCATATGTCGTCGTAAGGAAAATTGTCATTAATTGGAAGGAAAATTGTCATTAGTACTAAGAAGCCCTTAAACAACTATTGGCTCAAAGGCTTACTAGTAAGGCTCAACGGCTAGGCTTACAAATTTAAATGGTTATAATTATGTGGAGGAAACGCGAAAGGTAAACGAATATATAGAAACAAAAAGACTATCTAAAAGGAATAGTGACTGCATACTACACTCTGACATTAAAATAATAAATCCCAAGTTGACTGGTGGTATTCAAGCATGCTTTGATCCATATCCCTTGGAGCTAGTTACGAAACTTTGGATCTTGTCAAGTATCGACGAGATAGGGGTAACCTTCTTTAACGAGAAAGCGGCATGAGACCTCAGTCTTTAGAGCTAAGCCACTGGCTGAACACAACTGCATCCCAATAGCTGGGCAGTATTGGGCTAAAAAAAATATTTACTAAAAACTTTGCATTTGGTGGCAGATAACAAGATGGGATGTTATCTACGCCTGCTAGTTTACAGCAACCTCTGCCATTTCAACATTAACTTTAAGAAGTTATTGTGTAGAATTACTTCAACTGTCATACTGCATGATAGGTCAACCAAGTAGACATATTTCCTCCCCTTGCTTCTCATCCAGACAGAGTATGGTTGTCCAAACCTTGATTGAAGCAGTGTCTAAGCATTACGTGCTTTCAAAAGCCTTTTTGTGATAGAGTTGCCTTCTTCACTAGCTCACGAATGATTGAATACATCAAGTTACTTATCATGTCTCATCATCCTTAAATAGTTGATAAAACTGAGGTCATCAATGGATTTTTAGAGACAAAACCAGATGCTTATGCGCTTATAAACCAGTAGACAGGCCACAGGAGTCAATGGTTACGAAGGGCAGATTTTTGGTATAATGCCCCCCCCCCCCTCCAACTTCTATATGGTCGATCACAGAATTTGAAGCTGATATTATAGTTCTTGAGCTGATGATAAATGCAGAGATCAGCATATGAACACAAAACGAGAAGTTGAATAATTATTCATACTTGAAGATAAACCCTATAGATAATTGTCAGTATCCAAGGGCCAAGGAGGTCAGTCGCAAAGCTCACTGTGGATCTAAGATCTTACAATGTAACTCTCACAGAAGATGCGTCCTACGATTTGGAACCCCCTGCAGAATCAGTATACTTGGTCATTCATGAGTCGTACTTGACAAAACATTTACATACTCCTATTTATGTGCAAATCATTCATCCATACCATGAGGTGGAGGTTATTAGGACGCCCAAAGCCATCTTGCATATAAGTAAAGGGATTATGCTTGAGACTATGGTTACGCGGCAACAAGGAAACATTAACTAATTTGCCTGGGAGGTTTACAAGGGATTGGTCTCTGGTCCTCTCACTTCAGCCTCGAGACAGGTAAAAACCTACACGGACATAAGTTGATACATGTCCATATAAACCACAACTCTTGGTCAGGCTGATAAGTACAAGGGAATAACACTAAATACTTGACAGAGCAAGTAACAATAGATTGGGATACAAGACCAGTAGTTATATTATACTGACCTGCTTGAAGTGGCTACTCATGTGAATTTTGATACTTAAGGGATTAACCGCCGTTGAGAATTGCATTAGTAATTCAATATTACACACGTACAACAAAAAATAAATAAATAAATAAATAGCGGAAGCCGGTGCCTAAGATTTAAGAAATTCATTTTTTATTAATCCTTTAACAATTCAGTTGCCAATTTCCTTCTAATTCCTGATGAAACTCTTCCCTCTCCCTATGTAAGTCATGAAGCTCATCTCGATTCACTCGTGGCGAGTTTTTCCAAGGGGGAAAAACCTCATCCAATATCACATTAACCACCCATGTTGTTACTAGTGCGTCGTATTTACAAGAAATTTTTTTAACCCTAAATTCCTGGTCCCTGTTCCTTAGGGGAAAAAATTAAACCGTAATTTCCTGCTTATATGAAGATTTCGGCTTTTGCCCAAATGTAAATTCTAAAACTAGTTTAGGAAGCTTCATATTCGAACGAAATTTTGCTTGTCGCACAACAAACGCATCCCAAATAAAAATAACTCCTAATGATCAGCGATGCGATAAGACTTAAAGAGAGAAAATTCCAAAGCCCCGAACCTGTGGACTATGAAATTGACTATCGTGCTGAGAATCTGAATAGTCCTCTTCGCCTCGGGCTTCAACAGATCCCGAAGCGTGAAGTTCTCATACCGAATCGAAGTCAGTATATCCTTCACCTTCCGATAGAGATTCATAGCCCTAATGGAATCGACGTAGTGATCGGGGTTATCCAACAACTCCAACGCAGCGAATCCAATCTGGTCATCAGGCGTATCACTACAAACAACAGGAAGAAAATTTAGGGTTAGGGCTTCCGCTGGAAATCAGGGCTAGGGTTAGGGTTTGAGGGGGCAAACCCTAGGGGATCGACGAACACGAGAAAGTTGGTGTAAAGAGAGCAGACGAGCTCGGCGGTAGGGTTCAAGAGAGCGTCGGGATTCAGGTCGGACACTTCGGACTTCTTGAGGACGTCGACGATCTCGGCGACGGGTAGCTCGGGACAAGTGAAGGGCAACGTTTCTCTCTCCATCAAAGTTCTGATCTTTCCTCCCTTTTGCCGTTCGTTTTGAGGTTTAGAGTGATGGCTCTTCTGGGCATTTTGCCGAAAAATTTTTAGGACCCCGTTCCATAATTTGATATGTGATCAGGAATTCCAGTGAAACCATGAATTTATAATCATGTGTTTGAATAAACTGAATCATGTTTGTCTTGTTACATAGTTTGAGGTGTGTTCGAAAAAATGTGTGAAATCATGTTTTTGTAAGTTTGAGTGTTTGGATAATCTAAACCATGTTTGTGTAGCCATAATTTTAAATGTAAATTACCAAAAAAAAATTGGCTTAAATTTGATAAACATTATATTTTTAAAAAAAATTAAGAGACCTATCCTTTTATTTCCACCGCCCCTTCCCCGATTGGGGAGCGATCAAGCGTTGAACGGCGGGTCCCACCGCCGCTCCCTCGAACAGAAAGCGGTCGAGCGTTGAGCGGTGCGCTCGACCCCTTCCTGTTCGTGGGAGGGGCGGTGGGACCTGCATTTTACCCTTAGTCTAAATAGCGGCTAGCACCACTCCTAATTTTATCATGTAGTCTAAATTATTCATATTATTTATCGTAATTTACGTTTAATGGAAATGGTTTCTTAATTGAGCACATCAAATACTGTTGTAGCAAAAAAAAATTGATGTTTATGAAAATTGCAATGCATTCATTTTTTTGGTTTTTTTATTCATAAATGATTTTAAGATTTTATGTGCGTATGAAAGAGAGAACCTTTTTCGTTTTGACACAGAGAGGAAGGGCCATGGAGTGGTTTAGTCATTTCAAAATTTAAACGGGTCAGGACATGATTGCCTAAATCAGAAGAAATTTGAATTTTTTCCCCAAATTAACCCTATTTTTAAAAATAAATCCCAAAATAGAACTGTGCCCAAAGTGTTTCTCACAATAGACCTCCGTACGCCACGTAGGATAGGACTCGCAGGACAGTTAGATCTCAAAAGAAAACGCTAGCGTTTTTTTTGAACGAAAACCTTATCCTGGATAGCGTTTTACTCTTAACAAAAACGCTATCCCGATTAGCGTTAGGATTTTGAGCCCCAATCCCCTTCCCAACCGCTCTTTAAAGCGTTTTCTTTATGGCCTTTCGTTAGTATTTTAACTGTAATTAGATATGTTTTTAATTTGGTATGCAGAAAAATTTTAAACTTAAGAGTTAGTTATCAATATGTCATTATAGAATTAAAGATAATTGTTAAATTTGTATAACTGAATAAGTAGATGAAAAGATAGCCAGTAATAATATTTAAAGTTAGGGTTAGTTATCAGTATATTAGTATAGAATTAAAATTTATCTTTATACCAAATCAAAAATATATCTGATTACAATTAAAATACTAACGAAAAGTATATCTGATGGATCTCTGGATCTCCTTCAGATGTTACCTTCCGTAGATCTGTAGCGAGTGCTGATGGATGGCTGAGATTGAGTTGGGAGGTTGCCTCCTGAAACGTGTGGATCTCAATAGGCTTGAAGTGATTGAGGTCGAGCTACCTGCAAAAAAGTCCCGGGGTGGTTGTGCCATCGAGGACCCTCCGACGATTAAGTTAGACGGGCTAAATGGGCAGAGTAACGGCCTGTTGGGGTAAAATTGGCTTACCTAAGTTGTCTGAGAGAGGGGTTTATATAGCGGCAGCCATAGACAGGCGGGCACGAGATTCACACCGGCCGTTACGCCCCTGGCGTTACGCCCGCGTGAAAGGCGGGATACCCCATTAATGACGAGATATGCTCGTTAATGGGGGCACGCAATGGCGTGGAACGCAGGATCATAGGCGGCGGATATCTCGCGTATGGCGAGATTCGTGGAGCCGTGGCTGAGACGCCTGTGATCAGTGATGTGGGTCGGTCGATGAGACCGAGGAAGCTAGGTTCGTCGAGAGGCTCAGGAACGAGTGGGAGGCCGAGCGAGCTTGGTTCTGTGATAGCTCGAAGGCGAGCTAGGGGGCTGAGGGAACTCAGCGTGTGGGAAGGCTCGGAGGCGAGCCGACGATTGTTTGTAAGGCTAGTATGGGAGTAGTCTGGAAGGCCATCGAAGGTCGGGAACATGCTCGGTCTTCGAGGGCCCCGGGCATGCTTCCAATGTACCGTTCTTGATCATTTCTCGTACGCTTTGGGACACATCACTTGCCACGTGTCATGATATGGGGAAACCCCGGTATCGAGCATCATCATTAGCCCCTCACTCTCGTCTCGACCCATTCATGGGTCGGATCAAGAGTGGTCTGACCGGTCACCCGGGGTAAGCTCTTATTTGAAGATATCGTCGGTGCGTATTCCCGGGCAATTAGTTGTATTTTCTTGATGACGTCAGCGGATCAGGGGAGAGGTATCGCATTAAAGAGGAAGCGCCAATTCGTGCGTACGTTCGTCGAAGCGCCAGTCTACGTGTTTGGCACTAGTTGGCTGACGTGACATGCCGCCGGTATCCTCCGCGCCTGATTGGACACGCCCAATGTGAGCGCGACAGGTGGAATGTTGTCGGCCGTTGATTGCGAAGCGCTGTTTTGGCAGGAGATGATCGACGTCGTAGGATGCGTACGCCGGCTGCTATAAATAGAGGTGGGATTCTCTTTAGGGTCCATACTTCGCCATAATTTCCTTGTCCCTTCACATGTTAGCTCGGCGCTCTTCTCCTTAGGTTGGATTCCTTGTCGCTTCGCGTGTTAGCTCGGCACTCTTCCCTTTAGGTCGGGATCATTGCGTTTTCTCTTCCGAGAACTCATCCTTTTGATCAGGTTAGATGTCTTCTACCGAGAAGTCTGTAGAAATAGTCCGGATAGAGTCTAGGGATTCTTCTGCAGCTTCATCTTCTGCTTCTTCCTCTTCCTCGTCTGAGTCGGAGCCCCCCCGGAAAGTTAGGGTTGGTCATGCTCCCCGGGGTCGTGCGACGGGTGCGGTCCCAAAAGCGCAGGTCAGAGGCGTCCGTGACGCGTCTTCTATACTGAGTCATGCGGACGAGCTTGCCACCATCTGGGCTCGCTTCCATATCCTTTCTGGCTACTCGCTTTGTCTGGCCGGGGAGGGGGAGAGGGCAGACTAGGTACGGGGCAAAGAGATTGCCTTGTACCTGGAAGCCTTTTGGGCCGGGATGCGCCTGCCCTTCTCCCCCGAGGTGAGTGCGGCGTTGAATTGTTTTGAGTTAGCCCCGGGCCAGTTAGTGCCGAACTCTTGGAGGATTCTCCTCGGGTTCCTGGTACGGTTGAAATTGCGAGCGATCCCTTTCAGTCGGAGCCTTCTCATATTCTCTCTCTGCTACAAAAACCACCCCGGCACTCGTAGGGGCGAGCCGAGCCGGGTATACATTTCTTTTAGAAAATACCAAGGAGGTGCTGCTGGGTCGGGGGTCGTCGTAGTGCCTTCTTCTATCCACGAATGGAAGAAGAAGTTTTTGTTTGTCGGGCCACCCGAGGATGAGGATCGGCCTTTGCCCATCCAGTAGCACAGGGCCAACTGCCCGCGGGTGAAGCGGTCGAATGATCCCGACGCAGTAGTGGTGTCGGAGTGGGAGCCCCTCCCTCGGGCCGATGTGTTGCTGTCTGAGCAGGCCCTCAGTTGGGCCAGGCTCAGCCCCGCTCAGTTTGTGGGTAAGTTAAGAGTTTTTAGGCGACCTGTTTAGACTTGTGTTTCTTCCACTTTTTCAGGCATTTGTATTTTCTTCTTATGCAGAACCCATGGACATGGCTAAATTTCGGGCAGCCCTGGTCGAACAGAAGAAAGGGAAGAAGGCCGGAGGTGCCGGCCTTTCTCGCCCGTCGTCGGCTCCGGCTCCACCGGCGGCCGCTCCATCCAGGCACCCGAGCACGCCCGGGCCCCCCGAATCCAGCCAAGCGCTGAGCCGAAAATGCGTTCGGGAGCAAGAGCCCCGGGTTTTGGAGGTAGGAGGAGAGATTGGTTCTCCTGCATCTCTCCTCAAGAGGTACCATAGGACGGTGCCCCCGTTCCCCGACTTTCTCGATCATCATGGACGAAGGGGAGCTTCGCTTTGAGGTGCCCTTAGGGCTTTCTGTCGCCGACAGCCTGCTCTCGGAGATGGAAAGGTCGGCCGGGGGCAGAATCCCTCGGGGGACCCTCAAGGCCTAAATGGCGGCCATAGCCCAGAAGGCCGTGCAGGTCAGTGTTCGCACCTCATATTCAGTACTTTTTGTCCGCAAGATCGGGTGCCCCCCTTTTTCTTTTTAACCCCCTTGGTTTTCTTCAGGTCTTCCAGCATTGCGCCCTCGTCGTCAACATGGAGGACGAGGAAATTGCTCCGGCGATGCAGGTCGCGAGCGAGTTCTTCTCGCGGGAGGAGAGCTCAAGGCTGGAGCTGCAAGTGGTGATGGAGAGGGTCGCCGCCCTCAAAGACTGGGTGGCGGCCAGGGATCGGGAGATCGCCAGCTGCGGAGAGGCCGTCCGACCCACCGAGGCTAAGTTGGAAGATTTCAGGGTGCTTGTCGCCACTCTGAAGAAGATGGCGAGCACCTTCCGGAGGAAGAGCGAGGCAGCGAAGGAAGGAGTGAGGCATGCAGACCTCCGAGCGTCGAAGGCGGTGGAGAACTATCAGAAGTCGGACCAGTACTACACCGACCTCGCTGGAGCCACCGCCCTCGTTTAGCGTGACGCCCTCGACACCGTCAAGGCCCTGATTCCAGAGTTTCCTGATGGCGAGCTCCGTGGTGAGTACCCCCTTGGGGGTGAGGCGCAGAGGAATGCCTCCGGAAGCGCTACAGGGGGAAGGCCCCTAGTGGGAGCGTTGGGGAGAAGTCGGTCGCCCCGGCTCCCGGCGCCGAGCCTCTTGCGGTGGGCACCGACCTTCAAGATGACACCCCGGTTGTCGTGGTGGAAGCGGAGCTCATCGAGATTCTCCCCGGCCCCGAGGCCTGAATCTCCTCACCTCCTCATTTTCTTTTGCGCTGAAATTTTGTAAGCCTCTGGGCGTTTTTGTAAGGCTGGAAAGCCCATAATACTTCTGTAAAGACTTCCGATCTTTGTGAATGAAATCATTTTGCAGTGTTCTTTGCGTACATATTTTCCCTTTGTTTGTGGTAAAATCTCTATTTGCGCGGTATTGCTTTCATGATGCGTTAGGTCGGAGATCGGTTTTTTATCTGGCGGTCGCACGTCGAGTTGAACTCAACCATTTTCCAAGTGTGCAAAGACCGGTGCAAGGTCGGTATCTCCATGGCTCCGAAGTCGAGGTGGGGATCGAGCAAGAGAAGCTGCTCGATGGCCTCTTGATGAGGGCTTCGATCCTTAGGGTTGTTGGGTAAGAGATTACCGGCCAAGGATGGACCGATCATGGTTGTTGCTCGGTTGCCTCTTGATAAGGGCTTTGATCCTTGGCGTCGTTGGGTAAGAGATTACCAGCCAAGGATGGATCGAGCAGAGAAGCTGCTCAGTTGCCTCTTGATAAGGGCTTTGACCCTTGGCGTCGTTGGGTAAGAGATTACCGGCCAAGGATGGACCGAGCAAGAAAGCTGCTCAGTGGCCTCTTGATGAGGGCTTTGATCCTTGGCGTCATTGGGTAAGAGATTACCAGCCAAGGATGGACCGAGCAGGGAAGGTTCTTGGTGGCCTCTTGATGAGGGCTTTGATCCTTAGCGCGCGGGCGCGGGGGGGGGGGGCAAGGAGCGGCCTGCTAAAGATGGACCGAGCAAGGTTGTTGCTCGGTTGCCTCTTGATGAGGGCTTTGATCCTTAGCGCAGGAGGGCAAGGAGCAGTCTGCTAAGGATGGACCGAGCAGGGCCGCTGCTCGGTTGCCTCTTGATGAGGGCTTTGATCCTTAGCGCGGGAGGGCAAGGAGCGGCCTGCTAAGGATGGACCGAGCAGGGTTGCTGCTTGGTGGCCTCTTGATGAGGGCTTTAATCCTTAGCGCGGGAGGGTAAGGAGTTGCCTGCTAAGGATGGACCGAGCAGGGGAGCTGCTCGGTTGCCTCTTGGTGAGGGCTTTGATCCTTAGCACGGGAGGGCAAGGAGTGGCCTGTTAAGGATGGACCGAGCAGGGTTGCTGCTCGGTTCCTTCTTGCTGAGGGCTTTGATCCTTGGCGTCGTTGGGTAAGAGATTACCAGCCAAGAGTGGACCGAGCAAGGAAGCTGCTCGGTGGCTTCTTGATGAGGGCTTTGATCCTTGGTGTCGTTGGGTAAGAAATTACCAGCTAAGGATGGAACGAGCAGGGTAGCTGCTCGGTAGCCTCTTGACGAGGGCTTCGATCCTTAGCGCGGGAAGGCAAGGAGTTGCCTGGTATGGATGGACCGAGCGGGATAGCTGCTCGGTTTTGCGAGGTTTTGTGTGAACATCGGGAAGACTCACCATCACGGGTGGCACTCGGCAGAAACATATTAGGGAGGCAAAGCGATTCGAAGAGCCGAGTCGGTCCGACTTCAGTTCATCGAGAAATAAGGGATTTTCGCCACGTGGCGGTGCGGTATTGGAACAATTTTGGGTAGATCCCAGGATTCGCGCCCATGCGCGCACGAATTTGGATTCTTAGGGATGTTGTTTGGGGTTATAAATAGAGAAGGGTGTGTTGCTCATACTTAGATTTGCACCCCGAAACACAATAATAATGGACGGATTCCCTTTCTCCATTTCCGAGATCATTTCCTTCGAAGACGTATATTTGTATGATCAGCAGAGCTCCGAGGAGACGTTGCGGGCGGTGGTTCAGCGTGTGGAGGATCATGTCGGTAGCTTGCTTCCCCGGCGATCACCCCTGCTCCAGCTGCTGATGTATTCGATTTGGAGGGCATCGCCGGGGCTGCACAACCCCTTGTCCGGACAACTGAAGGATGAGGCGGTTGGTAAGCTGAGATCGCTATGGCATCTCGGGCTGATCTCAATGAGTTGGCGGGATCGCTCGGTGGCACTCGTCCTCGAGTGTTACCGACTGAGGCATCTCGCCGATGGGTGCCTGCCCGTAGAGCCTTCCGGCCCGTCCGTGGCCTCGGGGGTTGGCGGACAGCATCAAAGGCAGAGGTCCGAGGCGGCCAGGGCTCGGCTGACGGCTGTTTCTTTGGAGTACCACGAGCAAAGTTTCTTGCACCACTTCCCCCGCTGTTGTAAGAGTTGTTCTTTTTCTTTTTGATGTAAGGCTGAGGATCCCACAATACCTTTTGAATAAATAAGAATTCTTCTTTTTGCGATAATCTATTGTTTCCCTCTTATTATTAAATAAAAATAACTTTAGAAAGATTTACATCACCTTTTTTTTAGGCCGAAGGGCATCACCTTATAGCATTATACCCCCGTTCCGTTGTGAATGCGGTGAGATCCTCGTCTGACGGATTCATACGGATCTGATTGTAGCCGGAGAATGCATCCATGAAACTAAGTAGCTCGTGGCCTGCCGAACTTTCGACGAGCTGATCTATCCGAGAGGAGGATATCCCGTGGAGGTCCTCGTCGGTAAATATGATCGACTCGGCTGCTTTAGCTCTCTTCCTTGGGTGGCTGTCAGTCCCCTCGACTGGTAGGAGGCGCCACATTTCGTCGGTCCCCGTCGTACCCCCCGCTGACACGATCATGATTTGGCCGATTGTCAACTCGCCAGGAGGGGGATGGTGCTCTTGTTCACGGTCGGCTTTTCGCTTGTCCCGCAAGTACCTCGCTAGGTGCCCCGAGCGGATCAACTCCTCGATGTAGTCTTGGAGCTGCTTGCAGTTCTCGGTGGACTGGCCCTGCGACCTGTGGAAAGCACAGTAGGGGCCCCGGGAATGCTTTGCCGCCGTATTCGAGACTGGGGGGAGTTTGAAGAATCTCTCGCTCTTAGCCTCCTCCAGCAGTACCGTCCGAGAGACGTTGAGCGGGGTGTACTCCTGAAACTTCGGGGAGTAGGGCCTTGGCCGCTCAATCTTCTCTTTCTCCTCCCTGGCCTGTTTCTTCTGATCGACTTGCTCTGTCTGGGGCAGGTTGGCGTTCACATCGGACTCAAGCTGGATCTCAGGTTCGGTCCAGGTCTTTACCTCGGCTATGGTCTTAAGTTGCGCTAATGCAAAGGAGCATAGCCACTCCTTATGCCTAAGACCCGACCTAAAGGCTGTAATGACCGTCTCGTCCCGGTGCTCGGGGACCTCAAGGAGGGCGTTGTAGAAGTGGGTGACGTATCATTTGAAGGATTCTTTGCCCCCGCTCTTTATGGTGAAGTAATGATCAACGGTCCTCTTTTGCCGTCCGTTCCTGACAAAATGACCGAGGAACTGGGTGGCCAGCTCATCGAAGGTAGAGATTGAGCGTGGCGTGAGTCCTCGGAACCAGTCTCGTTCAGAGTGGATGAGAGTGGCGGGGAAAGCGCGGCATTGCGCGACGTCGGAATTGTCCTGGAAACTCATCCCGGCTGTGAACGCGTCCAAATGGTCTTTCGGATCGGACTTCCCGTCGAAGAGGGAGACCTTCGGGGGCTTGTTCTGGGAGGAGATGTGGACGGCGAGTAGCTCTTTGGTGAAGGGCTTTGTGAGCGAGTCGGGGGCATATTTAGCCCCGTCGCTTGAAGGACGATTTTCCCGATGCATGCCTTCGATCTTCTTTTCGAGGGCGTCGAGTCGGCCGTGGTATCCCGACGATTCGGCATACTCTGATTTATGGTCTCTGCTGCTGGCGACCTGCGCCTGACCGCGGCTCTGGTTCCGTTCGATGAGGTTCCTGAAGTCCCCTGGCGAGGTCGTTTGCGAGCTGCCGTGGTGAGTCACGTCCGCTCGACCTCGTCGAGGGAGGGGGTGCCGGTCATTCCTGGGAGCAGGCGAGCCGACCGACATCTCCTTAGGAGGGACAGGAGCGCGAGGGGCCTCAGGGCAGGGTGCTCTTGTGAGAGACCTCGATGTTAAGCTGTGTGGCGTCCAACGGGTCATTGAATTGGTCGCTACAGGGGATTTGCGTCCGCCGGGGACAGCGAGGCGGTGCTCGGTCGTGCTGACGTGGGCAGCGTCTTCTCTCCCTCTATAGGGGTCCTGGTCCTGAGGTGGGGGAGCGGCGACCTGAGGAATTTGCCCGGTCATTTGGACACGGACGAGCGCATCCACAACAGACGCGAGTCGATCTATCCAAGCAGATAGAGCGTGAATGGCGTTCGGAGGAGGAGGGTATTCTCCCTCGTCTCCATTGTGAGGAGGGCGACGGCTGGTGCTTGGATCATCGCGGTGATCGCTCGCCATGAAGTTGAGATCGAAAGGTGAACTTTCGTTGAGTGGAACTAGAAGTTCCCATAGACGGCGCCAACTGATGGATCTCTGGATCTCCTTCAGATGTTACCTTCCGTAGATCTGTAGTGAGTGCTGATGGATGGCTGATATTGAGTTGGGAGGTTGCCTCCTGAAGTGTGTGGATCTCAATGGGATTGAAGTGGTTGAGGCCGAGCTACCTGCAAGGAAGTCCCGGGGTGGTTGTGCCACCAAGGACCCTCCGACGATCGAGTTAGACGGGCTAAATGGGCAGAGTAATGGCCTGTTGGGGTAAAATTGGCTTACCTGAGTCGTCTGAGAGAGGGGTTTATCTAGCGGCAGCCATGGGCAGGTGGGCGCGAGATTCACATCGGCCGTTAAGCCCCTGGTGTTACGCCCGCGTGAAAGGCGGGATACCCCATTAATGACGAGATATGCTCGTCAATTGGGGAACGCGATGGCGTGGAACGCGGGATCATGGGCGGCGAATATTTCGCGTCTGGCGAGATTCGTAGAGCTATGGCGGAGACGCCTGTGATCAGTGCTGTGGGTCGGTCGATGAGACCGAGGAAGTTAGGCTCGGTGGGAAGCTCGGGAACGAGCGAGCTTGGTTCTGTGATAGCTCGGAGGCGAGCCGACGGTTGTTTGTAAGGCGATTATCAGAGTGGTCTAGAAGGCCATCGAAGGTCGGGAACATCCTCGGTCTTCGAGGGTCCGGGACATGCTTCCAATGTACCGTTCTTGATCCTTTCTCGCATGCTTCATGACACGTCACTTGCCACGTGTCATGATCTGGGGAAATCCCGGTATCGAGCATCATCAATATCTGTACAAATCAAAATGCTCAGAAGGAAAACACTAATTGGGATAGCTTTTTTTCTTCAAAGGAAAACGTTGTTCAGGATAGAGCTTTCATTTAAAAGAAAACGTTGGCCGAATCGTGGAAAATAGCTCGGCCCGGTCCAATTTTAGGATCTATTTAAAAAATTAGGGTTATTTAAGAAAACAAAATCAAGAAATATAGGAATTCTCTCTCTCTCTCTTTTTATGGCTTTTCCTGAGAAAAGCATAGATAATTGATCCACACAAAAAATCAATTAATCAGGACACGACAAAAGCTTGTGATATATGAACTTTTTGGATGAGATTATTTTTAAGTGATTATTTGCAATAATCATTTATAAATGATTGTTTATGAGAAAAATAAAAAAATCACTTATAGATACTTATGGCAAATAAGTTGTCTAGTGTTCCGATAATTTTGTATGAAAAGTGATATAGGTAAATAGTGTGTTTGGATGAAAAGATGGATAGGTGGTTATTGAGTGTAAAATGACCAAAATTACATGTCATTAATGCCATCTTAAAATTTGGATGAAAAGACAAGAGTTGTTATGGTATATTACTTGGTCAACTCTACTATTCCATAATCAATTATGAAATAAGCTAGAAATTCCAAGCTTTTTTTTAAGTGGGAAAAGATGTTATTTTTAAGCTAGTCATGGTGGGAACCATGGTAAAATAATCACTTATTAAATATTAAAAGAGAGATCTAAAAACCCTATCTACTTGAGGCCCATATTTATGTGATTTTTAATCACTTGTTAACAAAAAATAATCCAATCCAAACGGGCTCACAAGAGCAAAGATTCGTTAAGAATGTTATTTATATGAGGAATCTCTCTTCCTCGCCTACATGTTTTCAAAAGAGTTGTTAGAAAAGAAATTTAATGTTAGCATCTGGTAAAAGTCAGATATTAATACAAATATAAAACAAACATTTGAAAAAGAAGTCCGCAAACCACATATTTGATAATTTTTGCAAATAAAAAACCTTAGGTCTCTAACAACACCGAATCCGTTGTTATCGACAACAGAAACGACACCGCTACCTTTAGAGACATACGAGTCGCTGTCACACTTGTAGAGTCAGTGCAATATGCCAACGTCGGCAGGCGGCAGAGATGTAAAGACGAGTTTTTTCATGGTTTCTTGATTCGCCATTGGAGAGAGGGGTTACTTTTTGGGGGGTTTATAGCGAACAAAGGAAGTCGGTTTATAAATTGGAAGAATCGGAGAAGAAACATGGATAGACGGTTGTAAGATGGTTTGTATCATGCTTGAATATTGTTTCATAAATCGGTAATCGCATAAAGCTCCTCTAATGATTAGGTCGGGTTTATTTGGATTCAAATCTTGCAGCATTCACATTTCCACATTCCATTAATACAACGAACACTAAGATTTGTCCAGAGAGAGATAATATTCTTGGAAAAACGAAGAGTTGAATTTTAATCTCAACCGTTCGTGTGTATGCCACAAATGCAATCATCAAAGAAGCTCTATGTAAACACCAATTTATGGGAGGATATTTATGCAGGTCAATTCTTTTATATTAAACTATATTAAAATAATATTTTTAAAAATAAACCGCTTTAAATATATATTACAAAAACATACCACTTTCTATCTCGTAAGTACCACCATGTAGACGCCACATCAGCGCCAGCTAAGCGTCGGCGTCAATAATTTTTTTTAAGGCGAGCAATTTGAAACTGCATTTATTACAAATGTATGGGGCGTACCTTAAAACTGCGCTCTTTACAATTGTACCGGGCGCAATTTGAAACTATACCCCTTATAAATGTAATGGGCGCAGTTTAAAAGTGCGTCCCATACAAATCTACTGGACGCAGTTCTAAACTACGCCCACTACAAATGTAATGGACGCATTTTGAAAGTGCGCCCCATACATTTGTAATGGGCGCGGTTTAGAACCGTGCCCCTTAAATCTAGCGCGAAATAAAATGAATCATTAAGTCCACCATTTTCATTGTTGGGACTTTGTTTTTTTTTGGTGCAACTGCAAACTGCTTTCCAAAAAGAAACATACTCATTCACAGGTTTGACTTTTTTATGTCGCGGTCTGCAGGTGCGCCCCAAAAGGAAACACAATCATTTATGGATATATGTTTTTCTGGAGCGCGGTTGCCAACGGCGTCCCAAAAAGCACGTACCCGTGAATGATTGTGTTCCTTATATGAAGAGTTCAATCTCTTCCTCTCTATCTCGAATCTCACTTTCTATGCCGAGCTCTCTCACACTCTCTCAGATCTTATCGCTAAGACCATCTCTATCTTCCTCCCTCTCATTTCTCAGTCTCGCCCTTTCTCAATATCGGGATTTTCATCTGCAGGATTATCATCAATCGATAAAATTAAGAAGTACATCTTTTACACCATCGTAAAATCTGTATACACGAGGATAGACTACTTTAGTTATGAAGGCATTCTCTATCAATTATGGGGGGTATGAACGGGCCGATGAAGATCGATTGTGAAATCTTACGGCTTTTGCACTTAGCCGTATTAGATGCGCTCCCGTCTCCCCCTAAAGAAGTAACCCATGACTACCATGGGGAAGCAAATCATCGTCTCCACTTTTTTCTATAGGTCTTCTTTCTGGTCACAATATCAAGTACTCTGCAAGCTCTCTCTACCATATCTTTATGCACCGTCGGACTTTGAACCATCTCGAACTCACTCGACATTCTGCGGTAGGTAATGAAGCCATTAATACAATTACATAACGGATCAATTCTGTTACTGCGGGGCTCAGTAAAGAAGATGATTTATTTCTGAAATTTTAGTGATGAATTATGGTGTTACTGTTCTTGCTATCTATTTTGTTTGTGTCATTCTCGTGTATGTTGTGGATGTGTGTACCATGTGTATGTAATATATTGTGTATGAACATGTGTTTGTGTGAGAGAGAATCAACGTTGGAATTAAAACGAGTTAAAGTGTTTTTTGTAAAGAATTAATATTTGAAAATCGGACAGCACCTCCTTTATAAATTTCGAATAAAACCCATGTATAAGGATAGTAAAATAATAGCATCCACAGACGGAATTAACTCTACACCCAAACGGTGGAGACTCAACGCCAAAATGGCAGAGACACAATCTACGCAAAATATACGATGTCCAAACGGCGAAGACCAATAAACTGAACATAATAAACACAGTAAAATAAATAACGAACTTATCGCAACACAATACAACACAATAATCCGTGCAATCTACCGAAGCCGTCGCAGCATCCCTGGTGTCCTCCTTTTCGCTACAGGACGTCGATGCTGTAATGGTCTGGTTTTGTTGGCAGAATGTGGCTGAGACGGTTTTGGCTGTGATGGTCCATACTTGTACTCATCGGGATGTTGAGACGGCTCCGGCTGTGTCCATCTAAGTCTTGTTCGTGCATATTGTTCCCTGATTAAAAATCAGGAAAGGACTCAGGAGAGGCATCACGTGCTCACACGTGACCAGTGGTCACATGCTGGCACGTGACGTTTAAAGCAGCGACACAAAGCTCATTCAAGAAAAAGCTCCAGAAAAGGCCACGTGCTCACACGTGACTAATGGTCACGTGTTGGCACGTGACGGCTGAGCAGCGGCCAGAGAACAGAGCGCGGAAGAAGAGAAGCCCATTCCAGGGGTCACGTGCCCACACGTGACCAGGGGTCACGTGGCCACACGTGACCGGCTTTAAGAGCCTTATTTTTTAACAGAATTAAATTCTGAGGAGAGGGCATCCAGATCTTTCCAAAATGGAGAAGAATTATCTGGAATCGTTGGATTAAAAATCTAAAGGTGATTAAATATCACCAATTTATGGAAAAATCTTGGACTTGGAAAGATTTCCCCCCTAAATCTAACCGAGATAACAAAGGGATATCTTTGGATTTAAAATCCAATGGCGAATAAAATTCACTTAACAATCTAAAGGCCCAGATTAATGATAAATATAAATCAAATCTCTCAACATACAAATCAAATCTCTCAATGAGAGATTTACTAAGCAGATTGATTCTCTTCCTTCTCCTATAAATAGGAGCCAGGAAAAGAAGAGAGAGAAACCCTTTTCAAAGACCTTTTTTCTAAAACCTTTTTCTGAAACCTTGAGACCTTTAGATCTTTTTCTTTTGATATATATATATATATAGATAGAGCCTTGGATTCTCGGCAAAAGGAAAACCTTGGGTAAGAAAAGAAAAGGGAGGCTTAAAAGGAGAATTTAATTCTCAAAAGAGTTTAACTCTTGTGAAAAGAAAAGAACTTAGTTCTTTCTCTGGTTGAGGATCTGCAAAGTGCACATCTCCCCATGAATTGAGAATTTAATTCTCATTGGGTTGAGATCCTACCATGCAGATCCAAAACACAGAGGAGGGACTGAGTTTAGAGAATTTAATTCTCACAAAATGATAGAAATTCAATTCCTTTGAGATAAAGTTAGGGTTTAACCCTATATTATAGGAACTTAATTCCTTCAAAATGAACAGAACTAGGGTTTAACCCTAATTGAGAATATAATTCTCTCAAACTCACAGGAATTTAATTCCCTTAAGAAAAGAAATTAGGATTTAACCCTATTAAGAGTATAATTCTTCAGAAGAAAACAGAAAATTTAAGTCCTCTAAAGTTTAGGGTTTAACCCTATGAACAGAACTCTAAAACATGCAGAGTCACGTGCTACCACGTGACCCCTGCAAAGGCCTACAGAATAGAGCTCTGAAGTAGACAGCTCACGTGTTACCACGTGACTCCTGCGAAGATATATAAAAGAGAACGTTGAGGCAATGCCTCACGTGCCCCACGTGATCCCTGAAGCACATAAAGAAACAAAAAAATAAAAGAGAACTCTGGGGCGCCCTCACGTGTCACCACGTGACCCCTAATGAGTATTCTAATAAACCAGAGCATGGGCCCCCATCACGTGCCCGCACGTGATGGCTTTCAGAACTGAAAGTGTTAAATACTTATCTGTAGAACAAAATAAAGAGAAGAAGGGCGCTCTCACATGTTACCACGTGACCCCTCTTGCCTTAGTGTTTAACACTAAATTGAAACCTCTGTATCCAGTGTTTAACACTGATTCTCCTTAGTGTTTAACACTAATTTGGAAAACTCTATTTGCAGTGTTTAACACTGATTTGCTTAGTGTTTAACACTAATTTGAAAACTCTTTTCCCAGTGTTCAACACTGATTATCTTTTAGTGTTTAACACTAACTTGTTAATTTTTTCCCAGTGTTCAACACTGTTGGTCTCTAGTGTTTAACACCAGCTTTAGCCCAATTGGCTAAGTTTCCAGAGGCAAAGCCTCTCCTTCAATGAATCAACAGAGGGCCAATATCCTAAACATAATTGGACTTATCCCAAGATGGCCATAAGTCCTCAATTCAAATTCAACTGGGCCAATGGGCTCATAATACAATAACTGATCCTAATATCCAAATTGGACTACAGATCACTTAATCTACCTCGGTTTAAGGGTACATCTCTTCACTTCTTTAATACTTGTCGTTGTAATTCCTCAACGTCTTCAAAGAGGTGACGGGTCCCGATAACCACATACATTGACACGGACCGTGGGGTCCTTAAACTCATGGACTATGAGGTCCTTAACCTTGACCGTAATGTCTTAAAACTAACATCGGACTGTGGAGTCCTTAAATCCACGGACTACGACGTCCTTAACCTTGACCGGAATGTCTTAAAACTAACAACGGACTATGACGTCCTTAACCTTGACCGTGATGTCTTAAAACTAACATCGGACTGTGGAGTCCTTAAATCCACGGACTACGGCGTCCTTAACCTTGACCGCGACGTCTTAAAACTAACAATGGACCGCAATGTCCTTAAACTACCTATTGACCGCAACGTCACTAAACTAAACAACAGGGCTCCCCTAATCGCTCTCTTGTCGGATCTAAACGATCCTGTTAAGTTGATCTTAGTCTAAAACTAGACTAACATATCCTTAACAAATGTTTGAGTCGATCTTAGTCTCAAATGAGGCTAACGTATCCTTAAACACAACCTCCAAACCCAAATCTAAGATAATACGGATTTGGACTAGTCCACGCCCTACGGGCGACGACATAACTCAGTCTCCGTATACAATCCACGGGCAACCAAACACAAAACAAACACCCACGACATGAAGTGACCATCTGGAGAAGGAGAAAGTTGTTACCGCCATGCGGTTGCGTAATTAACTGCAGGGGCTTGCGCCTGCAGGGAAGAGCGTCCCCACAATCAAAAACCTCTCAAGCGAGGAGGAATCTGACGAAGTCTGCTACATCGGACGCATCCGTTTAGACCTTCGATACACGGTGCCATAAATCAACTTGGCATCTTCGGACAGGTAGACGGATAGCACCAATTAGTATCTGTCCCGAATCTCAGGCAAGACGTCTGTCGCGCTGTCTTTCGGAGGGGAACACATATGTTATAGGAATGGCTGGTGCGGATACAGGTGGTGAAGGCTCGGGTAGTGCAAAAATGAGTGGTGGAGGCACGGGTGGTGCAGGCAAGACCGGCGGACGTGCGAATCTGTGCCTCGTCATTATACTCCTGATGAGAGACTTGATGTTCATAAAGTAGCTCGCTGAGTCCCTGGTGCCACTAATCCCCTCATCAATTATATCTTCTAACGCGTAAATGGTTTGGATCTGTACTAATGGTAAATAAGATAATGAATTTCATAAAAATAAGATTATAGTTTTATAAGATTTGATATAAAGTTACCAAATCTCTCTCTATCGGTCCTCGAGGCATATATAAAATAGGCGGAGGGGCGGCTGTGATGACGAATCTGTGGGTAATCATTCAATACCAGGCAAGGTATTGGTCTATCGGTATACCTGGATGTATCTTATCGGTTATATGGTTTACCCGACCATACCATCGACCTACCCAAATTTGATACTCCACAAGCCAAGCATCCCCAACTAGCGCTCCACCATGACGCGGTGTCCGATCCACCGCGCCTGGTATGTGTTGCCTCAAGCCGAACCGACGAAGGAAATGGTCTAGCAGGTGCATCTGAATAATATTGTTGTAGACGATCGGCGTTCGCGCACGCCAGAAGCCAGTGCTTGCTAAGCATAATGGATGTAGAGTGCCCATCAGATCAGGTGTGTACAGTGTCCACACAACTGATGACTCCTCCATGACATCGAACTGTGGGGTTGCTAGGCGCGTGCACAAGGGTCTACGAGGCATCAACCATGCCCGATTGAAAAATTAGCCGTGCCGAACAACCCGAATACGGATCTTTAAACTAGAGATTAGGCGAAAACTAACATGTTAACAACTTTAACACTAAGTGAGAGGGATTACAACCTTTGTATATTCGGTCCTTCACTTCATATGCTCCGTGTTGTGGTCCCTTCGCTGCGATCATCAGGTTCCGGACTCTCGAGAGGTTCCACGAAGAGAAAGATGCAACCTTTGCTTCCGATCTTCGATACAAAGATGATCTACCTTGAAGTTTCGTTAACACAAGCTAACACTCATGAAATGAAGTGAACACCCTCATCTAAATGGCAAGGATAGATGAGGATGATGAAGTAGGATTTTTGCTCTCTTTTATTATCTTTTTCTCACTCATTTATCATCACAAAATCAAAATCAAGAAAGCTTTTCCATGAAAAGAGAATGAAGAAGAAGATGGAATCCTTTTGTGATGAATAATGAATAACCCATTAGTGAGGTTAGAATTGCAACCATAGTTAAGAATGAATCCTTAACTCTTGTAGAGAAACAACCATGGTCAAGGGTTTGGGTTTGGTTAAGCAAATATCTTCACAAAATATCTTACATAAAACAAACCAAAAACCTTCTAGAAACTTCTAGAAGAGCTTAACCCTAATCAAACCCTAACCATGTTTAATCTCCACTAATCATGTTGCATTAATAACCATATCATGTTACAATATTATATATCATATATATAATATTTATTGTAACAAAATAAAATAATACAATTAACATATATCGCATATATATCAATGTATTACCCGAGCGAGAAAAAGAATCTTTTAGTGAGCAAATATTAGTTAATGTAATTTAATATATCATATATATATTATTATACATTAAATTATCGAATCAACCCTTGATCCGGCAATCCGGCTATATTGCATATAACTGACTAATATTTATCCGTACTGATTCATCGAATCAACACTTGATTCGATGACCCGGCTGATATCAAATATCGCGATAATATAATACGGTATCACATATCGCATTATCCTCGGTCCCACACATATCACATATGTGCTCCTACTCCGTTTTGCCTGAGCCAAGAAACCTCTGTGTAGGACTCTAAAGAATCGTCAATACGCCGGCAGTAGGTGATGATCATATCAAACACCCACAAGCTGCAAGCGGTCAGCTAAACGTAACAGCTACCCAGGTATTGAGCGCTCAGAAGATCAACAAGCAAGCCTGTACATTCTCCTGTGAATCCAAACAGTAACACTCCCGTACAGTCCGGTCTCGTCGTCTGATATGTCGCATATCTCGCCTAGGGGTGGTAAACGTCAGACCCCAGCAGCTCGATAAGTCGTGTCGATATGAGGTCTATAACAGTTCGAGAAACTACTGATAACACTTACCAGTAAATCTCAGCAACCCTGGCCAGGGATTTCCGGTTATAGCCAATCGAACACAGCACAACATCAACTCCCTATACCGGGAGAGATGAATCCCCTCCTATCGCTCATTGCCTCCATGTGATTCGGGACTGTACCCAAAAGCCACCTTTTTGCACGCCCTCTTGGACGTGGTATGATGGAAATCAAAGCACAGTGGGAATCACACAAGACTCTATGACGATCTCGGGTCAACAGACTACTCTGTACCAGTGTCACCGGAGAACTGCCATCTGACGTGAGGTATAAAACCATCTGGGAGTTCTCGGCGAGTCCGTCCAGTGTACCCAGTCTCCACTGAGCACCCGTACACCATCCTTGATGTCAAACACCGATGGATATGGGATCATCTATCACCCATCATATGGGTCAAGATGCGTATACGCTAGTCTACTCTGGTGTATCGATGCCCTGTCTCGATACACCCTCGACTAGGAATAGTTATAGGATGTACTCGTCGACTACCGTAGCCCCACTAGTATGATCTCATCATAGTCCCAGTAGTCGAGTACATATCCTAAGGGTTTTATCAACATGTAATATAGAGACAATCAGAGTACATATTAAGATAAAGTACAACCAGATAGCATACTATCATGTCGAGCAAGAAAGTCCTCCCTATATATGTCCCAGCATCCACTACAATATACATCGTATGTACAGTAATGGCCTCTAGGGCATACATATAACTAACACGGACTCGTTGCGGTAGAAGCGAATGCTGCGATTTGGTATCACATCCTATGACCTGGGCACATTCTACCTGCATAGAGATTACACACAAGTTAATATTCCAAAAATAACTTGAAAATTGAAATATGCGCATATGATCAATTACTTACTGACAATCATATAGCCTTTGGCCATCTAAAGCGAATTGTGTCGTAATGGTCGGGTGACCAATAGATAGATATATCCATGACCATATCTGAAATAAAATACGATAGAATGTGGCTTTATATTGAATATCAATTTTATTATGCAAAATTAGTAGAACAAGGTTTTAAGTATTTTATACGTGATGAAGTGTCAAACAGCTCCCAAAACTCTTCTACTCTGGCAATGCAGCCATTCTCAGCTCGCTGTAGAGGAATGACAGAACTGCATTTCCTCATGATAAAGTGGCACACTGGCCGAGATCAATTAAAAGAGATCACCAGTTGGATGCGTATTACATCCATTCTCTTGTCATCTAGAATCTACGCGGCGACGAGCAGATTCTCCGTGTCAACTAGCCACTGCTCCGCTGGCAATGGCTCCTCCAAACCAGTAAAAATGGACGGACCAAGCCTCCTGAAGTCCACCACGGTGCCCTCATGCTGTGTTGGCCTAAGTGCTACTGCGTCTACGGACTGCTGGACTGTCCGCAGACCCTCCTGGAAAGCCTTGTCTTGCAGCTGATTCAGCTCGATTTGCTGCTTCTGGTTTTTCAGCATTCTACGTATAACTCCAAGCAATGCGGTGTCATCAACATGCCTCTGATACGATCGAAAATCTCTATCCGCCATGATTCTGAAGCCAAGACACTGAAGAGGATTAGCAATGGTAAACATGATTCAATAAACAATATAGTTATAGATTCAAGACTGGCAAGAAAGTAATGTGGCAGGACATGTTCCTAATTACGGGTTTCTGGTTAGTGTATCAGGTTTAATACCCAACTAAAAAAGAACCAAACTTGATTAATCCTAATTACGGGTTTCTGGTTAGTGTATCGGGTTTAATACCCAACTACAAAGAACCAAACCCGATTAATCCTAAATCCTATGGCTTTGATACTAAATAAACCCTGTCATGCCCCGCTTCCCAGAGTGCGCTAATTTCGGCATGTGACAGAGCCAACCATGCCACCTGTGGTTAGGAAACATAACTCCACAGTCACATTAAGCCTGTCTATAGGATATCAAGAATAATAAAATATAAAATTTATCTAGTACATGTCCATTTGCCAAATAAAAGGGTTAAGAAAATGTATAAGCGGAAACGATAATAATATCCAATAAATAACATCTGAAAATACGTCCCAATATGGGCTCACATCAAGAAATAAAAGCTGCGGAAAATAACTAAACAAAATATCACTAAACTTAATTCCTCACTGCTCGGCTTGACGGCTAAAGTACTCATGTTTAGACTGTGATAGAGATAGAGGAACTGGGTCATTGTAACGTTTTAGAAATCGTTTTGCAAATTTTCCGTTTTTAGGTAAAATAAATTGTATTTTTTCATAAAAACCTAGAAGCGATGTTTTTGCAGTATAGAATTCACTGTACCTAGTTTAGCTAGAATATTGCTAGTTTGCGGGTTTTTGTAAGCCGCTTGTAATTTTTGTGCATTTTAATAATTTTCCTTAATTAAAATATTATTTTAAGTTGTTAAATATGCATTTAATTAGTGGTAATTACATATTTGCTTGGGTTATTTATTGCTAAAGTGAATCTATGCTAAGTTAATCGCTAGATTAGCACTAATCCATCTTTGAAAATATCCATCCAAAATATCTAGATATTTGTGTAATTAAAATGAATTATTAATGAAAAGAAAGAGGTGGCATAAGCTTTTTGTTTTATTAAGCTTTGTATTTGTTTTTAACATTAATTTTTTCCACACTTATCCATTTCCTTCTCATTTTTGGCCGACCACTTCTTGCTGCCCCTCTCTCTTCTGACTTCATTTTCATCTCTTTTAAGCTTCACAAAATCATCAAAATTCATGAAATAATCCCACAAACTCCAAAATAAATCATTACCCATTATTATTCTTCATAAAACATGCTTGGATCTTCATGAAAGTCATGATTTTGGAGGCTAAAATTTGGAGTTGTGTTTGCAAGTTGTGATTCAAGTTTGAGGTATAAATCCTAACCCTAAGCTTAAGTTCTTGTTTTAATACCTTAATCCAGTTAATTAGATGTTTAAATAAAACTTTAATATGCATGTTTTGAAATTCAAGATAGGTTTTTTGTAATCAAATTAGGGTTTTGTTTAGTGAAAAGTTTAATTGATAAGTTAAGACTTGAAGAAAACTAAATCTAGTTGCTAGTTTGTTAAATGATATTTTTCCTAATTGTAATTAAGCTAATTAGCAAACTAAATTTTTACTAAATTCTAATTAAGTGAGATTTAAAGTATAATATTGGTGTGTATGGTTTAATCTTGCTATATTGTGATGTTTTTAAATTCTAGTTTTGGTAAAAACTTGTAATTCGGTGCTAAAATGATATATGTTGCTTACTAGATTTCGGTAAGTTTAGGCGTGAGTTTCTTTCGACGTTGCGACGTTATTTATATTTATTCCAAGCTATATCTTGTGTTGTGAGTGCACGATCGGTACGATCAGGGTTTAGACTTGATGGTTGTGTCGTTTAGCGTTCCTAGTTAGGGTTGTGCCGATGTCATTCGTGTCTTTGTGTAGCTTTTGCTCTTGAGTTGGTTTTGTAGTGTCGCTACGCGCGTTAGCCACAAGATGAATACTTGAGAGTATGTTTGGAGTTGGTGTGTCGGTTAAACTTAGTTTGTATGTGTTATTGGTCGATTGTTAATATACACTTGTTATATTGTTATATGCTTTCAGGATCGCAGGCGGGGACTTCGGGTGCTGCGAAGAAGGAAAAGCGAGTGGTTGACTTTACTTAGCTAGGATTGTTGTGAGTAGATTTAATATCTACAGGGGAATCGCCCGCATGGCGTTATGCGTCTGGGCTAGATTAAATGATATGACTATTAGTTAGATGTATACGGATATTGATTGTGCATGTGTACCTTTGTTGCATATCTCATTTACCTATTGTATTTGGACATAGTATTAATGAGACACAACACTATTATTGACGGTTCATATTGCACGAACACTGATTGTATGCCACTCACACCGTTAATAATTGCCATGACACGCACAACACCTATACATACATGATATTGTATTGACTAGGGACTTGAGACATGATCCTCATTTTCATTATGCATATGACATATAGCATACCTGTATACCTACATGCTTACACATATGTCTTGACATGCTTACATACTAATTACCCATATACCTATATGGTATTGTACCATTAGTGATAGGCATATACACATATGAGGCATACCTACATGTACATCTTGCATGCATACTTATACATATACCTGGGGGGTATTACATCATTATTGATAGGTAGATACACATATCTTGCTATGCCAACATGGTTACGCATACCTGGCTATAGCTATATGTTCACCTTTATTTGATATTGCATGGACTTAGAGAAATTAGGAACCGCATGATATATATATTAACTTGTTGCAGTTAAATAGTGGTTTTTCCTTTATATGCTCATATTACTGTTTCATGTTGCATATATTACATTCATGGATTTCATATGACGTTCTCTGATATTTTTACTCCTAAGTATATATAACAGTGGAATGGGACGTTGTTATATATATATATATATATATATATATATATATATATATATATATTAGTGGAATGGGACACTCATATATATGTATTGATTCATGCAGTTATACTTATTCATTACTTGATATTTTCTGGATTTGAGGACCGTGGTTGTTTCATGAAATTATGCATTATTTGAAAAACCCGGTTTCTCTTGATACGATATTTCAGCTTCTACCATGAGATTTCTCGGTTCTGAGCTTATATATACCCCATGCGAGGAGGTGTCGTGGGCCGTGCGCGGGTACATGGTAGAACCCGGTTGGTTTCCCGGGGCAAGAAGATCGACGGTACATGCCGATGAGCTTGGCTGGGGGCGTGTGCCAACCGGTGATAGTATTTGAACTCGACGGATATCTAGGGGATACCGATCAAGGTTATGTACACACATGCCCTTATCGATTGTGGGTGGTGGACACTCAGGTTCCATAGGATGTACACACATGACATAGGAGGGCCAGTCCCAGGTGATGGTGCCTTAGAGATGAGTATTTTTGTGTCGATACTAGACACTTGTTTTCATGATATTTTTGGATGTAGATATTGGACACTCAGGTTTCATGAGATTTACTCGATATTGGATACTGGTTATATGAGATTTACTTGATATTGGACACTCAGGATATATGAGATTTACTTGATATTGGACACCCATGATATATGAGATTTACTTGATGTTGGATACTCAGGATATATAATACTTACAGGATATGAGGGCTGATTTGAGGAAATTTGGGATTTAGATTGTCTTGATGGACTTTGGTCCTGCCACGAGGTCAGGATTCCGTGAGGATGACATATTTTATCCCATACTCCACATTTATTTTATATGCATTGCTTCATGTATTTGTAGCACCTGATAGAGTACCTTTCATGACTGTTGCATATACATATTGCCATATTATTGCTTCATGTATTTGTAGTACCTGAGAGAGTAACTTTCATGACTGTTGCATATACATATTGCCATTTATTGTTTCATGTATTAGTTGTACCTGATAGAGTACCTTTCATGACTGTTGTATATATATGGCCATTTATTGCTATCAGCTTGCATGTATTAGATTCGCGCTGTACGTGCATACTTGCGATTACCTGCATATGCTATGTACTATTCACGGGTTGGCAACTCACCCCCGTTGTGCCACAGGATTTGCATGTGGTTCCTCAGAGTAGTCGAGTCAGGGTTTCTACCTATCATATCATCTTTTGCAGCGGATACCGCTTCGGCTGACTGTGCGCAGTTTTGCTATAGGTGGGTTTTGTGGTTATCTGATGTTGTTTATTGTTATCTTTGTACCATATACTCTCCATCTATCACTTTCATGTATGACTTAGAGACTTGATGTGATGACGATATTGTATGATATTTTGTGACTTGGAGGTCTTTTATGCAGTTTTTATTTATATCGTCTTTTATTTCTTCGTTACGGCGTCGTATATCTGTTGTGGTGGTTGTTTTCCACCGTTGGGCGTGGATTTGCTCCCGTTGGGGATGCTTTACTTATATTCATGTTGTACCCATTTTTGGGGTTAGTTTTTAAAAAGAAGGTGCTGCCAAATTTTTTAAGAAAGTAAATTTGGACTTTAAAGAATTTGTACTCGAGATTTTTAAAAGTTTTCGCAATGTTCTTATCACTTACTACTTTTGATGGTTTAGATTACTGGGTTCTTGGCTTACTTAAATTGTGTTACGCCCGTAAACGTTGCGTAGTTTAAGGGCCGTCACGTGCCAAATTTCGGGTCGTGACAAAGTTGGTATCAGAGCGCTAGGTTTTACCTTTCGGAGTGTAGGATGATCTTGGTATGATGGAGTAGGTAACTTAAGCAGAGTAACGTAGTGTGTGTATGTCCGCGGCATACTCACGACACGGTACTCCGCCTAAAGTGACCTAAGTACTAATTGCTTGAAATTCCTTCCTTGCTGATACATATCCTTATGATTCGATTTCTGTGTTCATATCGAATCATATTTCCATTTATAGCTTTTACCGCCGGTGACCATGAGGACTCAGAGTGGTACAGCGAGAGCCGGGATCAGAGTTGACTTGTGTGGGACGAGGACTGACCAGGATGGCACGCTCGTTGCACAGGAGCAGATGGATCTGCCTTCGATAGATCGTATCGCTAGGCTTGAGGCAGAGATGCAAGACTTGCGCCAGACGATGAGGTCTTTGGTTGAGGCCAGTAGAGCGCGGCGACAGGAGGTTGCCATCCCTGTGACCCAGTTGTTCCTTACGATCAGCACTCAGCATCGTGTTACTCACACAGCACCAGTGGACGCAGCCCTATTTGACGAGGAGCGTCTTTCCAAGACTTTGGGAGTTCGAGGATAGAGGAGGGCTCGTGCAGCTGTACCAGCCCAGAGACAGAGGTTCAGTCGCTGTGACAGGTTTCGTACATGTCACGGGAGTAGCAGAGGCTTGGGACGAGGAGAGTCGGTTAGCTAGATCAGCCGTTGTTATGTTAACTTCTGTCAGCGATTCTTTTGTCGCGCGACACGTATTTCAGTCGTATGCCAATCAGATAGGAGATAGAGGTTCGTCCGTCATTTTGATCTTTCTCGAGATGTTGGATTTGTCGTTCTCCTGGGCATGGACTGGTTAGCTACGTGCTAGGCACCTGTGGACTGCTGCGAGAAAACAGTCAGGTTTTGTTTTCCCGGCGAGTCAGTTCTTGTTGTGCGGGAGGACAGTGGTGCCGTCCCTCACAGCTTGAATTCAGTCTTTTTCGCTAGTCGGCTTTCGAGGAGAGGATGTCGAGGATTCTTGGCTTTCATTCGAGATGCTGGAGCCACAGTGGGTTTGTTGGACCGGATTTCCATCGTACGAGAGTTTTCCGACGTTGTTCCAGATGAGCCGGCAGAGCTTATGGAGCTTAAGGATCAGCTGCAGAGTTGTTTATTGGGGGACTTGTACGTCCAGGTGCTTCGCTTTGGGGAGCTCCTATTATGTTCGTCAAAAGAAGGACGGCGGTTTGAGGTTGTGTATTGATTGATCATCAATTGAACCGAGTTACGGTGCGGATAGGTATCCTTTACCTCGCATTGACGATTTGTTCGACTTGCTCCAGAGTGCGAGACATTTTCTAAGTTTTTCCGGGTATCGAAAAACGGTAAAACTATAACATGGGACGCATAATTAAAATACATGTATTATTTTTATTCATATGGATATAAATATTGTAGCATAGCATGTAGCAAGATAAACTTGGCTAATCGGATCTCACGTCAGTGTACGTACGTCACGTTCGACGTCGGGTAAACATCGCGATGCAACCACGTGCGTACAGGACTGGACCAGGCTACTCCAAGACATAACCACGCTGGATGACGACGACGACTGGGTCGTCCGGATTGTTGGCGACGTGCGCGACTTCGCCAACAGCTAAGAATCAAGAAACCAAGAAAAGGAAAGAAAGAAAAGAGAAGAAAGAGATGGAGGGATTTAGGGTTGTAATTTGGCTCTAGGGTTCCGGGACAGAGGCAAGGTGACGACGATAGCGACGGTAGCTACCGTCGACGATGGGTAACGGCGATGGCAGAGGGATCTCGAGTTGGTCGGGGGTTGCTAGAAATTAGTCGGGGAGTTGTACGGATGGTGGTGGTGGTGTTGGAAGTTGAAGAGGGAGGTGAGGAGACGGAGGGGACGACGACGAGGTCGTGAAGTGATCGGTGGTGGAGGTCTGGGTCGAGGTCGGGGCTGTAGGGTTCTCGGGAGATGGGTTTGTCGGGTCTACAATGGTGTCGAGGATTGGAGAGGAAGAGAACGCGGAGGTGATGAAGGTGGTGATGTCGAGGTCATGGTGAGGTGACGAGGTTGGGATCAACGGCGATGGAGAGGGCAGGCATCGGGGTTCTTGGGTCCGTGGGTCATCGGGTTTTTTGGGGATAGAAAGGAAGAGGAGATGAAGAAGGTGACAAGGTGGTCAAGGGCGAGGGAATGGTGAGGCTGGGATGGTCGGCGATGAGGGCTCGAGCGAGGCTAGGGTTTTGGGCGTGGGTTCTCGTGAGGAGGCAGAGGAAGACGAGGAAGAAAATTTGAGGAGCGAGAGGTGTTGTGATATCATAGGTAAAATGTATATATAGAGAGTAGAAAGAGAGAGAGATATAGCGGGGAGAGAGAGAGAGTAAGAATAATCTGAGAGGAGAGAAAGAGATTTAGTTTAGAAATATATATATATATATATAATATTCGTATAAACTGTTAAAATATTATAATATTATAGGATTTTATAGCTAATACAAAAATACTCCGAAAATTATCCGGATCACTTCTAAAAATCTAGTTTTAAAATACGAATAATATATATATCAGCCAAAACCATAATGCGACGTCTGGTTAAATAAAATGCATACTCCCAAGAACAGATACACGAAAATGCACGTAGCGATCCAAACGATCCGGTTTCATTAAACTAGACATGAACACGAACCATAGAGTATGGGGTATGATACAAGCCATGCTAGACATTAAAATATTATATTTGGTTATAATTTGTATTATCTAAAAGGAATGCAGATGCAACACATCATATAAGTGTAATATTGAATCTAAATATGCACGGATCCTCTGTATGAGCAAAGATATAACGTAATCTTGAACCATAATGGGTTTCAAGTATGCGGGTCGGGTCAGATATTATCTACAGATACCAAAAGCACTACACACCCAAAACAAATAATAATCAAGAAATAGCTACAAGATTAGGAAATACTCAAATAGAATATGGTATAAATGAACTAAGGTGTTACATTATACTCAACTACAAAAGAATTTCGTTCTCGAAATTCCCGGAACAAGAAAAGACAAGAAAACATAAATCTAAGAGAATAAGTGTGGAAACTTCTGTCGAATCTCGTCTTCACGTTCCCAAGTTGATTTTCCGTGCGAACGATCCCCCATGAAATGAGTACTAGAGGGATAACCTTGTTCTTGAGGACCTTTTCTCTTCGATCTACAATCGCCATTGGGCTTTCTTCATATGTCAAGTCCTCCCTTACAGTCAGTTCCAAGTGATCTAGGACGTGCGTCTCATCTCGAATATACTTGCAGAGTTGAGATACATGAAACACGTCGTGAACACTCGCCAAGGATGGTGGTAAAGCCAATCGATAATCTACTTCTCCCACGCGTTCGATAATACCGAAAGGCCCTACGAATCGAGGACTAAGCTTGCCTTGACTCCCAAATCGAACCACTCCTCTAGTCGATGATATCTTTAAGAATACAAGATCACCAATTGTGAACTCCAAAGGACTTCGTCCTGTATCGGCCCAACTTTTCTGTCAATCTTGCGCCGCCTTCATATGATTTCGGATTTAATTAACTTTCTCCACTGTTTGCACAATAAGATATGGTCCCAATAATCTTCTTTCTCCAACATCGTCCCAACAGACGGGTGTTTCCCCCAATCAGAGCAAGGCTCTACTGAATTTTTGAAAATTCAAAACTTGAAGCAACGCTTCGGTTTCCGTGCGCAGTGCGCAATTTGCCACATGGCAGAAGCCAATTCGGCAGCGTAACGCCCGAGACGGTGCGTCCCATCAGAGCAAGGCTCTTCAGAAAACGTAATTAAGACTTAACTGCGCAAATGCATGGCAGCGCGACACGTGTCTGCGCAAGCGCATGGATGCACGACACGTGTCTGCGCAGTTGCGCAATCGGAACTGCGCAAGCGCACGGATGCGCGACACGTGTTTGCGCAAGCGCACAGATGCGTGACACGTGTCTGCGCAGTTGCGCAATCGCAGCTGCGCAAGCGCACCGATGCGCGACACGTGTCTGCGCAAGCGCACGGATGCGTGACACGTGTCTGCGCAGTTGCACAATCGCAACTGCGCAAGCGCTCGGATGCGCGACACGTGTCTGCGCAGTTGCGCAACCGCAACTGCGCAAGCGCTCGGATGCGCGACACGTGTCTGCGCAGTTGCGCAACCGCAACTGCGCAGCAACTGAATGAAGATTGTCACACGCTGGTGAGTTGCGCAGCAACTGAATGAAGATTTAGATAAATCTTTTCTGTTCTCCTGTAAAACAGGAACCCTTGGATCAGAGATCCAATGGTGGGAAAATTCCCAAAATTATTCAGGAAAGATTTTGTTAACAAATCCAACAAATTTGTGGGCACTATAAATAAGACCCCAAGCCTCATTCAAAAGAAATAATCAATCATCAAGGAGAGAAGGATAAACTTCTGGAAAAAAAAAGAGAACTCTTGAGGATTAATCAAGAACAAAAAAAGAAGGTAAAATTTCTGAAGAACAGAAGATTAAAAAAGGGAATAATAAAAAATAAATAGTGCCTTGCACTTGATATGAACCCCTGGTTATGAAAAATCAAAGAATAATAAATAGTGCCTTGCACTTGATATGAACCCCTGGTTCTGAAAAATCAAAGAATAATAAATAGTGCCTTGCACTTGATATGAACCCTTGGTTCTGTAAAATCAGGGAAAACAAGAAGAATTTTGTTTTCCTTTGATCTAAATTTAGATCAAAAGTGCCATGCACTTTTTGTTCTCAAATCAAGAATTTCTGCACAAGTGGGCCTGGCCCAACTCAAGAAAATTATTGAGTTCTGCAATTCATTATTTAAAAGGGCCTAGCCCAATTGCAGAATAATAAAAGGGCAAAGCCCTGTTTGGAAAACTCCTGAGTTTCTGTAACTCATTACTTAAGAGGGCCTAGCCCAATTGCAGAAAATAAAAGGGCAAAGCCCTGTTCAGAAAATTCCTGAGTTTTTGTAACTCATTATTTAAAAGGGCCTGGCCCAAATCAGATTGCAAAATAATGAAGGGGCAGAGCCCTGTTTAGGTTGATTCTTTTAATCGGGCAGAGCCTAAAATAAAAATTGGACTTAACCCAATCCTGGCTGTAAGTCCTTAAATTAAATGCCTCTCATAAACCAAGTCACGACCGGTCCGAGGGTACATCTCCGAACTCCTTTGACATTTGTCGCTGTAATTCCTCAACGACGTCAAAGAGGTGACGGGTCCCAACGACCACTCATCTAATATTGGACCGAAACGTCCTTAAACTAATATTCACTCCAAAATGAGAATTTTGGACCGAAACGTCCCTAAACTAATATCGGACCGAAACGTCCCTAAACTAATTTCGGACCGAAACGTCCCTAAACTAATAATGGACCACTACGTCCCTAAACTGGCGACGGACCACCACGTCCCTAAATTGGAATATGGACCACTACGTCTTTAAACTGGCGACGGACCGAAACGTCCCTAAACTAATAATGGACCATCACGTCCCTAAAACTGGCAATGGACCGCCACGTCCCTAAACTGGCACAATAGGGCCCAAACGCTCTTTTGTTGGATCTAAACGGTCCCGTCTAAGTGATCTTAACCCCAAATACGGTTAACGTGTCCTTAGATATTCAAATGAACGATAAAACTCCAAATCAACTTTGGTTCAAGGGTACACCTCTGAACTCCTCTGACACCTGTCGTTGTAATCCCTCAACGACGTCAGAGAGGTGACGAGTCCTGACGGCCAGATAATTAAATCAATCACTATGTTGAGTTGATCTTAGTCTAAAACAAGACTAACGTACCCTTAACGAACGTTTAAGTCGATCTTAGTCGCAACGCGACTAATGCATCGTTAAACTAAAAACACCAAACCCAAATCTAACTAAATACGGATTTGGATTAATCCACGTCCTACGGGTGACGACATCACTCAGTCTCCGTATACAATCCACGGGCAATCACAAACAAAACAAACACACACGACACGAAGTGAAATTCTGGAGAAGGAGAAAGTTGTTACCGCGACGCGGTAGCGTAATTAACTGCAGGGGCTTGCGCCTGCAGGGAAGAGCGTCCCCACAATCAAAAACCCCTCACCTTGAGGGGGAATCTGACGAAGTCTGCTACATCGGCCGCATCCGTCTAAACCTCCGATACAAGGTGCCATAAATCAACTTGGTATCTTCGGAGAGATAGACGGATAAAACCAAATAGCATCTGCCCCGAACCTCAGCGCCAGGACTTCAGCAGTCCTGTGCGGCCGTCTTTCGGAGGGGAACAGATTCTGGCACGCCCGGTGGGACCTCTTCCTCTTTCCACTCCACACTTCGTGTGTCGTCTTCGCGAACCAATAGCGGTTTGTTAAATGATTGCCTTCGGATTTCAAGTTGCTAAGATTTGGTCTTTTGTTTGGTACAGAACTCAAGCATTCAATGGCCACCAACTGCACCAACTACTCCAAATGCCAGTGCAACGGACGTTCCACCTCACCGAGAGGTGTATCATATGGGCCCCAGGCGGCTTCCTTCCTGACTCTGCCGGTAGGCCAGGTGACTCAGGCCACCACCGGCTTGTTCTTCGGGACCATGGTCCCACCTAAAAGCTTCTCGGCGCCGATACCCACACCAAAAGCGAACAAGAAGTCGGTGTTCGACCGGCTCACTGTTACCACGACCCCTGTCAACGGGTCGCCTGCTACTGAACCAACAGCCTCCGTTTTCACCAGGCTGGGTCAGAACTATAAGGTGGCTGTCCCAAAGAGGGCAACGGCCGCTGCTTTGGAAGTCGTTAAAACGGCTTCTCCCATCAGAGAGTCGGTCTTCACAAGATTGACGGTTCCTACTCCTCCTCCAGCTGGTCAGAAGGCATCAGTCTTTGATAGGCTGACATCAGCAGTTACCCCACGCGCAAACAGGGGGCAGCAAGAAACCATCTCGATTTCCGAGCCAGTCCCAACGGCTCGTCGTGCGCGACGTCGCCATTGGCAGCGAGTAAGGAAGGCGGGGGGCAACTCCCCCTCAGGACTAACCCCACCTGCTCCGGTGGTGGAGGTTGATGCTGCTGTTCCAACTGGGAACAGCTTCGAATTGCTGAAGAAGGTGAGAAAGAACTCCCCGGTGGCTACGTTGAAAAAGTCTCCTCCACCCATGGAAAAAGCTCCGGAGACGAAACACGAACAACCCCCTCAACGGCTGTCGTCGAAAATTTATAAAGTTTGGCGGAGGGTTCAAGACTCCGTGATTGACTCAGACCACTTCCGTCGCCAGAACAGGGCAAGGGTGGAAAAAGACAAAAACCGCCCCGCTAAACGGCAGGGGGCAACAAATGCTAGGATGCCCGCTTCAACGGCTCCTTCAGCCTCAAAGGCCCATAAAAGGAAGAGGCCAGAAAAAGCTCCCATGACGCTGACAAAGTCTAAGAGCGGTGAACCTAAACGCCCCAAGTCAGGGGGCATCCCAGTTCATACGGTCTATATGGCTTCGGGGAAAGAAGAAAGTCGTACTTCTATGGGTCACCGACCGCTTACCCGGTCAGTGACCAAGTCTCAGGAGCAGCAACAAAAGCTCCAGGAGATGATGACTACAATGGCTGCACTCACGGGGCCAAAAGAGAATCCTGAGACGTCTTTAGATGAACGTCAAGAGTAAGAGACCGACGCCGAGTTCCTTCGCCGAGTGCTCGAAAAGAGAGACCAAGAGGCTGCTGAACAAGCAGCCAATATACAACGCATGGGCCTTCTCTTCCAGGATATGATAGGGATGATGATACAACCAGAATCCCCGACTGAAGAACCCCCGATCGTCCTTGGGGATGATAGGGGAGAAACATCAAACCCTCAGCCCGTTTTATCGACGGCGAAAGAAGACACAATCTCTAAAACAGATCTGGATGAATATATAGCCCAGCAGATAAAAGTTCATCACGCGGCCGAAGCAGCCGGCCACGTTGTAAAAACGGGGCGGCCATATCCGGGCTGGTATGACCAAATCAAGCACCCGCCAGGTTACACAATTCCAAAGTTTCATGTCTACAAGGGGACCGGCAATCCCCATCAACATGTTGCCCAATTCAGGGCGCTTTGTGGTAACACTGGAGGCGACGACAAGCTCTTGCTGCGCCAGTTTGTTGGAAGCTTATCAGATACGGCTTTCGAGTGGTATTCCGAGCTCCCCAACGACTCTATTAAAACCTTCGCAGAGATGGAGCTGCTCTTCACCCAACGCTTTGCAAGTGCCAGCGAACGTACTCCGATGACGGCGCTGATTAACGCCAGGGTAAAGCCCGGCGAGACGTGGGTCCAGTACGCTATACGGTGGCGTAATTTATGGTCTAAATGTGAACAGCGTATAGAAGAAGCCCCTGCGGTGGGAATGTTTGTTGGAACCCTTGATCCACAAGCAACCATTTCGCAGTTTATGATGTTCTTCAAGCCGACTTCTTTCCAGGCTTTGATCGACAAATTGGCGCAGATGGACCAAATGGGCCATAAACCCCCTCTTCCGAAGCCGGACTCTCGAAACGATAAAGGGAAGGGAAAAGCGATCATCGTCGCTAATGCCCAACAACAACCGAACGACTCGAAGCCGGTTGCTCGTCCAAATAATACGTGTCCATACGTGCCCCTTGAAGACAGGATGGGACGTGCTTACTCCTTCCCCCGTGATAAAACAAGGAGGCTATTCGAGCTGGCATTGCGCAATAGGCTCATAAATCTGCCAGATCCAAAACGTCCGTCACAACTAAGTGACGTCAACGAGCCTAATTACTGCCCTTATCATAGAGTGCTAGGACATCCAATCGAAGACTGTTACGTCTTCAAAAATTGGCTTGAGAACCAGTACCGTCAGGGCAAGTTTGCGCTATCTGACAAATGGAAAGTGAATCCTCCGCAACCCCACACCTATAAGGGAACGAATACGCCAGGGGCAACATGCTCCGTCATTGAAGAAGCTCCCTGGGAGGTTGTATTATCAGCCAAAACGAGGAGAATGCTAAATGATCTGCAGACCTGTCCAGCGGTCAAGTGGAAGAACCCCTTGGAGCCGCAGGTTATTGAGGGGATGTTGAAACCACGTCCGACTCCGAAGGCCGATGGTGGTAGTTCAAGCGTTCATAACCAGCCGTCAAAATCTTCGAAAAAGAAGAAGAAGAAATCTAAGAAGCCCGTGAAGCGTAGCGACAAGCGGACGGACTTACAGAAGCAGATCGACGCACTGGATGAGTACAACCAAAAGGCGCGGACTCCCATTACGCTCCAAGATTTCCTTGATCACGTCTTTCAAAAAGAAGATGAGGAAGAAGCTTCATCGGATGAATCCGACGGAGATGTGGCAAGCTGTCATATGATCTCTCACTCGACCTCGAACGATGAAGGGACTTTTGGCACCAAAACGCCGGGGGCAAATACTGAGTCAAGGGTTCCGGAATTATCAATAGAAATGATTGACGCGTTTCTTAGTGAAGCTCGATTGAAAAGTAAAGCTGATCAAGAACGCGAGACGGCGATATTCGAAACGGCCAAGCGCCAGCGACTTGAGGGAGGAGCTGAGATGATCCCACTGGAGCAAAATGCCTCCACCGCTGACAAAAGCCAATTTAAGATAAAAAAGAAGTTCGCTAAGGCCATATCGATGGGCATGAAGCTACCACCCTCAGAAGAAAAAGTTACTAGCGTGGTAGAAATGCATCCCTCTTATTGCTTATATCATCAGAAGGTCTCACACTCTACCCAAGAATGCAAAGCGTTCGATAAATGGTGGCAAGGATACGTCGCTAATCGACAATGCTTTAAACGAGAAAAGCGCAAGGTTCGTCGGGAGCAAAGAAACACGACCAAAGTGCTTGAAAGAACCGCCGGCAACTGTCACATGGTTAACACTACCAGGTCACAAGTGCCCACATTTGGGAGCGACTCTGATGAGGAACTAGAGATTGCCCCTCTCTTTAAAGAGTCAACTTCGGGAAAAGAAGAAGAACCGAAGTCTTGCGAAAATATACAGCTGCGGAATCGGACACTGCCTGAAAAGAACCTCGGACCCTCGAATAGAAAAGATAAAGGGAAAGAGAAGGTCTCTGAAGACATCACTTTGGATGACCAAGTCGCGGAAGAGTTAACCGCCAAAAATCCGCCAAAGAGGAGTAAGGTGGATTACAATGTCTTAGCGCATCTGAGGAAGCTACCCTCACAATTCAGCATCCTCGATGCCTTGTTACTATCAAAGGAGGCGAGAGACTCTTTGATTAAGGCGCTACAAGATCCGGACCAGTTCCAAGCCTTCTTGGCCGAAGAAAAGATGAAAGACGAATTGGAAGAAGTGCACACAGCCGACGTTGCTTTTGGTGATGAGGACCTTCTTCTCGGGACGTGTGAACACAATCGCCCTCTTTATGTCTCAGGATACTGCCATGACATAAAGATAGGTAAAATCTTGGTCGATAACGGATCGTCCGTCAATTTACTCAACGTACGAGTGTTAAAGGAGATTTGCATGAGTGTCCAACACCTCGCCCGAGACAAGATCACTATCTCCGGTTTCGACTCTCAATCCTCAAAGACTCTCGGATCTGTGATATTGACGTTACGCTTCGGGTTGCTCGTCACAGACATCAAATTCCATGTTATAGATGCCAAGACGTGCTACAATGCTCTGCTCGGCCGACCATGGCTACACGAGTACAATATCATCCCTTCTACACAGCATCAGTGCATGAAGTATTCCAGGGATGGCCTCGAGTACACTGTGGCCGGAGAGTTGAATCCGTTTTCCGTGAACGAAGTTCGCAAGTATGAAGATGCCAAATACTTCTTGCCGAGCTTCGAAGACACGGAAAGGTGTCACAAACCGGAGAACAAAACCAATGCCACCATCCCTATCTTCGGCAGTGACACCGAGGAGGAAGATATAATTTATTCAGGTCCATCCCAATCTACCAGGCCAGGACCATCCGTTCCTTCGTTAATCTTCGGTAGTGATTCAGAGGATGAAGTTCATGCTATATTCCCTGCTCGGCCTTCGATACGGATTTCCGATGATGAAGAGCGAAGTCTGCAGATAACCATGGTGCCACTTGAACATTACAAAGAACTGGATGTACTCGACACCAACAGCGTAGAAGAATTGCAGACATTCTATATCCCTCCCGGACGAAAAGGCGAGAAGGCAATCCTATTCTACCGTTCTGAAGAAAACAAAGTAGAAAAAGAAATTTGGCATGGCGCGGATCCCACGCTCGACAGGCTTCAGCCTATCCGTCTTCCCCGATATTATACCGAAGGTTTGAAGAAACTGCTAAAACGCCAGGGGATGTCCTTCACACAGACCGTTAGAAAAGCCAAATTCTATGACAAGGTCTGGAACATTCCCGGGACCCAATGCAAACTGCCTAACGGGAAAGTAGAAACCAAAGGGCTTGGGTACATCCGGCCAAAGAAGCGGGAGCTAGTAAACAGCTGTTATGCCATGTATGACTTCGATGAAGAGGCGGACGCTCAATGGGAGGACGCTAATCCTGAACCAGCAAAAGTTCCTGATACAAAACCGCCCAGTCCATCGTCCGAAGACCAGATGAGCAAACTTATAAGGGATGCGAGTCAAAAAGCCCGAGATGATCACGATCGTGAAATGGCAATCTATGAGAAAGCTAAGACACAGCGCCTCCTCCAACAGGCAGTAAAGAACGAAGATGCCGCTCCTTGTCAACCTGCTACAAAAAAGGTTCGACGCGAGAACAAAAACAGGTCGAAAGGCAAGAGAGGCGCTCGACAACTACAAAGCAGAGCTAAGAAGCCGCGCATCCGAGAATCGAGCGTTATTGACTTAGCCCTCGGGAAGAAAATGGCTCGAGCATACTCTTTTCCTCGGAACAAAACAAGGAAAATATTCGATCTCGCTCTAAAACATCAAATGCTTACGTTGCCAGAGTCTAAACACCCTGAACAAGCAGGCGAAGTCTCCAACCCAAAGTATTGCTTTTACCATCGAGTAGTAGGGCATCCGCTTGAAGATTGCTTCACCTTTAAGAATTGGGTTGAGGACCAATATCAGCTTGGCAAATTCGCGTTGTCTGACAGTTGGAGAGTAGCGCCGCCGCAAAAGCACGAACCCGAAAACACAAGAATAAAACCAACTCCGCATTGGGATTGGCAAAAAATTTGCACCTGCCATGTGATAACAATATTAAAAGAAGGGTACGAGGACATGAACAACCTCCCTTGGTGTTTTGAAAGCGGCAGCGATGAGGTAATCTCAGAATTTCCCCCAGCTCCGAAAGAACTGGAAGATGGAATCCATACCACTGCAGATAATCTCAAGAAAATTGAGTTGGGGACGGAAAATGACCCGCGACCGACATTCATCAGCGAACTGCTATCTGGAGAAAGGGTGGCTGCGTTAAAGGATGTGCTTCTACAGGACAAAGATTGCTTCGCGTGGAACTATTCCGAAATGCCGGGACTAGATCCAGAAATCGCTGTGCACAAATTGGCGATATCCCCGGACATCAAGCCAGTCAAACAAGCGCCGAGAAGAATGCGACTCGAGCTTGAGATGAGCATCAACGCCGAAGTCAAAAAGCTGATAGATTCAGGCTTCATCCAAGAAGTCCAATACCCTGAATGGATCGCCAACATTGTCCCAGTGATGAAGAAAAATGGGACAGTGCGCATATGCGTAGACTTCCGGGATCTCAATAAAGCATGCCCAAAAGATGATTTCCCAGTGCCAGTCACCGAACTGATGATAGACAACACATCCACTCATGAGGTTTTCTCCTTCATGGATGGCTCATCGGGGTATAATCAAATAAAAATGCACCCTGAAGATCAGAAGCACACAGCCTTCAGGACTCCTCTTGGTATATTTTGTTATAAAGTGATGCCCTTCGGTTTGAAGAACGCCGGTGCTACTTATCAGAGGGCCATGACGAAGATCTTTGACGACCTTATACACGAAATCGTCGAATGCTATATCGACGATCTCGTGGTTAAAAGCAAATCATACGAGGAACATCTCGAGCATCTGAAGACTGTATTTCAACGCCTTCGGGAATACAACTTGAAGATGAATCCTCTTAAATGTGCGTTCGGGGTTTCCTCGGGCAAGTTCCTGGGATTCGTCGTTCGGCACCGAGGTATTGAAATAGATCCGTCAAAGATCAAAGCGATCATGGAAATGCCTCCGCCGAGGACTCTCAAACAGCTGCGGTCTCTCCAAGGGAAACTCGCGTATATACGGCGATTTATAGCCAACCTTTCAGGAAAGTGCCGTCCTTACAGCCACCTGATGAAGAAGGGAACCCCATTCGTTTGGGACCAAAAATGCCAAGGCGCACTGGATGAGATCAAGCAATACCTGCAGAACCCGCCGGTGTTGGCTGCTCCAGTTAAGGGGAAGCCTCTTATTCTTTATACAACCGCCCTCGAAGGTTCTTTAGGCGCATTATGGGCATAAGAGAACGATCAAGGGAAAGAAAGAGCACTCTACTACTTAAGTCGAGTCCTGCTGGGGGCAGAAAGCAACTACTCTCCCATTGAAAAACACTGCCTGGCGTTGATCTTCGCAATAACAAAGCTTAGGCACTACGCGTTGGCGCACGAGGTCCGTCTGATTTCAAAAGTGGACCCTCTTAAATATTTAATGTCAAAAGCCATATTGACAGGACGACTCGCTAAATGGGCCCTGCTCTTGATGGAATTCTCGATAACGTATCAACCTCTCAAGGCAGTGAAAGGCCAGGCCATCGCCGGCTTCCTCGCTGAGCATCCGATACCCGCCGATTCTCCTCTGAATTGCGATCTTCCAGACGAACATGCGTTCGATGCGATCGACGGTGATAATATCCGATGGGAGCTTTATTTCGATGGAGCATCTTCCATGAAGAAACGCAAACAAAGTACCCCTATAATTAAATCAGGGGTAGGACTCATCTTCGTAACTCCACAAGGAGGGATAATGCGCTACGCGTTCTCCCTAACGGAGCCGAGAACAAACAATGAAGCCGAATACGAAGCTCTGATAGCAGGCCTCGAGATCGCCATTGACATGGGAATTGAAGATCTCCTCATATACGGTGATTCCCAACTGGTCGTTAGTCAAGTAAACGGCGACTACCAAACATGCAAGCCAGAGTTGGTAAAGTACGGTGAAAGGGTGCAACAATTGCTAACCCAAATCCCCTCCTACGCTTTGGAAAGTATACCGCGCGTGGAAAACAGCAAAGCGGACGCACTGGCCAAACTTGCTAAAGAATTGGCTGACGAGAACCTCGATGACGTTAGAATCGTGATACAAAGCCGTCGAGTGCTCGCCCCAACAGAAATATCTCCGAAATCGTCTGAAGAAAAAGGAGCGAAAGAGGAGACAACCCTGCAAATAAAAGACAGGGAAAATACCGAGGACTGGAGAGAAGTCTTCATAGATTACTTCAAGTTCCACCGAATACTTGAAGAGGCGTCCATAAGACATCAGCTCACGAAACGAGCTCTGTCTTTCGCCTTCGTCAATGATACTCTATACAAGAGGTCATTCGACTCTCTGTGGTTGAGATGCTTAGGACCTGACGAAGCGAGAAGGGTCGTCCAAGAAGTTCACGACGGACTCTGCGGTTCCCACCAAGCAGGCCCTAAGATGAAATTGAAGATAAAGCGGATGAGCTACTACTGGCCCACGATGATGCAGGATTGCCTGGAATATGCGAGGCAATGTCATCCATGCCAAATTCATGGGGACTTCATCCATCAGCATCCCAATCCACTGCATCCGACAATGGCTAGTTGGCCATTCGAAATGTGGGGGACTGACATAGTCGGTCCCATCGAACCAGCATCGTCAAAGGGACATCGTTTCATTTTGGCGACGACTGATTACTTCTCCAAATGGGCAGAGGCAGTACCGTTGAGAGAAGTGAAGACGGAGAACATCCTCCATTTCTTCAAAACGCATGTCATCTACCGGTTTGGAACCCCGAGAAGAATCATCTCTGATAATGGGCCAGCCTATCGAAGTCATAAAATTAGCCGTTTCGCACAGCAGCACAATATAGACTGGAGATATTCCTCAGTTTATAACCCGCGAGCTAACGGTCTAGCTGAAGCCTTCAACAAGACCTTGACGAAGATCATAAAGAAAACAATGTCACGAAATAAGAAAGATTGGCACGAAAGATTGCAAGAGGCTCTTTGGGCGTATCGGACTACGTTTAAAACGGCCACAAACACAACGCCATACGCGTTGGTATTTGGGACGGAAGCAGTACTCCCTCTCGAGATAGAATTACCCTCTCTACGAGTGGCAGTCCACTACGAGCTGACAGACGAAGAAAATGCTCACCTTCGGTTTGAAGAGCTTGACGCCCTTGATGAAATCCGGCTTCTAGCACAACAAAATCTGGAAGCCTATAAGGCAAAGATGACGCGCTCGTATGAAAGATTGAGCCGCCCAAGGACATTCCACCAAGGCGAACTCGTGCTAGTGGTCAAAAGGCCCATGATCCCCAATCGCGCCAAGCGGGGAAAATTTGAGCCAAACTATGAAGGACCGTATATCATTGATAAGGTCTACCAAGGTGGGGCCTATCTACTCATGGACATGCACGGTGAAAGGCCTTTCAGGCCAATAAACGGACGCTTCCTAAAGAAATACTACGCTTAATGAGCCACAGCCTAGGTCAATGGTAGATGACGACGACTATGTCCGCTCGCTATCTTCCTAAGCTCAGGCTTTATAAGTAGTAGCCAACCCTCTCAACGGCGGACCGAAATGTCCTTAAACTAATAGCAGACCGAAAACGTCTTTAAACTAATACTGCGGCATCCTTGGGCTGACGAGATGAATAAAAATAAATAAAAAAAATAATAAAAATAAAAATAAAATAAAAAAAGCGGTAAGTCCATAAGCAAAATGGGCACGGATGAAAACCCGAAAGGGCTCCGTGAGTAAAAACAGCAGGACTACCGGCGGATGTTGTGAAAACCCGAAAGGGCGCAACTTCGTTAAAGAACCCTTATGGAGTCCTCTCGACCCTGTAAGGAGAAACCACCCGCGTGAGATCCTTACGACTTACAAGGGAACAACGCACTTAGGAATCCCCACGATTCCTAAGGAGAAAATACGCTTGCGAGATCCTCACGACTCGTAAGGAGAACTCTCTTATGGGACCCTCACGGCTCATAGGATTTGAAAGTCTTAAGTCACAGAGACCTAAACCTGTGCTTAAGCAAACCCCCACAAACTTCCAATATTGCCCTACAAGTGGCTCAATACCGACCCTTGTATACAATCCACGGGCGCGAATAAACGTTTCCCTAACCAAGGTCCATCCATGACTGGGAATACGTTCGTATGGTAAACAACCCTTATAAATCCCCTCGATTTATGAGGAGAAAACCTTCCTGTAGGATCCTTACGACTTACAGGAGAACAAAACACTTAGGAACCCTCACGGTTCCTAAGGAGAAAATACACTTACAAGATCCCCATGACTTGTAGGGAGAAATACCTTCACGAGACCCTTACGGCTCATGAAGTCAAAAGCCTTAGCCGACGGGATCCTAACCCCGGTCGCTAAGCCTCCTTTGTCCAACAACGATAGAAGCAAATGATGATTCGCTCCTGGTAATATCCCAGTTGTAGCGGTGCTGATGCCGAAATCGGTGTCCGATTTCAGGTCGACGGCGAAAGCCGGTAGACCGCTCATGCATACGAAATAGCCAAAATGATAGGGCAACTTGCAATAAAAAGCAGCAAGTAAAATGTATGCATGCAAAATAGCCGAAATGATCGGGCAACTCGTAATGAAGAGCAACGAGTAAAAAACAAAATAATGAAAAGCCGAAATGATTGGGCACCGCGAAAAATAGCCGAAATGTTTGGGCAATCGCGACCTTCGCGATATAAAAGCTGAAATGATAGAGCATCGCGGAAATAAAATAAAACAAAAAAAATAAGAAATGATAAAACTTCGGCCCTACAGTTAAGATCACATCGATCCCTGTATACAATCCAAGGGCGTAAACAAAGAAGAAACCATACCTCCCCAGCGGATTCCGTCAAACGACGAAACCAAGCCTCAACGGTTCATTTCAACCGAAGAAGCCAATGACTTCAACGAAAATTCTTCGACTCACGGATACAAACACTCCTTGACGAGAGCCTCCTGATCCGTGTCGACCCGCAGAGCCACCAGTGCCTCCGTAGGAACTCTCGACTCGTTTCAAACCCCAAGGACACAAATAATCCTTGGCGCTCGGGAAACAAATAATCCCGGCAAACTTCTCAACTCACGGATACAAACACTCCTTGACGAGAGCCTCCTGATCCGCGTCGACCCGCAGAGCCACCAGTGCCTCCGTAGGAACCCTCGACTCGTTTCAAACCCCAAGGACACAAATAATCCTTGGCGCTCGGGAAACAAATAATCCCGACAAACTTCTCAACTCACGGATACAAACACTCCTTGACGAGAGCTCCCTGATCCGCGTCGACCCGCAGAGCCACCAGTGCCTCCGTAGGAACCCTCGACTCGTTTCAAACCCCAAGGACACAAATAATCCTTGGCGCTCGGGAAACAAATAATCCCGACAAACTTCTCAACTCACGGATACAAACACTCCTTGACGAGAGCCTCCTGATCCGCGTCGACCCGCAGAGCCACCAGTGCCTCCGTAGGAACCATTGACTCATTTCAAACCCCAAGGACACAAATAATCCTTGGCGCTTGGGAAACAAATAATCCCTCGCAAAACTTCTCAACTCACGGATACAAACACTCCATGACCAGAGCTTCTTTGACTCACATCTTGGGCAGTAAGGATTCAAAACTTGCTTCCTGAACCAATGGGACCCTGCAAGTCAATCCTAAATGGTCTCTTGCATACTATTCACGGGTCTCACTCTCTAAAGTTGATTCTCGACAAAGAGGGAAACAACCGCTTGCGAGCCCTATCGACTCGTAAGAGGGCAATGGGACCCTGCAAGTCAATCCTAAATGGTCTCTTGCATACTATTCACGGGTCTCACTCTCTGAAGTCGTTTCTCGACAAAGAGGGAAACAACCGCTTACGGGCCCTCTCGACTCGTAAGAGGGAGAAATTCTCTCATAGGATCCTTTCGACTTATGAAAGAAAACCACACTTGGGAATCCTCACGACTCCTAAGTAGAAAATCCACTTACGAGATCCTCTCGATCCGTAGGGAGAAAAGTCTCTATGAGACCCTCACGGCTTATAGAGTTGAAAAGTCTTAGGCAGCAGATCTGAACCTGCGGCCTAAGCCATCGTTATTTCTTAAGAAGGTCGGGATACTCATCCCAATCGTCCGTCAATTTTGGTTATTAAGGTGGCGTACTGATTATAAAAGAAAAGAAAGACAGAGAAATGACACAAGACATTACAAAATGTGTATCTTTTATTCATAAAAATTGGTTGAGTACAGGATACATTGTGCTAAAGAATAAAAAAAAAACATATACATATAATTTACAAAGACAAATGATACAAGGGGAATTATGGGGAAGGAAGCGTCTTGCACAGATGTAGCAATTGCTCGCATACGTCCTTCCATGCCTTCTCTTGATCAGCTGCCACTGCCAGCTCCGTCTCTACTTGAGCCCGCTGTTGCGTGAAGGATGCGAGCTCTTCCCCAACAACCTGATGAGCTGCTTCTTGGCCTTGGGCATCGTGCTCAGCAGCATCAAGTTTCCGCTTCAGCGCTAGCCCATTAGATATGCTCTTAAGAAGACCTTCAAAGACAGCTTTCACCTCAGCAGCATTCGTCCTAACTTCGGCACGAAGGCAAGCGGTCGCGTTTGAAGATTCCTGATGCGCTTTTAGCCGTAAAGCTGCCTTCTGCTCCAAATGGCGGAGATAAGAGGTGATGTGCTCAAGCCAAGCTGTCCGTTCGGCGCTCGCGGCCAAAGCCTCGGGAGAAGGGCGTGTCGACTCCAACCGATGCAGGCGAGCTTCGATCTCTCTGCAGTGGTTAACCCACGATTCGACGACGCCTTCGTTATGGAAAGTTACGAGCGCCGCCAACATTGGGTTAACGTCCACAGCGAAATCTACGGCCGAAGGAAGGGCATCCATGTTGAGCTCTTCGATGTACCCGCTCAACATACCCAGGCTCATTACAGCACCCTTTGAAGACGGGCGTCGCGAGAAAGGACCCGCCGGTGAGAGGACATGAGACTCAAAAGGAATTGGAGCTGGGACAATAGCTGCAAAAAACGAAACATGGTCAAACAATGATTCGAAAAGTCGATGAAAGATCATATAAAAAGAGGAAAGGAATATCTGTACCAGTCGCAACGGACGTCAAAGCCGGAAGCGCCGGTGGCAGCACAGGCCCGGCGTCCCCTCCTTCGATCTGAGGCACTGCAGTCAGGAAGAGGAAAAGTCAGATACGATCCTATATTCCCTCGAAAAAGACCAAGACGGCACTTACCGGTACCCTTAGAGGGAGAAGCGAGCTCGGATGGGAAGGAGAAGTGTGGGAGCAACACCTGATATAGATGATCAAAGAGCCCTCCTGAAAAGGCATAATGGTGTAGCATTAGTACAAAAGCCACATTTTTGAAAGATTAATGCATGAGTCGTGAATCCGTACCTTCCAACATCCGTGACGGCACGAGGGAAAACGGGGAAGTGACCACCGCCAAAGCAGTAGTTGACGGTGCTCCCTCAAGCAATGGAGCGTCGGCACTGACCGCACCTGCAAAGACAAGCTTGTTAGAAAAGATTGCAAGATATATATAAAAAAGGGGGGAAACGATGATAACCCGAAACTTACCCGACGAACTTCCAGCCGAGACGGAAGCAATTCCTTCCCCCACTGACATCAGGCCACCACCCGTAGCCTCATCACCTGACTCGATGGGAGCCGTTGTTGTGCTCACAAGCCCGGGAGACGGCGGGGGACCATAGACAGGGAGGGCCAAGATAGGAACATTGCCAGATTCCTGAGAAGGAGCGCCTAGCTCGTCCTCAGGAACCATAGCCGCCTCACCTGCTGCTCCCTCAGGATCAGCGATTACAGCTGCCCCGTCCATCGGCACCACGAGGTCCCCAGCCTCAAGTACCTCGCCCTCTACCGCCTTCGGCTCAGTTGAGACAATCATCTCATCTGCCGCCACTTCGGGTACGGCATCAATGACCTTCTCCACGGTAGGTTCCTCAATCTCGGCTCCAGGCTCCATGACCTCGACAAAGTTGTCCACTGTCGGTTCGGGGTCGGCGAGTACCGCTTCCTCCGCTCCCCTGGGCTCGACGGTCGTTTCCGCCTCCCCCTCAGTTGGACTTGACCCTACAAAATGGAATACGTATAAGCCAACAGCTCTACAATTCGTACGACGAGATTCTGAAAGGAGTACTACCTGAAGTGGATTTGTCATTGGCACTCCGAACCGCGCGCGCCACTTGCCGACGAGCAGTAGATAGGGCCACAGGGGGCTCTTCAGAAGGAGTATTATCGTGAGGAATAGTGCTAGGGCCCGCTCCTGCGGCCAAAGCAGCTCTGCGCGCCTTAGCTTCGCGTCTAAACCGTTTCTGCTCCTCTCGAGCCGATGAGACAGATGTCACCAGGGCCTCCTTAAGGGAGGCTTCTTCGCCCGTATACAGGGATGCCTCTAGATCCTTCAAGGCATCCCCCGTCGCTCTATCAAGCTGAGGCTCTTGCGGCAGTTTCGACGGAGCTGGGACTTCGATGACGGGCTTGGGAAGGGTCCTTGCGCCGATTAATACAACCCCTGTAAAGAAACAAGAGAAGATCAGGTCGACTATCATAAAAAGACAACAAACTTTCCTTATAAAAGAGAACGGGGTAAAACATACCGACGCTTTCTAGGGCACGCTTCTTCTCCTCCGCCTGGAAGGTCTTCAGAGAGGCAGCCATGGCCTCCTCAGTAGATCCACCTGCTGAAAATGAGGCAAATATTAGCTAAAGATAATAATAAAAAAGTGGGATAAAATGACAAATAAGGAGGCTGAGGGTTACCCGACTCAGCGAGTCTGCTTAACATTGCTTCGAGCCTCGCCGATCGCTCCGAAGCTGCAATGGCGGCGGCTAGGTTGGTGTCCTCAGGGTCCACCACGAAACCCTCATTGCTGCCGTACTCACATATAGTCTCGGCAGGATGAGCAGCGAGCTCTAAGTTAAGAATCGCGTCGAGGGATAAGGTGGACTTCTTTTTCTTCTGTTCACCAGCCTTGGATCCACTCGGAGCAGCTTTGCGCTTGCCAGTTTTGGCAGTCACTTTCGGGCGGCGAGTCCCGATGTCCGCTCCTGCACCCGACTCCGGTGATGCCGCTTTAACCGTCTTTGTCGGAGCACGGGGTGCCGTTGGGGCATCCACCGTAGTAGGCAGTGGCAGTCCACGCGGAGGGGCCAACACGCGTGGTCGATCAGCTCCGGCCTCTTTCATCGGAGGGATAACTTGAACCCTGGGCTGCAATGGAGCCTTGCGATCGCCGCCGGGAGGTGCAGTCCTACGATCAACCAGTAGGTGTTTCTCCATCAAGATGATCGGGCCCATCGCGTGCGCGTACCAGGCCACATACGAATTGAGTATCTTAGGGGTACAGCTGGGCTCACTGATAAAAAAGTAGGAGCCTGTATTGAGCCGGATGAAGTGATGCATTGCATTCCGTACCCCCTCCAGACCGACTGCAGGTGTTCCCAAGAAGGCTTCCAACGGGACCCCTTGGTTATAACTCGATTGCCGGGCAAATCGATGCGGGTTATACCTCATGAAGAGGGCCGTTTCATTCTGCCTAAATACCAAGTAGCCCGGCCGAATGGAATAAAGGTGAAGGATTTCCCGAGCCTTCAACACGGAAACACCGCCTTTAAAGTCATCACGCAGCGGCACCACCGACTTAGCGGTCTCGGAACCCATGGTGATGACCTTATCCACAAAAGAGGTCTTCGCCCCGACTAAATGCGAACGCAGAAGCAGTCCCCTGGACTCCCGCGGAGGTGCAAACACGATGGAAGCCCCGACCAATCGCATGATTCTTGGAAGTTTGAATCTCTCAAAGAACGAAGGAGTTTTATGGGCACCGAACACTCCTCGAACATGCAGCTCCATCCAAGAAGTGAAGTAGTGCATCGGGAAGTTAGCAGGCTGTACCCCAGGTTCATTAGCGTCCGCCGCTACGCTAAGTCCATTGTAGAGGTAAGCCAACCCGGCGATCCCCACTGATAACTGCAGACCGGCCACCATTCGATGCGCCGGGTAAAAGACAGAAGGCCGCATAAGGCGTGGGTGCATGGGAAGCGCGAAGCTGCACAGCCACAGACCTAAGAACCCGATGAAGAAGGTCTCCTCATCCATGCCCGGAACAGCGATCTCTGAGAAAGGGACGCTAGCAGTGCCGGGAAGGTAAAAACTTCGCTGATCAATTTCCGATGAAGGTCGGCGGTCCAGGCCGAAACCAAAAGGGTCAGCAAGTTGAGCGAACTTATCATCTTGCTCCGATAAAAATTCCGGGCAAATAAAGCGAGCGATGAAGTCCGCGAAACTAACGCCTCGGTCGCCCAATTCCAAATGAAGCTCCTCGTAAATCTCCAACACCCTCACCAGGCCCGGATGCTGATGCTGGATGGCATTTTCCGGAGTTAAGTCGAGTACCACCTGCTTGGTGGCAAAGACGTACTCGTCAGGAGGAAGCAGCTCCTCGTAATGCTCCCCCCTCGCCGGTAAACCCGAAAGCTCAACGAATTCCTCTAGAGAAATGGAAACTTCCCTATCCGCCGCCAGAAAAGTACGCGTGGGGATATTCCATTGTTCAATAAAAGCCTTTGTCCACCACGTTGGAGGAGCAGGATATTCGAAAAGCGAGACATAGACAGCGGAGTACAAACCAATCTTTGTCAGGTGAGCTCTTTTCGCCGCTAAAATGTACCGGGCCCATGGCAGGTATCCAGCAAGCGGTCGCGGATTCAATCCAATGTTGTAAGCCTGTCCCCAAGGGCGTGCTTCACCCTGACAGATTCGCCTTCCTAAGATATCTATGGCCGGCGGCGGCTGTACCGGAATAGCGCCGATTGCAGGCTGGAGAAGGTCGTCCGAATTCCAATTTTTAACCTCCACGGCATACTCCACCGGGGGTTTGTCCGCATAGGGGATCGTAACTATGGGTTCAGAAGGCGAGGTGGAACTAAAACTACGGCGGCCTTGGATAATCTGACTGTACCACCTTCCCCATAGATGAAGTCTCTTGTATTCAGGATCTTGATCTTTAATCAAAGCGAACACTACCCGGTCCACTGGTGCGTGTGGGAACCCTCCTTCTGAGCGAACGAAGGGAAAAGACAAGTCGTCAGACATCTTTCCTGCATAAAATATATATATATCATTAGTGGCCAGATGCTTAACATTTAATAAAAATAATACAAAAAAAAATAAATAATCTGGCTCCACACTGCGATGCAGTGGGTAGGGGACCAAAGGGGGATCCACAAAATCAAGATGACGGCGCATCATTTGATGAGACAATCCCACCATTGAATGGAACTATCAGTCAATAGGAAAGACCCCCAAGAGAATATCCCCATTGGGGGGGACCCTTAGAGACAAGGAGAAGATCTCCTCTTTTCAGAGCAAAGCTCTATCACAGAGTGACATTTGTCAAACTCCTGTTTCAAAAGAATAAAACTTCTAAAAAAAAAAGAGCCTAGCTCTGTAGCAGTAATAAAAATTTATAACTCCTAAGAATTAAAATTTTGGGACCTTAAAGATCCATGGAAACCTTTAAAAAGTTTTCTAATTGATCTGTGAGCAGGGCTCTGTTCATGGGTTAAAACCTAAGAACAGGGTCTCGGCAGATTTTGAGAGCAAGGCTCTGTGAATAAAAACCCCAAAGGGGTTTCCTTTAGATCAAAGATCTATAAGAGCAAGGCTCTGTTGAAGAAACCCCAAAGGGGTTTCCTTTAGATCAAAGATCTATAAGAGCAAGGCTCTGTTAATTAAGTTTAATTTAAATTAAATTAATTTAATTTTACCTATAATGGTCCTGAAGTTAGAACTTGGAAGTTCTTAAGGAAATCACAAGAGTAAGGCTCTGGAAGTTCTCAAGTAAGAGCAAGGCTCTGAAATTCAATTTCTTGAGAATGGTAAAAAATTACCAAGGACCAAGGGTCCTATTTATAGGCGCCTGCGCCTGTTCAGATGACCCCTAGATCCGACGGTCAGGATCTTGCCACCGCTGCAATCACGCGCGCGCCACGTGAGCGCAACGGTGGGGGGGCATCTGTTTCCCCCAATCAGAGCAAGGCTCTACTGAATTTTTGAAAATTCAAAATTTGAAGCAACGCTTCGGTTTCCGTGCGCAGTGCGCAATTTGCCACATGGCAGAAGCCAATTCGGCAGCGTAGCGCCCGAGACGGTGCGTCCCATCAGAGCAAGGCTCTTCAGAAAACGTAATTAAGACTTAACTGCGCAAATGCATGGCAGCGCGACACGTGTCTGCGCAAGCGCATGGATGCACGACACGTGTCTGCGCAGTTGCGCAATCGCAATTGCGTAAGCGCACGGATGCGCGACACGTGTCTGCGCAAGCGCACAGATGCGTGACACGTGTCTGCGCAGTTGCGCAATCGCAGCTGCGCAAGCGCACCGATGCGCGACACGTGTCTGCGCAAGCGCACGGATGCGTGACACGTGTCTGCGCAGTTGCGCAACCGCAACTGCGCAAGCGCTCGGATGCGCGACACGTGTCTGCGCAGTTGCGCAACCGCAACTGCGCAAGCGCACAGATGCGTGACACGTGTCACACGCTGGTGAGTTGCGCAGCAACTGAATGAAGATTTAGATAAATCTTTTCTGTTCTCCTGTAAAACAGGAACCCTTGGATCAGAGATCCAATGGTGGGAAAATTCCCAAAATTATTCAGGAAAGATTTTGTTAACAAATCCAACAAATTTGTGGGCAGTATAAATAAGACCCCAAGCCTCATTCAAAAGAAATAATCAATCATCAAGAAGAGAAGGATAAACTTCTGGAAAAAAAAAGAGAACTCTTGAGGATTAATCAAGAACAAAAAAAGAAGGTAAAATTTCTGAAGAACAGAAGATTAAAAAAGGGAATAATAAAAAATAAATAGTGCCTTGCACTTGATATGAACCCCTGGTTATGAAAAATCAAAGAATAATAAATAGTGCCTTGCACTTGATATGAACCCCTGGTTCTGAAAAATCAAAGAATAATAAATAGTGCCTTGCACTTGATATGAACCCTTGGTTCTGTAAAATCAGGGAAAACAAGAAGAATTTTGTTTTCCTTTGATCTAAATTTAGATCAAAAGTGCCATGCACTTTTTGTTCTCAAATCAAGAATTTCTGCACAAGTGGGCCTGGCCCAACTCAAGAAAATTATTGAGTTCTGCAATTCATTATTTAAAAGGGCCTAGCCCAATTGCAGAATAATAAAAGGGCAAAGCCCTGTTTGGAAAACTCCTGAGTTTCTGTAACTCATTACTTAAGAGGGCCTAGCCCAATTGCAGAAAATAAAAGGGCAAAGCCCTGTTCAGAAAATTCCTGAGTTTTTGTAACTCATTATTTAAAAGGGCCTGGCCCAAATCAGATTGCAAAATAATGAAGGGGCAGAGCCCTGTTTAGGTTGATTCTTTTAATCGGGCAGAGCCTAAAATAAAAATTGGACTTAACCCAATCCTGGCTGTAAGTCCTTAAATTAAATGCCTCTCATAAACCAAGTCACGACCGGTCCGAGGGTACATCTCCGAACTCCTTTGACATTTGTCGCTGTAATTCCTCAACGACGTCAAAGAGGTGACGGGTCCCAACGACCACTCATCTAATATTGGACCGAAACGTCCTTAAACTAATATTCACTCCAAAATGAGAATTTTGGACCGAAACGTCCCTAAACTAATATCGGACCGAAACGTCCCTAAACTAATTTCGGACCGAAACGTCCCTAAACTAATAATGGACCACTACGTCCCTAAACTGGCGACGGACCACCACGTCCCTAAACTGGAATATGGACCACTACGTCTTTAAACTGGCGACGGACCGAAACGTCCCTAAACTAATAATGGACCATCACGTCCCTAAAACTGGCAATGGACCGCCACGTCCCTAAACTGGCACAATAGGGCCCAAACGCTCTTTTGTTGGATCTAAACGGTCCCGTCTAAGTGATCTTAACCCCAAATACGGTTAACGTGTCCTTAGATATTCAAATGAACGATAAAACTCCAAATCAACTTTGGTTCAAGGGTACACCTCTGAACTCCTCTGACACCTGTCGTTGTAATCCCTCAACGACGTCAGAGAGGTGACGAGTCCTGACGGCCAGATAATTAAATCAATCACTATGTTGAGTTGATCTTAGTCTAAAACAAGACTAACGTACCCTTAACGAACGTTTAAGTCGATCTTAGTCGCAACGCGACTAATGCATCGTTAAACTAAAAACACCAAACCCAAATCTAACTAAATACGGATTTGGATTAATCCACGTCCTACGGGTGACGACATCACTCAGTCTCCGTATACAATCCACGGGCAATCACAAACAAAACAAACACACACGACACGAAGTGAAATTCTGGAGAAGGAGAAAGTTGTTACCGCGACGCGGTAGCGTAATTAACTGCAGGGGCTTGCGCCTGCAGGGAAGAGCGTCCCCACAATCAAAAACCCCTCACCTTGAGGGGGAATCTGACGAAGTCTGCTACATCGTCCGCATCCGTCTAAACCTCCGATACAAGGTGCCATAAATCAACCTGGTATCTTCGGAGAGATAGACGGATAAAACCAAATAGCATCTGCCCCGAACCTCAGCGCCAGGACTTCAGCAGTCCTGTGCGGCCGTCTTTCGGAGGGGAACAACGGGCGAGCGACACCTGCGACCATTTAAAGTTTCGAATGGAGCCATCTGAATAGTCGCCTGAAAACTGTTATTATAGGGAAACTCCACCAAGTGCAAATGATCCTCCCATGAACCCTTGAAGTCTAGCATGCAAGCTTTCAACATATCTTCAAGAGTTTGGATCGTTCTTTCTGTCTGGCCATCTGTCTGGAGAAGATAAGCTGTGCTGAACTTCAATCGAGTACCCAAACTTTTCTGTAGACTCCTCCAAAAGTGTGATAAGAATCGGTTATCACGATCGGAAACGATGCTTACAGGTACTCCATGCAATCTCACAATCTCCTGCATGTACCGTTCTGCTAAAACTTCCATCAACTGACCAACTTGAAACGGTATAAAATGAGATGCCTTGGTCAATCGATCAACAATCACCCAAACTGCATTATTACCCTTTGGACTCCGCGGTAAAGCCGTCACGAAATCCATGGTTATATATTCCCACTTCCATTGAGGAATCGAAAGTGGTTGCAATAAACCAGTTACCCTTTGATGTTCAGCCTTGACTTGCTGACATACCAAGCACTTCGATACATAGCGGGCAATCTCTCTTTTCATGCCTTCCCACCAGAAATGCTGTTGTAGATCTCGGTACATCTTTGTGCTTCCTGGATGTACGAAATACGCGGAACTATGAGCCTCCTTCATAACTTCTTCACGAATATCTCCTTTCGGCACACATAAACGATTCCCATATCATAACGAACCGTCTTCATGAATCAACAAGTCCGTTTGAAGTCCCGCTTCAATTTGTTCTCGAAACTTCTCCAATCTTGGATCGTGGGACTGTGCTGCTTTAATATTATCAATCAAGGATGGCTGTACTTGCAATTGCATCAACTGTCCCGAAGAATGCGGTAATACGATCTCCAACTCGAATATTTGACAATCATCTATTAGCTCCTTCTGTGCTGTCAACATCTGTATTGCTGGCAACCAACTTAGCGCATCCGGCACTACATTAACTTTCCCCATATGGTACTTTAGATTAAGATCATAGTCAGCCATCAGCTCCAACCATCTACGCCGCCTCAAATTGAGCTCTTTCTGTGTGAACACATACTTTAGGTTTTTGTGATCGGTAAATACTTCTACCCTTTCATCCAGTAAATAGTGTCTTCAAATCTTCAAAGCGAAAATCACTGCTGCAAGCTCCAAATCATGAGCTGGGTAGTTCTTCTTATGAGTCTTCAATTGTCTCGATGCGCAGGCTATAACCTTCTCATGCTACATCAGAACACATTCCAAGCCTTTTCCAGATGCGTCGCTGTGAATAACCAACCCTCCGGAACTGTCTGACACTGTCAAAATAGGAGCAGTGGTCAATCTTAGCTTCAACACTTCGAAAGCTGACACACATTTATCCGTCCATACGAACGGTACCTCCTTTCGTGTTAGCTTAGTCAATGGCTCAGCTATTCGAGCAAAATTCTCCACGAACCTTCTATAATATCCGGCGAGCCCAAGAAAACTTCTAATCTCTGCTACGTTCTTTAGAATCTGCCAATCATGAACTGCTACAATTTTTTCAGGGTCAACGACAATTCCATCTCTGGATACGACATGACCCAAAAACTTCACTTCATCCAGCCAAAACTCGCACTTGCTCATCTTAGCATATAACCTTTCTTGCTTCAATGTTTGCAGTGCGATCTTCAAGTGTTCTGCATTCTCTTCTTGGCTCCTCGAATAGACCAGAATATCATCGATAAACAATACTATAAACTGGTCCAAATACGGTGAAAAGATTCGGTTCATCAAGTCCATAAATATCGCCGGTGCATTCGTGACTCCGAATGGCATCACTAAGTACTCGCAATGCCCATATCGAGTTCGGAATGCTGTCTTGCAAATATCTTCTGATCTCACCCGAACTTGATGATATCCGGATCACATATCTAACTTCGAGAATACCCTCGCGCCACTAAGTTGATCGAATAACTAGCCGATGCGAGGGATCGGGTATTTGTTCTTTATAGTCATCCGATTTAATTCTCGATAATCGATGCACATTCTCCGCGTGCCATCTTTCTTCTTGACTAGAAGAACTGGAGCTCCCAAGGTGTTAGTGATATATGCCCTAGAGGCCATTATTGTATCATACTGAATTGTATATTACATATTAGAAGTTTGGGATATTCACAGTTATGATAACAGTCTTGCTCGATATAGCAGTATGCTACTTGGTTTGTATTTACCTCATTATGTGCATGTGTTTCTTTTAGTATATCGCTTATACATATTGGTAGAGCCATTAGGATCTTTGCTTGACTACCAGCATTGTGATGGCAGCCACACTGGTGGGGGCTGGGTAGTCTATAAGCACATCTTTATACAGGTCCCTAGTCGTAGGATTATCGAGACGGGGCATCGATACTCCAGAGTAGACTAGTGTATACGCTTCTCATCCCAGCAGGGGAGATGGTCTGTCCCACAGCCATTAGTATGTCGTGCAGGAGATAGTATGCAGGTGCTCATTAGGTTATGAGTTACACTAGATAGGACTCGTCAGGAACCGCTGGTTGGTATTATACCCATCGTCAGGTAGCAGTTCCCAGGTGACATGAGTACAGCTTAGTCCATTGACTTGACATCACATTTCGCCTCGAGTGTGTTCCTACCGTACTTTGATTACTACCCTACCATGGCTCAAAGGAGTCGTGCAAACAGGTAGTAGATGGGTGCAGTCCTGAAGTACTTGGAGGCAGTAGCGGTTAGATAGGATTCGTCTCTCCCGGTATTGGGGGTTGATATCGCGCTGTGTTCGGGAAGCCATTACACAAAGTCCCTAACCAGGGCAAGCGAGATTTACTGGTAGGTACTCCAGTAGTTTCTCAGGGTGTTTTGGACTCTGTCCCAGCATGACTTATTGCACTATTAGGGGTCTGACATTTACCATCCCCCAGGCACGATATGCTAGTATCTCAGATGAACAGACCGGATTGTACGGAGATTGTCACAGACAGGCTCAGTAGGAGTTCGGATGAGTTTGCTCATCGGCCTTTTTATCGACAGATACCCGGGTAGCCGTTACGTGCAACTAGTACTGCTAACGTGATTGTGGTTAAACCCACTACCAGCGTACTGTCTAGTCTTTAGAGTCCCACATAGAGCGTTTCTCTGCTTCGGGCAAAAGATGTAGAGGCTGTATGGTTTTACGACAGGGCTACGACCACATACGTGTACTTATACACGGATGATGTTCGGACGGACAATACTAGTGGGCTTCGGTTTTAGCCGAATCATAGTATTGCATTATTGGATTGTTATCGTCTCAGTGTATTCATATTTTTCGGAATACGAATACGGGTATGTATATACGGTGAGGGCATTCTTGTAATTTTACAAGGCATGCTTCTACAAGGGGACACCTCATTATTGGATTAACTATTTTTGCAAAATAGACTAATGAGGTGGAAATGGAGGAGACATTTTGTAGCATGGTGTGAGGAATGGTTCTTGTAATGTTTTATTTGTCTTGATTCGCTATTGAAGCATGGGTGACATATTCTAATAGAATTAAATCCATGGTTCAATGAGTGAGGGATTATTATTAGCCATTCTCCACACTTAGTCGACACAACAAGAGTTCATTTGCTTCTTCTCCTTCTCTCTCTTCATTTCATCTCCTTCTTCCTCTAGCTAAACCCTAACCTTCACATGTGTTGTGAGTCATAGGGTTTAGTGAGATAAAACAATCCATTAGACATTCTCTACATTACCTAGGCTACTTGGATTAGTGAACCATTTACCCTAGTCGTCTCGGTTTAGGGGTTGGAGCTCAAAGCATATACTCTCGGGTGGATCATCTTTGATGCGAGGAGGCCGGCGTTGCAAGCTCGATCCATACTTCTAGGAGCCATAGAGAGGAGGTAAAGAAGACCCGAAGGACTTTGTCACAGAGGTATAACCAATTATCATAGTAGTTAAACCTCCTAGATAGTTTAGTTAGTTAAGGTTTTAGTATAGATCCTGGAGTTAGCTGGTGTTGTGAAGCATGTTAAAATCGTTTTTTGAAAATTCCACCTCCCCGCGAACCCGTGGGGTGCGCGACATCGGCTTACAGTGGTATCAGAGCCTATAAAACCTTAACTGGCTAGTTAACAAGTATTTAGAAATTCGATCGTCGGAAAAATCCCAAAATCAAGTTCGGAAAACCATGTTTCTGTCGATTTTCAAAACCGGTCTAAAAATCTTTTCAGAGGCCTTAAAAATACAAGCAGGATTTTCTAAGAACACAGAAGAATAATGAGATCCTAAGTCCCCAAGACCGCCGCGAAAATGCGGCCAAACAGTGTGTTTGGCCGCCGTTCCGCGATCGAGTCAAGACCGACTCGGTCCGAGTTTCTTCAGTGGGTCTTATTTATGGAATTGTGATTTTGGGAATATTTTATTTCTACCCAGAATTATTTGTGTGCTGGATTGTGCATGGGGTATACTCGGATTTGGTTAATCGATCGAAATTCTAAGATTACTTGGCTAATCGGGTTTTCTGTGTTTGGATATATGTGTTCGTAAACCTCTGCTAATTGTTATATGTCGATTAGTTGGGGGTTGCACATATCTGTGATCTGTGTTGATGGTTTGTGTATATAGAGTATTGGATCGTCGTGGATGAATAGCCGGGGGTTGTGAGAAGAGTGTTTTCTTTTCTTTCATTCATATAATTTGTAAAAGTGATGTAATATTATTTTTTTGCGGGGCACATCCGGTTGAGATTGTAGCCACCGTTGAATTATTTCTTTTACTATTTTTTGCTCCTAGGATGGACCCAAGGTGGGATGCACAAACTACCGGCTTCTTGAAGTGCCGAGTGGCATACTCATTTTACTAAGGGAGGTTTCTTCACTTTGGGAATTTGGCTGGTAGTTTGCCATACCCGTAGGGGTCTAGGGTGGGGTCTGGCTATTCATCACGACCGTGGAATCCGTCTTTTATTATAGGCTTAAACGAAATACGGAATTCTTAGTATATCCAATATATTCATCTGTGATCTGGAATGCCTATTATTGCGTGAGACGAATGGATATATATATATATATATATATATATATATATATATATATATATATATATATAGTAGGTGTTGCTTATGTTTTGCACCTGTGCTAGTCCAGCCCCCGCTCTGCCGGTAGTTAAGTAACCCAACGGTCATGACGAGGCCCCGTGGCGAATGTGGATAGCATAAGCGTACGTTGTATTTTCGTTTCTTTTTCTGCAATGATAGGGTTAAATGATGGGACCGCCTTAACATTGATTAATACAAGGAAAAACAAACCAAAGCTTAATCGTTGGAACGGTTTCAAAACCACTCGGTTTTCTTCAAAAAGCAAATTTTAAATGCGGAGCCTAAACCACTTCTTTTAAAAAAGCTATCATGGTTCCTTCGACTATATCAAGTTCACTACGTTCACGGTTTCACCAAAACCATTCGTAGCCCTCCGTCATTTCATATGGGTATTCAGTAGTATTCAAGCTATATATTTTGACCTTCGCCAAGGCATAGTGATTGGTAGCTGCTGGGTATTCATATATAGTATTGATAGATGCATTGGTTTGGGATAGTTGTACTACTATGTTGGCCTTCGTCAAGGGTATGTACGGATGTGTTCAAATTAACCTGGACAACGACGGGTAGAACTTGACATGTGACTTATGATATGTTGGCATTCGTCAAGGTCATAAGTGCATGGGGCAAAAATCCACATCGGGAGTTTCAAATATAAAGGAAACTTGCAGTTTGAGCATACCTTCTGGAGTGTGGTGACTAGAGTGGATTCTATCTAGGTCATCACACAATGATAGTTGGATCCCGATCCCACTAATGAGTAGGATTACTCCTTAGGAGATTTTTTCACAAAACAATCAATGCTATAAACCAAGTAGGTGTCTAGAACGGTGTTAGCGGGGCTACGCCTCCAGGGAAAAGAGGTTATGTAATTAAGGAACTTCGCAAAAGCGTTGGAAAAGCTCCTTCGAAGTACCAACACTAGCCTGGCCGAAAGGTTAAACAAGAATTGTAAAGTGATTAATCCTGACTACCTTGGAGTAAGGGATAATTGGGAAATCAGTTTTCTGTTAACAACGCGCAGTGAAATAGAAACATGAAAATGTTTCGAAAGGGTATCCAGGTATTCCTAGTAATACCTCTTCCATTATCAGATTCACAACTGTAACCGTATATTTTTTTGCCATCTCTCCAAATCCCTTTATATGTCTTTACTTATTACCTTCTGTACACCCTTTTAGGCAAAATGGTTTTCTTCCTTCCCTACCGTTTGGCACCAGCCTATGGTTTGGAAGAAAACTATCCAATAAGCGTAATAGGTGTACTGTCCTAATCCTAAGAGCACTCTCAACCCGAGAGGAGGTAAAGATAAAAGACAACTGAATAAAACCTTATTCCTATTTCTCCTGAACCAGAATTCATCCCCGAACTGAAACAAGTTCCTTCGAGTTCGTATATAACCATACGATGGAGTATCCAAATAACTGTGGATCTTCGTAGTGATACGGAGTGTTCTGGAGAAATACAAAGGTGAAGTAGGATTGGCGATGAAATACTTGGTTTGGTCATGAATAGCAGTCGCAATCTACTTTGCCCTCTTACTAATTCCTTTATTTGTCTTTACTTAATATCTTCTGTACACCTTTTAGGCTAAATGGTTTTCTTCATGCCCTACCTTTCGACACCAGCCTAAGGTTTGGAAGAAGACTATCCAATAAGCATAATAGGTGTACCGTCCTAATCCAAGGAACACTCGCAACCTCAGAGAAGGTAAAAGGAAAAGACAACTGAATAGTCCTATTCATTTTCTCCAGAACCGAAAACCATCCTCGAATCTGGAATAAGTTCCTTCGAGTTCGTATATAACCATACGATGGTTTTATCCAATGGAAGTGGACGTTCGTAGCGACACGAAATGTTCCGGAGAAAAATGGGTAAAAGTAGGAGTGGCAATGAGGTATGCAACTCTAACAATTCAAAAGCCAGTGTTTTAAGAAGGTTCGGTCAATTTGGTCACTAAGTCATAGTCTAGGGTCGGGCCATGGTCGCTGCCAAAGAGAGAGAGAGAGAAAAGAAACACTCTGCGTGCACTCTAACCTAGATCAGAATGGTTACCAATTTATCTAATCAGGAAACCTCCCACTGTAACCTCAAATTCTCCTCCAAACCTGAAAGAAGAATTAGTCGTGATCACCCGAGGAGTAAACCAACTCATCAGTGGGAATCGGGTTCCAACTATCATCGCATGATAACTTGATGGAATCCACTCACGTTATCACACTCCAGAAGGTATGCGCATGCCTGGCAAGTTTCAGTTTCTTTAGAAACTCCCGATATGATTTTTACCCCATGCTCTTATGACCTTGACGACGGCCAACATATCATAAGTCGCATGTCAAGTTCTACCCGTCATTATCCAGGTTAATTTGAACCCACCCGTATATACTCTTGAAGAAGGCCAAAATAGTAATACGACTGTCCCAAACTAACGCATCTATCTATGCAACAGAAAAGTAACAAACAACTACCATACACTATGCCTTGACGAAGGCCAACATACATAGCATGAATACTAAGTGCTACCTTTCTGAAATGATGGAGGGCTACGAATGGTTTTTGGCGAAAAACCTTTAACGTAATGAACTTGATATCGTTGAAGGAACCGGATAGCTTTTTATAAAAATATAGTGGCGAAAACCTTTGCTAAAGAGGTCACTCCCGGTGAAGGGTTCCCGGCTCTTTCCCCGTAGAATGAGGTGCAGGATATTCCAACCGAATACCACGATGCAAAGCAAAAAGTAATCGACTATAGTGAAGTTATTACTCTGATGCAAACTTCTGTCCAAGGGGTCACTCCCGGTGAAGGGATCTCGGCCCTTGCCTCGTCGACTGAGGTGCTGGATATTCATAACCGAATACCACTGTACAAAACAAAAGAGAACGTCCTTGCAATAACAACTTTTTGAAAAATGTTCCAACAACATCAAACAGGTTTGTTTAGGTTGCATTGATCCGAATCAATGCAGTCCCATCAATTAATCACACCACAAAAGAACGAAAATATGATGTACCTATATGCCATCCTCATTCGCCACCGTGTCCCGTCATCACCCGTTAGGTTACTTAACTAACGATAGAGCGGGGACTGGACTAGCGCGGGTGTAAAACATATACAACATCTACTTGTATATATATCAATATATAATAATCGCTCAAGGTGTGACAAATGCAACATCACAGAAATGTAATAAGCATCATAGAACAATACTGATGATCTGGGATCCCCGGGTTTCCTTTGAGCCGCAAGTGAAACCCGACATTCTTCTGGACGTGTGGATAGCCTGTGCAATGAAATCCTAGACCCCTACGGGTGCGGCAACTTACCCGCCAAAACCTGAAGCGAGACAGCCCCCTTCAACAAAGTGAATGGACCACCCAACACTTCACGGAATCCGGTAACTTGAGCACCCCTCCTTGGGTCAACCTATACCCCCTACGAGTGCGGCGAATAGCCCGCCAATTCTAGAGTAAAGCCCCTTCCGTCTCAATACCATGAGATGCGGGCCCGTTGCCCTCTAGAACCCGGCTATCCGTGCACCCTACCGCGGGGTAATTCTAGTACAGAAAAGAAATATATATACACCGGGTACATCGACCTCAGCCCGGTCGTGCCCTAAAAGAATAATATACAAACAGACAGTGACGGCAATCCACATGCCGGACGCTCGCCCCGCAATATCAAATGTACAAATATAACCAAACTGTACTACCATTGCATCCAGGCTATCCACCACGACAAATCTACAAAATCACAGCACAACACAGAACATCAACGTGAATGTCACGTTCGTAATCCGTCTAAAAGAGCTTTAGTAATTAGACAAGATTTACCGATCAAATGACATTCACGGTCGCAAATAGTAATGTAAGTACTGCGAACTAACTTATTTAAAATTTCGATCGACAAAATTTCCCGAAGTGGGCCCCAAGTACAATTCCAGCACTCAAAATAATCTGGGCCAAAACTAAAAATTCCAGAAACCCCAATTCCATAACAAAGACCACAATAGAAAAATTGGTGCACTGAAGCTACAGTACCGCGGCGGAACCACGGCCACAACATGGGTAACGCCGCGGTTCCGCGGCGCTATGGTGGAATCACACTTCCAAATTTCTACAGCGGTCTTATAAGAGCCTGCCTGATTTTCTGACATACCCAAAATAATTTTTAGACCACAAAAAAAATTTGATAGAAACTTCATGAAATAGAATCGCGGTTTCGAAAATTTCGTTCGTTCGATATTTTAAACAAGTTAGAGCAAACTAGTAAAGGTTAATGGCATGGTTCTGATACCATGTAAGTCTACGGTAGCGCCCCGGCCGTCGATCCGAGGCCAAAATGCGGAAATGAAAAACTTTTTCTTAACTTGAAACCGGCGCTATCGCAGACTTTAATCCCGGATCGAACCATTAACCTATAACTAACAAACAGAGAAAGGTTAGAAAGGCTATACCGATCGATCCATGTCCTTCAGTCTTTGGCCACCTTCCCAAGCTCCTCGCGGCATCTCCGATCTCCGGTCTCCTCATCGGAAAGGGCACCATATCAATGAGTATTTTAACGGGCTCCCGCTTCGTCCGAAGCAACTCGGACACGAAGTTTGCTAGCCGACGTATCCAAGATGATGTAGAGAATGTGTGTGATAAGTTTGTCTCAAGCATCCATTGATTCTCAACGCATGAGAGTGTATGGATGGAGGTTGAAGATGATGCCATTAATGGAGTTGGTGAGCTAGAGGAAGAAGAAGAAGAAGCCTTTTTCTTTCTTGTGTTGTATGATAAAATGAGAGAGTGAGTATGAAAAAATACAAGAGCAAACCCTTCATATGGCAGCCCTCTCTCTCCCTCTCCTTTCAACTCACAAATCAATCAAATAATGTGACACATGCACAAAGAAAGAGACCATGAGTCACCACTTGTGCATGTGTCATAATTAATGCTCCTAATCATGATTTTTAGCTCATTATTTCCATTTGTAAACATTAACCCAAATGTTTACAACAACAAAAAGATACAGCAACATCTAAAGTAAACTCGTGACGGATCACAAGGATACCCCTCATCTGTATATACATACCTGCATCCGCATTCCGACCGAATGCGAATGCGATAAGACGGAAGTAATCCAACAAATCTAATACTAGGATCCGGCTTAAACCAAAGCCCACTAGTATGATCCGCCCGATCATGATCCGTGCACTACTGCACATATATGATCAAACCCTGCCATATATCATACGTCCTCTACAACGTTTCGCCCGAAACTTGAGAAACTGTCTGTGGGGGACTCTAAAGACTCGTCAATACTTTGGCTATGGATTTAACCACTAGCACGTCAGAGGTACTAGCCGTACGTAACGGGCTACCAGGTATTGACTAAAAGGGAAGTCGATGAGCGAACTCATCCTGACACCCTACTGAGCTTGTCAGTGACAATATCCGTACAGTCCGGTCCGTTCTTCTATGGGCATCGCATGTCGGGCCTAGGGGTTGGTAAAAGTCAGACCCCCAAAAGCGGTACAAGTCGTGTCGGAGTGTAGCCCAGAACACCCTGAGATACTACTGGAATACCTACCAGTAAATCTCCTGCCTTGGCCAAGGACTTCGTGTAATGTCTCTCCTAGACACAGCGCGATCTCACCCCAATACCGGGAGAGACGACACCCCTGTCGATCCGCTCACTGCCTCCATGTGGCTCAGGACTGTACCCAACTAAAACCTGTTTGCACGACTCCTTTGAGCCGTGGTAGGGTAGTAATCAAAGCACAATGGGAACTCACACGAGACAAATGGCGATCTCAGGTCGATGAACTAACCTGTACACATGTCACCAGGGAACTGCTATCTGACGTCAGGTATAATACCAACTAGCATGTTCCCGGCGAGTCCTGTCCGGTGTACTCATAACCCAATAAGTACCTGTATACATCTTAGGTGAACCAACTGACACCAATGGCTTGTGAGACCGGCCACTGCCCCTCGTCGGGGTCTCGACTGTATACATTAGTCTACTAATGGAGTATCGATGCCCAGTCTCGAAAACTCCCACGACTAGGGACCACTTTAAGGATGTGCTTATAGACTACCCAACTCTCACGTATATGATCGCCATCATACTGCTGGTAGTCAAGCAAGAATCCTAAGGGCTACATCAACGTGTAATAGTGATCTGCAAGGTCACCTAAAGCATGTACACGATGATACAGATAAACCAGATAGCATACTATCATCCTGAGTAAGACTGTCTTTTCGGCATAGGTCCTCCCTCAATCATTGCAATCATGTGCCTGCGATCCAATAATTGACTTTGAGGGCACTATATCCAACACACAAGATATAGTAGGTATCATCCAGATCTTCCATGGAGAATCCTCGTGATAAGTAGAGCTTGACCGAGTGTAGCATAGGAAACACTTTCCTATCAAGAGTATGTTATCTAATAATACGTGTAAGACAACCTTACTCTCAATGGACTGCTTGAGTGAAGAGGAAAATGCTCTCCAAGTAGCCATGACGTTGAATCGGAGCGAGATCTCACTCTGAGAACGTTAAGTTCGTCGCTCGAAGAGCAAATTGACAAACTAATAAAAGAAGCTTGTCAAGCGAGTCGAGAAAACCACAACCGCGAAATGGTCATTTATGAAAAGCCAAGACACATCGTCTTAGCAAGCAATCAGTGGAAGAAGTAGACTATAATGCTCTTCAGCCCTAGCCCGCTATATGTTCTCGCGAAGGGGGAAAATCCTAAAGCGGAGGTAAAAATAGGGCAAGGAACACAAACAACGTCAAGGACAACAAAGTGGGTCCAAGATGTTGTTCAATCGAGAAAAGCTATATTGGAGCCCGTCCTTTATAGAGAAGATGAGAATATTCGTTCTCTCAAGACAAGACAGGGAAAATCTTCATCCTTACTATGAAGCACCAAATGATGACGCTTCCTGAGTCTCGGCACCCTAAACAAATAAACGAGGTCCATCACCCAGATTATTGCTCTTATCACCGAGCGATAGGGCATCCCGTTGAGGACTGCTTCACGTTTAAGGACTGGATAGAGAACCAATACCAGTAAGGCATGTTTATATTATCCAACAGTTGGAGGGTTACCCCGCCACGAAAATACAAGCTAAAAAGGACCTACACCATTAGGTTAAGACCAGCTCAACCAAAAAAAGGGAAGCGTACACGTACCTGCCATATGATAAGACTCTTAAAAGAGAGAGGGCACGAGAGTATAAATGATCTCTTCAGGTGCTTCTCCGAAGAAAACGAGGAAGCGTTGATCACAGAGTTCCACCAGCACTAAAAGAGCTAGAAGATGGGATACACACCACGGCGGACAACCTAAGAAAAATTGACTTGGGGACAAAAAATGATCTAAGGCCAACATTTGTCAGTGAGCTGCTATCTGAAAAACAAATGGCCACACTAAAAGACATGCTTATGCAATACAAAGACTGCTTCGAATGGAACTACTCCGAGATGCCCGATCTAGATCCAAAAGTAGCGGTACATAAACTGGCCACATCTCCAGACATAAAGCCTATCAAACAGGCACCAAGAAGGATGCGGCTCAAACTTGAGATGAGTGTCAACGCTGAGTTCATGAAACTAATCGACTCTGGCTTCATCCAAGAGGTTCAATATCTAGATTGGATCACCAATATCGTTCCAGTGATGAAGAAAAATGGGACGGTTCATATCTACGTGGACTTTCGAGACCTCAACAAAGATTGCCCGAAGGACGACTTCCCAGTGTCCATCACCGAGCTGATGATTGATAACACGTCCACTGACGAAGTCTTCTCTTTCATGGAAGGATCTTCAGGATACAACCAAATAAAAATGCATCCTGAAGACCAGAAGCATGCCGCCTTCCGGACCCTGTTGGGCATATTCTGCTATAAGATGATGCCCTTCGGTTTGAAGAACGCTAGCGCTACCTACCAGAAGGCTATGACAAAGATCTTCAATGACCTCATACACGAGATCGTCGAATGCTATATCGATGACCTCGTAGTGAAGAGTAAATCTCATGAGGAATATTGGGAACATCTAGAAATTGTGTTCCAACGTCTTCGAAAGTATAATCTAAAGATGAACCATCTAAATGCGCGTTTGGAGTTTCCTCATGCAAGTTCCTAGGATTCATCATACATTACCGAGGTATCGAAATCAATCCCTCAAAAATCAAGGCGATTATGGAATTGCCTTCGCCAAGAAACCTCAAACAACTGTGGTCTCTCCAAGGAAATATCGCGTATATCCGGCGGTTCATAACCAACCTCTTCGGAAAATGTCATCCCTACAGTCATCTGATGAACAAAGGGACCCTGTTCGACTGGGATCAGAAGTGCCAAAACGCACTAGACGAAATCAAGCAATACCTTCGAAATCTGCCGGTATTGGCCTCTCCGGTTAAGGGAAAACCCCTTATCCTATATACAATGTCCCTTGAGGGTTTTCTAGACGCATTGTGGGCACATGAGAACGATCAAGGAAAGGAGAGAGCCATGTACTATTTAAATTAAGTTCTCATTGGGGCAGAAAGCAATTATTCCCCCGTCAAAAAGTATTGCCTGGCGCTATCTTCGCATTAACGAAGCTCAGACATTACGCCTTGACACATGAGGTCCACCTCATATCGAAAGTGGACCCTATCAAATATCTAATGTCGAAAGCCATACTGATAGGAAGGCTTGACAAATAGGCCCTCCTCCTGATGGAGTTCTCAGTAATGTATCGACCTCTTAAAGCAGTGAAAGTTCATGCTTCTAGAGGAGCATCCGATACCAGCCGACTCCCTCTTAAATTGCGAGTTGCCGGATGAGCACACATTCGACGTAATCGAAGAAGAAAAAGAAGAAGATAAGTCTCAGTGGGAGCTTTACTTCAATGAAGCATCCTCCATGAAGCGGCGAAAGCAAAACACCCCCATAATCAAAACTGGGGTGGGCCTTATCTTCATGACCCCGCAAGAAAGGATATTGCGTTACTCCCTCTCTTTAACGGAGCCAATGACTAACAACGAAGCTGAATATGAAGTTTTAAAGGCCAGTCTTGAGATCGCTATCGATATGGGAATCAAAGACCTCCTCATAAATGGAGACTCCCAACTGATCATCAGTCAAGTAAATAACGACTATCAGACATGTAAGCCAGAGCTGATAAGGTATGGCGAAAAAGTGCAACAACTCCTGGCATAAATCTCTTCCCATACCCTAAAAAGTATGCCGCGAGCGAAAAATAGTAAGGCGGATGCGTTGGCCAAATTGGTTAAGGAATTGGCCGATAAAGACCTCGATGATATAAGGATCATTGTGCAAAACCGCAGGGTCCTCACGCCAACAGATGTATCTTCGGAAGACCTGATAGAGCCATTCGAAAGAAAAGAAATGACCGAACAAGTAGCCCTTCAAATAGAGGACGAAGAAAAGGTCAAGAACTGGAGGGAAGTCTTCATAGACTACTTCAAATCCTAACGAACGCCCGAAAATGCGTCATCTAGACATCAACTAATAAAACGAGCTTTGTCTTTCGCCTTCGTCAATGATACCCTTTATAAGAGATCATTTGTGTTGGGTTTCAGTGCCCGTGCCATGGAAACAACGGCCGAGGCGGAAGCAAAAACAAAAATTCTAGCGGACACCGAACGCCCGTAAAACCCAGGTTACGGTCTAATAAACCTAAACTAGCTAACTAAAAGTGCAATAGTTGAAGAAATACAAGCTTTGTCGCATGTCCACCTAATTGTAGAAGACCCCTCCAAGCTCGTAGTCGCCGGGATCGCGCTTGAGAATCGACCATCCTTGCCGAAGACGATCCACCCGAGGGAATCCGGAGGAGGCTCTAACCGACGATCCAGACTTGCTAGATTTGGATGGTCGGTGATGTATGAATACTTCACTAAATTTTTCTCTCTAAAACCTATACTCGAAAATGAGAGCAAGAAGAAGAAGGAGAAGGATAGGAGAATGAAGCATGAAGCTCAAAAATGAGGAATGAAAAACATCAAGTCTTGCAAGTGATGAGAATGTCTTACTTTTACAACCATGGTGCAATAGTGTATCCAAATGAATTTTCCAATATAAAATCCCCAAGCCATACCTCTCTACATGCTAATAACCATGCTTCATAACTCTTCACTTTCCACCTCATTTCCTTTTATTTTTCTAAATAAAAAAATAAATATAAGGTGTCCTTCTTCTAGAAGCATTCTCGTATAAATACGAAATACTTCACATGTTATATGTATCGCTGCATATACGCGTATCCATATAAAAATACGGATTGCACCAAAGAGAGAAAATGAAAAGTGAACAATAATACTAAAATATATGTATCAAAATACATACATAGATTATTAAATCAAAACTTGATTTAATAATCCGGCTTAATCCTAAACCGGCTAGTATTATCAACCGTCCGATTAAAGTCCGTGTATCGCGTACACATATTTAATCGGACCCCCTGCACATACCAACGTACGGCTCCTATATCTGTCGCCTGAACCAGGAAAACCTTCTTTATGGGACTCTAAAGACTCGACAATACGCCGGCAGTGGGTTTAACCACAAGCACGTCAGCGGCAATAGCTATACGTAATGGGTACCCAGGTACTTGTTGAAAGGGGGGTCGACAATCAAGTACGTCCCTACCTTACTGAGCCTAAATGTGACAATCTACGTACAGTCCAATCTCTTCGTCAAAGAGTATCGCATATCGGGTCTAGGGGTGGATAACGTCAGACCCCTACTAACCCGATAAGTTGTGTCTGAGTCAAGCTCATCACCAACTAAGATACTATTGATCAACTATCAGCAAATCTCATCCACCATAGCCACAGATTTCTGGTGATAGCCAACTGAACACAGCGCGACATCGACTCCTAATACCAGGAGAGACGAATCCCAGACAGTCGACCACTGCCTCCATGTGGCTTGAGACTGTACCCAACTAAAACCTGTTTTCATGACTACTTTGAGCCGTGGTAGGGTAGTAATCAAAGTACAGTAGGAACTCACACGAGATAAATGACGACTTCAGGTCAAAGGACTAACCTGTACTCATGCTACCTGAGAAATTCCATCTGACGATAGATATAATACCATTCAGAAGTTCTCGGCGAGTCTTGTCATGCCCCGCTTCCCAAAATATGGAATACGAAGGGTTGACAAGGCCAGCCATGCTCCTACGGCCAAGGAAATGTCCTGCCGTAGTCACACTTCGGCTTCTAGTTTTCCATGGTAAACAGTAAATAATGCACAGGTAATGAGAAATGCAGTAACTGGAGCAATACAGTAAAATGAACTGACCTGATGGGGAACAAGAGATGTAACTCTGGATAGCTAAACAAGACGTCCGTGAAGTGCGTCTAGTCCTGGTCCAGGCTAAATCTTCTCCTCACACTGAGCATGCATACTCAGGTCGTCAGAGCGACACAATAGCAATATAATATATAAAATCATGTGACAATCCTAACAGTGATAATAGATATATGTAGCAGTAAATCAGAATGGTATAGATATGAACATGTAGTAATCAATGCAGCGGAACCGTAAAGCAGTAGAATGATATGCCACGTATGTCAACACTGTAAGTAAGGTATATCAATGCCAGTATCCCTATCAGTCTCTAAGTCTCACTGTACAGGTCACTAAACCTATCGTCAGTCCAAGTGTGAGAGTCAACCACTCGTGAGTGTCCTCCACCCAAGGGTAGAACCCAAGGGCAAGGGACCACGGGCCCAACATGTATATCACGGTAATAATCACATACCCTGTAAATCTCCATATATCTCCATAAATATATAAGACGGCATGGGAATCCCGAGATTCTGTTGAACTCACACTCAAACTACCCCACACCCCGTGGTCTACATCAAACGCTAACCATAACCCTAAATACCAATCGGTCGGTGACAAGTCTGCGCGAGAACTGGAGGCAGGACCTCCATCAAGCACGTCCCGACTAATACCTAAGATAAATGGCAGTGTCTGGTGCCTTATCTGTGACACCCGTGCAAGAGCTTCCATAAGTGTCCCATACCACTTATAGTCACACGTACATGCGTCTCACAGACGTCGACAATGCAATAGATTAATAAGGGTCACTGATTGTGTACAAGTATGTATCACTTTCACTTATTCACTGATACACGAGCACTAACGTACTTGCCACAATCATCCCTAATACCTAACACTGGGTGATGCACGTTATCACTAGGTTATCAATGCAGTGACATGTATATGATATGATGCGTGAACAATATGTAAAGCATGATTAAGGTGTCATAAAATAGTATTCTATCACTTGCACGATTTATCATGAATCGTACGTGTATAGTTTAGCGAAACGATAAACAGGTAATAATTAGTATGTTCAGTTATCTATCCATCGAATTTGGTTTCATGCCAATTGGGTTCCAAGATCATTAGTTATAGCCATTTCATTTTAAACGTTCGCGGCTGGAAATCCGGTTTCAGAATCGGAAGTCCGTTTCGAAACGCAATTTAATCCCAATTGGGATCTGATTTTAGCAATGCTACAGTTGGATGAAATCTAGGGTTTTCATTAAGGTATTCAATGCAATAGATGGATCTTCAATCGCATCTGTACGTCAGAAGATGTACACTGTTTAACATTAGTATGTCAATTCTGATTCTGTTGGGACTGCTATACGTCCCGATCTATTTAATTACAGATTAAATATCAAACGATAACGAAACAGAATGAGACCAATTGTGTTGTCTAGATAACAGATTTACCTATAATAAACAGTGGAGTTCCGCAACCTACGAGTTAAGGAAACAGGGTGGTACCCATTACGGAACAGCACACAGTAAACACAACCACTCTGGACTGCAGTCCAGAGTCGTACTACGATCCAAATATCGTCACAGTTTAAGTATAGGAATATCTGGAAAATAGTATAGGGTTAAAGTTCGTCGAGTTGGATTCGATTTGAGCCCTCGAACGCATCATTCCAGTATGTATATAATTTATAGCGATTTTAACGGTTTTCAGGTACAATAAAATTCCAGTTTTACGAGTGAACTTGGGGGTAGTCGTTTTAGTCGTTAACGGTCAAATTATTCAACGAAATTTGCATAAGATATTCATCACTACAAGGGCCAATGTAAACCATCCAGTTCCGTCAAATGTGATAAGTATTCTCATAGGGATCATGCATCGAACAGGTGTGTAGTATAATTTATTCAGAAAAGTAACTACAGAATCTAAACGATTTTAATTTGTAACAAGTATAACTTAGCATGTAGCAAGTAGAGAACTTGCCCGGACACGTCACGGGAATGTATGGTGATGGTAACGTCATGAATGCGCGACGAACGGCGACGACAGCGTCTCGGAATAAGCTCGGGTCAGGTAGGATGCAACCGAGGCTCGTGGATGTTGGGACTCGCTGTTGGTAGTTGATATGGAGTGCAGTGGTGTAGCGGGGAGACGAATTCGCCGTCTAGGGTTTGAGAGGGAGAGGTAGAGGAAGAGAGAGATTCTAGAGAGAGAGAGAGAGAGACCAGTGAGAGAGTGAGATGAGATCATAGAGTTAGAGTAAGAGTGAGAGAGAGAACACAGAGAGTTGAGTGAGGGTGAGGGAGAGAGAGAAAACCAGAGAGAGAGGGGAGGAAAGTGAGAGAGATCAGAGAGAGTTAGAGAGAACATAGAGAAAAGCAGGGAGAGAAAGAGAGAGCATAGAGAAGCAGGGAGAGAGAGAGAAGTCGGGTGAGGGGGAGTGAAGGGGGAAAGGAGGTGCGCGGTTGGGTGCAGCCGGGGCTTCGGGTAGGCGATGGGAGAAGGTGAGGGAGGTGAGGATGACGACGATGATGGCGGGGTTGAGAGCAAGGAGGCGGTGGTCGGCGGCGTGGAGTGATGGCGACAGGGGAGGGAAAGTGATGATGGAAGTGTGCTCGGGGAAGGAGGGTGGTGAAGAGGAGAGAGAGACGCGGAAGACAGGGTCGTGAGGGTTGTACGCGGTGGTGAGGTCGTCGCCGTCGAGGGAAATGGGTGACGTTGGCAGTGGGTCGAGGTTGTTTTGGGTGAACGAGTAAGAGATTCGAGAAGAGTTTGAGAGAGTGTGGGTAGAGGAGAGAGGTGGAGGCGCGCGTGTCATGGTAACGTTCGCAAGCGGGGCGCGAGGAGCGGCGACGTGGGCTCAGGCGTGGGGTGCGGCAGAAAAGGCGGGTCGCGAGCGGGAATGGAGGAAAGAGCCGTTGGAGAGGAAGGGTGAATAGGAGTGGGTCGGGTCGGGTTGCTGAGCGGGTCGGGTGTGGGCAGAAATGAGTGGGCCGGGCTGAGCCGCGACAAGGAATCCCTTTTAAATTAAAAGGATTGAGGAGTGGGCTGTAATGGTTGGGCCGATGAATTTAAGGTAAAAATCAAATGGAAAAATATAGGGGATTGGGCCGGGAAACTGCTGGGCCTGATAAGGAGTTGGGTTTTAAGAAAAAGGATTAGGTTTAATTTTAAAAAAATGGACCGAGGGTAAGGAAAATATAGGATATAAAAGAATAGGGTTCGGATTTTAAGAGAATAAGGTTTGGGTTTTTTTATTGATAAAAGAAAAATGGGGTTTGGAATGAAATAATTTTATAAATAAAATAAATAGAATTATAAATAAAAATAAATAGAATTCTAGAGTAACAAAATACAGGTTTTGGTATAAAAGGGGCTGGGTATTACTAGTCTGTTCAGTGTACTCAGCTCCAGTGAGCACATGTATACTATCTTAAGTGACACAACACCAATGGCTTGTGAGACCGGCCACCGCCCCTCGTCAGGGTCTAGAAGCGTATACACTATTCTACTCCGGAATATCGATGCCCGGTCTCGATACTCCCACGACTAAGGACATTTAAGGATGTGCTTATTGACAACCTAGCTCCCACATATATGATTGCCATCACAATGCTGATCATCAAGCAAAAATCCTACGGTCTTCATCAAAGATGAATATAAACCAGATAGCACACTTTCATTTCGAGTAAGACCGTTATACCTGTATAGGTCCTCCCACAATTATCATAATCACCTACTTGCGATCACAATAATTGCCTTGAGAGCACTATATCCAACAATCTCCTACTTGCACTTAAAGCCAATTATTGCGGTATCGCGTACCCACAGCTCGTGTGCTACCGAATACCCAATTTATCTACTAATCCGTTTCGAAAACCATATTTGTGAAACCTAATTTTTCCGAGAAAAAGCCTCAGTGAGTGGATCCGTTACAATATTCCAACTTCATCTCTCTATATCTCAACTTTACGGAGATTAACAATCTTCCAAACTGAGCGATACCCCGCCTCATGAATTTTTCTGGATACCTGATGGGACCAAGTTCATCAATGAACAACTCCATCCAACAAACTTCTTGGGTTGTATCCTCTGTTGAGTTATAACCGGCATCCTGCACCATGATTACCTCAGTATCCCTATTGGAACTTTATCCAATATACTGATCCTCAGAAGAGGCTAAACTCAAGACACTAACATCTCTGTCATCCAGGTCAGTTTAGAAGCCTGGACTGATAACCGCTTCCCAGAGGAGGCTGTCGTTATCTTATATAAAGAACATCCTCTTATGTTCTTTACTTCTTCCCTTTGTTTCTCAAGGATTGGATTAATATATGCTTGTTGAAACTAGTGCAAAAGCAATATATGGTGTTGTACAAGACTTTGCACTCAATTGCCTAAGAAAATGATGTGTCATTCATGCCAGCCCCTCTCTTCATCAGTCTAAAAGATATCCTTTTTAGAGAGGGTGACTCCATCACCTGCGGGTACATCACCACGCTAGAAGTCGTCCATTCTGAAATACTTTTAGATAGCTGTCTAAGTGTCCGATTGGGAAACTTCCTAAATCTAGATTTAAAACCAGAATTATCTATCTGGTATTGTACATGACATTACATGATTGACTCAATTACCTGAGCTAATGATATGTCATTCATGTCAGTCCCTCCCTTCATCGATCTGGAAGACGTCTCTTTAGAGAGGGTGACTTCATCACCTGCGGGTACACTACCATGCCAGGAGTCGTCCATTCTAAATACTTTTAGAATGTTGTCTAAGTACCCAATTTGGGAATCATCGCAGATCTAGATCTAGTCACCAGAATTTCTGCTATACTATCCACGTCCAACGTGGAGAAAACATTATGTGACAACCAAAGATTGACCAATTGTAGTATAAGAACATCACTTTCTATCTGGAGTATATCATCCATATCAAGGACAGTAATCCCTACAACCTTCTTAATATGTTCATCTTTTGTTTTGATTAAGTTAATTACCTTAACTGTCTCATCAAAACAGATGATCTGTCTCCACTATCCATGCTTCAGTCTACGAATAGACATAAGCATCTTGCACACCTTCCGCTACTCCCACTGACTATGATAACCCTCTGGCAGAGTCATATATACGTGCACTTCCAAAATCTCAATTGGAAAGACGTTATAGTCATCTACCTGCCAGATATCATAGCCATGAACTGCATCAGCGCCAAATCATATCCATATGAACTTTAGCGTAGACACTGAAGTAAAAGTCACATCATAATCCAAAATGAGTATTTGATGAAAACTCTTTACAACAAGTCTAACCTTATTAGGTTAGCACCTTTCCTCCTGCACAAATATCGAAAGATCTACTTGCTCCTAATGGGTTTTATCCCTTCAGAAGCACCCAGCAAAGTCCAAAATCCATAATTTGCTGAAGTGTGTGGAGTTCATCTTGGGTATGAATACCCGGTCACCTGGAAGTTACCAATTCCTATGACCTGCTGATAACAAGTAGGGGGAATAGCAGTGTCAGGTCATATCCGTATGGACTTCAGCATAGATACTGAAGTAAAAGTCTCATCACAATCCACAATGGGTATTTGATGAAAACTCTTTATAACAAGTCTAGCCTTATTAGGTTAGTATCTTTCCATCTGCACAGATCTCGAAAGATCTACCTACTCCTAATGGGTTTTACCCCCTCAGGAGCACCCAGCAAAATCCAAAATGCATAATTTTACTGAAGTGCGTGGAGTCCATCTTAGATATAAGCATCTGTCCACCTAGAAATTACCACTTCCTATGACCTGCTGACAACTAGTAGAACCATCATCACCATGATGCTAACCTCTTTG